>OX438993.1:3755000-5005000 GCA_949316085.1 Hypercompe scribonia
CCGTAAACCCCAATGGGTTGACAGTCCGGGGGGGTTTCCAAAAGTTAGTAAAAAAGAAGATTTATTTCAAGTTTTTCTTCTTATCACAGTGCTGTTGTCTAACTCTATTTGCTTCCTTAGGCGCCTCTTACGACACCCATGGGCTGAATGGCGGTAATGACACTCTGTATTTTTAATCCGTCGCTACACGGAAAATTCCATTTATATTATGCTGATATTCTCAATATTTTGTGTACGCTAAAGAAAAAAGCAGTAAAAACGAAGTAAATTTAAAATAACATTGAAGTTGATGAAATGGGCTAGGTATGTCCCTAATACCGATCCAACTCCTGGGACTTATGTCTTTTTCTTTTTTGTTGACGACGTAGAAAATTCCTACCTATCTTCGGTTCCTCGCGGACTTAGGAGCCAGGGGTATGTCGTGTTTCCCCTAAAAGAAATCCCGATGACCGGTCTCAGGACCATGTTATTTCAAGTCGCCCCACCTGAATCGACGCCGTACCTCACTAGGCTCTGTACTGGTAGAAGCCACAGAGGCATCCCCCTGCCTATTAACTCAATTATCAGGTGTTTCAGCCCGATTGCATTTTTGGGCTAGATCGCTACCCTACCGTCCACCGCAGCAATTAATATGCTACCAGAGGCCTCAGAATTGATGTAGCCGACTTGAATGTGATTTTCATTTAACTTTTATGCTAAACTTCACTTACAATTAAGGAATTTATGGATGTCATTCGCTTCTATTAAAACTTAATTAGTTACTGATCATTCACTGAGTCATTAGATACATTATTCTAACTAAGGAGAGTAATCAAAATCAATCTAATTAAGCAAAGCTTGTGCTATAATAACTAGATTGACTGATAGAATAATTATTTACTTTTTTTTTGTAAATACATATATATTATACATAGAAAACACCCAAATTTCAAAAAAAAGTATTTGCAGATTATATATACATTTGGTCCGACCCAGGAATTGAACCCGCGGCTTCAGACAACAGTTGCATTCACTACCGCTGCGCCACCGAGGCGCGTTAAAAAAGTTAGTCGCGAACTGGTTCGATGTTAATAATTTGTTTTTAAACGAATTAAAAAACAAGTTAGAACCAATGTTCTTATAAATAGAAAGGAGTTGGATCTTGTGGACAATTCAATACTCTAAATCGCAGTGGGGCTCACATACTGATGGATGGTCGAATTGATTCAGCTGTACAGCACACGCAGTTTATAAAATTCATCAATTAACTAAAGTAGAAACAGACTAATGGCATATGTTGTATGCTGCTGACATTCAAAGTATCTTTGTGTTACACAATTGGGCTATTCACACAATTTATATTCTCAGTTATAGCCAGTCAATGAAGCATAAGTCTAAAGATATTGATATTATGACAGTCATATCTCAATACATCTATGAAAACTTTGTGTATATAAGAAAAATATTCATCGTCTTTTAGCCTATTTTTCGTGAGTTTGAGTAAACAATTTACTTTTATTAACTAGTTTAAATATGAAGTGTTAACGAATAAAGCGACAAAATTTCACATACGCTTTAATTCGTACGTTCACGAAATGTCACGACAACAATTAATTTGCTAATTAACAATTCATGATTCACGATTAAGCAAGAGTGTGAAGATTAATTAGTCCATCACCTTACCATGTCTTATTATTATTGATAAAATACTTTAAAACAAAGAACAAAACAAATTATTTATTTACAAATTCTCCCATTAATTGGGGAAAATAAAGAAAATTAATGGTAAAATTTCGTATATGTTGTAAAATAAATTACATACATGTTTAAATGTAAAAATTGCATTTTTCACTACACATTTTTCCATTGTAATAATTGATGTTGTCACCTGTCACTATTTTGACCTCAATAAGCACCACATTGAACACTGAGCTGACATTTACTTTGATGATGCCTGTGTTCTTGATCGCCGAGACAATGGCACAGAATACATACTCCTAGAGGTAAGCGTTCTGAGTTCGTAAATACTTTTCTACACTACCCGTAAAGTGTTTTACATTCTCTTTACCTGTGACTGTCGCTTACTGTTCCTGGTTTTGAATTGCCATAATTATTGTGTAAGTCGACAAAATCAGTAACGGATGTCAGATTCTTTAAACAGTAATATCAGCTGTTCTTGTTACAATAATATTGGTATTAAATCATCGTATTTGATTAATTATGATGACCAACATAATCCTAAGTCTTTTAGATGATTAATTTCTGTGTCAAAATGGTTCGTGAAATTTATCGGTTCCAATTTTGATAATAAATTTAACTTTAGTTATGAATTTTCGTATTCTTGGAATTTCTACGTTCAGTTTTTGGCAGTTACCTTAAAATAAATTAGACTAATATGTAGGTATATGTTTAAGAGTTAATACTTGGATTTTGTCTGACAATAACTTTGTGGGAGTGCTGTCTTCTTAAGTAGCAGCAATACATAAGTTTACATTTATCAAACTGAAATAAAACAAGGCTGATGTTTTCTGAAGATACGATGTTACTCATTGGTTGACTTGATTTATTGCCTTACGCGTGAGTGATGTGTTCAGATTACTTAATAGATTTTTAACTTTAAATGACAATCAATCATCATCATCATTATCTCAGCCAAAATAGGTCCACTGCTGGACATAGGCCTTCCCAAGGTTTTCCACAACAGCCGGTCCCGTGCCACCCGCATCCAGCAGCTTTCCACGACCTTCACAAGCTCGTCGGACCACCTTGCAGGGGGCGTACCAACGCTACGTTTCCCAGTATGCGGTCACCACTCCAGAACTTTACGGCCCTATCGGCCATTGTTTCTGCGTGTAATGCGGCCCACCCACTACCACCTTGGTTCGTCTGCGGATCTTCTCATTCCTAGCTCGATCACGCAAAGAAACTCAGAGCATTGCCCTCTCCATTGCTCTTTGGGTGACTTTGAGCTTTCTTGATTTTTAATTATTATTGACAATCATTAATAATTTAAAATCAAAAGTTGTTAACTGAGTAATGTCTAAAGTAACCACCTATTTATCATAATCCAGAGAGCACAAATTTTCGAAGCAGCAAAGTTATTTCAGCCCTAACTGTTCTGTTTTTCTTTTCCACGACTAGTATCCTACTAACAAACTACGGTATTAATTTAGATTAAACTGTATAGAGTTTACGGTAATATAATGTATACATAAAAACACATAACCTACAATTTATTAAGATTTTGTCTCATTTGACCGTAACATGACGATAAGTATAATAAAGTAAATCGAAAAAGTTCCTGCCGCCTGAGAACTGTCTTGACGTGCACTGACTAAACAGTTGGTGATATATAACAATAATACACTGTGGGATTATTTGTCTTAAATAATTAAAAAAAAAATAATTAAGCGGCATATATCCCTTCACATGGGGTCCTGGCCTCGAGCTTGACAGTGTATTGTTGAAATAACAGGTGTTCGATAATATACGAAAGGTGATTCGTATAGTGACATAGACATGTGTCGGCCGGGTGTTGCCGGCCAGTACAGTTGATACAGTTAATACAGTCGGTTTGTACACTGCTAATTCGTCTGGGTAGCAAGCGAAACGGTTGGTACAGTTTATAGAGTTAGTTTGTACACTGTTATTTCTCGTTAGCTGAAGGCAGTACCTAATTTGTCTCTTCTCGCGTTTCAGTGACCTGCGTAAAAATAACGGCTTTCTTCGTGTGTTGTGATAAAGTAACGACGTCGGTAAACAAAATAACAACGCCGTGACGCTTGTGTGTAAAGTGGTTTTCAAAAAGTTTGGACTGCTCGAGTGAGGTCCGGTTTTGAGAGTTCACTCCGGCTCAATCGTCGTATGCTCATCTTTCCACACACTTATGTACATTACTTAATTTCTGAAATATTTATTATTATTATTATAATGGTACCAACGCTTTACAATCAGAGATAATATGTACTTTTATACTTTTATACTTAAGAATGATCAGGTACGTAACACACAAAAACCACCGAGTTCAAACACAATGTCTCGTAAAATCGTTAAGCTTTTTTTTACTAATCTCTCGTAGTAGCACATTTAAGGCTTAAATACGCTGCTACGAGAGCTTAGCTTAGCAAGTTTTAGCTTAAATCTTAAGCTGCAGCAGTATTATTTTTTAGTGGACTGTACTCAATATACAACATAATTTTATAAGTTTGAAATCAAGTAAAGTATATAGTAACAAAGGTGAAACAGAAAAGCAAATACAAAATCACATCCAAAGTGCGAGCTGGCCCGCGCTAAGAGAATGATAGATGAGGCAGACAGGAAACATCTTAGGCAAGTGTTGCTAGGATAGGAACAAATTGCACAACATTATATTTATTTTACAATCAGTACATTTTGCCCGTGTTTTAGGTAAAACAAATTAAGAATTTTAAAGAAAAGTATGTTAATGTACTTTTATAGTTTTTGAAAACATTAATTAACTTTTTTTAATTTTTATTTTTTTGTTTCTCTCTCTATGTATTTATTCCAGTTAATCTCTGTAATGGCTCTACCGATTTTGACGAGACTTTCACTGGTAGATGTTATAAGTGACCTGACGTTATAAGGAGTAATTAGGCTTCTTTAATTTTAGGAATAAAATAGGGTTATATTAAAATAAAATTAAAACTAACGAAATAGTGACAACATCCATTTCAAAAGCAAGACGGTTATGTGGGTAAAACCATGTGTAGTGTTAGTATTGAATTTTTGATTATATCAATCTATGTTATGCTTTGGAAGTACAAAGACCAAGCGAGAACTACAAGATTTATATTTCCAGGTACGCACCTCGATTGCATCAATTATGAATATAATGTGTGTGTTTTTACCGTGTAACCGTCTCTATCCCTTGTTGAAAATCTCATTAAAATCGGTTCTGCGGTTTCAGAGATTAGCCCGGACAAACAAACAGACAGAAAAATAGACAAAATTTTTATAAAAGGTAGTTTATATTATATTACCGTGTAAAAAGCTTGGAACACTTGGAAAAACGTTTTTTTTAAGAAACTGAAATTACAGACACATCAATTTTATTTATATGTACGAGTATATGTATATAAATATATATTTGTATATTGATAAAGTCTTTATTTACGTATTAATTATTAATATAAATTATACCAGGAATAGGAAGACAACATCACGATTTCAACGAAAACTGATACTGTCGTTGAATGAATTCAAGAACAGAAGAAATTCATTTTCTTAATCATGCTTAAAATAACAATCAAAATAGCCACTGTGAACATAAATTAGGAATGTTACCGACGATTGCACATTACAATTTTATGGCAGGAAGCTGCGTCAATTTCCGGCGCATTTCCGATGGCGGCAGTCGGTGAAGGCTTTTCAATTATTCTGTTAAACCTTGGTTTTCAGTTGACAAATGGTTTCAAATCGATCTAGTCTTTTTATCAGAGTTTGGATGTTGTCGTAAACGTAGAACCTGATCTTAAAAGCATTTTTTTTTCTATATTAACAGCCTGCCAAAGTGACTCTACTCTGCCTGATGGAAAGCATGAATAGAATCCAAGAGTTGTGGTCACCACACTCATTACAAATGCAGAAAATGCAGTATGGTGACCTGTGAGATGCTTTTTCACACCCTGCTTAGGGACGTAAAAGGCATGACAGTCATCGTGACAGTGTAAGGCTTACACAGTTACCACGATAACTGTCACCCCTGCATCAATGGGTCTCCGGTCTCACACTCACCAACGAAACACGACAACACGGATGTTGGCGCTTTAGGTTGATCTTCTGTGGGAGGGTAGTACTGACTCGGTCGAGCCGACCCACTCGTGCTGATATCAGCGTGGCTCTAGTACCTAGCAAAGTGTCTTACGAAGCAAGTACAAATGAGCTAGCTTGATCTGGGTAATACTATGCATGAGTTACATTCTACCGAGTGAGTAACATTACCAGATCCTAAAACTTCTTAAACGTGATTTCTGAGGAGGCATGTGTGGAACTCTAAGGCTCTCGTCACTTGAATCATAAGGGCCAAATAGAAACCCACGTCTGTGTGTTATATGTATACATTTATGATCTATATAACTAACTGTCATCGTAATAAAATTACAATAAACCTGATTTAAATTGGCAAATGTAATTTTCGTGTGTTTTATCCTTGATTAACAGAAACCCGTTAGTTTATCTAATTAAGCGTATCACTGGAATTTCAACTAAAAGACGTCACTAGAATTAAATAAACAGGAATGGCCTACGTGTTTCATTTTGTTTATACCTAGCACACCAGGTTACAACCACAAATTTATTAAAATAATTGATGATTATATAATATGAATAATATAATATATTTTATTAGTTTTGTTGTATATTACCTTCGTTTAATTTAAATATTAGTTAAATTGTACGGCATCCGGACTAGTTGTTTGGGAGAAATTTGTGAAAATATGTTTCGTATTTGATTTTTTTTATTTTTTTCGACAACGCCCGCATTAGGTTTAAATCTTGTGTCGGAGGGCCTTTACAAACATACAAGAAACGGTCACAAAAACACTTAGACTTAGAACTACAATTTGTGGATCACACAAAGTGTAGTCCCATGTGGGGTTTCAATCCACAACACTCGGCGCAGTTGAGAGCGGTGTACCGACCGCTTAAACCACCAGGCCAACCGTGTAGTCAATTTGTGTGTACGATCTATCCTTGTAGTGCTTGTGTGTTTGTTCTAAGTACATATGAATACGCAGTGTCAGCACCCACATTCACTACGCAGGAGAACAACACTGCAAAGAGAAGCAACCCTAAACCTCAGATTATTTATAGAGTCTATCTATCTTAGGCCGTAGGCAGTAGACGCCGATTGTTGCGTTTGCATTGATGATACAAGCGTGCGAATGAAGCGCGTATACGCGCAGTAGAAGCGCGTACAAATGAGCGGAGTAGAGATAAAGGGGGACAACGGACACCATTGTACAACTGGAGAGAGGAGTCTCTGATCAAAACGCAAAGGCTACGAGCGACTACAGCTCATATACGCGCAGTAGAAGTGCGGATACGCGCAGTAGAAGCGCGTTTCACGATCGCATTGCGTGCGTAAGTTACAATTCAAATTTCGTATGAAGCGCGTATACTCGCGTCATCTGTGCGTCGCCTGCGCGTATAAAATACACCGTGTGCTATATGCTGTAGCACACGGTGTATTTTATTACTGCGCTGTAAAATAGCAAGAAGAAATGTGGTAATTTTTCGATATTAGTGTGCGTGACAGCTTCGTCTTACAATCTTATTGCGTCATTTTGCTTTCCTAGTGTACGAGGACGTGGATAAAACTGATCCCATTTGTTGAAAATTTTCTTTAAAGTAAGAAAATTAATGTGTAAATTAATAATGTTCAATCTTGAAAAATACTATCAACTTTTTTTTTCTTAGCTTAACAAAGTGACTCTACTCTACTTGATGGCAAGCATAAATAGAATCCAAGAGTGGTGGTCGCCATGCCCATTTAGTCCAAGATCCGATTATTTTCACACGGATGAAACCTGAAGTTTTCAGTAGCGTCTCGTGTGCCTTGAATACCTACGCGCTTTATGGAACTTGCCGAGTGACACCTGGGCTGGTACCAGGTGAGAGGGTAACTAAAAATAAGAATTATTTAACTTAAATTCACATGGCTGATTTTTATACATGTCATCTAGAATATTATTTTAAAGTAATAGCATAAGTGTCAGACACTTTTGATAGACCAGGGTTTTAGTCAGACGCTTTTAAGCTACCCAAAAAATAAATGAACTTTACTTATTTTTACATGTTTGATTTTTTAATATGTTATTGAAGTATTTATTTAAAAGTTATATTCAATCAGCCAGACAAATTAGAGTGACCAAACATCCCCTAAGACAAAAATTATTCAGCCAGAAGTATGAGGGCGAAAGCACTATGCCCATGCGCCTCAGAGTAAAAAATTTTAATGTACTAAGAATACTTACTGTTTTCAATCTGAGATATTTGCATCTTTATTTCAAGAAAATTAACTTTAACAAGGAAATAATGAATAAATATTAAAGTAAATAAGTTTATAGCATATACTTGGGGTTATCATTGTTTATTCATCATAATTATCGAGACAATCATTTGAATCTCAAGTGATTATCGTTCATCCAATCACGGTACCTTTGTTTTTTCTTTTTTTTTTTGTTGTCGGGGTGGAAAATCCCTTCGGATCTCCGACTCCTCGGGGACACAGGAGCCAGGAGTATGTGGTGTTGCCACCAAAAACCACCCCGGCGGCACCAAACCGGATGTGTGACAAATGGCTCTATCTTGTTGACACCATGTGTTACGATTGTAGCCAGCAAATTCCATTACCATCGGTCCCAAGAAATCCCGTAACATGTTCAACATTCAAATGTTAGCGAGTTCTTGGCCCACCTTTACTCTAACAATATAACTTATGACATAACATAACATACAACAATAACATAAAAATATAACATATATTTTTATTATATTTATAGTATATATAATTAATAAATGTTAAAAATAATTTGATTTGGCTAATCGTCTTACTCAACGCGTGATATTGTTTTTTTAATATAATACACTTTTGACCTCAAACTAAACAAAACTTGTAATATGGAAGCAAGATAGACTGAATACTCTTTCCTGTTTTTGTAAACTCTTACGTACAGAAAACACATTATCCAAAACAAATGCAAATTCCAATTGTGTTAGCTGTATTTTGACATTTATTTTAACATATATTTTACATTTTTATGTTTATATAAGATATGTGTATCATTTGTTGGTGATCTAAAATAAAATAAAAATGAAAAAATATTTGCAGTTCGTACAAACATTTTGTCTGAACCCGAAATGAAACCCAAAACCATAATTGCATGCGCTACTACTGCAAAATCACAGTCAACGCCAATCCATTTATTACTCCTAAAAAAAAATACCTAGTGGCAAACTATTCTCAGTATTAATTTAGTCGCCTTAATTTCAGTTATTCATAATTTATTACTACAAAATAAGATGACGTTATTATTGAGTGTTACATGAAAAGTACACTACTTGCACGTAGTACACCGCATGTTTGATTGAGTTTTGACTTGAGTTCACAAATTTCCAACACTAGCCAGGTTACTTTGATTTTATTTAGATCACCTTTTATAATTTCTAAACTGACACTATTTGAGCAGCACTATTCAAGGCATTTACGTAGTTGCTAACAATGGGCAGCTATTCTGTTTTTACAGTTTTGACTGTCCGTCAAGACATACCTACCATAGATATACCAATCCGTCCGGTTGGCGAGATATAGTAGACCAAAATCTCCTTTTTGAAGAGACTATAAAAAGCTGTTGATGACATTTGATATGTTTTTTATAAAAAAGGTGTACAAATAGTTTGCCATCTGTAGGTCTCTCTACTTTGTTTATAGTTAAATGTCTATGCAATGACCACGAGCAGAGCACCTCAATCTTCTGTAAATTGACTTATCATTTTTAATGGTTCTTGTAAATCAATGAACAATATTGTGAAGATGTTGTGGTCATGTTCACTTTTATTTGTGTTAGAGAAGCACACGATTTAATTTGCGATTTCATGTGAATTTCAATGTATTTTTACTTAAGATATTTTTGGATACATCTTTATTAAATGAATGAACTAATTGTCATTTTGAAACTTTCTCAATATGTTCAGACTCAATGTAGCAATATGTAAGTGACTATATATATCAAATTGTATATATTTGACGTATTTTCATGATAAATCACCAGGTGGCTCTTCACGCGGATGTCCAGGGAGCTGGAGTGTAACAAATGTTATTTTTTCCTTGTACAGATCATTTATCAGTCTGTAGAATAAAGGACAGGTGCAGAACCTTCGGGAAGAATCGGGAAATTTGTGTCTAGAAAATATACCTACTCATTTTAAATATTATGGTTGTCTTGACAAATATAATTTGGCAGAATATGTTATATTTTTGAAGCTGTAACTGAAATTGTGAAGTATTTTAAAATAGAATAACGTAAAAATACAAAGCAGTCAACATAAAATAAATTATTTTCCCTAGTATATACTAGGTCTTGGGTTTCTTAATTTTTGAGCGTTTAAAATTTTCAAGGCAACTAAATGTCTTTTAGCCAGTAAAAGGTCCTACATTTTATATATTTTACACATAAACATTTTTTGGATTCCAGATTTTCCAAAATCTGTAAATTTTTTTTTTGAAATACCTAAATTTTCACCTAGTTTGGTTGACTAACAGTTTTAACTTAAATACGCGCGAGAGGGACGGTCATAGCGATAGCGCGATTTATTTATTTTTAAAATCGTATTCACATAAATATCCATATAAAACAAAAATAAACATTCACTGGTCTGTGTGAGTGGTGTGCCTATAATGTAAAAAAAATGATAAATATCTATAATACAAGAATATATTCGAAACAATATTTGTTAGTAAGACCAATAATTATCGATACTTTTTGGTATTTTGACTGACCTGAAATTAGGTAGAACTTTTGTCTATGCAACTGCTGTTTTACATACTTAAAACTACATGTATTTCTAAACCCAAACATATAGATAAATTTGGCAATTAGAGTAGCCAAAAACATGATCAAATGTATACTTTCACGTTATTCAATTATTATATGATCAGGTTATTTTATGATATGAAATTTCCTCTGAGCTTATGAATAATTAACGACAATGAAATGTATAAGCAATAAATATTTTAATTTATACGTTACAATGTACACAATAAAAATAAGCAGTTTGGTAGATTATATAATTTTAGACAGGGCTTGTGGTCTAGCGGTTAGTGATCGAGACTATTCACGGCTTAGCCAGAGGTTTGTGTGAAGAACACGTGTTCCGTGTCAGGATGTAATTCATCTATAATATGTGTGTATTTAGAAATATATAATATATATATATATACATACACATATACAGAATGCAGATATAATATTTATCTGCATTCTGGTTATCACAATATAAGCTTTGCCAAGTTTTGGATCAGACGTCCGTGTATGATATGTGTGAAGGTGTTATTAATCCAGTGATGCGTAAACCTGGTCTGCGTAAACATAACCTTGCAATATTTCGACTGTCGTATAACATATTTTTCAGCTCACAATATAATGTACAGAAAAACAGCATTAAATCACGTATATGACATCATGTATTACAAATATGAAACATGAAAGTCTCAATTACCAAACTGACCATTAAACACACTTCGGTTCGTTACATAACTCACAAAGTTATCAATTACTAATTGCTTTCTGTACATAAAGGAGCTATTGTTTGGGATAAGACTGCCGTGAGCGAGATGTATAAGGATGTAAATCATCATTATCAACAGTCCACTGCTGGAGATAGGCCTTATAAAGTTTTGCCTTTCAATAGCTAATAGAGGCACGCTGATTTCAGCACGAGCGGGCCGTCTCGACCGGGGCAGTACTACATTCCCACAGAAGATCAATCTAAAGACGGCAGCATCCGTGTTGTCATCTTTCGTCGGTAAGTGCGAGACCGAACGCCCATTTATGCAGGGGTGACAGTTATCGTGGTAACTATGTGAGCCTTACACTGTCACGATGACTATCATGATTTTTACGTCCCCAAGCGGAGTGTGAAAAAGTATCTCACTAGGCCGCCATAGTGCGCGTCGCGTGAGCACAACTCTTGGATTCTATTCATGTTTTCATTAGGTAGAGTAGAGTCACTTTGTCAGGCTCTTAATATAGAAAATAGCTGTTTCCAGATTCCTCCTATGTCAGGTGCAGAGTGGCACACCGTGTGGTTTTAGTCGGTCCGATTCTGACACACCACACCACCGTAAACTCCGGTGGGATGACGGCCCGAGGGGGATTCCACACGTAAAAAAAGAAGGGTTTGTTTCAAGCTCTTTACGGTGATGTCTTGCATATTTTGTTTCCTTAGTCGTCTCTTACGACACCTACGGAAAAAGTAAGGGTGGTGACCACACAGAGATATAAATTCGAAATATACAAGATATACGAGAATATACATTATTATGTTATTTGAAAACTGAAACAAATGAAAACGACGCACGGTTCGTATGCATAAATAAGTTATGTTAAATAATAAACATCGAATAACAAAGTTTATTGTACGTTCATTCCTTGAAATTTTAAATACACATTACCAATGATGCGGCAAAGGATAGATCACTATGTTTGCTAGAACACCGCAGGCTTTAATTTTCTTTTAATAATAAGGTCCATCATGATCTAAAATAATTAATTAAAAGCAGTTGGTTGCGGAACAAATGCCACGTACAAGCCGATATATGTAAAAACAATAACTTTAATGCACATGCTACTGTTCCTATTGACAAATTTAATCCAATCATCGTTGAACTTACCGTCGTCAGGCAACTGCCAACGAGGGTAAACCAGAAACCTCGCAAAGCTCTTATACACAAACTTATTTATAAAAATCACAATATTATGAGGATATTTCTTGTTTTTACACATTATAGACAATAGCCAACGAGCCCCGGTAATACGTCAAAATCTTAGGGGGATCTTCAGTTATTTTTAACAAATTTTGCAGTCAACTCTCTCAACCAATAACAATTCCTAAAGATACTGAAACAGGTAAACATTCGACTCTCGTTAAACCTGGCATCTAAGAATAAACAAGCAATACTAAGACTAGAAACAACCAGAACTGGATACACAAGAACGGCAGCCAAATTTTCTGTTCTTCTGTTCAAAAACCAATATTAAATTTAACCGTGTTAACATTGGTTTTTGAACATGAAGCAGAAAATTTGGCTGCCATTATGCCAGTATTTGTATTATACTGTCGTTGTTCATTGATTTTGTGTGTATTTATTTTTCTGATCAGTTTTATATTGAATATAGTATGTAGAAATAAAAGGACGCCATATAATACTGTTTTTTTTTGTAATAAATTTGTATATGAGAGCCATCTAAAGTACATGTTGTCCACTCAGTGGGAAGCGCCCGTTGATGGTGAATTTAATGAAGATTGGATGAAACTTGCTAATATTGTCAATAGTGTTTGTATTATAGTTATAATTATTACATATTTTAGTTTGAATATTGCGTATATACCACGGGTAACTGCTGTTCTGTAGAAAACTGTTGTTGATGAAACTTTTAGCAGTTTCAGTAGATATGTCTCTTTAACATTAATAAAGTGGTTTTCCTATTGTATTTTAGTTCTTCGAACACAGTATACTGTAGAAGATATACTGTATTTTGCGTGTGCAGCACAAGTAAAGATAATAGTCTCAAATGTCGAGATTTTCTATAGAGTGTAATATTATTATTCATGTACCGTATTTGTTACTAAGTGGCCTACAGATGTACCTAGGCAAAATAACCATAATATATGTTTTGCTGTATTGACGTAGGAAACGCTAGTAGGTAAACAACACATGTTAACTTAATGAATGAATTTAATAAATTATATTATGTTATTTCAATGTTATGATTTTCTAGTATATTATGTACGTTTCACGACTTAGTCTGTTGTAGTATTTCACGATATATCTACTCCTACAAACATCTAAAACCTCCGTTCTAAGGAGAGGAATATGATGAGTCGTGAACTATTGTAGACTATTGATTATATTGATAACATATTCTAAATATAATCTAATTCATTAGTGACAAGTTTTCTTCTATTTATCTGTATATCTTTTTTAGTATTTTATAGTATAATTGTCAAGAAACATTATACGCATGATAAACCGTCATGGTATTTTGTTTAGTCTGCCAAAGTGACTACTCTGCCTGATGCCTGATGAAATGCTGCCTGATGAAAGCATGAATGGAATTGTGGCCTCTATACTAATTGTGAGTGAAGACAATGCAGTATGGCACACCCACACTATGGCAGCTGAGTGAGATGCATTTTCACTCTCCGCTTGAGGTCATAAAAGGTGTCATGCTTCAATTATCATGGCAGTGTAACGATTACACGCTTATCACGATAACTGTCTCCCCTGCATCAAGACATTAAACAACGAAACAATATCTGCACTTATTCTGTAGATTATAATATTAGTTTTGAATAAGTACAATCAGTATTGTTTATACCTAATCACAATTTATATAGAATACTTGATTCGAACGTAACTCGTCTTAGGGTAGTAGTTACCACTGCATCGGGTTTCTGATATGCAAAAGCTTCTGATATATTTTAAAAACCTTATTACCTACCATTGAGTTATACAGTTAAATTTGCACAACTGAAACATTGCTTATGGTGTTGTTGTGGTAAGTGAAAATGCATGACTTTCACTTGATGATTTTTTTCACCACACATACATTTCCGTGTGATAACGGATTAAGAATAAAAAGCGACACCACTTCTGTTCATCATGTTGGTGTCGTAAAAGGTGACTAAGAGAACAAATTATGTAAGACACCAGCCTTGAGAAGAGAAGGAAAACTTGATGCAATCTTATTCCAACCCGTCTGGTCAGCGTGGTATAATAGGCTAAAACCACCTTTCTAAGGAGAGGCCTATGTCCAGCAGTAGACTATGAAAGGATTTGGTGTGATGTATAGTTGTTTAATGACATAATATTCTATGTATTTCTGTTGTTGCTGTTGTCAAAGAGGGTTTCGTTGTACAATGTTTCTTCTATAATATATCTTTATTAAATAATTTGTGTCTTAAGCTTAACTTGTACAAATATTATAAAGCTACACAGTTTATTTGTTTGGTTAAGCGCGCTAACCTAATGAATAACCGATCTGATTTGAAAACTTTCTACAGTTAAATAGCCCAGTTATCGAGGAAGGTTACATAGTATGACGCTACGACCAAAGGAGCTGTGAATCAATTAAAAATGTTTTAAGAGTTTCTATAAAAGAGCTCTAAAATCAAGTGTCAGTGAATTGGACCGTTTAAAAGTTCTAAAGAATAGCCCGCTACAGTATGTACATATATGTCTATCTTTAAAGATTGTTTCACTATAACCTTCTTTATGGTAAACAAATTTGTTCACGCTGTATAAAATGACGCTGCGGGCGAAGATGTAAGCGAGGTTGTGCGAGACATCCCACGTCGAGTTCAACAGCATGTACATTTTCAGTATAAAAGTCTCCAAAGTCTTGGTATTTTTTATTATTTGGTTATTATTCCGTAGTTTAACAAAGGTAAATATACTTCCTCACAATTAACGTACGATATAATTACATATAATTAATACCTTGTCCAAAATAACCTTCAGCGATAGCGATAGCGTGCTGTAATAATAACATATTTAGCAATTTATATTTTATTTAAATAAGAATTTTAACATTGGTTTGTTTGCCTTATCATCACTGATCCGAATAAAACAATTTACCTAATAAACATTGGCTCAAATAATAAACAGGAACGGAAAAGGTTTACAAAATACAGAAATTATTCTTATTTATAATTAAATCTACCTGTCACACGCAAACATGGTTACTTAATACAACAATTTATTTCATTATCATCTTCTCAGCCAAAAGACGTCTACTACTGGATATAGACCTCCCCAAAAGTTGTCCACAACAGCCAGTCTCATGTCGCCCGCATCCAACGGCTTCCCGTGAGCCTCTAAGGTCGTCCAACCACCTTGTTGGGGCCTACCATCGCTGCGTTGTCCAGTACACGGTCGCCAATAAGTTTCAAATGTTTTCTTCAAAGACATTAGACATTAAGCAACCCGATATCTTTTTCCCGCGTTTGTGAACGGTAGAAATAGACAATCTTTTTTTTTTAATTAACAAAGTGATCGATTTCGAATGATTGAACATTTATATGAAAAAAATAATGAATTAAATTTGAATCCTAATAGTGCCCAGCCTATGTGGACTAAAATTTTGTACGCAAACAGGCTCAACATTTGTGAAAGAACAAATTTTATTTATTTTTATTCTCTTAAGGAATATAAACATTAAATTAAAAATTAAAATATCTTCGACCTAAAATATTTCTAATGGCTACAAAATAGACAATAGATCTGTAACAATTGAACAAATTTTCTCAATTATAACAAAGAATACAATTGATGGGATCAAAAAAAAAACAATCAATTTCGGTAAATCTGTTTTACTTACAAAACTATAATTAATGATTACAATTAAAATTTATAGTAATTGTTCTAACTAGTGAAGAAGAGAAAAAGTGAAAAAAGCATTAAATGGAAAATATTTTTGAAAAATCGGGTAAGTTTTTTTAAATGGGTAGATGTTTTTTGACGATGTACCCACTATAACATTTGTGGCAAAACATGTCTAAACAGAGTAATTTTAAATTTGATCACGATGAACATTTGCGTTGCCTAAATGCCAAGCATTATATATTACTGCTTCTCCTGTAACAATCTTTCCACACTGACCAATTATGGCTTACAGTGAAAAAATGTACAATCGGAACCTGTAATCGAAAGACTATCCGAACCCCTAATGTTACTTGTATTTCAACGTCCCAAATTAAACTAAGTGGTATAATTAACATGAATACACCACTCATGCATAGAAACACAGTAAGTAATAAAAAACGTCGACGTCTTTCCATAATATTGACTTTTTTCTTAATCAGTGCAACTGTAACTATTACATAAATTATCAAATTCAAAATCAAAGGTTTTTACATTAAGATAATTTGCATTGGAAACAAATATCGCCAAAATTGGCTTGGAATAAAGTTCAAACTCATTAAATTAAATATTGTAACTACCAGAGGTAGAACCCATCCAAACACATTAGCCTTAAGGTATCTCCTCGGAATGTGGTTGTTGTAAACTTTAGCTAAATCTAAATAGAATACACAGCACAGTATTAGTGACCAGTTGTTCAATGTAAGCTTGAAGAGTATAGAAAAAAAATAGTAGATAAAGAGCACTGAATACGTTGCGTTTCCAAAATAACATTGGACTTTGATGGCTCTTAACGCTACGTTAATAGCGTCGTTGAGAATTATACTGAGGAGAACGTAATTCTTGAACCATTTGAACTTTTTTATGAGGATCCATGATATAACACCAACAATGAAAGTTAACACGGAGAATGTGAAAAGAAATATTTCGAAGTACGTAGCGATCGGCAAGGGAGCTTTCGCAGCACACAGTAATGTTACATTCACTCCGCGCGTGTTGTTTCGCATGTTTGTTTACGATTTGTTCACTATTATATACAATTCGAACTACATAGCACATTTAAATGATCAGCTTTATATATCAAAATAGGCGTTGCGGTTAAATAAGAGAAAAATGTGGACATAGTTATAGGAATGTTATCTAAATGTGAACTACGAAAAATATATGTTAACGAAGTGTTTTCCTAAAGAATTTCAGCTAGTATATTTTGAAATATCATCACTGCAAAGTTTATTAGTTCAGTAGTCGAAAGCTTTCGCCACGTCAAAGAAGAGGATTCCTGTGAACAGGTTGCGTTGAAACCGATCGCTGTGTATTCAACGATGCGGTGGACTTGTTGGACGCACGAGTGATTGGTTCGGAAACCGAATTGCTCGTGGGGGAGGAGATGATTAGCATCGGCATATGCTTTCAGCCTATTGTATATTAATCGCTCGTAGATTTTGCCTAATCCTTTAAGCAGACTTATCGGTTTATAACTAGTCGGTTCGGACTTTGGTTTGCCAGGTTTGGGTATCCCAATAACCACGGCTTCTTTCCATTGTTGCGGAAAGATATTGTTTGCGAGCGCTGCGTTGAAGATCAGAAGGACCAATAAGGCGGATAGGCATCCGCAAAAAGTTTTATGACCCTATTTGTAATACCGTCCGAAACGGGTTATTATTGAGAACTACATTGAGTTTTTTTAAATCTTATACCTCCATTGGCCTCCTCCTTAGTAGGCCGAAATCTCCTTTCAAAAAAAAAAGAGGCAATGTCTATTAATGAACTAATAAACTTTACAATGATGATATTTTAAAATATACTAGCAGAAATTCTTTAGGAAAACACTTCGTTAACATATATTTTTCGTAGTTCATATTTAGATAACATTCCTATAACTATGTCCACATTTTCCTCTTATTTAACCGCAACGCCTATTTTGATATATAAAGCTGATCATTTAAATGTGCTATGTAGTTCGAATTGTATATAATAGTGAACAAATCGTAAATAAACATGCGAAACAACACGCGCGGAGTTCATGTAACATTACTGTGTGATGCGAACGCTCCCTTGCCGATCGCTACGTACTTCGATATATTTCTTTTCACATTCTCCGTGTTAACTTTCATTGTTGGTGTTATATCATGGATCCTCATAAAAAAGTTCAAATGGTTCAAGAATTACATTCTCCTCAGTATAATTCTCAACGACGTTATTAACGCGGCGTTAAGAATCATCAATGTACAATGTTATTTTAGAAAAGCAACGTATTCAGTGCTCTTTATCCACCATGTTTTGTATATACTCTTCAAGCTTACATTGAACTACTGGTTACTAATACTGTGCTATGTGTTCTATTTAGATTTAGCTAAAGTTTACAACAACCACATTCCAAGGAGATACCTTAAGGCTAATCTGTTTGGATGGGTTCTACCTCTGGTAGTTATAATTAATTTAATGAGTTTGAAGTTTATTACAAAAAATTATTACCGATATTCGTTGCCATTACTAATTATATTAATGTATTCACCTTTGATTTTGAATTTGATAATTTATGTAATAGTTGCAGTTGCACTGATCAAGAAAAAAGTCAATATTATGGAAACACGTCGACGTTTTCTATTACTTACTGTGTTTCTATGCTTGAGTGGCGTATTCATGTTAATTATACTACTAAGTTTCATTTGGGACGTACAAAAACAAGTATCATTAGGAAATCAGATAGTCTTCCGATTACAAGAATTGGTTCCGATTGTATATTTTTTCATTGTAAGCTATAACTGGTCAGTGTGGAAAGATTATTACAGGAGAAGTAGTAATATATAATGCTTGGCATTTAGGCAACGCAAATGTTCATCGTGATCAAATTTAAAATTACGCTGTTTAGATATGTTTTGCCATAAATAATATAGCGGGTATATCATCGAAAAAATCTACCAATTTAAAAAAAAATTACCCAATTTTTTAAAAATATTTTCTATTTAATGCTTTTTCACTTTTTCTTTTCTTCACTAGTTAGAATAATTACTATAAATTTTAATTGTAATCATTAAATAGAGTTTTGTAAGTGAAACAGATTTACCGAAATTGATTGTTTTTTTTTATTCCATCGAATGTATTCTTTGTTATAATTGAGAAAATCTGTTCAATTGTTACAGATCTATTGTCTATTTTGTAGCCAATAGAAATATTTTTAGGTAGAAGATATTTTAATGTTTAATTTAATGTTTATATTCCTTAAGAGAATAAAAATAAATAAAATTTGTTCTTTCACAAATGTTAAACCAGTTTGTGTACAAAATTTTAGTTCACATAGGCTGGGCACTATTAGGATTCAAATTAAATTCATTATTTTTTTCATATAATGTACAACCACGACACGAAATCGTTCATTTTGTTAATTAAAAAAAAAGACAGCCCATTTCTGCCGTTCACAACTGCGTGAGAAAAATTTCATGTTGCCTAATGTAGTCTTCAACGGAAACATTTGAAACTTATTGGCGACCGTGTACTGGAAATCGCAGCGATGGTAGGCCCAACAAGGTGGTTCGACGACCTAGTGAGACTCACGGGAAGCCGTTGGAGTCGGGCGACATGAGACCGGGTGTTGTGGACAAGCTTTGGGGAGGTGGACAACCTATATCCAGCAGTAAACTTCTTTGGGCTGAGAACATGATGATGATGAACTAAATGATTGTATTAAGTAACCATGTTATGCGTGAGACGAGTAGATTTAATTATAAATAATAATAATTTCTGTATTTTGTAAACCTTTTCCGTTCCTGTTTATTATTTGAACCAATGTTTAATAGGTAAATTGTTTTATTCGGATCAGTGATAATAAGGCAAACAAACCAATGTTAAAATTATATGTAATAATATCGTACGTTAATTGTGAGGAAGTATATTTACCTTTGTTAAACTACGGAATAATAACCAAATAATAAAAAATGCCAAGACTTTGGAGACTTTTATACTGAAAATGTACATGCTGTTGAACTCGACGTGGGATGTCTCGCACAACCTCGCCTGCATCTTCGCCCGCAGCGTGATTTCATACAGTGTGAACAAATTTGTTTACCATAAAGAAGGCTATAGTGAAACAATCTTTAAAGATAGACATATATGTACATACTGTAGCGGGCTATTCTTTAGAACTTTTAAACGAAAACAATTCATTGATACTTGATTTTTTATCAGTGCCATGATGACTGAAGCATGACACCTTTTACGACCTCAAGCGGGGTGTGAAAATGCATCTCACGCGGCTGCAATGGTGTGAGTAGCCGTACTGCATTGTCTTCACTCACAATCAACATAGAGCTCAGAACTCTGAGATTCCATTCACGCTTTCCATCAGGCAGGGTAGAGTCACGTTAGCCTTAAAAATAATATCATGACGGCCTATCATGCATATAATGTCTCCTGACAAATAAAATACAAAAAAAGATATACGGATAAATAGATGAAAACTTGTCACTAAATGAATTACTTTATATTTAGAATATGTTATCAATATAATAGAAATCTTATCAATCAATCAACCTATCACCGTCCACTGCTGAACGAAGGTCTACCCCAAGCAACGCCAACGATCGCGGTCTTGGGCAATTCGCATCCATCCGCTGCCAGCCACCTTCTTCAAGCCGTCGGTTCATCGCACTGGGCACTAGGTTTGCCCAATCGTGGTATCCACTCTAGCACACTTCAGCTCCAGCGACCATCGGATCGTCTGGAGACATGGCCGGCCCACTTCCACTTCAGCATACTAATTCTCTGTTCGATTTCAGTTACTCTAGTTCTCTGTCCAATAACCTCGTTATTATTAATAGTCTACAAACACGACTCGTCGTAGACCTCTACTTAGAACGGAAGTTTTGGATGTTTTGAGGAGTAGATATATCGTGAAATACTACAACAGACTAAGTCATGAAACGTACATAATATACTAGAAAATCATAACATTGAAATAACATAATACACTTTATTAAATTCATTCATTAAGTTAACATGTGTTGTTTAACTACTAGTGTTTCCTACGTCAATACAGCAAAATACATATTATGGTTATTTAGCCTAGGTACATCTGTAGGCCACTTAGTAACAAATACGGTAGTTAAATAATAATATTACACTCTATAGAAAATCTCGATATTTGTGACTATTATCGTCACTTGTATTGTACACACAAAATACAGTATATCTTCTACAGTATACTGTGTTCGGAGAACTAAAATACGATATGAAAACCACTTTATTAATATGAAAGAGGCATATCTACTGAAACTGCTAAAAGTTTCATCAACAACAGTTTTCTACAGAACAGAAGTTACCCGTGGTATATACGCAATATTCAAACTAAAATATGTAATAATTATAACTATAATACAAACACTTTTGACAATATTAGCAAGTTTCATCCAATCTTCATTAAATTCACCATCAACGGGCGCTTCCCACTGAGTGGACAACATGTACTTTAGATGGCTCTCATATACAAATTTATTACAAAAAATAACAATATTATGCGGCATCCTCTTATTTCTACATATCATATTCAATATAAAACTGATCAGAAAAATAAATACACACAAAATCAATGAACAACGACAATATAACAAAATTAGTGGGGTATCAGAAGAACGCTTCGGTATACTTTGAACTACTTCTGTAAGCCAATGATAATGACAAAGGATGCTAAAACATATTAACATTAGACGCATATTTGACCTGAAATTCAGGAATAAAGCAGCCACATTGAGACTAGACACAATAAGTGCTGGATAAACTACAATGGCTGCCAAGCCAATTGTTTCGCGCCGGAGCGTCAGCGTAATATTTTGCTGTTTTCCATCTACTTGTGTCTGTTCTTTATATCCCAATACCTTCCAACTTGAATCATAAACAGCTTCCATTATGGTGATTGTCTTATCAAAACTCACATTAAAACTGATAACACCGACATCAGGGCCAATTAAAAAATTGCATTCTTGAACGTCGTATGGGTAATTGGTAAGCTTGACGTTGCAATGCGCTCGGAGTTTCATTCTTGGTGAGCACATTACTTCTCCATTTTTTTGTATCATGCAACGATGGAAGCTGAATAAGCCCATGTATTTAGAATCCGGACTATTATACAGATTAAAGGTCGGCGACCATATGTTGTACTGTCCCCGTTGTAAGCTTTCGATCCCTCCGTATTTATTTGGGTCCCATTTAAGACGTTCATCTTGCCAAGTGAGCAACATTAAGGTTTCCATGTGCAAAATGTTTTCCTTTGAGTCAAGATTGATATATTCAACAAAGAATTTAATTGTTACTGTAGCAGGTGTGTAGTATGGGGCCTTGGGTGGTTCTCTGATGTCGTAGTTACATTCTAAGTCTTCTGTTAGCTGTTTTCTTGAAACCATCTCTGGTGGCTTACGATCACAATCACTTCCCAGAACAAAATGCTGAAGTCCTAGTATTAAAATATAACTAATCAATGCCATAGTTTGCGAAATACTGAAATTGTCTTTAGATACTGTTTGTTGTTTTGGTAACATAATACCAAAACGCCCACATAGATAACAGTGATAATTTCGATTGTTAAAGGTTATTTTAGTTACATTTTTGTGTTTAAGGTCAGTCTTATATTCAGTAATAAACTGAAAAAGTTTTCACATTTTCTAATTTTGTATAAGATTCCGTCTGTGACTAAACATAATAGTTTCTAAATATAAATGTAACAGTTACCTACAAATATGTACTTTATATTTTCATTTTTTTTGAGGCAGCATTGTCAGAGATGTTAAATCAATAATTTGTTTGTAATTTGTAAGCCGGAGACAAAATAGGAATGTAAAATCTCACATTAATGTCTCAAAAAGCCTGAAAGTGGCACTTTTACTGTTCAGGCGAATATGACTAGGACCCAGCGTGTGTCGTGCGTGCTGAGAGTTTGAGAACTCCCTGATACATAGGGTTTCCACCAAGAACTTAGAGCTCCAAGCCAACCTTACCTGCAAGTGGTAAACCGGCTAATCGACGGACAAGGATCTGGTAAATAAAACATCCCGATTAGCGACAATAGGCTCGCCACCTATTGTCACATGGGACCAAAATACTGGCGAAAACTTGGTGTTTAATATGTCTCCGCCTACTCCTCCGGGAAACAGGCGTGATTTTATGTAAAGTGACTCTACTCTGCCTGATGGAAAGCATACAGTAGCAACGGTCCTAAGAACTCCCGTAACATGTTTAAGCAGGATATTAGATTCAAATATTAACGAATTCTCGGCCCACTCTATACCCTATATGATTTATTTGCCTACGTTTCTTAGTAAGTATTAGTGTCCAGTTCCCTTTTCATTTCAGTCAATAGTTTTATATGAGACTGATATATTGAAGCTTTCTTCAATCTCAGTTTCTAAAATTTAAAATTTAAACGAAATGCGTTGCGATGAACAGTGTTGAAATCGATGCAGCAGTTTAGCAATGAAAACTTAACAAACAGACAGACAAAGTTACTTTCGAATTTATACTATTAGTATGGGCGCTAAAACTTACGCCAGCAGTAATAGAATGCAGCGGTATTGAGGGTGTTTATAATATTAAAATCTTGAATAAGTTCTCGCTGTTTTAGTCACTTGAAATTTGGTCAGCTAAGTAGTACTATATATAACCTTAAATTCTAGTAGATATAGTTGACCTCACAGTGTCAGCCACTTGTTTATTTACCTATTGTGAAAATGTATACTTTTGCACCAAATAAAGTGTTTTCGCGGGGAATTTTAATGCAGTGCTTTATTCAAAAGAAATGAACAGCTGAGTTGAGCTGTGGTAACAATGCTCTGTCGAATAAGACATGCAGGGACTAGTTTAGGCCCTTTAAAAATAATAACTTTGACCTTTAAAATAAAGAATATTTTGGAACACCGACGAAGATTAAAGATGAAGAATAGGATGCCTCCAATTCTTACTACCATCAAGTAATGACTTCCTTGATCAAGATCCATGTCAGACGCTAGTAGAGTTCGGGAAAACATTGAAAATAGATGCTTCAACAGTTTCAAAACGTTTTAAAGAGTGACCATTTAATATGCCTCTGCCTTTCCCTCCTGGGTAACAGGTATGATTCTATCTGTGTGTATGTAAGCAAGATAACAGTAATTCTTTAAGATTTATACCACAGCTCTATAAATAATCACAAATGAATTGTATAATAAGCGCCTGTAAAAACATTACGGCAAAACACAATCATGACTGTTACTATTACTAATTATTAATTAAAAGCGTGACGTCGATATTATTTCCTAATAAATTAAAATTATGTTAATGTTATCAATGTTTTGATAAATTAAGAATACGAAATGTCACCGCCACATCTCGTTGTCGTAAGAGCCAATTAAGAGAGTAAAGTGCACAGGACATCAGATCTGCGAGAGATGGAAAATTTTAAAACAAACTCTGTGCCAACCCGTCTGGTCAGCTTGGTATAGTGGTATACCTTCTTTCTAGAGCTTTCCTAAGACTTCCAGTAATTGATTATAAAAGGATGATGGTAAAAGTATTTTAATTGTAAATGTTTTCTAGAGAGAATTCAAAATATAAAGACACGTCCCTACCAACATGTTCAAAGCGTGACAGAGGAGCAAGATTCAATTTAGTCGGTCGAGAACTCAATTTTGTCGTACACTGCACTTTTTTGCCTTAATACCTCGTACGATGTGTGAATTTTAATTAGCTAGCCTTAATTATTTAATTTATGTTAACTCATTAGAAGTGTAGAAAAATTAAATTCATTGGGTAAGTTATCATAAATTAAATTTTATTTGATGACAGTATTCGTTTAGCACGTCAACAGCCACTAAAGAAATGAATTATAGACAAGAAACGAAGGACAAAACGCTATTAAAGTCATTGAGAAAATACTACTATCCTTAACAGATTGTACAATAATCAAATATGTGCGAGACATATGGAAGTACGAGTACATAAGAACAATACTAGAAAAAAATGACAACATCTCCTTCATACTTTATTTCATTAATTAGATTCAGTTTAGAAATCATTTAACTGCCTCGGTGGCGCAGCAGTTGTGAATGAGATTGCTGTGCTTGAAGTCTCAGGTTCGATTCCCGGGTCGGACCAAATGTTTGTATGATCTGCAAATATTTATTTCGAAGTTTGAGTGTTTTCTATGTATAATATGTATGTATTTATAAAAAAAAAGTACATAAGTATTCTATCAGTCAGCCTAGTTATCATAGTATAAGTTCTGCTTAGTTTGAAACTAGACGATATTGTGTGTCAAAAGTACGAAATATTTATTTACTTATTATTTATTTTATTACATTTGTTCAAAGTAAGGTATATTTTTCTAACGAAGTTCCTTACGGCAGGCTTGGAGGGGATAGGGATTTCGCTGCGGGACCGAACTGAAAAAAATGTGATAGTAAAACCGTAAGAAAAAATCCGTGGAAAAAGTGCGTGAAATAAATCTGTGGAATAAATCTGTGGAAAAAAGTGCGTGGAATAATTTTTTTGTTATTTCAGTTGAAATTTGAATTACGATGTTTTTTTTATTTTAAGGAATTTATTATTTTATTATTTTAAGGAATTTATCGGAACGAAGTTCCTTACGGCAGGCTTGGAGGGGATAGGGATTTCGATGCGGGACCGAACTGAAAAAAATGTGATAGTAAAACCGTAAGAAAAAATCCGTGGAAAAAGTGCGTGGAATAAATCTGTGGCATAAATCTGTGGAAAAAAGTGCGTGGAATAATTTATTTGTTATTTCAGTTGAAATTTGAATTACGATGTTTTTTTTTATTTTAAGGAATTTATTATTTTATTATTTTAAGGAATTTATTATTTTATTTCCTAAAATACTGAATTTCCTAAATACTTTCTTGTACTTAAATAAAAACTAATCAGCAAAATTTAAGAGAAAAATCAAGAAAACCTACATAAAATTGAGCACAATTTTTTTTGCAAATTGTGTCGATTCCATATTATCCGAAGGAACTTCGTTCCTACCTGGTGTCCCACGACACCATTCATTTTTTTATAATTAAAGTGGAAAGCAACGCGGTGGCCTCAAGAGACCAATAACTTATATGGTGAGTGCTCCACGCTGTAACTCTTTTAAAAACTAGTTTTTTTAAAACATCTATAGGGCTAAAAATAAATCTTGTGTCGTGAATAAACCGTCACACAAAAAGGGGCACGAAGAAAACCCAGACCCAGACGCAAGCATTATTGTCCCAGGTGGGGATCGGATCTGCAACACAGCGCTTTAAGAAGTGACGAGGTGACCGCTTAACCCAATACTACATACGTGTAGCCGTCATTAATTTATTGAGACATAGTTTCTGAACAATACTGGAAAAAAGAAAATAAGGAAAGCCTAAATAAACATAAATAAATCGAGTAAGGGCAAAAGTTTGAGTCGTGGCATATCAATAGGTCAAATAGTTTGTAGAAAATGGAGAGAGGTGACGATTGATCCACCGACAAGAACCCGGGGGTTCCCCTTAAGATAGAGAGAGATATTTATAAAATAATACTTTATGAAGCCAAGTATAATAGCTAAAACCCATTCATCATTCATTCAACCCATGTTCAAGAGGTTAAGCTTTAATTTGAATTGCCAGACTAAAATGTTCACGAATTCAATGGCGATTGTAACGTTTAAAATCGTGTGCTTTCAACCGTCTAATACCTCCTGCTGACATAGAATGGTCGTGAACGAGAATTTGTGATATTGAGACGAAATATTTTGACCTTCGATCCTATTCTCTCCTACTTTTTAACCGGCCGCAGTAAAAAGAGGGTCTAATTCGATATTTTTTTTAGGATAAGTACAGTTCTACCCATCTCGACTCCCCAACTGCCAAGTTTCAACGTAGAATAATATCCACAAACAAAAGAAATGGTCACACTTGCAACATAATTATTGGTTCTGGACGGGTGGGCATCGAACACACGACTTGTGGTTCCTAAGGTACATAATTTACAAGAAAATGTATTACGAATTATCAGCTTTAAAGTACATTATAGTCATCCAACTTATAAAATAATGAAATATGTCTTATCAAATCCTTAAAATGTCTAGATGAAGCTTTATTTTTTTTAAATATGTATGTTATTATTTAATAATAACAGTTATAACATAATAAGGAAGGAAGAATAAATACTTCTAACCAATTTCAGCCACGGTGACCATTCTCAACGAAGACCAGGCAAGTACACAAGAGATGTTATAGTGCACAAATGTATGTGAAAACACAGGTGCACTCTCTGTTCTCTCACTCTCAAAATCCAATGAGATGGCTATACGAGACGACCGGGGATAACCTAGGCGCAGGACCGACGGCTTTACATGCTCCCCGAGGCTCCCATGCCTCCCGCGTTAAGACCTCAGCTTCTAAGCACACTTAATAACACTTTTTGACCTTTCTAACGCGTGGAAAACACCTCGTGCCGTCACCCACACGGTGTGCCACTCTGCGCTTGAGACTGAAAGGATCCGAGAACAGCTGTCACCACGGCATCTGGATCAACATTTTTTGACCTGACCCGGTATGGATACCTCTTAATCGGCAGTCGTATACGCTAACCGCTAGACTAACGAGACAGTCGTTTAAAATGTACAAATAGTTCGAAATACATTTAAATGTCTAGGTAGTAGAGCCACGCTGATTTCAGCAAACGCGGGCCGGCTCGACCGGGGCAGTACTACCCTCCCACAGAAGACCAACCTAAAGCGTCAGCATCCGTGCTGTCGTGTTTCGTTGATGAGTGCGAGACCGGCGGCCCCGTGATGCAGGGGTAACAGTTGTCGTGGTAAGTATGTGCAATACAATGCTACTATGCCTGTCATACCTTTTACGTCCCCAACTGAGGCGTAAAAAAGCATCTTAGTAGGCCGCCATAGTGTGGGTCACCATACTACATTGTCAGCATTTGCAATGACTATGGTGACTACAACTTTTGGATTCTATTCATGCTTTCCATCAGGTAGAGTAGTCACTTTGGCAGGCTCTTAATATAAAAAATAAAAAAATAATAAAAAACAAAATAATATTTATACTAGAAATATATATTAATATTATTTTTATACGTAATTAATATTCTATTGAGTATTGGAATTACTCAAATATTATATATCGCCGATTGGCAAATCTACCAATTTGAATAAGATAAAAGACAATGGTGATTAAGTAAATTAATTTCGATTAATATAATAACTATACAGTTATAATAACCACAATCTTTATAAACCGATTAAGAGATTAACTAATGAATAATTGAATGATACAACTAGTGTAGTTCGTTGGTTTTGATTGGATAAGTAACTAAAATTTTAGCAAAAATTTGTCAATAGTCTCTTTGTTATAAATGAAACTAAATAGTTTTTAACCTACCAGTTTCTCTGTCTCTTCGGTTGTCCCTTCGGCAATAAAGAAGTGTGTGTGTATATCACACCACATTAACAACTTAATAACCTCCTCTTGGTGACGGAAGCCCTCTATACAGAGGAGTTTTGACCTACTATACAACGCTGGTCAGACGTGTTGGTACAAGGTTTGTGGTTTTCCTTCTGTTTACAGTTACATATATGCCAAAACATGATAAAGAAGTTCGCTCCAAGAAGGCTGTTAGCAAACCAGGACGCTTCTGTTTCTTGAAGGAACTAGGTTTGCTCACCTAGCTAACCTTACTAAGACGTGTAAAGGACCGTCCCAGGGTCTAAATGCAGGAACTGGAGACCACTACCAGTACCAATACCACCTATAACATTACAATACTTACGTTATCCAATACAGAAATAATTATTTGAATCTGTCATCGATTGTTGCCTGATTTTCAACCCGATAATTCAGATGTTAAGAAATACGGTAGTCATTTTCCATCAGGTGGCCCGTCTACTTGATAACCCCCATAAAAATAGTTTCTGAGTTTTAAAGAACCACAACATAAAAACAATCAAATTAAAAATTTCCCTCACCACATGTACCAAGTAAGTAATGACCATGCGTTATTAGTTGTGTTAATGAATTCGTTTTCCATCATGAATATCTGTCGATATATTTGTATCCCGAACAAACAGCGTATGTCCACCAGACGTCTATTGAAATACAGAGACAAAATAGTCTGGCAAAACTGCAAAAACCTCCACGTCGCCAAAGTTTAGTGACTAAATATAAATGTATTCAAAATGCAGTGTCGGAGAGCGAACGAGTTGGTAAAAAATTCACAGTTTCAGACCGCCTGCCGCGTTTCAATTAGTCGGTTTATAACTTGTGCTATTTGATAAATGTGTTATGTTGTATTGGTATAATTTTGGCTAACTTTAGTATTTGGACTTTATTGTTGTTTTCTATTGTTGGGACATTTCCAAGACGGGGCTTATCGAATTCTAACATCCAATTCTTTTATACTCTCCGTCTAAATATGATCTATTCTATTATTCTATACAATCTATCTATTACATACAATCTATTATTTTTATTTATGAATTTTCAGTATATTTTGTTATGCAAGCAATTTTACTAATGGATTTAAAGATTAGTGCGTTTAAACTCTGGATTGCAAAGACGCATAAGCACTGTGCAAAAGTGCATCAATGTTTTCTAAATTTTGCAGGAGGTAGAAATAATTGATTATCTTGGTTAACAGCTTTCGAGACTCAATTTCTTTGTGATTTATTTACATGACATATAATAGGAATGTTATAAAAATTAGCCATATCATTCTCATTTGTAACATACTACTAAATATAATATAATATCAATATATCTCTGAGAATTATAACTGTGTTAAGTCTTTGTTGGAGATTAATAAATTATATAAATAAATAAATATCTCAATTTTAAACTGCTCCCACACTTTTTCTAACAGATGAGACGGATCTATTTGATTATGTATATACTATTTACCATATTAATATATTTTTAGTATATCCTATCGTTTACAAGGTAGTATGGTAAACTTCCGCTGATTTGAGCACGAGCGGGTCGGCTCGACCGGGGCAGTCCTATTCTCTCGCAGAATCAAACTTCACAAGAGAATAGCACTGCAAAAAAAGGAAAACTTAAAACAATCCTTACACTAAATGCCAACTCTTCTGGTCAGCATGGTCATATCATGCTAACTAGCATTAAAAAACTGATCTTGCCCTGAAAAGGAATAAGGAAAGGTCCAGCAGTGAACTACAGGCAGTCGATGTCAATATTGATGAGATATGTATTACGTATAACTGTAAAATAATTTAATAAGCTGATAAGTTACTTAACTCACATCAATATCTCATTAACAGCCTTTAATAATCCACTGCTGGAAGTAGGCCTTTTCTCAGAAAGTATATTAGGTTTTGGCAAAAGCACACTGGTCTTGGCTGGTTTGGTATAGTTCTCTTTGCAGCACTTTCTTGCGTAGTTTGTTCCGTTACGACGCCCACGGGATGAATAGGGGCTCTTAATTGATCAGCACACGGATTATTTTACTAATTTAAAAAAAAAAACTTTTTATTCGATTAATATCTGAATGTGTTTTCATACAATCGTTTATGTGAACCAATATTAATATTTTATAGATCTCCAATCACCTATAAAATATTGATATTAATTTCCTGCCATCATCATATTTTCACGTCTGAATTTATCAAATATTGAATTCATTTCAATAACAAAGGAAAAAACATTGCGATAACATCACTTTGGACATAACGGGATATATTATTTCCTGTAACACAAATACGTTGCTTTCGTGTTTCCATGTTTGTGATGTTAACGGAAATTTTATTTCTATGACAAACTGGATTGAAAATATTAGCTAGAACTAAGTACTTACCTAAAATAATATTTAAGTTTTTTTTTAATTAGTTTTCTCTCCTTAATTCTTTTACGTACGAACACAGAACGAAAAGACAAACGTTCACACACATCTCACACACGGTCCATTGATCCAAAATAGATAGAGTCAGGCAGCTAATAAGGCTGCTCATAAATATACTTTTAAATTTCTAAATACATACAAAAGAAATATACCTAAACACAGTAAATGATCATTCACATCATACAATTCTTTGTTTTGAATGGGAATAGATAGAGTCAGGCAGCTAATAAGGCGGCTAATAAATATACTTTTAAATTTCTAAATACATACAAAAAAAATATACTTAAACACAAGAAATGATCATTCACGTCATACAATTCTTTGTTTTGAATCGAGCCCACGACCTATGTCTTAGCACTAACCACTAGTTACCACCAGTCAAATATTACAAGCCAAGCCAGGTAGTCCTTAAAATCTAGCTTGATTTCTGTGACATACGACTACGAAACCGATAAAGTAACTTTAAAGAAACGATATCATTTTCTTTCACCTATATTTTCATTTTCTACGTGCCAGTTTTATCACCAATGTCTGTCTGTCTGTAGGTCCTTTACAGAATCGTAAACTATGCGTTTGATCATGTGATTATCTTTGGCAAAGTTGTTGTGCATAAACCCACGAATGTTTCTGAGTTGGTCTGCTGTTCTTTCACGAATGGTATGAGTATTTTTTTTATGTCTTTCCTTCAAATGTACTTTAGTTGGTGGCATACCAACGCGCGCAGGGTACAGCTTGTATATTATAAATGCAGAAAATCACACTTAAAATTTAAGTCGCTAGCGACAACTGTTACAGGTCAAGCTATATTTTAAAGACTATAGTAAAGTAAGTAGATAAGTACTCAAAAATATTACCCGCTAAATTACTACGTTATTCTTGAATAAATACTGTGAAAATTATCGCCGAGTCACCTAATGGCCTCGTTAAAAGTAATCTCTTGTTTTATCCAACGACCCTTCCAAAAATTCATCATTTCACCATGCCAAGCAAAAAATTACGAGGAAAAAGAACCTAAATGTGATAAATAATCAAGATTTTTACGTTGAGAATATCAATCAAAATGCTAAAAAGGAAAGTCATTTACATAACATCACGCTTGTTAATCACAGGGGTTGGATTGAGTTGTCCTGACTTTGTAAGCATGTCTTATATAGAGTGCTACTAATATAATAACTCAAGAATGCTTCCAACTCAAAGGAATTACCCCTTTGAGTTAGAGGCATTTATAGTTTACTATCAGGCTGGTGGTAGGTTCATATAAAGTTGTGTAGTAAGACATAGCGAGCCATACTTATTTTATAAGAATTAGAATTATTTTGTTAGAATTTCTGAATTAAGAATTTATCCTGTGTCCAAACGTACATGAAACGGACACAAAGTCACACTCAGACTTTTTTAAGTCTTACTGTTATTGTGTGTGTTATTCCACAAAGTTCCACAAAGTGTTATTCCATGTGGGGTTTACCCACAACAGTATAGCGCAGAAAAAGGCGGTGTGGCAACCGCTTAAACCACTACGCCATCCGTGTAGTCAAAATGGGCCGCCTGAGCGGAGCAATATCATGGCCTCACGAAAAAAAAACCCAAATTTTGTTATTCTTACATTGCTTTCCACTGAGTGAGTCAGATTTACGAAGGGAGATTGATTTTTGTTTTTTCAAAAAAAGATCTCCATTTCAATTCATATATTTTATGTTTTTGAGCCTTTATGTTTTGATAAAATATAAAAAATTGTAAACACTGTCTTCTAGGATTTAAAGTTGAACTTTCACTTCGAATAACTTTTGAAAGAGTCGACTTAGCAAAAAATCATTTCGGTCCTTTTTTGTAGCTCGTTAAATTCTCGACAAGAATAAGTTTTCGTTTTTACTATTATAGATAATTATTCGTTCAAACGCATCAAAAATCGAAAGAAAATAAAAAAATTCCTGTGTTATTTGAATGGGAAATTAAAAATTACGAATCGCCACCGCTTAATATATAAAGAACTCAAACTCTACCAGATTTTTTTGTGCATTATTTCTCACAATATTTTCATGGTATCTAAGAAAAAAATTAAAAGTTGTCATCTTCGAACTTACGAGTTACATTTTAGGTGTAAAATTTTATATTTATAATGTACTGCACTTTATTTGTGAGAAAGCTGACACGTAAATAAAGAAAATAAAGCTGATACAAAACAAAATGGCGTCTTCAAAGCTACTTCGTCAATTTCGTAGCCCTCTATCACAAAGATCGAGATATGTATTAAAGGCTGTAGGATAGGGCCAAGACAAGGCAACAGAACATATTTAATATGCCTCTTATGAATTAAAAGTATGCATAACAATACATCCTGACTCACACTTATGTATAAACGTTCTATTCTAATATATTTTTATTACAAAAGATTCATCTTATAGGAACATAATACCGACTATGCTATGTACGTAAGTACACTTCAATAACGAATTCAATATTAAAATCAGAAAATCACCAATAATCCAAAAAAGTGAGTAGTACAACTGTAACAAAGTAACTTTGCGAAGAATTCGTTCACAAAAGTACTGCCTTCGAAATATCTCGGCAATAACTTCAGCTCAGGCCATTACAAGTTTTTGGCAACGGGTTTGTTATAAGTTTCCTGATTATTATTACTGTATCCCGTTTATCGCAAATCATGTCTGTTTTAATTATAATGGATGAAATAGTTAATTGTTTTCTTCTTAGTTGCAGCGCCGTTAAGAAACCCTGTAATTCCACGGTTTTATAGAAAACCAAGGTGTTTAGGAACCCTTTCATTGCTTATTATCGAGTGACTGAGGTTTGGCAGAAAACGGCATGTTAAAGTTACGACACAATGAATATGTTGATGAACTAGTGGAGACTGAAGCTTTTTTTTTTTTTTTTATCGTGTGGAAACTCCCTCGAGCCGTCACCCCACCGGGGTTTACGGCGAGGTGGTGTGTCGGACTCGGACCGACTAAAACCACACGGTGTGCCACTCTGCGCCTGACATAGGAGGGATCCGGGGACAGCTGTTATTACGACATCCAGATCCCTCCTAGCGCGTGCCCACTAAAGCGGGCACCATCTGCGTATAAACTCTCTATTTAGGCGACGTACAGCACACGCGGACATCGCCTCCTCGCGGCTGGCCACTATAGCGGGTGGAGGGGAAAACCCATCCCGTCCACCCGCGGCCACACTCAAGGCAGCATGAGGCGCTGGTACGCGCGCCTCCGCGGCCCGGTTCGTCGGCGGCGAATTGGGTCCGAGTGAAGGTCGTTCTCCCGTGCCCTCTCCGCCGCCTCCTCAAGGTTGCGACCGCGGTAAAACAACTGTCGCTACCGACCATGGAGCGTATGACGGCCGGTAGCGAGAGATCTCCTCCAATAACTGCAGTAAGGACCCCATGCTGCGCCGCCCAGGCGGAACAAACCGCTAGCGTGTGCTGAGCTGAGTCCTCACTGCAGTCGCAGTGGTGACAGGCGGGACTCCATTCCCTCCTGGCGACCGAGTGCAGATACCTCCCGAAACAACCGTGCCCGGAAAGGATCTGCGTCAGTCGGAAGGAAAGGGTCCCGTGCTGTCGCCCTGCCCACTCGGAGATGACCGGCTGGAGAGCCTCCACGGTGGCAAAGCCAGCACGTGGAGCCTCCAGCCGGGACGACCAACGAGCCATCGTGGCTCGACGAGCGGCCTCTCGCCACTCGCGTATATCTTCGGGCGGGGGCCGTATGCCGCTACCCGCCCGGAAGTCAGCCGTGCGCCGATAAACTTCGGCGAGCACTTCCCCTCCAAATCCCACGGGGAAGTTCCGGCCAAGGCGCACGCCGCCACCGTCGACACGGTGTAGGCATTTTTTTAATGATTTATGATATGTGATAGATATGATACAGATTTATTTTATGATTTTTATAATTCCTCCGTCGATACGGTGCCGTAACCACGTATGGCTCTAATCGCCAATATCCTCTGAGGGCGCCAGAGGCGAGCTCTATTCTGAAGTCAAGTCTGAAGCTAAACAAAGTACGCAATATAATAATAAAGATAGAATAGGAGCGCTTTGAAGGATGTGATTCAGGAGTATCTTGTACCTTAAACATATTTAAATTGTAATAACAGACTCCGGTTGTCCCGTTCACCTATTCATAAACGACCTTGATGAGTGCCCTGGATCTTGTATTTTGGTAATAGCGAAAGTAAGTGTCTAAGTGTTTCACAGTCGTTGGGCAGAACAGAATTGGCACGAAACAAACGTTGATGCGGGCCGCGGCAGGCGGCTAAAGAAGCGTTCCCCTTCTTTAGCCGGCTGAAAAAGATACTTCAAAGTCAGGGGGTGGCAAGGTGCGATAATACAATGATTCGATCATGCCAGTTCTGACATATTCTGTTGTATATTTTATAATGCACAATTATTTTGTGTTCATCACGCAATATTTGTCCTGGGTGGGAATTGGAACCCACGACTTCTGGGTTAGCTGTCAGGGTCGTTAACCACTAGACTAATAGGACAGTCTGGTTACCGGAAGCTTCTTAATCCTGCAACCTCCCTCTTCCAAATAGCAGCAACGCACTCATGTCTTTAGTTACAGGTATCCATGAACGGCGGTAGCCATTTACCCCCAGGTGATCCGTTTATTTGTCAGAACCTGGAATACATAAAAAATTAACATCTAAAAATCCTGAGAGCTTTATCATTTTTTTACTAACGCTTACGTTCCACTTGTAACAAGTCGAATTACCTACAATAATTTTAAGAAAATATGTATCTCACAGTGTGGATATTGGAATATTTGTTCGCGCGCTACACATGTGCCACGAAAACCGTAGTAGTGCTGAGTTTCTCAATAAGTATATAAAATGAGCTGTAAGCAAATTTAATCAAAATCCATTAAATGAATAAGACTAGGTCGTTAGCTAGCGTAATTCGAACAGATTTTTTTTCTAAGCTGGACGCCTTGGCTTACTTATTTTTTCGGAAGCCTTGCAACCCTAGTCCTACACAATTTAGCTGGCATTCCCAATAACCGGGTATTCCCTTGGGTTTAACACTTCGAAAGTGGTTTCAAAGTCCATTTTAGTTTTAATGTTATTTTCCAATTGCAGTACTAGTGAGCCGTAACTTTCGATATTGCTTTTAGAAGTTTGTCGAGTTATCAAACCATTTTTGTGTTGCAGTTCGACGTATAAAAAAGCTAATACGAAAAAAATAACGTTGAGACCGATATGATTTTCTATTCTAATAGAGCAAAGCTGAAGATATTTGCATTATTCACTTAAATACACTAATCATAAGACGAATTAGTCGGATATTTAATTTTGTTATATTCGATTAAGTGTTCATGGATGGTAGTTAAAGGTAGGTATATAACATTAGACTACAAAATTAAGAGTAAAGCAGTAACAAAATTGATACACGTGGTGAGACTGCCGTAAACAGCGAGTTATTTAACAGTTAATGAGTGAGTAAGAAGCTGAATCGATCAGAGATTTAGAAAACTACTGATAGATTGCAGCCAGGGTAAAAGCCTTATTTCGCCGCGTCTCACGTTTTGTTAGCTTACATGTATCCATTTCTCTATATGAAGAGCCTGCCAAAGTGACTCTACTCTGCCTGATGGAAAGGATGGATAGAATCCACAGAGTTGTTGTCACCAACTCGTTGCATATGTAGACAATGCAGCGTGGTGACCCATACTATGACGGCCTAGTGAGATGTGACGCCACGCTTCGAGATGTAAAAGGCATGACAGTCATCGTGGCAGTGTAAGCCTCACATAGTTGTCACGATAACTGTCACCCCTGCATCAATGACCATGTTTTAACTAAACTTGTAAGATAGGAGTGGGATTGCCACTAGACTAATACCCACTAAACTTTTCAATTTATATGACCAGTTAAAGTAACTTAAAGTATTGGTTGCAATAAGTGGCTTTGCAATATTATCATACTGCATAGGTAGAGCGTTGCTCCATTCGGAACGACGAAACGAAACAAAAACGCAAACGCCGTGCCACCGAATCAGGCCCCCCAACTGTTACGGCTACGCTAATAAAGAACGGGGGTCATTATACGCCTCCAAGCAATGGCCGCTCTCAGCTAAAATGACATAATATCCGCTAAGATGAGAACTCAATGTAATGTGTCACATTTTCCCATATTTAATGTTTTCACCAGATTTCATGCTTTGCACATACTGGGGATACCCACAAAGGGTTCAATCCAAATGTAGCATAGCATAGTCTCATAGAAAATCTACGATGATGTGAGAAGAGGTTTGGGCTCCAGTAACTTCACTTCCCCTGATTCTGAGGAAGACAACAAGTAGTAACATATTTGTGACTATTAAAACGCAGATATCCTTGGATACCTGCGTTCACTCATAATTACCACTTACTCACATAAGTATTCACTCACAGTGCCCAGTAAGCAGTTAGACTTTGTCTATGTTAGTATAAATTTCTTATTTTTCTTTCCAAAATGGGTGCCAATACTACAAAACAGAAACAACTTCTATGGAAAATTAATTGCAAAATATGAGTGCTCATATTTGGTAGATCATCTCTCCTTATAAATGAGGTTTGAGCCTACTACACCATGACGGCCAGACTGGTCGTTGTATCAAGTTTTCCTTTGCTTCACAGTGCCGTTGTCTTGTATAACTTGCTCCCTTAGTCACCTGTTATGACACCCACAGGATGAATAGATGGTAACACTCCATATTCTTAACTCATCACTACATAGAAATTTATTTAGTAAATGACATTAAACATGTACCTATAGAAACAGGATTCTATTACCGCTCATGATTTTTGTTATCTCAGTAATCAATATAATAAATAAAAAGTGACATAATTTACTAAAATAACCTCCACCGAAACTAATTTAGTCGCATTGGTCCATTATGCCATTAAATCAAACGGTTGAACTTGTCCTAGTTTATTTCAAGATATTGAAAACATAACTATCACTGTTAAATTTTTTTTAAATAAGAAAGTTTCTGATTATGTATTAGAGCAGTGATTATAAACAAAAAGTCAGTGTGAAATAACATGTTTAAAGTCCAAATCAAATATGGATTGAAAGGTTATAGTAGAGAAATTAACCTCTGCCATAGGTGTTAGGTTGTACAGATCTGTAATGAAGTTCATGATCTCGAAATTTTAACTATAATTGTACTAGTAATAGAGCTTGGTTTACTACATTTATTTTGTTGCCTCTCTTCAAATTTTCTTTTCTATTTTATAACCCGTGGATCAAAATAAACAATGCACTGTTCCGAGTGTGAATAGTAAATAAATAAATGTCGTTGTCAACAAAGTCACTGTCACAGCTGTTTAATGTTACCATGTCTGAAATACATAAGTTACTACTATGTGATTAAAACAATTCAATATAGACGAAAACAAGACTTAAGGGTATCTTGCATTTATATTTCTCCTCTTGCATTTATGTGTTAAATATGCCCAGTATACACCTACTGACATGACTACCAGCAGTATTTACCAGCAGTATTATTATCAGCACTATTTTTAGCAGTAAATACTGGCAAAAAAGAAATATCATACATGTTAAAAGTTTTAGTTTTGTTTTGGGAATGACATCGGTAATCACAAGAAAAAATTATCTAATATATTTTTTTTAATCGTCATCTTTATTCTCATCATAAATCTCCATAATTTCGATAAATTAGTACTAATTTGTAAGAAAAGCATGGCAAAAATATAGGCAGGTAAAAGATTTTTAGCACATAAAGTCATTTAATTTTATTGAAGCATAATGATTTTACCTAAATTATGCCCCGAAATATCAACTAAAAAAAAGTAATTCCGCAGCTTTCCGCCAAATTTTTAGTTGGAATATTGAGACGAGATGATTCTATCAAATCAAAATGAAAACTTATCTTGACTGTATTACACTGTACAAAAAATTTGGAACCTAGTAACAACATAAGTAACGATTTCACCAAACGCAAGATCTGAATCTTAAACTTGACGGTTACGAAGCAGTCAGTATTTACATATATAAATCCTGTTCTAACTTGCCTATAAACTTGAAAATTGGGCAAAATCAATAACTGTTATTTATTACTTTTTGGGCAAATGGAATAAATAATCTACCAAATTTTGCTACATTTAAATCATGGCAAACTTGACAGTTAAAGTAACTGAAAAGTAATACATTGAATTTGTTTAATTATTAGAAAGTCAAGTAAGAAAACTGAAAAATCATATGAAAATGAAATTTATCTATGTAATATATACAACCCTTCATTGGCTTTAGTAGCTATGATCTTGAATATGACATGACAGATAATATTATTTATATGTAATGAAGTTCTTAACTCTCATAGCCCCCTCTAGTGAAAATAACCTCAAACTTTGCGTTGGCGGAAGATGGCCGTCGCGTGCCGAGTGTTGCTGTGAATGTTTACGACAATATTTAAAGTTTTTACGTAATAAATCGCTATAAATGACTATAGATTAAGTGAGAAGTTGGATAATAAACTGTAAAAAAAGAAGTTAAAGTGTTTTTGTTGTGTTTAAAAATAAATTTCTGTCAAAAAGTGCGGCATTAGTAGTGTGAGTGAAGCAACTAGTTTTGAAGCTGAGTTTTTAGGAATGTTGTGAATTCTAGTGGATTGTGTTTTTATTATTGGAGATTGGACATGGTGTAACTGCATCTAACCCTAAAGGTGGGAATCACTTACTTTCAATAACTTTTAAAAACTTTAGTTTGTTTACATTCGAAAGCGCTACCGCGCATGATCATCTTACTTTCTTGGTAAAGTTTCTTCAAAATAGTCTTCCTATAGAAAAATAAACTTTTCTTTGGTTCTAAATTATCATATCCTAGATCGAAAATATTATAGTGCAACGTTCTCTAGGTGCTCTTTATTTTGAATTTAGAACTAAGTTTATTTATTTATTTTTGTTTCCATTAAGAAGATATTCTAATAAGAACTAGACTTGTATATTTGTCTATTACAACTAGTAATCTATAATTAAATTCACTACCGTTCGTTACCTACTTCTTATTTAACCTTCATTACATGTCTACAACTTTTTTTTTCGTGGTCATTGAACTAAGGCTCGAGAAGCCAACATATAAAACCTTCGCAGTTGCAGTTAGTATCTATTTTGAATAAGTTCTGAATCTTTATGATGCGTAATAGTTTTTTTTTAATATTTACCGATAGTAATGGTGCAATTATTACTCTTTAAGACAGGTAGTGGTCAGTGTCTACCCTCCTACTTACATACTAGAAGATTATGAGCACGAGAAAAAGGAAATTTGGGGTTTAACAAAGAGATTTTTTTTAATTAAACAGAGATGCAGTGGTTCTATTTATACAGCGTAATTATAAATTTGCTGTAGGTAGCATTAATGGATAAAAAATATATATACTGCTTAGTTTTTACCTGACGCTAAAAAAACAAACAGTCAACAGTAGGTAAGTACTATTCATATTTCGTAAGTATTAATTAGTATACTGCAGTAAAGTGTACGAGAGGCCTATTTAAAGTGGAACAGACACGAACTGTGTGTTAGAATCTGTCTGCCTTTTTTTTAATATAGAGCCTGCCAAAGTGACTACGCCTATCTTGCACGGAAATGAGCTGTGAGTGTATACGTACAATCATGACTTGTGCGTATGTTGTGCCCTTAAGGTACCACCTTAGAGACATTCGTACTTAAATATTCCTTGATACGTTATTAATTTATGAAGTGAGGCGAGAGGTTGTTGAAAACTATTATGTAAGAGCCGAAATTCTACGATAGATAGAATATACGGATGTTTTACCAATAGAATTTTTTGGAACAGGGCCTTAAATGTTTTTGGGTGGAAATAAATACTCCATGTTAAAGCAATAAAGGCAAATTTTACCACAAAATATGAAATGACCATTACTGTACAGTATAGTTCCAAGTGTAAAAGATCGCAGACTAAGATAAACCACAACCGGTACCCTATTGTGTGTTCTGAACTTCATGATATACAATACTGATTACCTGTCTACCTACTTCATCACTGTTATCATCCTTTTCTAACCTACTGCTGGATATAGTTAATTTTACCTGCTATACCACGCTGGCCTGACAGATCTGTATAGCATATCTTTTTTTTTAACGTGTGGCATCATTCTCGGGCTGTCACCCCACCAGGGTTTACGGCAGGTTGGTGTGTCAGAATCGGACCAGCTAAAACCACGCGGTGTGCTCCTCTGCACCTGGGATGAAAGTGATCCGGGAGCTGCTGTTATTAAGCCATTCGGACCCCTTCCAGCGCCAGCCACTCTGACACGGCCATCTATATAGGATACCTAACCCAGCAAAGTTGCAAATGAATTCGATTAGAGTTCTAATCTCACGTAAATGGCCTTTAGACAAAATAAACAATAAAAAAAAGTGTGTGTGTAACTACGGTTCGAGAAAGAATTACAATCGTCTCCTGTCGATGTCGTAATATAGTTGTGAAATTATGATGTTAATTACAGATGATGTTTACCAGAGCTCTTCTTAAAAATGACTTTGGTTATATGTTTGCGTTCATGACCTTATTGTTGATTAAATACCAAAATTAGACTTTCTTCCGATATTTAAAATTGATTCCGATTTTGCATAACTACTTATGTCATAAGCTTTCGTTCACACTCTTTTAACTATGAAGGTAGCTTCTGTACTTTGAGTACGTACCATTGTTGCTTAAGTATTTACAGGTCTTCAACAACTTCAACAGCCTTTTACAGTCCACTGCTGGACATAGGCCTCTCCTTAGCAAGGAGGTTTTGTTCTAATATACCACGCTGACCAGACGGGTTGGAATAGGGTTTGTTTCAAGTTTTCCTTCTCTTTGTAATGATATTTTCCTGAATAATTTCTTCCCTTAGTCGCCTTTTACGACACCCACGGGATGAATAGGAGCGGTAACACTATGTATTCTTAATCCGTCACCACACGGACAATCAACATTTGTTGATTTACAGGTATTATGGAAATATTTGTACGGAACTGTAAGTCTTAAGATGTCAGTCTAGAATAGTTGAATATGTCAATCAATTACTCCGTTACAACACTATGTTACTCTAGCAAAGGCGTCGTTCTGAATTAATGACGCTATTGCATAATGGACCAGCACATCCAGTAGTAATCAAAGACGCCCCAATTCCATTCAATCGTGTGTACTGGCCGTGTGTGTTGCCGAGACTTGGCACTCCAGTGTACTCTAATAAAAAAATCTTTAACCCAATCGTTTATTGATTGGCTTTAATGATCGTTGTATGGAATGAATCAGTGAGTTACTAATTAAGAATATATATCTAGTAGAATGGCTGCCCTGACCTCTAATGTAAGATCAGATCAGAAAAAAGTTATGGAAAAAATAGTTAAATGAAATTGACTGCTCGGATAGTACAGTGGTTTAAGCGTTTACATCGCTGCTTTTTAATTCATTGAGCGTCATAGGTTCAAACCTCCGGTGATCCGCGATTTGCTTATTCTGATTCTGGCAGGTTTTGTATCCGTTTCATGTAGGTTGGTAAAGTCACCCGTGACACAGGAATGTTCCTAATGTGGAAGTTATATTCCAAAAAAGATTTATAGAACCATACAAATAAGTAATGGAATCCTTTTTTTTTAAATTTTATAATTGAAGTGATACTTACGAGAATGTAATATTTATCTATGCTTATTTAATTATATGTCCATACTAATATTATAAATTCGAAAGTAATTCTGTCTGTCTGTTACGTTTTAACGGCTAAACCACTGCACCGATTTCAATGAAATTTGGCATGTCGATACTTTGACTCTTGAGGAAGGACATGTGCTACTCTTTACCGTGATAACCGACATACACGGGGGTGGAGCCAAGGTAAAAACTAGTATTATAAACATTATGACTTCTCAAAACAATAATATTATCTTTTTTCTATGTTTTCGTAAATTTTTACAGATATTTGTACAAATATGGCTAGTTTTTATTACTAAATTGATTCCTGCCTTCCTTGGGATGCCAATCGTTTGGGATCAAGAAATTAGATAAATTGTTTTATGCAGAACGGTGTTAGAGCAAGGTTACCATAATACCAGCAGTTCCCGGACCTCTCTGGTTGCAGTCGCAGAGTGACACACCGTGTGATCTTAGTCGGTCCGCTGCCGACACACCACTCCACCTCAAATCTCGGTGGAGTGACGACCCGTCGGGATTTACCATTAGAAAAAAGTCTCGGATTGAAAACTGGTTCGACACATATTTGTACAGACTGGAGTCGTTTACTATATACGTGTTCTGATACCTTAGTTGGCCGTGCACTTTCCATCAGCTATCACGTTTGCTCTTTTGCCCCTATAAATCACAAAAAACATGAGAACGATCAAGAGTCCCATTTTAACAACAATATTTCGGGTTTATTATCGAAATGGCAGCCAATTAATAAATATTATATAAAAGTTACGTTCAATTAATTTGTATTTGCTATAAAAGTCTCGTTGGCAAAATGTACGTAATTTTATCAATGTTTAATTTAAATACAGTTTTATTTGAACGCCCCGAAATCGTGTTCATTACACTATTTACGGTTGGAAAAATCTACGTTTTACAAAATTTTATCGAATAGCCCGTGGGTAGATATTGAAATATATTGGGACATTGGTGATTGTCATACATTATTAATAGAACCATAATTCTCGTTAATTATTTTCATTGTTCTACGCAAATACTGTCGAAATTGACGAATGTTACTGATTTAATTTTGCTATTGTAAAATAGGTTACCGCTGCGGCGTGTTTCATTGGGAGGCTATGATGCAAAATTGATCATTCTTAGTTACCCCAATGAGTATGTGCTTAAATTATCATCTATACCCAAGGTATACCACGAAAAAAGAAGAAATCTAGATAATTAGTCTACTTAATCTGAAACATTTTATAAGAAGTATGTAATTTAGGTTACTTTTAGCATGAGCAATACACAAAACAAAGTTATTAATCATTCTAAATACACGAAACATTGATCAAATGACCTTGACCTTTTTGCATTAACAGTTTTTTAGCCACGCAATGACTGTTATCCCGCTTCATTCTTTGGTATTAACTATGATCTACACTCACCGGCACGGAATCTTGGCCAAACTCATAACATGTGATAACATTTTTTGAAGGGTGTCTAACTTTGTTCTTATCATGTAAGTGGGTAGAAAAAATGTTTATGTTCATCTCAAGAGGGTACTTCACTAATTTGAAATGCATTTTGGTCTGCGTTTTAAAGTTTAGTTAAATCGTGTCATTAATCCGACGAAGTCGAAGTTTTTAATTGTGCTCTAAAAATTTTAAGTTTTAATTTGACAAAGACTTTTGTTGTTATTGTGGTTAATAAAGACCTAAAGGCCCCTTAGGATCCATAAAAATGCCTTTGTCATCAAGTCAGATAGCGCAGGCAGTGGCATTAGTCGAACAAGGTTTGACCCATCGTGAAGTGGCTATTGTCCTAAACGTGCCGCGTTCTTCCATGCAATATGCACTAAAACGGTATCAAGAGACTGGCCGCTACACCCCAAGGACCGGGTAGTGGCGGTGTAAGATGCACATCAGCTCGTGACGACCGCTTTATTGTGTTAGAGATTTTAAGAAATCGCTTCCTGACCGCTGTTGAGATCCGTCAGCGGCTTTAAATCTCCAGAGGTGTGAATGTTAGCGAGAGTACGGTGAGAAGACGTATGGAAGAAGTTAATTTGAGAGCAAGAAGACCAGCCCGTGGTCCACAGCTCCTCCCACAGCACAGAGTAGCTCGACTTCACTTCGCCCGCGAACACGCTTACTGGACTTTTGAGGAATGGGCAAGGGTTTTGTTTACAGACGAGTGCAGGATCACTTTAATGCACCTGATGGTCGACAACGTGTCTAGAGAAGGAAAGGGGAACGCTATTTGGCGATGACAACCACACCGACGGTCAGTTTTGGCGGAGGCTCTATAATGGTATGGGGTGGCGTGAGTTCTGATGCTCGTACGGAATTAGTCATCGTCAATAACGCCTTAAATGCAACTCGATACGTCGAAGAAATTCTTCAAGATCATGTTGTGCCCTTCGGAGGGTTTATTGGTTATGACCAATTCATTTTAATGCATGATAATGCCCGTCCACATGTCGCTCACATCGTGAATGATTACCTTCAAGAGGTTGGTGTTCAAAAATTGCAGTGGCCAGCTCGCAGCCCGGACTTAAATCCGATAGAACACGTATGGGACAAACTGAAACGAGCAATAAAGTTATCATCGAACCCACCACAAACCCTTAACCAGCGCGAGATGCTGCACTTACTGCCTGGCGCGACTTATCACAAGTCAACATCAAGAACGTCATCCAAAGCATGCCAGACCGAATGCAGGCGGTCATTAGGGCTAGAGGAGGCAACACACGCTATTAAAAAGGACAGAAAGCGACAAAAAATCAAACAATTTTAAATTCGTAGTGCTTTTAACTCTAGTGTAAAATTTTGTGAAAACGTGATTTTTTGCATAAACTTCATTATGAACCCGAAAAACCTTTTAATGTGAAAAGAAGTGATCAGGAACGTTAACTGGATAGACTCCGATCACAATTAGCCAAAATTTGTAGCGCTAAGTGAAAAAAAAAAAGGAAGTTGTCATACGTTTTGTACTTGGCCAAGTTTCCTTGCCGGTGAGTGTACTTTGCTTACGTACAAGCGTGATGCCGTACGCTACACTTACGTAAGCTAATGTGCATAGAGCGAGCCATATTTGACAGCCCTTTATGGTCGAGATATATTGAAAGCGTAGTTTAGTTTATTATTTTGAGAAATAAATTCGTAAATTATTACGGGATTTCCAATGACTAGTCATAACCATATGCTAGTTATAGTCTACACTAATCTGTCTTTTTTTTTTATATATAAGAGCCTGCCAAAGTGACTCTACTCTCCCTGATGGAAAGCATGAATAGAATCCAAAGAGTTGTGGTCGCCATACTCATTGCAAATGCAGGCAATGCAGTGTGGTGACCCTACTATGATAGCCTAGTGAGATGCAAAAAGTATTAGTAGTGAGACGTAAAAGGCATGACAGTCATCGTGGCAGTGTAAGCGTCACATAGTTATCACGATAACTGTCACCCCTGCATCACCCCTGTTTCCATGATAAATGCCTTTTTCTGTCTAGAACTAAGGTATTCTAAATTTTTTATCAATATTGAGAAAGGTTGAGAAAGTTATAGCCTTGGCAACACTTATATTAACGCAATAAATTTGTGATGTGAAATGTGAAATTTTTTGTCCGATTCGATTCGTACGATTTAGGCATTTTTTATTGATGGTTTAACTACAGTTAATCTGGCTATTTTTAACCCCATTTTTGCTAAAATTTTTAAAGCAATTGTTACGGTTACACGACGGACGCAATTTAGTACCAATTGTCATGGCATCAAATAGTCTTTATTCAGAAAACATAATAGTTTAATATTTTGAAGAAGATAGCTACAAAATTTCCATTAAACCTTTGGTCTAAAGTTACGTTAGGTAATTTGACAATCGGCAGTTTTTATGATTTATATTTACTTAGGGACTACGCGTTCATTACCAGACTTAACGCTTTTCGAGTTTCTATTGTTATTCCTAACAATGTTGTAGCCGGGACGGTAGTGCATCACTGTTTCGTAAAAGTTTCATACATTACATTTGTGGCGACTTCCACATTAGAGCACGAAGAAAAAATATACAACAGCGCCATCTACTGAAGATACATCGAACTACGAAGTGTGAACGAAACGTACGAATGGAATAAACAATGATGCAACTACTAATCCTGTATCACAAAATAGAGATTCGCGTGGCAATTAGCATGTATACAACATCCCAACGTCAACCGTTGGGTCTTCACCTCACCTGGTCGGAGCATCCTCCATTTGTGTCGGAGGAACATGAAACACATTTTATTGTCTGTGCCATTAGTGCCTAACAATTTTATGTTTTAAATCAAGTATTTGAAAGTTATAAACTACTTTTACGTTTATTTATTTATTTATTTACTTATACTTAAAAACAAATTACAATTTAAATTTAACGACGGTTTCCGCACTAAGCTCGTGGCTTGTGTCGCCACAACCAATATGAGATTTCGCAATATTTAAATATTTTATAAAGTTTAATTGAAATAGAATATAAAATAAAAATAAAACAAGGTTCAAAACAAACAAAAACAAAACAGAAAAAATAGTATAAAAATTAGTCTGTAGCTGAGAGTGAGTCTTTTGTATGTTTGTGTACATGTGTTTTTGTGTGTGTGTGTGTGTGTGTGTGTGTGTGTGTGTGTGCGTGCGTGCGTGCGTGCGTGCGTGCGTGCGTGCGTGCGTGCGTGCGTGCGTGCGTGCGTGCGTGAGTGCGTGCGTGCGTGCGTGCGTGCGTGCTTGCGTGCGTGCGTGCCTGTGTGTGTGTATGGGTATGTGTGTGTACGTATCTATTATCCTTTGCTACAATTACCCGTGGTATTAAAGAATCAATTCAGTTTCATCGTATGAAAGATTTAAAAGCCATTTAATTGTCAGTCGCTTTACTTCCTTGGTAGTTAAGATAATAATATCTGTATGTATTTGACAAATTTTGTTGTACACTTTAGAGCGGAGATAGATGGTCTGTCTTTTTATGAAGGTGGTATTTATGGTAGGAAGGGGGATTCGGAATACACGACGCTGGTTTAGACAAATCATTGAAGTTGTATTTAAAATTTCCTTGTGCATCGATGTTGCTATTCTTAGTATAAAAATTTAGGTGTGAACATGAATCCTCGAAACGGCTAAAACTCATTCATTACATCTAAACTAATTGTTTAATTGGCGTCTAATCACGATTAGTGCCACGGCCCGTGATAGCTTTGTTTACAAAAACGATCGAACAAGCATGAAGCCACATGCCGCTAATTGCCGTATAATGACTTCTAGGACTCACCAAATATTTGATTTTATTCTCAGACCTACCTAAGCGTAGTACGCATGTTCATGATTGATTGTTGGTATAGCAAAGATTTAATGAAAGATTAACCTTTCAAACATATATGTAATGTGCTCATAGCAGACGTAGGTGTTTACTGGTAATGCGTAATGGAATTGTATTATATGTTAATAATATAAAATGTAAGTACTATACGTTGCAATTGGAGAGGCATGTGTTTACCAGTGTGCTACAATAGGCTGATAATCATGATGATACCGTCGCCTTATGTAATACACAAAAATATAAAATAAACACGTGTCTGTGCGCCCAGATTGTCTGTCCAAGTTCGTCCATCTCTAAAATCAATTCTCTCTAACTCCCTACTATTTAACTAAATTTTGGCATTTTAAAAATAACCACCCATATATATATAAACGAAATTCTGAGTTTTCCAAGCGCCCCATATAAATTCAATCGCAAAAGAAAATGATAAAACAATAAATTTTTAAATTACAAAGTTTCTCATTTGGTTATGCTCGAGATCTTGTTTTTCGCGAAATTTCATGATTTCAGGTCAATAGGAACTACCCTAAGGCTACTAGACTCGATCACTTAGGTAGATCTGAAGTCATATTTTGCCCGGTTCTCTATTTGAATAAGACAAGCTTAGTACGGGTTCTGCGCTTCTACTCTCTTAATAGCATTTGAACACCGAAACCCCCGTTACGGTACATATGAAGGTTACCATTTGGTAAAAGCCCTTTTCATTTCATTATTGTAACCAGATCATAGTGCGACCTTTTATTTTGAAAGGAAGGTCAAAGTTCATAAAGAGCAAGGACGCCCCCATAGACACGTGTAGATTTTTCAATGGTACTCTCTTATTTACTTCCTTTTAAAGTAACACTTACCTTTGAAAAGAATATTAACATTATAAAGCTATGCTAAAATGATTAGGCATTTATATATTTTATTAATAGAAAACTCGACTGCCAATTTGCAGCGTACATGCAAACTAATATCAACGATATTCAGATCAGTTAAATTATTGTCAGTTTGCATCTGGTAAAACTGTTGGCGACATTCAAAATAATCCAACTGATGTTATAAATGGAGCGTGAGGATTTTTCACCTTAAATTATTGAGTCGATTATGTATTATTTTAAAGATGGAAAGCTACATTATCAGCGAATAGCACAAGTTACTTTTTATTGCGATGCATATGGGCGGGGCCGCAGGCAATTTTCTATACAATAGAACATTTATCCTAAGAATATGTAAAATACGGCATTGAAAGTCTAATACGGCATTCGATTATTCGCTAATGAGTGTTCTCACGCACTGTTCAATGTGTAACAAAGGAATTTTTACATTTGACCGTGGCGGGCCTAGCATAATCTCTTATCTTAATCTCTGGTCGAAAATTTACTCTTTGTGTTTGAAGGTTATGTCACCCCACACCTAGTTTTTTTCCTATACAACTTTTCTTCCGCAGCTATTCAATTTGAAGCCCCGAGTCTTACAATTTTTAGTTTCAAACTATAAAAGCTTGTTTACAAGTGTATGTTCACTTACCACTACTTATTGTTATTTATTTGTATCACAGTTTTAATATGCACATACCTATGGAGTAGTTAACACTGACTTTATTTTAATCGTACTACGTACCACGTGTGGTACTGTAGTCGCTACACTCCAGCTGCTTTATAACTCAACGCTTGTCATAAGACGACAAACATCGCGAAATGTAACGAGGCAAAGCGTAAGGACAATACTCTCACTGTCCTGAGTGCTGTTTATTCCTATAATATTTAGAAACGAATGTAGATGAAATGATTTTGGGATTCCTAAACAGCATTTGTCTTAAATAGTGCTATGGTTCCAAAATCTAACATTTTGAACTGAATTTTGCAAGAGAATTACTATTTCATTGATGCCACTCGAGTGTGGACTTATTAGTATGTGCCAAGTATACGTATTGCTGTAAAAAGGACGCGCACTCATGCAATGCAGTTCCATTTCCATCAGTATTCATCGTACATTTCATAATAATTCACCATGCATGCGTGCATTCATTGATTGGTTAATTTTTATGCGAAACTGCACCGTGACAATTGTCTTTGTTGTGTAAAAATGGTCGTCAGACAAGAGTGGAATATTAATTTGCCTTTTTATTGAATTATTTTTTTATGGTTCTGTTTGCTACTTGGCGATCTGTGTTGAGACAATGAGCCAATCATTTGGTATTTAATTAATTTAGTTGTTAATAATAAAAAGAATACCTGGGAATTCCCTTCAGACTCTTTAATCAAATCTCGCGGTCAGTACACATACCGTTTAAATCGACCATGTATTACACCCCCCGGTACGATGTTGTCTTGAGGCCAACTCATTATTGTGACTGTATATTCTGGTTTGAGAGCTGCTCTTGTACTCAACAATGTCTTGTCTAACTGTCCTGATGTATAAATCCGCATATATGTGATTATTGTTGTACGATATATTTGGCGTGGCTCTTAGCGTTTTGCTTTGAAATCTCTCGGGAATTTGAATAGTACTGGTGTTAGTAGTACCCCACAATGAAATACCATAAGTCCGTAGGCCACTAAGAGTTCACTCTTATGTCCAACTGTTTTTGTTTGTGTCCTTATGTGTTTTCTCTAAATTAGCCGACGATCAAGATGCATCCCTAGCTATTTAAGGTCTTCAGCATGAAGAATGTCTTTGTTGCAGAGTTTTATAGGGGAGCAAGTTAGTTTCTAAAGGTGAAGGTTGTAACCTTCACCTTGTTGGACAGATTTGTTTCGATTTGCTTTAATGCTAGCCACCTTGAGGACGTGGACGTGCAGTTAGGCTGATGCTATTGGTGGGTTATCGTTAAATATTACCTTATTTTCATAATAAATGATTAAATGAGGTAACTTTCATATCTTTTATTTGTATTTTTTGTTAACAAATATGTAGTCTAGCAGAACCTAAAAACTTAACAAAGTTAAACAAGCAAAACCTAAAGAGTGTTGCATAAATATTATGTAGTCGTAAAAAGATAATGCCAATTTTGAGACTGTTTTTGAGGAAGTAGGTTCATTGAGTCTCTCTTGCCACTCTAAGAGTATCATTACATTTTTCTTTCAAGCATTATACTGAAATTTCCCTATAAAAAGTTAAAACGACAATAATGACGACGAGAAACATTTATTCCCATCGTTCATGACTTTATTGCCCACTTGATTGCGCCCTTATTTCGCGACGTTTCACAAATAAAACAAGAATACCCTCAATTATAACAGAAATATATTTTAAAAGCGTTAAACATCACTTTTTCGTTTGAATTTTTTGTTTTGTTAGCTTGTTTACCTACCTTGAGTGGTATTTGAATGTGTTTACATTGTTTACAATATTTTCCATAAATCGAGGATGGGGCTGCCTTGTTTGGTTTAGCTAAAGGACTTGGCCATACAAATGTGTTTTCCCGTTTGTCCCTTCGACTTTCGAATATGTTTAAGCTACATTGTTGAATGGTTTGTTTTTCTTGTCCTTGAATTTATATATTATTTTTTACTTTATATATAAAAGATTATACTTGTTTTGTTTAAAACTAATTGTACCCTGCGCGCGTTGCTGCGCGACTAACTAAAATAAATCTGACGGAAAGACATACAAAATAAAAAATATACATATCTTCTCAGAAACTTTCGTAGGCTCGTGTACAGCAACTTTGATAAAGATAAGCACATGATCCAATGCATGGTTTACAATTCTATAAAGGAGACAGACAGACGAACAATCATTCATTTATATATATATACTCGTATATATAGATAATTTTGAAGAAGTTATTCTTGGACGCACAATATCGACAGATGAGCGCTGGTATTTTTTGTTTTTATGTGACGTTCAGAAACAGAAAAGAATTTTACGATTGGTGTTCGCCCTCATTTATTTATAAAATTAACGATGTCAACTAGGTAAATACTGAACTGAAAAACTTTTAGAGCGAAAGTTATATGTACTTCTGTTTTTACAAAAACTAGATTAATATTATCGTTGAGGTTCGTGAGAAAATAGATTATATGTTTAAAAATATTAAATTGAACAAACTGATAATTAGCTTATCATTTCCTGAATAGAAAATCTTAAAATATATCTACAAATATAGACTGCCCTGTTTAATGGTTAGTAATCCTGACTGTAAGCCAGGAGTTCTGAATTCTGTCCCTACCCAGAACGCATTCTGTGATAATCTCAACATTTTTTTGTGTATCGCCGTATTTTCTCTATCAAATCAAATCGACCCAACGCCGTCCACTGCTGAACGAAGGTCTTCCTCAAGGAGCACCAACTATCCTAGTCTTGGGCAATTCGCATCCATCCGCTGCCAGCCACCTTCTGCTAGGGCGGTATATCTATATTTACAAATATAATATGTTTTACATTTGTACATACATATGTTTTACATTTGCGTCGTCTATGTCATTAGATATACACTTAGGACGAAAGTGAGACTAAATGATGATGACGAAATGTGAGCGTTTTATACGCCTCTGTGTATCCCTTTGAGAATAGAGAAGTGAGTGATAAGGACGTGACTCATCTAAATACGATTACTTAAATACGATAAACATAGGTACATCTTAGTAAATCAGTTGTTTGAAATTATATCAAATAATGTAATATTCTCCAACTAATACTTGTTCTTCCTCTATTTTCACCGGGGAAATGCTGAGTTATATCCTCAAATCACTTGAAGGTCGTACACGAAAAACTAATTCCATGTTGTCTTATGATATTGGAATATGATCAGAATAATAATCTTCGGGGAAGTTAAAGGACAAATGTAATCAAAAATTCGTTACTTATGTCTCTGATGTATTTATATAATAGCATAGGAAATGATACGGATATTATATTTACAAAATTTGGGTAAACAAGATATCTGATATATCTACGAGTATATTTGCTATTTCGAATTATTGCTGTATGTAAGAAGATCCATTTGGAGATTGCTATAACCGGCAAAATTTGACTTCTGTTATACGTTGCCTATAACAATAATTCGAACCACATTGTTCTGTATTAAGTAGAAGCACGGTTAAGAACAAACAAGAATTATGCATACACAATTATTTAATGAGTATGAATTGATTCAGTGCTGTTCAGAAGAAATCGGAGGTTCTTTGATTGGAGATATAGTCTGGAATCGTATTATTTTTACCTCTAACTAGTAAACTTATTTCGTTGTAATTCGAGGTTTTGCCAAAAATATACTTACAAACTCTATAATTGTCTTTTTTTCGTAGAATATTTAGGTAAATTTTTGGGGCAAACTGTCATTTGTACTGGTAAATTAGGCGTTCTTCAAATACTAACCGTTTTGGTTTACTTTATGGGAAGACCGAAGGGAAACCACAGTCTCAAGTAATTCTTCTATCATGAGCGAAATCACTCGACATCCAACTTTCATTTTTCTTCGCGAAATTCGTGATATGTTTCCTTAAAAAAACTATATAGCGAAAATTGTGTCGCGGCTTTTGTGTTAATGCGGCAACATCGCATTGTGACAATGAAGAAAACCTGTGATGCGTTCTAAGCGTAAGTTGGCGTAACCATGTCACGACGAACGAGTTTATAATTTGTCGCTATAAAAAACGCTCTTGCGTTCTCTATAAACCATATAGTATGCAAAAGGCGGCTACCGTCGACGCCACACATGAGTTCATATTTGCAGTTACAAAGTAGCTTCAAGTACCAAGTTTAAATAAAGCAGTGTAAAGACATGAACTGCATTGAGGCCGTGTTTGCGCGTTGTTTCAATGTTTGCTGCTGGCCATTTAGTGCTGTTTGCGTCGTCTATGTCATTAGATATACTCTTTACGTCTCGACAGTGTTTGAACATTTGTTTGGAAACTGATTTGGTAAACTATGATTTTTGTTTGTCGTCTCTCTAGTGGAACGTGTGGATGACTAGTTAATTGGATGGACTATATTATTGCTACAAGTGTAGTACAAATCCGTGTGGTGATAGATTAAACATATTGAGTGTCACCAACGCTATTCATCCAGTGGGTGTCGTAAGAGGTGATTAAAGGGACAAATTGCGCAGAACAACATCGCCGTAAAGAGAAAGAAAACTTGATACAAACAGTATACCAACCGGTCTGGCTAGCGTGATATTGTAGACCAAAACCTCCTGTTTTTAAAGAGAAACCTATGTCCAGCTGTGGGTTGTTACAGACTGTTGATGATTGCTGCAATGGATTTAAAAAGGTTTTATTTATTATTATTTATTACTTGTTAAGCTGTTTTTATTTTATTGCTAGAGTACTATTTCTCACGCGATTTAATGACGTAAAGGTTATCATATGCGTTTTTTTGTTAATACGGTTTTCGTGGAGCGTTTATCTTTTAGTAATCACTTAGCTATCATACATCTGAGGGCGCAGCAAGTTTCTATAATTGAGAGAAAGACCTCAACGAAACAATTTAAAGAGTATGAAAATTTAATCGAATAATATACCTCATTAGTGATGTATTAACTCACTTTCGTTCATTATTTGCGCCATATCAAGCATATGAGTTTCACCAACGACCATTTATCAGTGGAGCTGTCATCGCAAATGATATTGTAGCTGTACTGAGCTGGGCAGGCTTTATGACAATGTGATCTGTATATTTTACACAGTAATGACCGCATGTTAAACCTTTGTTTATATATTGGATATACTACTGGTTTTGCTGAAATTCAGGTGTGATGTACAGAAATTAATAAAATATTATCTAATATTTGACCTCCATCTTATGTAGGTCGTTTAACCATGCATTACACTAATCCATCAACAGCCTGAGATTGTCCACTGCTGAGCTTATATCCAGCAGTACACTATTTAAGTTTGCATGTTTTGCATCTAAGACTGTGTGTGCAAAGATGAAATTATTCCTCTTACAAGAACATTTTAACAATACTATATTAGCAATATTTATAAGAGTAGCAATAAACACAAAATAATATGCACACACAACTAACAACAAGTAATATACAAATTAAACTCTTAGAACCTCGAGGTCAATTTGGAGTTGTCTAAGGATTATGCGTCCATGATTCTTATCATCGTCATCATCAGCCTACACAGTCCCTACTGGACATAGGTCTCTTAAATTACACGCCATTTGGTTCGATCTTCGGCTTCTCGCATGCAGCTCCTACCAGCCATCTTAAGCTAATCATCATTTCACCTGGCCTCCACTCAAGAGCAATTCACGTAATACATGTGCCTAATTATAAATCTACAAAAAATACTTTAAAACTAATTACTGGCAAACAATGCTTAAGCTGAAATTAAAAATAAATAAGTGACATTACTCGTATAATCTAATTGGTGTGAGAAAGCAACCACATCATGAAAAATCCAATACAGGGGTGAATCGTGACTGGAAAGTGTAATGGCTTCGAATATCTAAAAGTTATTCTTCTACTGTCTTCCAACTTGGATCCTACAACTTTGTAGCCAAGAAATAAAGAATAGACTATCAAAAATTATATGATGTTGGAATCTTGAAAAAGTAACCAAGTAAGCAAAGTATCAAGTTAAAGTTAATTCTTAAAAAAAAACTTTTAAGACAAACAACCCCCGGATATTATTGTCGTATAACTCAAATGGTTTGGGTAGCGCATGTCGAGATAGTTCTCAGACAGCAAGAAGTTTGTTGACTTACTTGATAATTATCGTTATATTATGAACAAATTTCACAAAATTTTAATAAATCGTAACCCATGTGATATTCCGATATATGTTGTTATAATATATTACTATAAAGTTTCATCTAATTTCTTCACTGGTTTTTGCGTGAAAGAGTGAAAACCATCCATACATCCAATCATCAGACAGATCACGTTATTTTACGATACTATAAATGCGAAAATAGCTCTGTCTGTCTATTATGTTTTCACAGCTAATAAACTTTAGCCTGAAAGATATTTTGATTCTTGAGGATGGACACAGACTACTTATTGCCACGATCACCGACACACAAAACAAGTGGACGGAGCCAAGGACAAAAACTAGTTTGAAATAAACAGTTGTGTTTTAACTTAACTTCATCGTTCTGATATTTTTAGCAGTGGGTTAAATTTTATTTCGTTATTTTATAGCCGTTGACTTAATTAAAACATACAGCTCTTTATATTATGTTTAATTTGAAAGTTTTATTACATGCCGTGTCCTCTTAATCACGCTTAATTTCTTATACGAATGTACACATTTATTTACCGCTCTTCCTACAAATAACTTGGGGTGTTAATAAATGGAAAACATGTGTTCGTCTGCCCGCAATAGGTCTTCTAATTCGGTTGTTTGATACAGATATCTTACCACATATTATATTACATGAACATACATATTATTATTTTGTAATTGAATATACTTCAAAGTAGGGTACAATAAATTACTGTTCGAATAAGTATGCCCTTTCGTGACCATGCTTAACTCTCGAAGTTTTCTTGGGTGGTTTATTGAGAAGAGGTGTAGTAAGTGTGCAACGAGTATGCAAATGATAAAACTGTTGTTTAGAGTACCTTAGCATACGCTTCTTTCAGGAATCCCGAAAACGCGCAGCTAACTTGTTACTCCTCAATTGTGGGTTACTTATCAGCGGTACTGAGTTGCCATCAAATGACTTATCTGTTCGTTTATCATCTATGTCAACAAAAAAAAAACAGTTTTCCCTCTCACTATGATCCCGAGACCTTTAAGCAGGGCGTGAAAAAACATCTCGTTAGACCACCATGGTGTGGGTCACCATACCGCATTATCTGCATTCGCAATGGTTATGGTGTCCTCAACTCTTGGATTCTATTCATGATTTCCATCAAATATGGTTACCTCACTTCGGTAGGCTCTTAATAAAAAAAGAAAGCGCATGTTGTTTACACACGAAGTACCTTCTTGCATATATTTTTATCTTCCCAAAATATTATCAGAATATAATATTTTGAAAGTGATTTCTAATATGAGTTTCAACGGTAAATTTAAATGGAGATTTTGGTACCAGACAACCTGCCTTTGTAACTATTCTCAGTTACTATTTCGTTATATTTATATGTCTATAACATAGCTTCCTTAAACATTGAGTTATAACTAAGGAGAAATCTAACCATAATTGAATTGAAACAGAATTATCTACTAACAAAACTGAGTGAGTTTTAGCGTCCCTGTTCTGGGATAGATGTCGGTTTGCCTTAATTAATTTAGAACGTGATCTCAATAGTGATGTACAATCAACTTATACGTTCAAAAGTGAAAACCTGGGCTTTATAACCGGTTGAATCCAGTATATCATATGTATCTACTGTTTGCTAACTAAGAAACACTACAACACATACTAAGATCAGACTCTTCACAACCCATAAAGAGGAAAACTACTAATAGCAATATAACTATGAGATATAAAGTAGCATAATTACATTTAGTACAGTACTTTCTCGTTAATTCTGTTAAATTCTACATGAAATAATGATGTTCTCCTGGCTAATTTCGGCCACGGCGGCCAGTCTCAACGGAGACCATCATTTCTATAATCAGAAACAATCAATAACAGTTTTTGGCCCGGCCTGAAAATCTAACACACTTCGAAGATCGGCAGTAGTATACGCAATGGTCTAGAACCATCGAGCGAACGAACGACCCAAATTTTTTTTTTGCGTACATTGCACTTACGAATCCCAGCTAGTGTACCATCGACAAAACCTGGTCCCTAAAAAGACATTTGGGCTTAGTTGAAAGAGTTTCAAAAAACACGAACTCTTAATAAAATTAGTAACAAATGTTATTGTTATGCTAATACAGGACTACTTATAGCAAAAGAGGTCAGAGTTTGCATAAACATGCGCATATCTTTGTGGTGTTATAAGTAGTGTCAACACGCATCCTAATATGATAAGTGATTTGAAACTTTATACCACGACAAATGCCCGAATACGTGCTCAATAAATCCCCCATATCGTACAAGTTATTGAATATCAAGTTGTTATCTAAATACTAACTTATTACAGGATTCTTGGAAGAATAAAAAGTTGTGCTGATGAATTTGACAATAAGGAATGTTTTAAATGTCCCCTATAGGAAGGGGAATTACCGTGATTACGAACTGTAAGTTTTGAATTACTTTTCGCCAGGGTTGTACTGACCATTTTACTACTTCAGTCAGCTTGTATTAAGATGTATTTGTGATTGTCACAACAGATAAATACTTGCAACGCGTACCATAACTTGTTTATTAAGGGAAGAGTAGCTATGTTCACCTCACCTCACCATTTGGTAATGGCAATATTTCGATCGAATTTGACAGTTTCAATCCCTGCTTATAATTTTTGGCTCTTGACCGAAAGGCTCTTCTTGAAGTTCAGCAGGCTGCTGCTAATTACCAGGACAATGATGAGGAAGCATCATACATTACTAGTAGGTAGTCGTATCAACTTCTTTAATTAAGGTCTTGTAGCTTGTAAAAAATGTTTCGTTAAAAATATTCTATAAATTGAATTCTATCCTGACATAAACCATAGAAAAAATATATTCTAGGTATTGTTTAACTGCAGTTGTCTGCACAAACTTATTATCTATTGAAAAAGATAGTAGATATCATAGAGATTTCATTTCATGCCATAAAATGATCGTTTATTTAAAAAAAATGATGAGGGTGTGAATATTTAGAAACAATAAAATGTAACAATTTCTCTTAAAACTCGTTGATAACTACTTTTATACATTCTCGACATTTCAACATAAAATTGGATTATTAACTTCTTTAAGTTAACAAGCTTTCTTAACTTTAATTAAACATTATTCATGATGTTTTCGGTAACTTACATAATTACTCATGCCTTCTCGTGGAATACATTAGAATCTTCACAGTCAGGCCTGGTAAACACTGCATGATTTATAGCTTTGCATTGTGTGTACATATTACATCTAATCTAATACATACACGTAAAATTTTAATAATTTTCAACCCTGATGTTTGAAGTAAGTGTGCAATAAATATTGTATGCAATGGGGCTACAACATGTTATTTGCTAACTCACAATCCCGTGCTACTGTGCAGGGGTCGTTTCTATTCATAATACCGTCAGAAATTGCTAACAAATCATTTATACTAAAACAACCTTTATCACTTTAGTCTTTAAGCAGCAATTCGTTTTTACCATTTCTCAATGTACACCGTCCTAGATTTATGTTGCTTATTACAATTTACACGCGTGAAATACACGTATCAAATGAAAAATGCAATCGCAACTTTATTTTTTTAGACACACGACCCATTTATGAGTAGACATACAGCAAATAGACCGTCTATTAAATTTCTACCGAACCCTTTTGTCGTGCAAGCCGTAAATTGTCTACTTAGGTATGTACATTTGGTGATAAATTTTTCTTTATTCTATTATTCTTTTGTTAAAAACTTGTCAACGCTGTGTACGATATTAAAACCATACGTTAACATTGTGAACGCCACATTATTCAAATGTACGATTTCAATCAAACGCTCTTCATACAGATTACGGTTTGTTAGTTTGCAGTTCAATTCTACAAACTAAAATAACATTTTCGAACTGAAACATCGATGTTATCCATGAAGTTATTAGAACACAGAGCCCTTTATCTAAGCCATCGGATGTACTGAGTGCCGTTCTGAGTACTTACCTAATCTGTACCGCTGCTATCTTGGGTCATAGGCCAACAGATACCGTTAGTCTTGCTTTAAAGGCCTCTTGATAATATTGGCCCGTACATCTATAAAATTAAAGTTAACATTCCATTGATGGGAATATAAATCCATGTTAGGGTTTCTAGCGAATCACATTTTGTTGAAGAGAACATTTTAAAGAACTCTCAATGCGAGTTCGACCTAGTTCCGAATGTGATTGATGATTTCAACCCCTCACTTTATCGTGGTCGGTTTGGTTATTTTGAATCTTATCTTATATCAGATACAGTTCAGTATAATGTAATTTATATTATGTATTATGAAATGCTGCAGCTGTGGTATTCGTAATGCGGTGTTTTCGGAAGGAAATTAAATGTAGCAATGCATATTAAGGCAAGAACTGGAGTATATTCAAGAGATAACTAAATTGCGACCTAGTTAGTGCAATTACTGGAGTTTCCCTCTAAAGTGTAGAAAGCCTGAACTGAATAGTAAGCTAGTAAGTATATTTTCTTGCACTTCTTATCTGGTTAGAAATTTTACATTATTTTTAAAGTAAAGTTGAAGTTGAATATATAGTTGAGTGTAAGAAAAGGTTATTTCTCTATAATGTTGGCAAAAACCATAAATTTTATAATACAACTTTGTTATATATTCTTTAAGTTAAATGGAAGCCGTATAATTGGATAAATCATATAAATAAGCATGATTTACATTCATAATTGACGATTAATTTGAAACCTATGAAAAATTATTGGTTATTTGTTCTGCTAACTAAATAATTCCTTGTTTTTATTCAAGATTTTATACAGCCTTACTAATCATATTTGCCTATCATTACACTGTACGTCACAAAATGAACAAAGTAATGAACGTAACGCAAAAAAATCTAAGAATAACTATCCACATTAACTACCTTCCTTACATTAAAACAAAAATTTATAAACTCTTTTAGGTCTTGTAACAAATTATAGTTAAAAGACTTTGTGAGTACACTTAATTGATAAGAAAAAATGTCAAGTTCTTAGTGAACTTTTTTAATAATACGAGTCCCCAGATTGGCCCTGGTCAGACCTAGTGTAACACGGTTTAGAATTGTACCCATTGTAGTCCGGATACTGCTGTTGATCTTCCATGTAGCTTACAAAAAAGTTATTTATTAGTAGTAATTTAAAAAAAGTACCAAACTATATACATACTTGTATAGTAAGCCACCTCGGCTTGCTAGTATTTCCTTGCTTGCCACTTAAATAAAGTTATAACTATACCGTTTTTGTAAACAAATCTCAAAAGAGAGGCCGTGACGAGGCTTATTTTACTCTGCGCCACTGTTTGGAACATTACTTTCAGATTAAAGCCATAATAATGATAAAAGATAAAACGATACTCGTAAAAGCATTTCTAAAGCTTCCGCCATTTCGTACAGTATTTCCTTACATTTTTTCCGGCTGTCACATCCGCTCCTATGAACAATTACCTTATTCCCTTACCGACCTTTGTGCCTCCTTTGCATAATATCTACAAGAAAACGACTTAATTTATTTAAGGGCAAATATTGTACTTTTTCTTCAACGAGAAATTAAAATCGGGACCCTCATTGCTGCCGAGCTTCAACAAATACAACACTGCTACACTTTACCAAGTTAGAAATGCTTCGAAATTAAAAATGAATTTACTCTGAAACTCGTCTAAAAGCACAATAGACAGAGATAAAAGGAGAAAACTTTGTAACCCGACAGTTCATTATACGAGCCATTAAGTTCATTTTCAGTCGGCTAAGACAAGGAGTTAATCTTCATGATAGAAGTGTGTTTTTGGTTTTTTAGACCACCATTTGACACATCCGTCTTGCATCGTTGAATAATGTCTTTGGTCCATTAAAATATCTACTTTGGACGCCCCTAAGCTTCTAAATATAACATAACTGTGTCCCTTGACAGCTAAATGTTTATTTGTGGGAATTTTTTGTCAGGGAATGACATTTTTTTTTTGTGTAACGCGTTATGATGTGGGATTTAAAATGTTTGAATGGAATCGAGTTGTGTGCTCTTGTAATAGGTTTATTTTCATGTTTTTTACATCATGCTTACGGGATTTAGTATATCAAGTTGACTTTGGGTATTTTTTTTGGATTCAACATGTAACATATTTCAAGAAGTTCATACGTGTCAAGTCATAGTGATATGTTAAGATATCTAACAATGCGCTTTTATTATTAAAATTTTCTTCTGGATTACTAAAGATTCTCTGACCAACGTTGCATAGTAGGCAAAAACCTCCTTTCTAAGGAGAGGCCTATGTAAAGGTAGTTACTAACCAAAGTCTATCGTCTTGAGTTATTGGGATTAAGATCTTTGGAGTATTTCATTGTGATGAGTAAATATTTTTTCATCAACAACCTTTAACAGTGGACATAGGCCTTTCCCTTTGGTCTACTGTACCATGCTGGCCAGACGAGTTGTTATATAGGGTTTATTTCAAGTTTTCCTTCTCTTTGCAGTGACGTTGTCTTGCATATTTTGTTCCCTTAGTCGCCTCTTACGACACCCATGGGAAGAATAGGCGTGGTGACACTCTGTATTCGTAATCCTTTCAAATTAATAACTAATACCTATAACTAATAATAATATTAATATGATTGCCGATATGTGGAATGTGGATTCAGTGATCATTGTTCCGATAGTCATATCTGTTCACAGATTGATAACCAAGAGCCTCAACCTTAAGAGGCTCACGTTAGAAGGAGGGATCAAAGGTCTGATGCAGAAGGCAGTCCTCCTTGACACGGTCCGTATAGTGAGGAGGTTCTTGTCTTTGGAGCCGTAACCACCGGTGTCTTGGTCCCTGTACCCAATGTCGGTGGTCTACTATTTTTTATATTTTTAAATATGTACTTTTGTATTCCTTTAAATGTATTTAACAAAGTAATTAATGTGTATATATAAGTGAAATAAAGAGAATAACAATATATCTCTTTATTGTACACCAGATTAAATTTAAAAGTAACTTAAAGCTAAAGAAATACAAATGGCGGCCTTATCGCCCGTTGGCAGTAAAATAATTGCTCTTCCTTTAAAGCTTGTATTCTGTGGAGTCGAGGAAACTCATTCATAACACCAGGTAAAATTTTGATGAACGCTCTTGACAGAAATCTGTGTAATAGGTCAAACTAATACACTCAGTAATTATGAAGTCTCAAGGGATTTAATGTATGTATTAAACAATTCTACCACGCTGTTAATTACATTACCATGTTTGCTAATTCCATAGGCCTAGACAGTCTAACAACAGATTAAACTTCTAAATTTGCTAAGACAAATTCAAATATTAATTTACTTGTTTAGTACGTATACCTACATGAGATGACTTTTCGATTATTATTTCATGTATACTAATATTATGAAGCTCTAGAAGCTGTCTAACGTTTCAACGCTTGTTCGATGAACGGCGCTAATCTAAGAAACTTGGTTCGAATTGAAAACTTCTTTCTGATAGATAGTCTATTTATCGAGGAAGGTTAAAGGTTATATAACAGCTTACGACCAATAAGAGCAGAGTCATCATCAACAGCCTTTAATAGTCCAGTGCTGGACATGGCCGTAGCAAAGAGATTTTGACCACGCTGGCCAGACGAGTATGTACAGGGTTTGTTTCAAGTTTTCCTTCTCCTTGCAGTAATGTTGACTTGCATATTTTATTCCCTTAATCGCCTTTTACAACACCCAGGATAGACCAATCTGATCTACTTCTGAATCTGTATTCTTAATCCATCAGCACACGGATATGAGCAGAGTACCAATGAAAAATATTGCGGAAATGGTGATTATTTGTTCTTTTTGAGATACGTAGACAGAGGTGTGACAGAGGGTCAACTTTTATAACATAGAGTACAATGGTATGTCATATGTATATGCGTATATGTATTTAATTTTTTCACATGTGGTATTTTTGTAAGTATTACTGTGGTGTGGCGACTTCCACATTATGGCACAAAGAAAAATGTACAGCAGTGCCATCTAGCGAAGATACATCGAACTACGAAGTATGAACGAAAACGTATGAATGTAATGAACTACAATGCAACTACTAATCCTGTATCGCGATATAGAGATTCGTGTGGCCATTAGCATATATACAACATCCCAACGTCAACCGTCGGGCCGTGGCCTGCCAGGCATGATCGCCACAGTAGTATTGCGACGAATGCAAGTTTCTATTCTTAAATTACATGTGTGCGAATTATTCATGAACAGATTTGCTTTTAAATACTCGTGTGAGGCAAATATTAATATAACATGCTAATGTTAAATATTATAAGTTGTACATTGAATACTTCTTTAGTAAATCTTTACTTAAGGAATAAAGTTAAGTTTTTTTTTAATTGATACCATAAAAATACTATTTGACAACTAAGTACGAGTTCAAATGTGAAAGCAGATAGTTGCACAATAATTTATTAAAAAAAATGACTTTTCTTTTTCTAAAAGTAATGCATAGTTTATACCCTTAGAAATTATGACGATCGCTAGTACTTCTTATTCCCTAAATTAAAATATTTCACTTCATTGATAGACTTCAAAGTAACTATGCTGTCGATAAGCCCTCAGCTATCAGTCCTCTATCACCATTTTCCTATTCCCCACAACTTCCTATAACTTCATTACTTACTCATTAGGCGTGTATACAAAAAAAGATTGGTTTAAATACGCCAGTAGAATTAATGGCTATTGTAGTTTTTTTTATAGGCTTATGCGTAAGTATCCTTTGTTCTTTAGTTTTACAAATACATACACTTACGTACATAAATGACTTATGTTATTACAACCATCCATTTTAAATGGTGGAAGATGTTGCCGCGTCTATTCTTAAGATTTCCTAGTTTTTGATGAAGATTGTTGTTTGAATGTTTTTTAATATTTTTTATTTTGTACCGATAGTCAATGATTAAATTAAAAGTATATATAGATATACAGCATTAATTAATAATAATTACATCCTTTATTTATTTCAATATTAAGTCTTATCTATTCACTGTAACTTTGAGTACCATATCTAGGTCTAATGAAAAAGAAAGTACCAATAAAATAATCATAAAGTTACCCCGAATTCGGGGAAAATTATCTAGTATAGCCCACAGTTTATTATTATATGACAGTCAAACAAAGAGTTACAAGAATCAATACATACGGGTATTAGTCATACGTTTTATTGGTATTTGGAATGTCTCGTGTGGTATTTTTATCTTTACACACTTTATCTTTTATTTACTTGAGGAATTCTCTCGTTCTACGATGAGTGGGGCTCTGTTCTTTGTTGTTTTTACTATAACATCATTTTTAATATTCATGCATTAAGATTTTTTTCAAACGACTTCATGAAAAGAGGAATTCATCGGAGGATGGCTAAACCAGTGTGGGTATATTTTTTGTTTTAACTTATGAGCTTTCGGTTGCTTTGATTTATTTTATGATTTAATCGAATTTGTATAAGAGACATAAATATATGTTTTATGTTGTGTTGACGGTAATATAGTTTTCACACGTTTGACTTATATTAGAAAAGAACCACAATTGTATGACAGATATGCTGGTAACCACTCATACGCTAGTTACTTAAATGTTGAAAGAGTGAGTAAGTCTACTTCAAAGTGTAAGTTTATTTCACTTCCAAATGCGCTCACGATTTTGTTGTACGGCTGATGTTTTTTTAATTATTTTAAGAGCTTGCCTGATGGATAACATGAACAGAATCCAAGAAATTCACTATACTCATTGCGAATGCTAAAAATACAGTGCGGTGGCCCACACCAAATCGGCTTACTGAGATATTTTCTCACTACCCTTTTACGGATGTAAAAGGCATGACAGTCGGCATAGTAGTGTAATGCTTATATACTCACCACAATAACTGTCACCCCTGCATTGAGGGGCCTCAGGTCTCGCACTCACCAATGAAGCACGACCGCAGGTTAGTCTTCTGTGAGAGAGTCCGCTCGTGCTGAAATCAGTGTGGCCCATTTCATTATATTTCGTAACCATAAGTTTAGCTATTGCTTGTAGATTTAGCATGTCAAAAAATAGTTTTACTGAGTAAACTAAGATCACACAATTAACATTTTGTAGTTTTCTTACAGGTAACGGATGCTGTAGTTACTTAGAAAGTAAATTGGTAAGACAACTTAGACTTCACTTGAAACAGTGACATGTTGAAATGGTGTATGATTTAAAAAAGAAAACGCATAAACTTTAACCAAACAAAGTAAGAGAATAAAGAAAACTTGAACCTTATAAAGAGCTCTATTTAACGATAATAGCTAAATGAAGTACTGTTGTCCAATTTGGTGTTGGATTTCTTGATTATGTAGAATACATTTAACTTAAGGCTTAAAAAACTGCTGCGATAACAAAAAACTATTTTGCCATTAGCTGAGCATGATCAGTTATTTTTCAAGGTAGGTCATCATTAACACCTTTTAGGAGTCCAGTGCTGCATAAGAGACATGGCAGAGGCTGTTAGTAACACAGACGGCTTAGTCGGTACGATACGCACGGAACAAACATGGGTAGTCAAATTCATATGCTTAGCCCATCACCACACAGTGTAAGTACAAGATTAGTAAATGTGCTAAAATCTATTGTGTTGACGTTACATTTTATTTGCTACCTAATATTAAAAGGCGCGTTATCGATTTTTTGTCACAGTGCATCGTTTTCTTATAAACACTTCGATTTGTTCCATTTGTTGAAGCTGTTATATATGTATATAAATGTTATCTGTATTTATTGAATATACAAAATACTTTGTACATCGTACCGACAACTTTTTTTAAAAAGCTTTCTGAGATTACTTGTGGTAAGTGTTATATTATCAGGGAGTATAAGAATTATAGTTTTTTTTTTATTTTCGAAACGATACGAGCCGTAGCTCTTTCTTTTGCGATAAGTTATCGTTGTCTCTTACTTATATCTATAATATACCTAATATCTAAAAGTAACTATTATCTCAAACAACACCTTTTTAATCGTATTGATAATATGCCTCAGATAATTTAGTGAACGTTATCTTGAACATGTCGTAGTGTTCGTTGGTATTTGACAGTCTAATGGATTTGTTGGCAAACTTGTTTGACAGCTGTCGAAGAATGTCAAGCACTTCCCAAACATCAATAGATTTGTTTGAACGTCTGGACCAATGGCTTTGCTTATCTATACGAAGTTTTGTTTCCATTTGTTGAAGTTGATGTTTTGAAACTAAAAGTTTTGAGTGACTGTACCACTTGTAAGTGGTTGTATTTTTCCTGTTAAGTCTTTTTAATGTGTTTTGACTCTCATCAAAATATACATAATGTCAAACATATTCCCTGGAGGTCAGGCAGAGACGATTGATCGCCACTTACTATGATCCTGACACCTCTTTTGATTCGTCCACATTTATCGATCGCTGCATGCATGCTAGTCGGTTCCTGGTGCTTTCACACGGCCCTTTTTAGAACATAACCAATTTAGTCAATAAGTGTTCGCCGTGGACGACCTCTTTGGACACTACTACACACGTTTGCTTTATAAATTCCTTTCGTAAGTATTCTGTTATCCATCCTCTCTAGTATATATCTTTGTATCATAATCTCACACAATTCACTCACTGTTCTGATCTCACACTAGGCAGAGTCTGTACTATGGTAACCAAACTGTTGATAAAACATACTTATGTATATATTTCTAACTACATACATATCATAGATAAATTACACACATACACAGAACAAATAAACATGCTCATCACACACACATTGGTCCTGGGTGGGAATCGAACCCACAACATTGCATAGTAGTTAGGATAACTAATCACTAGGCCAATAGGTCAGCCTAATTTCCATCATATTAATTTGTTTGACTACCTCTGTGGCGCAGTGGAAGCGTATACGTTCGATTCCCGGATCGGAACAAATGTTTGTTTGATCTGAAAATATTTGTTTCAGAGTTTAGATGTTTTCTATGAATAATATATATATGTTTTAACATTAATAATATATCAGTATTCTATCAGTCAATGTAGCTGTCATATTACAAGTTCAACTTCATTTTAAGCTAGAGAAGGCGTTGCGTGTTAAATGTCCGGCTTTATTTATTTATTATTCATAATTCTTTAAAATTATATTTAAAAACAAAGATAAAAACAGATTCAAAATATGTTTGGTCTATACTTTGAAACCCTTTTATTATCTCTTGATAAATAAACCAGTCATACTGCTTATCACGCGCCACAAATAAAGCCCACGGCTACTAATTGAAACTTTGCCTGTCAATCCAATCTTCTACACTAAATCGTAAAACTATATAATAAATACCAAGAAAGTGCGCTCATAAAATTTCACACTTCGACGTTAATACTTCCTTCACACGCAAGTGAGAGTCGATCGTTTGGTACTTAGTTACTGGGCAAGCGGCTCAGAAGCACTTGACGCTTTTAGTAATTTATTCTTGAGAAATAACGACCAAACTAACTAGATGTTAGGGATAGAAGTGATAAATAAAGGATTTTTTTGTGTAAGTGTCCCTTATCGCGTGATAAGATTGAACAGGTAGTTTTGAGTAGTCATGGTTCTAGAACGTCGAATAATGACCTCCTTTGCAAACAACAGTTGATATCTTGACATTTTTGTTGACTAAGGCTGCGTGTGATCATGATGTTTCGGTTTGATCTTTACCTATAACGCTACCGATGGAATCCCAGTTCCAAGACAAACTTAGCTAGAGGGATTAATGAGAGTAGAAGTAAAATATGAACGAGTGATTTACTTCACATGTCTTATTGTCAAATAGTCAATTTGATACGGTTACATAAATCAACTTACGCTTGATTCCTAGGGAGCGTTGGACAAAACTTTTAAAACGGTATAACGGTATAACTGCAACCATCGGATCCCCGCGACTCGGACTATGTCGTCGGTCCAACTAGTGGTCGGTCCATCCTACCCACGCTTCGTCTTCCGGTACGCGGTCACCACTCAAGAACCTTTCTTCCCCAACTGTTGTCGGTTCTAGAAGCGATGTGGCCTGCCCATTGCCACTTCAACTTGCTTATTCGAAGAGCTATGTTGAGCTAACTCAGATTTATGTATATAAACATATTCGAAAATGTAAATACTAGATTGTAGGTATAACTAATCAACTACACATCTATTGCCAGTTAGTATTATTTTGTGTATGTGTTGTACATACTACATACACACATACGTATAGGCACACAGTAACAAAGCAGAAGTCAACATTTTGACATAGTAAATAATATGATAGGACACCGTAACAGTCAGATAAATATTTCAACCAATAATTTCAACTTCATTTCTATTGAAACAGCTTACACCAAAACGCTTTCAACGTTCGAATTGAGTACTGAAATTTTAGCTTCCGAAAGCAATAACTAAATAATGAGAGATACTGGTACTTTTACGTCACTAAACTAAAATTCACCTAAAATTATTTTCTACAATCGAATTTTAGTGAATCGATTGCCGAAATACTAATATATTTTTATATGTATGTATTTGACATCTATTTTTAGTGTGACATATCTAATTTCAATCAATCTTTGACATTGTCATTTTTTCGATTCACAAGACAAAGCTCATTTTAGTGATATTTAGTTTAACGAGTTTTCGAACAACAGAAGTAGCTGTTTTGTAGGATATTCAGTCAGGTAACGTCGTGTCCAAAAGTAACTTGCCTTTGTGCCTCTTGGCAAATAATGCCCAAAATAACCCAGGCCTCTTTGTAGGTATTTGGCTTTGATACAGAATTTCAGAGTGATTAATAATTTAATAATAACAATGAACTGCATAACAATTTTAGTTCATGTGGTTTTTACTTTCTATTTACATATTAAATTGGCATTGAAAATTAAATACAATTACAAGAATATTACCGGTGAAGTATATAATACAGCTATCCCTAGCTGAGCGGACAGTTGGTTGCTGTTTAATGATCCTGGCTGGTAAGCCAAAGATTCTTTAATTACTTTTTATTTCAGAAGTTTGTCGTGAGTGAAATTCATCAATTACTATCATCAACAGCTTCAAAAACTCCACAGGGTTGATATAAAAAAAATACCTTAGTAAAGAAGGTTTGGGCTGGTATACTATACAGGCCAGACGGGGTTGTATTATGGTTTGTGCCAAGTTTTCTTTTTTTGCAGTGCTGTTGTTCAGTGTTCCGTGATACAGGTTGACACAATTTTTAAAAAGCATTTTTTAGTTTTCCCCGAAAACTTCAGCGAAATAATGCACTCATTCTCGAATATAGAAAACCAGTATTTATGAGATCTATCTCCACAATATTTTGCGAATTTTGGACCGTAACGGCACAAGTGCTCATATAACAACCGGAACTGAAGGCTTTACGTGCTCCTTAGGGCGTGTAAAGATTCCTTTATGGGGTGCTTAAACTCTTACATCGATCATTCTTCGCAAAAACAATTTACGAAAGAGCTTTTCAATCCTGGATATTACACAAGTAAATGTCTATCAGTTATATATATTATGTCTTTGTTTCTGATGTGTACAAATTGTATGTGTCAAGTTTGCCTGCAAGAATTTGAACACTAACCGTTATTTTTTTATGATAAACCTGTTTTAGTTGATAGTTATTAAACTTACATGGTCTAAAAATTGTACCTGGCACGATCGATAAAAACCATCTTTGAAGCGTGTTGTGTACCGTAAATTTGGACTCAATCAGTGCTGTATTTTTTCATTTTTAAAACGTTCACAAACTTACCAATTTTAAAATATTGAAAATAATTTTACTTTAGTCTATTTCTCAATATCAAGTTCTGAAATTGTTTGAACTCTGAAATGTTAAATTTAAATTAGAAATCATATCAGCAATAACACGATGTCAACTAATCTTAGAGATGTCAAAATCAAGTGACCTAATTACAGGTTGAGACAAAACGCGGGCAGGGCGAGACGGGAATGTGACGTGAGCGTTTGATGTGTCTAGGACACTTCTATCTCTGAGCACGTTGCCATTGTATGACATTTTTTATATTCACTAGTTCAGTTCATTACTAGTACGATTACATTGCCGAGGCGGGTTGACGTCAAGCAGTTGGTGGAAACCATAAAAGAAAAGCTGCAACTATATCGCAATAAAATAAAAGAATTTGTGAAAGTGGATTTAGAGTGATTAAGGAACATTTTAGAAGCAAGCTCAGATGCACCAATCCCCAATGAAAACAGCATGAAGGTGAAGATGACATTACAAACTACTAATGCTTTGTAACAGTGTTCCCGTATCTTGTCTGCCCCAAGCATTAGCCTAAATAAATACTTATATTTATTCGACTTCTAATAAGCGTGTGTGCACATACGAAATCATGCCACGTTGAAAATGCCATCCGCGCCTTCCCGGTATTATCATGCCCCTTTTCTGCAAGCATGTTGTTTATTAAACATATACGAAATTCCGCCATATACGTCTTTTGTTTTAAATTATTTGTTTATTTAATATTCTTAAGGGCGATCTTTGCTTTGTTATTAGTTTAACTTTGTACGTTTATCCGCCATTTTGGCACGCTTTTGCTTTAACGTGGTTTCCCATTGAACAAATCACAAAATTACCTTTGTCAAAAACAAAGCTGCGGCATATATTTACCTCGCTAAGTGCTTTTGAAGACATTTTCTATCGATTTTTTCAATTGTTGTTAAGAGACCTAGAGGATAAAGCACTTTTATAAAAATGTTGTCTTCAATTGTACTTAATTACATTCACATTTATGAATGTCAGTGGTTTTCATATATCCTGTTAAACTTTCTTTTGGATATAATTTCTACACATTCAATTTTATTTTAACTTATTAGGGTCATATTTATCTATATTAATGAACTCATAATGAAGTGTAATCGAAATCGTAATCAACACAAATAATTATGATCATCGTGATTTTATATTTATCTTGGACATTAAACAAAAATATCATTAAGGTGTCGGTTACTGACGACAATTTTTCAATTTAAATATCCAAGAGGAACAATCACCAAATGAAAGTTAAATCCTGAATAAACAACCTTGAGAAGAAAGATAATTAAGATATTTGCTTTATTTCATGACGAAGTAAAAGTAAGGAAATTAAAGTTGGAGATGAATTTAAAAATTTAAAATAACAACTACCTCAACCGTGCCTAAGAAAATTGAAATATAAGTGAGTACTAAATGAATAAAGAAGTACGAGAACGATTGTACGGTAAAAGGTCTAAGTGTCAGGTGGCTCGAGTCCCCGCCTCTCAAATTATAAAGAAACATGTGTTTCGAGCCTTGCAATTTCATGCCCGATGTCTTTAGTTGATTTATTATACGCTCGTGGATGACGAGTTTTGATACTTTTTTTCTCCAAAATTTTTATTTGGAACGTTTTGATAGTGGTAATAATGGTGAAGCGGTATTGTTAAGACATATTTCTGACGACCGCAGATTCTGACAATCTGCGAAATTATAGAAGTTGTCTAAGGAATAAAAAATATTCAAAAATACGCTTTAAAAGCTTGCTCGTCAGAGACAGGATGTGCCGTTTTTATTTACATTCTTCCATGCCGATTTCGCATTTATTTGTGAACTATCGAGAAAAATCTTAAGTACCCATGTAAAAACAAAGTAAAGTTTAAAGTACATCATTGTGTGAGCTGCAATTTGTTTTAGATAAGTGTTAAAGAAAATTTTAGTTGCCTAATTTCATTTGCACACCTTCTTTGGCAGAAAAATATAATATAAAGTAAAAAAATAAATAAAAATTCTTAATTTTATAAAAGACTTTGACAATAAGAACTTCATAAAAAATATATTTCATTTTACATGATTTTTACAACGTATGACAAACATACGTGTATAAACCTCAAAATGGTTTGTTTCTTGGGCATATAATAAAACATCTTTTTAATGTTCAAACCCTTAATAACGTATTCATTCCCTCTTTAACTATGTATCCAGTAATACGGATTTCCCAACACGTGTACTTGTTCCCATAAGAAATCAACTCTACCAGGAATAAACCCATAATATGATGTATTTTTAATGTTTGAAGAAATTTGCATGTCAAAGCGGCGCGGTGTGAATATTTTTAACATTTTGAGTTGTTTTTTTATTGATATTATTTGTAGTTGGAAATCATACATACCAATGAGATGAACTATAAAAAATACCTAACTCTCGACATACCAGCCTAATTTTTTTTTTATTTTAGCCAGTGTAAGTACATATGCTGTCAGACAGAGTTTTATGAAAGTCAATGCATCGATTAAGTTTTGCAAATTTTGTAAATATTAATTATTCATAGATAAAAACTATTAAGTTTTTATCTATGAATAATGAAATTCGTATTTCAGGTACTTCGGAATAAGATTTATAGATATTTTAATTTTCCACACATTCAAATCTTTAGAAATTCTGTTACTGCAAAACTTAACAAAAACATGATGTATTATTATTTTTTAAATTTCGTAGACACTTAATATTTTAACATGTATATGTAATTTGCATATTTGCATTGTGTTAATTAATTGCAATAAATTTGAATATCTATGTAATATATTCATTTAGTAATTACATTTGAATTAGTTAGTGATTGATGAATATACGAGAATTATCCGCGTTCTCGGCTGATCCGCAATTATCATGTTAAAATAGTTTAGGATTCGTATTCCTAGAGACACTTTGTATTCTATTAATGTCTAAAAATATTTAATCTTATCTTATTAAATACTAGCTATTCAACACAGTTTTATTTGCATTTGTGTTCACAGGCCCGCTTCTAAAGCTTGTAGAGTTATAATGTTTAGCCAAAACTATGTCTCAGTACACACATTTAAACACTCTTTTCAGCCATGTTACATGAGCATAGTGTGTGGTGATGGATTAAGAATACAGAGTGTCACCATCCCTATTCATCCTGTGGGTGTTCTAAGAGGCGGCTAAGAGAGTAAACTACACAGGACAACATCAGAGCAATGAGTATACCAACCCGTCTGACTAGCGTGGTATAGTAATCCTAAACCTCTCTTCTAAGGCGAGGTCTACGTAAAGCAGTGGACTATGTCTAGCAGTCGACGTCTTTCAGTCGAGGTGATAAGAATGATAGATTACTATATATACATATGTATATGATATTACTATCAAATAATAATATTAGTAGAATTTTACCTGCGTTGTTACATTGTGCACTGTCTTGTATTTGTATCTTGTATCTTGATATTACTTTATCACCACGAATGCAATTATTAGAGGCCACTATATATTACTAGATGAGATAATGTAATTATGCATAACTAGTTAATGACTATTATAGTATGCTTGACATTCTGTATTCATTAACAAATATGATTAATTTAAATACGTAATTCGGTGCATAATGACGTATAATCGATCTTAATCGATTATTTTTTCAGACATCGACCTCTTAAACAAATTCCTTATGAGTGCTCCATCGAGCCTTGCTCCTCTTGATGCGGCTGAACTTCGATGTTTTTACATGGAGTTGTCATCAGAGCTTCACAACCCACGTACTAGGGGATCCGAAGTTCTGTAGAAAGATTTTTGTGGGTCTTTTTAAGGCTTGAACTTCGAGACACGAGTGGTCACCCATCTATAGACTGGCTTGGCTAGGATTGCTTAAGTTTTGCAATGTCTTAATCTACTTGGTCACCACTTAGTCACGAACACAAGGTGTTATAATAATTATTAATTCAATATAACGTCGTAAAAACCATCCATCGCTTAAGTGACAAAATATAAATATGAAAAGCCTTAAAATTTCGCCTTTCATGTTATAATGAGACACGTGTTCCGGTTCCGACGCCTCGTAATTTTATGCGTAACATCCTCGGTTATTTTGCACTTTTATAAATAATGTGTTTTGATACGCCATTGTTTCAAAGAAATTAACATAGACACCATACAATACCGTCTTATTCTATACTAGGCTTCCGCCCGCGACTTCGTCCGCGTGGAATAGTTACTTTGGGCTGACGCTTACTTTAACCCACGAATTCGTTTATGTAGGTGAGTAAGGGAACAATTCTGTCATACATGATTTATGCGAAACGTTAACCGTTTACGCAGCGCAAACAGCGGAAGCCCTCAATAGGGACAAAAAGTCTCCCGATTTTGAAACATTCTTCATTGGTGCTCCGTTCCTATTGATCATAGCGTGATATATAGCCTATAGTCTTCCTCGATAAATAGGCTATCTAATACAAAATTATCAAAACCGACCTGTGGTTCCTGAGATTAGCGCGTTCAAACAAACAAACTCTTCAGCTTTATAATATTAGTATAGATTTATTTTGAGTTGTTTAGTTTTAGAAGAAAGATGATACACTGATGTTACCACTCGTGTCGTGTTCCTATTCTGAGGTAATTGGGCTCCAGTAACCTCACTCACTCGGCGAAAAACAATAAATTCTTGTTTGACTGTTCGTCTAATCCGTTTAAAACTCTTTAAATTGACTTGCAAGTCCATCACGCGATCATGTTTGTCGACTTTAACTAAAAGAAAACATTGTAATTTATCGTGAGCGGGCAAGGGAAAACAAAGTATAACACCCCTTATTGGACCACGCAAAGGTTTTAAAACAGGTTTCAAAAAAACTCCTTTGAGGTGGCAGTGGCGATGTATTCATTAATTATGTTAATTAGTGGCGGCATTCTCAAGTTAGGTATTGTTTTTTTATACTCAATAATGAAAACGCGAATGAAGTTCACGCAATAATGTATAATATGTATATATTATATAGTACTTAAATTTAAACATGCACGCACAGAAAATTTGACACGAAATGATAAAACCAATGGTTTGGTGTATGTGTTTTCGGCAATCTGTATAATTCAGGTATTCTATATAATACCTAGGTAATGTGTCCTTGTACAGCACCTGAGCCGTCCAGGAAATGTATAAAATATTGTTGTCCATTACGTACTTTAGCATAGGATGCCAAAAACTTTCGAAGATGATATTGACATTCTTTATCTAGGTAATTAATACAATTCCTAGGGATAGTATAGATTACCTACTGGTCCACCGGCAATGTGTAAAATAAATAGATTTTGATCTGTATTTATCAATGTTATGTGAGTACTACCTACCTACCTATATTATGACAGGCAATTCTATTTGCTTAAAATTAACTCTACATTAATGTACCATGTACATGGATTGAATTGTTTAGAGTATGAGTTTGAGTGTATGTTTTTCTACCTGTTACTGTCGATTGCTCGGTTTCCAGATTGTATAGAATACCTAGACAAAGTATGAAATAAGTAATACTTCACATTGTGTATACGTTTTAGGTATTGTGTACATATGCTAGGTATTGTATAGAATACTGGGTTAAAAAGTTTATATCGGTAACAGATGTATATGGTTATAGTACTAAAAAAGGGACTACCTCGGTGACGCAGCGGTAGCGACTACTGTGCTTGAGGTCTCGGGTTCGATCCTGGATCTGCATATATTTGTTTCGGAGTGTGTGTGTTTTCTATGTATGATATGTATGTATTTGGGCCTTTCTCTACTAACAGGAAAATCATGGTCCAAGCATTTTTTTTTACTTTGGCTAAATTATGCATAGTTTTATTTATTGAAACATATAATATATAACCTGTTATTTAAGGCGCCAAGCTTAATCAATATTTAGAACTGTAATCATTTCATAAATTCGGTCTTAAAGCCACTAAAAACAGTCCTCTGTTATGTCCTAATTCCGGATCGAGTATGATTGGGTTCGGTTTTTATTAGTTGTATTTAAAAATGTAAAATCTTATAACTCTATAAACATAAAGAATACTGAATGCATGTGAACAAAACAGAATTATAATTTTAGAGATTTTTTTAGTACTAAAAAATAGTGTTCGAATTTTGTCCATACATTATTTGAACAGTCCTCTGTCACAATTTGAATATCGCGCCATAAAAATATTAAACACTATTGTGGTTACATTTCGTGTGAAACGGTACGTTAACAGTGTGAAGTTCGCTCGGTCGCCATGCTAAACAAGTTGCCGCTATTTTACGTAGTGACAACTCCGCGTCTGTGTGGGAGCCGCGTCTCTGTAGTGTTGAGTGAACATTCCTCTGTTAAGTCTATTTTACGGTGTTTTATGTATTATAATTATATTTATCTAAGAAAAAAGTTGCTCTGTGTGATTATTTAAAGCTGTTTCTGTATTATGAAATAATATTTAAACTGATACGTGGTATGACATTTTTTACGTAAAAATAACAGTCCTCTGTGCAACAGTCCTCTGGAAATTTATGACACAGAGGACTGTTCATTGTGACAGAGGACTGTTTTATTTGATATTTGTGTATTTTATTAATATTCTTTATAGTCTGCACTAACTTATTGCTTGCCGATAGCCACTTTCTTTCGTACATTAGCTTGTCATGCTAATTCGGTTCTTTTGTTTTCTTTTATTATGGATTTTGGTATATAAAATAATACTTACTTAGTAACTACCTGTTTTTAAACCCTTACGATTTTTTTAAATCTTAAAAGTATGTTTTATTGTTTTAATATTGCCGCAATGTCACCGAAGAAGAAACCTAAAACCAAAGAAGAAATAAAAGAGCAGAAACGAATTGCAGAAAGATTAAGATATCAACGGCTAAAAAATGACCCTGCAAAAAGAGAGCAATTGAAGGAAAAAGAACGACGAAACTACCAAAGAAAGAAGGAAAAAGGTACAAGAAAGTCAGTTAAAGATATGAGTCGACGTGAACACAAAGCTGTGATTAAAGAATGGAGAAAGCACTGTGCCACCTATCGCGCAAAACAAAAAGTTTTGAAAGAAATTACAAACAATTTTGTACGACAAAATACGCCCGAAGCCAAGGGTTCACTTTCTCCTCAAAGTTGTGTTTCTCCATCAATACTACTTATGACCACTCCACGAAGTGATGCAAGTAATGCGAGAAAGTGTAATGCCAGAAAGAAACGTGACAAAATTATAAAGGATAAAGACAAAAAGATCGAGTACTACAAAAAAAAAGCCGAGAAGTATAGGAAGAGATTCGAACGTTTGGAAAAAGCTAAGACAAAGGAAAATGTAGACACATCTAACACTAAACTTACCAAAATGTGTGATTCGTCAGAAACTCGCAGAAAAGTAGTCAAAAAGGCGCTATTCGGTGAAGTGTTGAATGCCCAGCTGAAAGAAAACTACGCTAATTTAAAAACCAGCAAAGAAAAACAAATATTCGGCAATGTCGTGTCCGGTAAACTAATACACAAGTACAAGTTATGGCGAAGCAAAGATAGTTCTATATCTTATAAAATAATTCAGAAGTCAGCGTGTCAATCAGTTTTAGTACCCAAGCTTCGGACTCGTAAAGACAACATTTCATCTGATTGCATAAACACTGTACGAACCTTCTATGAAAATGATGATAATAGCAGACTTGGCGCAGGAAAACGAGAATGCCTAACCAGAAAAGGGGTTAAAAAACAGAAAAGATATCTATCGGATAGCATCACAAATTTATACAAGAAATTTCAAGCTGAACATTTTAAAATAAGCTACACAACGTTTTGTCGTCTAAGTCCTTTCTGGGTCATAACACCAAATGTAAACAAACGTGACACGAGCCTGTGTATAAAGCACGTGAACATCGCTCTGAAACTGTCAGCATTGCACAGGCGAAGAATTTCAACTTACAATAGTCACACTGCACTGCTTGAAAAGACATGTTGTAATCGCTATGACGAGCTATGTTTGTCACGAACCTGCCAACGCTGTATTGACGAGAATCCTGACTACAGGCAGTTTGACGACAGCAAGCCTATTGAATTTAAAAAATGGATATCCGAGAAACAAACCTACAACAACCCCAAGACCAAAAATGCTCGAATAGTTACCAAATACCTAAAGAAAACGTTCGCGGTTCGCCCTCGAGAACTAATAGAAGAACTACACGAGGATTTGGAAGCCTATTATCAACACGAGAGAAACATTACCCATCAATACAATGCTATCAAGAAATACAAACAAAACCTTACCGACGAAGACGCGCTGTCATACATATGGATTTTTCAGAAAATTATTGTTCCAAATACGGTCAAGAAGTACAAGCATTTCATTTTGGAGGGTCGAGACTTCAGCTAAGTCTTCATACTGTCGTAGTGTATACCAAAAACTCTATCAAGTCTTATTGTACCGTTTCCAAAAACCTCACACATTCACCAGCTGCTATATGGGCACATTTGCGGCCAATCTTTAAAACTCTCCCACCTAATATAAAAAGCATCCACTTCGTCAGTGATGGACCTGTAACTCAATACAGAAACAAAACAATGTTTTACATCCTGGCGTCAAGGCTTCAACAAGAGGTTGTAAATGTGAAGAAGTTCACCTGGAACTATTCAGAAAGTGGCCATGGCAAAGGGGCCCCTGTTGGCATTGGAGCCACCAGCAAGAGAACCGCTGATGCCGCCGTCGCTACAGGAAGTAATATTGATAGCTTGGAATCATTTCTAGAGGCCATTCGACGAAGATGTTCCGCAATTACCTTATTCACAATCGACGATAAAGCTATCCAAGAATTGACAGTCGACATTCAAAATGAAACAGTTAATTTAAAAAGCTTTAATGGTACTCTACAAATACATCAAGTAAGGGCTGAAATATTAAGAAGTCCTCTAAAATCAGCTCCAAGTCCCGCTAAACTAATAATGAAAAGTTTAAGTTGCACTTGTGAAGACCAGTGCCAGCATTTCAATTTAGGAGTGTTAGAGGACAAAAACAAGACAAAACTTAACGTAGATGATATTTACACAGACTCTGAATGTAAAAACATGGACAACTCACAGGATTCCACAAAGGAGACCGACGACGACGCTGCACTGGCAGGACCTAGTTCAATTAACCAACAGAATTACACCATCGGTGATTACGTCTTGGTTAAATTTCTAGGAAGAAACATTGAATATTGTTATGCTGCAGTAATCAATAAGATAGATATGGAAGAAGGCGAATTAACAGTAATCTTCTTAAAAATTTGTGATGACAAAGGACACACATTCAGAGTCGATGAAAATGATGTTTCTGATGTGTCCTTTGACCAAGTATTAAAAAAGTTGCCAAACCCAGATGTCGCCCTGAAAGGGAAACGAATATTTTATTATTTTAATATACTTGTGCCTGTTTTTGAGAAATAAGTCTGCATTGATAAGTAAACAAGGCTGATTCTTAGTACCTAAGCTTAATTTTAATTATTTTAATTCGTTACTTTGAGAGCTAAACTCGCAATATGTTCCTGATAAATATAAGTATTTAAATTCTGTATGTTATACAGTATTCAATAAAGAAGAGAATTTATTTGATTACATTTAATCAATAATATTGTGTTTTTCTTCATATAAACGTTGATACAAACTGTTCTCTGGGTGGAAAAAACAGTCCTCTGGGTGGCAAAACAGTCCTCTGCCACATTTTTTTACAAAATTGCCTATAATTCGAAAAATAAGGGAAAATTACAATGGTTTCTTGTTTATGTGTATTTATATTATACCTATTTATCGACTTAACATATTATATTTTTAATTTTCTAGAAAAATAGGTTGGGACAACTATCCATAGACAAGTTTCCAGTTAGTAGAGAATGGCCCATTTACAAAAAATATATATATAAGTATTCTATCCGTCAGTTCAGTTATCATAGTAGAAACTCTGCGTAGTTTGGAACTAGATGGCGTTGTGTGCAGATGTACGAAATATTAAAAAAAAACATTGATTTCACTTTCACCATTAGATCCTTCTAATTATATCGTTAGTATTATAATGTCCGGTAGCAATATCCCTAGCTCCTTCTACGTATTTAAATTCTATACCCTCTTTGGTCTGAGAACGGTAACGAGTGATGATGAAATTGTAATACCAGGATTGAAATGAATCAATAACTTGGCTTAAGGTGAGAAAATAAAACACTACATACCAAAAATAGATTACTGAAACTGTCTAAAGTATAAATAATGTAAACTTATTGGGTGAGTATAACAATGTTTCTTTGATACACCAAGCATGAATGCCAAACGTAATATAATTGTCCCAGTAGATTTTTGGAAATATTTCCCCCTCAACTACCATACAAACTGATCAAATCAATACCATTTTACTAAAATATTTTTCTCTTTATCGCTATTCACATGAAATTCCCCTGGTAACTATAAGATACAATCGAAGCTGACAATCCTTTCAACATTTGTATGTGTAAGTACCTATATGATATTGTCTAGTTTTTGCAGATCAGAAATTCAATAAGTATAAAACTCAAGACGAAATAATTTGAATAATTTTATGGAATCTTGAAAAGTTATTATTTGTTTGAGTTTATTAACTTGACCCGAGGAGTAACGTAAATTCTGTATTATATTTGCATTTAAAATGTTGTTCTTTATACTTTTTTGCTCAAGTTGTTGTTACAGAATAATAAGATCGATCGGTCTAACTTTTTTGAACTTAGATATTGTATAAATAGCAGTTGTTTTTATTTTTAAATATGGTTGAAATTATATTTTGAATCTACCGTCTCGAAAATCTTCCACTCGCATACTTTCACAGATTTTTGATTCTTATCAGTCAGTGTCATAATAAATAAAATTTCTTCGTTCAGAAACGAAAGTAGGTAACGTTAGATGTACAGTTACGACTCCTGACCGTATCGTTGATGGAACTGCCTGACGACTTACGCTGCTTATCTCCAGTTTGATCGTAAACACTCTACAACATCTGAAACAGTCAGTCTAGACGACAACGAAGGCTTACGCATTTTTGCTTAGAATTACACTAATTTGAATTCGTGAGTGAGTAATGTTACCGGAAACCCAGTCCTTAAACGAAGGGACGGCATCTTTAGAAGGGTATTCAAAGGATAATTTTGTACCGCTGGTTTAAAAGTGGTAATCACTTGCTATCATACATACATATCTGCTCCTTTATTATATTACCGATGCTCACGAAACTTATATATTGAGAAATGCGACCACCCATTTACATCACAGTGCCTAGAAACACAACTTGCACTATTTTACTACTATTACACTATTTTACTATTTTACTTACATATATGATCACAGTAGATCGATTGACAATGCATTAACAGAATACGAAACTACAAAGTATACCGTTTTATAGACAGCAACATAGTTTTACAACTCAATAAAAAGCTATAAAAAGTAACCACTTCCTTAGTAGAGCGTTTAACTAGCAGATGAAAAATAAAACTATTTTAACGTTACACTTGGCTCCCTGGACCACCGTAGTGGGTTCTGTAACGTGTAACATTAGATACGTTATTTAATTACTATTCTCATGTATGAGTTTTGTTTATACAAATAAAGTTCAGAAATATTTTTCTTTTTTAAACAGTGTTAAAAGATTTTCTTGACGAAGCTTGTTGATGAATGACACATGTATTTAATTGGCTGATTTAACCTTCGAAAACATATCCGATGTGAAAAAAGAAAGATTGAAATTAGTGTGAAGATTGAAAGTGGAGTTGCTAAAATCCCTTTTGAGGTGTGGTAGTAAGAACTGATAGCTACTAGCGACTACTCACTTTCTGTTGCGGTGATGTCACAGTATTTCCGTCTTTGAGTGATCGTGAAATGAGAAATAGTAGACTACCGAAAAAAGTGCACAAGTATGATGTAAATAAGGTTATTTTTCAACTGTAAATCACATTAATGTGTTCAATATAGAATTGATTACTGTTGCAAAACTTTTGGTATGCCTATGTCCAATACTGGACGTGTTTTGTCCATATTTATAGTGCCTGCTTCAAATACCTTCAAAAGGAAAACTTGAAACAGACTCTATACCAACCGCCTGGCCAGTTCTAAACCTCCTTTCTAAAGAGAGGCCTATATTCGGTAGTATACTGTTTAAGGCTATTGAATGATGATGATGAAAATAGAAAAATTAATAACATACATCACAATACATTGAAACATGAGCATGCAAATGTAATAACAAAATTTTATTACGTGATATATGTGACGCACATTGCAAAAACAGTTTAAAAATAAGTATTTTACACAAGCATTTTTAAGAATTTAATGTTACTCCTAAATCCTTTTCTTTTCTTTGCACGACATCGTAATAAAGAATCACAAAAGCCTTCAAGGGCCATGAAGGATTTCCGCCCACTGAATACTCAAAATATTGGCGTTGACTGCCTTCCTATTATGTAAAAAAAATATTCAATCATGAGGTTTTGTTATAGAACTTGATTGACAATGGAAGTTTGTATTAAGTTAATTTTTTTGATGGTACTGTACAAGAAATTATTCTTTTGCACGAAAGTTTGAAACTAGATTGGTTAGGGTGTGGGTTTAATCGATGTTTAACATTTTATTATCGCTAGGTGACCATAGTTGTTTCACGTGAGATGTATTTGCTATATTTTTAAACAAACAGTTGTTACAAAAGGTTGTTGTCATAGGTGACTGTGGTATTTCTTATTTCATGCACTTAAATAATTCGTTTATCCAATATAGTTGGATACGATGTTACATAATCCGATATTTTTCGACAGCGCTTTATTGGAACAATTTAAAATACTTTAAATACACTACTAATATTGAGTTTTCTATAGGTTACAAGTACTTACCGTTAAGTCAAGCAGAAATCTAGAATGTGGGAGCATTTATATCATAAAAATTATTACGTTATATACATTTTTTTCTTATTTGAGTCTGCCCAAGTGACTACTCTGCCTGATGAAAGCATGAATAGAATCCAATAGTGGTGGTCACTCATTACCAATGCAGACAAAGCAGTTTGGTGACCCACACTAGTAAGATGCTTTTTCACACCTTGCTTGGGGACGTAAAAGGCATGACAGTTATCGTGGCATTGTATTGCACACTCACCCCGACAACTGTTACCCCGCATCAATGGTAAGTAACATTCTAGTTTTTGAACCGTCGACTATACTTGGTCCGTGTCGCTAAGTTCTCTTAGTGTTCAGCCTACAAAAGCTACTCTACATTAAATGTATAACCGTAAATTTTGTAAGGTATATCTAACGCCTGTGGTCGACGATAAATTTTTAGCGACGTCAAATAAAGACTACCCAAGAATTTTATCAAATATGTATGAATGTCAAATATATTACTCTATTTTGTGTTGCAAATTATCCATCGTAAACCACTAAACTGAGCGGGCATATGTGGGTGGCATTGTACGGCCTGTCACCTACACTGCTGCTATCTTTGTTCCTCAATGCATAACGTAAACCTTGCCTTAGCATCTAATGGCTGTTCTACACGTTAGCCCCCGACATATTTATAATTTATATTGTTTTAATTTTGAAATATACGTATTATTATCAGTATACTAACTCTTCAAACCTCGTTTCGAAGGAGAGGCTTATGTCTAGCAGTAGATTGTTGATAAAACTTAACTTATGATTACGACAGTTAACTGCTTGAAATGGTTTTCATTTGCAAATGTCATGATAGAAGGTACATTTACATACACAAGTGTTTGCATTCGATCAGCTGAATTGTGTACACGTTTGCAACATTTTTGTTATTATAATAATGTTCCTTCTTAACAACTGAGTCATTTTACATATGAAACTTTGTGTAGATGTAAGGTGTATGGTGATATTTCAGTGTTTATTGGACGTCTTAAGTGTTTTGCCAAAATTAACATCAATTCTAAGTGCGAACAAAGTTAAAATAATTTTTTTTAAAAGGAATAAATTTGTGAAATAATGCAGACGATTTAAATACCAGAGCAATCTCTTCTGTTCACAAGAAAAAATGTGTTTTGTATTAAAATGATTTGCTTCTACTGGGCTAATGTGCACACAGGGCACAATTTCACTGCATTAAGGCTATTTCTAACAGTCACAAACTCGTGTTGCCATCAGAAATGCTTAGATCAAAGCATGAATTGCTTTTTCATTTATGTTAAGCATAAAATAGCTTGAAACCATTTGTCATTTTACATTCGTTTGATAGCAGTGTAGGTGTTGTATTTCAACGAGACAAGTATTTTACAAGACGTCTGGAAACGGATAAAATGGAAGGATTTTGAATGTTACACAAATATGTGATCATAATTATTTGAGAGGCGGTAGCTGCTTTAAAAATTTAATTTTTAAAGTAACGAATTAAAAAGGCTAATAAAATTGATACTTCGGTTATATTTATGTTGATGAATAGGTAACAGAAAAACATAACAAATGAAAAATTAAATATTATAGATACTCGTAGAAAAATTGAAAACTATTCTTATAGTATTATTAAATCTACAGTATGACCCATTAAATCTATATGTACACTACAACACTTTTATCAAAGTACATTTCTTGCAATGTATTTCAGCTAATTGAAACTAGGAGATGAACCGTTCATCTCTTATTGTACCCCTTTAAGGAAGTTTGTCATTTTCAAAGTTATAAACGCGAGGTAGTCACGTCAGTGACGCTGCAGGCAATAGCAATTTAATATTCATCTAAAAAACTGTTTTCAAGGTATGTAATACTATTTTTTTCACGAGTAAAACAACAGACAAAGGCTAATTTGAAAAACTAACTTAGTGATTAGGTCAAGTGAAGACCGGTTTCAGCTAACATCATGGAAATATGATTTTGCTGAATATGCTCCATCGAAGCCATTATGGTAATCTTGCCCCAGTAGTCGTTTGAGAAACGCTCTGAATTAATGTTCTTTTAACCACGTAGGAACTGATATTCAAATATTATGCCTTTTTGTCTGATGAGAAGTTTTTTCTTAAGTTTATTTTTCAACAGTTAAGATTTTTCAAAATATCTTCGTTAAAGCTGTAATGTGCTTTTTGATGAAATGATAGTCGGAGTTCAGGGGATTTCTTTACTTGGATGTTCACTCTGGTTCTAGTACTACCAGAACTTGTGGCGATGTGCAGTTTTTGGTCGAGCGCGTCATTATCACCTTTCGGAGATATCCGTGAGGATTTTCGGAACTTATACCTTGTAAGTGATTGGTTGGACTGTTAATATAGTAGTCAGTAATCCTGAATGTTAAATCCGTTGATGCAGTTTCATTACCATCGGTTGAGTTATTAAGGAGTGTGGAAAGACGAACAAAGAAATAAACTTAATGTTACATTTCATTTTGTAATATTAGTAACTAAAGAGTTCAGATTTTGTATAGATATTTAATTAGTATCGGTTAGAAAAGGTTTTGAGTTTCAAAGAATCAATAAGTCTTAGAGCTTAGTTAAAAAACTCATGAACTTACCATTTCAACAGCACATATTTGTAGTATGTGCCGATTGATATCGCATATGTTTGGCCAAACGAGAAATAGTCTTCAAAACCCAAGAGATTGTCGAACTAAAACTAATTCATACCACGTTCGTTTTAGCAGGTTTGGACTCATTAGTTATAACTTTTTCACGTCCATTTGTTACCTCGTCTCCCTTGAGGTAAGGAAACTACCTCCGTTTAAACTCTTAGGGATTATAAATGAACAGTTGCAGTAATATATTTTTTTTTATTGCATAAGAAAATATTAATGCGTCAATTTAAGTGTTAATTTTGTTTAATTGTAAATACTCTTTTTAAATTCATTGTAGCAAAGACAAAGTTAAAAAAAATTATGCTCAGTAGTGGACTTCTTTAGTAAATTGGCAAAGAGTACGCAAATAAAAAATAAAACACTGGCTTGAAACTCTTATACTTGTCTTTGGCGTGTAATTTTTTAAAGGTTGACAAGAAAATGTGTAGTGGTATGACAGTTATCGTGGTAGCTGTGTAAGTCTTACACTGTCACGATGACTGTCATGTCTTTAACGTCCCCAAGCGGGGTGTGAAAAAGCATCACAAGGCCGCCATATTGTGGGTCATCATATTGCATTGTCTGCATTTGCAATGAGTATCGTGACCACAACTCTTGGCTTCTATTCATGCTTTCCATCAGGCAGAGTAGAGTCATTTTGGCAGGTTCTTAATATATATAAAAAAAAAAAGTAATGGCCGTTTCCGATTTTCTAATATGGCTTTAGCTTATCCATCTATATAAATTTAGGCTTTCACGTAATATGTGTATCCAAATTTCAATGTTAAATAGCAGTGTTAGAGCTAAGAGGGAAACCTTCTAATTTCCCTCAGTTTGTACACAGTTAAGGATTAACCACAACGAATTGTGATAGACAGAACAGTGGCCGAACTCCACCAACAAATTTCCGATTACTGCCTTTGGCAGTTACCAACAAGGCCAAATTGAAATATGCCATACCATAGAGTAACAATTATACTTTTTAATTCGTTTTACTATGTATATAGAACTATTTCTATTGAACGTGATATGAAATGTGAAAAAAAAAGTTACGGATACAAAAATTTTTACTGTTTGTTTTTGTTTTGACCATTCAATAATGAATTGTTTTGAATGTAGCACAATTTATTGTGTGCATTAAAATCAAAATTTTCAAATCACATGCGTACCCCGAAGTAAATTAAATCTTAAACAAATACAGTTTAAAAAAACACGCTCATAAAAGTCGGTTACAAACAAACAAACAAATATACAGGTGAAACTAATAAAAAACGTTTTAAAACTAATTGCTATCAACTTTCTTAAGTAATAATTAGGAAATAATTATAGAGTAACCGTTGGAAGTACCAAAAAGTTAAAATAAGTATTCCTAAACGAATCAATTTGCCGGTACTGTAGCTATTCGCGTGAGCTTAAAACATAACGAAATTCATAACGTGTCGTGCGCCATAAAATAATTGAATTGTAGCGCAATAAAATTATTTAATTATACGTCAAACACATTTTGTGCGGTTAATGGCCGCGCCGCGTCTCTTAATGCAATTAGACTGTTTTGCATAATCACGAAATATGCGTTCGCGGAGATGTTACACAGAAATTTCAGATGAAAGAGAATTTCATAGCTTTGACTACGTTTTGACTGTGATTAGTGTTTTATGTGGTGTCGTTTTATGTGTAACTCCCATAACTTGTAAGTAGCTAACGAAAGCTGTTAGGTATTAAATGTGTAATAAGTTTTCAACTTGAAACTTAACTAATCTTAATTTCATCTAGTTTACGTTGGTGTACTCGAACACTATTTACACATTCCGTCTTATTTATATATATAAGCACCTCCCTTTTTCTCCAGTGTTACTACCTTCTTACCTGTTTTTGGAACAAAGTTCCTTATCGCGCGTTGCGAAGGAGGCTAGACGGAAAAAATTCAGACGAAAAATTGTCACGACACTTTTTGCATAGTAAGCCGTGCGGCGTGCGCATGTTTCTCTGTCTGTCTCTCTCTCTCTCTTAGAAAGGAAGCCAATTATTTTCGTTTCGTCTTTCTATTTTGCTTTGAACACTGTAGTGTAGTGTGCGACACTTTACAACTTAAAAGAAATAACAAAAATTTATTACAATTCCTTCACTTTTTCCAGAGTTAGAGATATTGGCTGGCGGCGATAACCGCTTCCCAACACCTGACCCTTCTCTTCGTTTAACCTTTTATCATAAATATAATCTAGTTTTCAAAGACATAGACTTGTCTATGTTGCGGAAGTGAGACAAAAATAATCAAAATGTTTATTAAAAAAAAAGTAAGACAGGCTCCAGGCATGTTATAGAAAAGCACTTTACAGTATAGGGAAAAAGTGAAAAGAAACCAATAAAACCACACTGCGATTAGCTCAAAAAAAAGGTTAAAAATGCACTTAGTACGTCTATTTACATCGCCATTTCGATATACCCCCTTTTTTCCATCGCGACCAAATAATGCACATTCGACGTTGTTTTTATTCATGAAATGTATTTGTCCTTATAAAAACATTTGAACTGAAACACTGCCTCGCTAAAAGCTAAATTTAAATCTATATTTACTATCCGCATTTGTTCTTCTGACAATTAGTATAGACACGAGTGCTGCTGTCACTGGTTTCCCACTTAGCTAATTCGATTCAATGTTTAATTTCTAAAATTGTGAATTGCCAGCCCTCCAATATCTTTGTTGTTCGGATATATACGTACATAAACTTTAGTGATCAACGATGGTATAACCAATGATTTATTAAATTTACTGTGTCTTGCAAATGATAAATCTATTATTTAGTACCGAAAAGCGTAATATATTTCATTTTAACTTTGCATTTTGCCATTATAAAGGATTTTTTTTCTGATAACCAGTAGGATAAAAACAGAAAACAGGTACAACGCAAACATAAATACACAGAATTTTTTATAGCCTATTAAAGCTACTCTCGTCTACCTGATGGGTTGCATGAATAGAAGCCAAGGGTTGTGGTCACCATACTCATTACGAATGCAGACAATGCAGTATGGTGACATATACTGCGGTCACCTAGTGTGATGCTTTTTGTCGCCCCGCTTGGGGACGTAAAGGGCATGAAAGTCATCGTGGCAGTGTAAGGTTCACGCACTTGCCTCGATTACCGTTACCACTGCATCAATGGGCCTCTAGGCTCACACTCGTCAATAAAAGACGACAGCACGGATGCTGTCTTTTGTGGGAGGATAGTACCACCTCAATAGAGCCGGCCCGTTTGTGCTCAAATCAGTGTGTTTATCTTTATTATCCGCAAATATCTTAATAAAAAATCAATAATAGGTATAAGGATAGTCTTACCGCTGAAGACGATCTTTACCAGACAACCTTAATTTAAACCAACCAACCTTGGATCTGGTGAAGGAAGCGGCTGGTAAGTGGAGTTTGTCCATCTATGATAAATAATTATACTTACAACTAAACATTACAATATCAATACACACAGACAAAGATATACCACACATATAGACATCATATACCTAAGCTGTTGGAATTTTAAATTTGTTTTATAACTTTTTATCAATACAATGTGAAACAAATTTTATTTGATTATTCGGTAAGATCGAAAAAGAAAATACACATCCTATCATAATGCTTGTCTTTCTAAACGCTTCACTTACATTCAAAACAATAATGTATACTTGTGTGTACTCATTTCATAAATATTATACGACGAGTACCGAAACACTGCTATTAAAATATAGACCGTTCGCCGAACAGTTGCTTTTGTATATATATAATATGTATAGAATATTTAAGAGGTAGGTTCAGCAGAGAGGGTAGTCATTTGTCTCCGGATGATAAGTTCAAATGCCGGAAATAATCCAGACGCGCGGCGAAAGTTATCCAGTTAAATATCAGCTTAGACTCAAAATTTTCTTTGATTTTTGTTTTTTTTTTATTGTTTAGAATTGCGATTCTTGAAGTTGAACGTTTGGATTGACGGTCCTGATTTTTGTAAATGATGTAAGGGACTCGAATAAATAATTGAAATTTGAAGAATCTTTGCAAGTTGTTGTTCCATCTTTGTTGTATTTCTTTTTTATAAATATCTAACATCTTTAATAAATATCTAAATTTTGTTATATGAAGGGCAAATATGTATACAGTCGAGGGAATTCCTACACACTTGTTACGCAGAAATAACAAATGCCTTTAAAATGGTGGAGCACTGTTTGTTCTTAATAATTATAATGATCTCAGTCATCTCACATACGGCCAAAACCTGGCTGCTGATAATAATACTTCTATATTTCTAAACACATGTGTTAAAGATAAATTACGCCATGATACCGAACAAATGATTTTGCTCGTTGCACAATATGTGCTATCTGGGAATCAAATCGACAACCTTTTGCTTAGCAGTCAGGACAGCTAACCATCAATCTAATAGGCCCGTCTACTTGAAGTTGAGATTAGTCGAGAAATACTGCAATGGATAATTTGCTAGTTAAGTACAATGAAAAATAAGTGATTTGTTACTAGGTGTAAGTAGGTAAGGAATAAACTCCTTCCTGCCGGGTAAGTCCCGAATATGTTGTTAAAGTCCTTCTATTTACACGACAGTTAATCACAAATGGAATGCATAATTTAACTACTTAACTGTTAGTCGGAACAAGCTTAAAATATTAACACAGCGGGAACAATAATTGAGATACATTGCTGGGTGTTTTCTTGATCCAGATTAAAAACACTTTTACGTCTGTTGTTAATTAGCATATGGTACATTGGTTAGCTGGTAGAATATGTAATATTTCATAAGTCAAAGAACTACAAGAACAATATATTCTTATTAGGAAAGTAATTTTGTAAGGTTTACCCGTTGTGAGAGGCTCTCGTCGCCCTAAGTTACGGGCTATTTACTTAGCAATTCTATTTATTCCTGTAATCTGGGTATTTGGAAAAAGTAAACTCTGAAAATATACTTTACATGTACAAAGAAATAGATATATGTGAAAAAAAAACTAGATAAGGGTTCTGGGAAATCGTGAGTACTTTTAAATGTTCAACATTATAATCTTTTCTCTGTAAATATGATTATTATAATAAAAACATATTGTTGTGTTAAAGTACCAAAGACGTCTTACAAATTCCCTTAAGCAACTAGGTAAACTGTAGTGGTAGCAAACTGAGCACGTACTGTCAACTTGTCACAGCATAAGTGACTCCGTCGTGCTCCAATTATGTGAACTAGTCATGTCCACAGTGTTGAAGGGTTTACTGGAACATCGCACGTATGATTTAGTTAGCTTTGGGAGCAATTTGAGCCGGGTTTGAGGTCAAGATGGCGTCAGGAGATGGTGGGGTGTGAAAGTTTGCGATTTAAGTTTTGATATTGGGGTTAGTTTGTGGGCTGGAGCATGTGATTATGTTAACTTTAGACATGTCATATCGATATCCTCATAATAAATACACTTGCATGACATTGAAGTGAGGTCACTTGGTCTTATGTCGTTATCGGCGGTTCTTAGAAATCGTAGGCTCATTACATTAGAATCCTTACTGAATGTATCAGCAAGAAGATTAGTAGAGTATTGTTAAATCATTTTTCGAGCTTCAAATGAAATTCATTTCAGTGTTCCTCTAAACAGTTTTGAAGCCTACCAATAATATATTTTCCACCAAGTATTAATTATATAAGATTTGTTCCGGTTCTTCGGTAAACACGCAAATTCAACGAATCTATTTCTATAAATATCGTGTATTTTCATTTTCACTTGTATACGTGTTTCCTGTTTCCCGGAACTTTTCGCAACTAATTTAACGATTCATTCCCGAAGTGAATTAATTTTCACCATTTTGTATTCGGATCACGGTTAGCATGATTTTCTGCATGCGTTAAGTATATTCATATATGTATGTATTTATATGGATCAACGATTAATCACTTGAAATTCAAAATATACACACATTTATTCGTGCATGTATTAGTTCGTGTTTTCGCAGCTTGATTTTGGAAATCGGAAATTTAATGTATGTTCAATTATGATATTTGTTTAGTAGTTAGGGATGCTTAATGTTATTAACATTGATTTGAAAAGTGCGATGGTTTAAATACATTGCTTGTTTCTGTACCCTTGAGTAGTCGGTACTCAACAAGCAAGACAGAGAATATTTGTTTAAAGATCTTATGGATATTTTAAAGTATAAGAAGCGAGTGGTCTGAAATGGATTAAGAAAAGCAAGAAAAGTTGTAACGCTATTAGTAGCATAAAACGTTGTACGAGGGTAAGTTTTTAAGTTCGCAGAATGACAGTGAAAAAGGCGGGTAAACGCGCTCTTTTGATGCCTACCGTATTCAGTGACTCATAATTAGTCTGCATAGTAAAATTTGTTGTGATTGGATCATTAGTTATAAAACTATCGTTGACCAAGTATTTTAATCGGGAACGAAGTGAAAAAAATGGAGAAAATTGAATTCCGTGCGGTGATAAAGTTCCTTAGTAAGCAAGGAAAGTCTGTTCAAACCATACTTAATGAGATGTCATCGGTTTACGGGGATTCTTGCCCAGGAAAAACAATGGTCTACAAGTGGCATAGTTTATTTAAACAAGGCAGGGAATCACTTGAAGACGACCCGAGGCCGGGGCGCTCCGTTGAGGTGACTACGCCAGAAGTTATTGCAAAAGTAGAAAAAATTGTATTGGAAGATGCTCGACTAAAAAAGAAACAACTCGCAGAAATGGTTGGAGTATCGGATACAACAATTTTTAAAATTTTACACGATCATCTTGGCATGACTAAGGTTAGCGCACGGTGGGTGCCGAGAATGCTCACGCCATTGCAAAAACAACAGCGCGTGGAATGTTCACGTGCGTTTTTGGACCTTTGCAATGAAGACAAGGATGGCGTATTGAATCAAATTGTTACTGAGGATGAAACTTGGGTTCATCATTACGAACCCGAGTCCAAACAAGACTTCATGCAGTGGCACAAAAAGGGCACAGCACCACCCAAGAAATTTAAGGTTTCACAGTCGGCTGGGAAACTCATGGCAACGATTTTTTGGGACTCAGAAGGAATATTATTGATAGATTATAAAGATAAAGACATTTCTATAACGGGGGAATACTACGCTTCAATCTTAGAACAGTTAAAAGAAGCCATCAAAGAAAAAAGACGGGGAAAATTAACGAAAGGTGTCCTGCTATTGCATGACAATGCTCCCGTTCACAAGAGCCGAGTCGCACTGGCTGCCCTGCATAAGGTGGGCTTCAATATTTTGAATCACCCACCCTACAGTCCAGATTTGGCTCCGAGTGATTATTATCTCTTTCCAAAAATGAAAAAAGAATTACGTGGTAAGAAATTTTTAACTGATGAGGAGGTTAAGGAGGTGGTTTCGGCGTATTTTTCAGACAAAGATAAAACTTTTTTTACGAGGGAATAAAAAAACTAATTGAAAGATCTGAAAAATGTATTCGTGTTGCAGGGGAATATATAGAAAAAGAAAAATAATTTTGTGTTTTTATTATTACTCAATACCCTCCATTCCGCGAACTTAAAAACGCCCCCTCGTATCTACCGTAAGCCGCGGTGATAAGAAGTTATGAATAAAAAGAACCTTGGTAATCTTTCGAGACCCAAACTTCGGACTCAAACAAGAGTCTGAAATTTGGGTTCCTATTCATTTAATCTAAAACAATCTATTGTCTATTTTATAACTATTTACCTACTTATATTTTTAAGTTTAGAAATGATATTGACTACTAATAATAAGCCCTTAAACTTATCTCTACAGACTTAGTTCTAAAACCCAATGCTGTTCTTAAGTATAAACGTCATCTAAGCAGACCTGTGTTAACGTCATATGGCTTGTCAACCAAAATGAAGGTAAGCATACATGACAGGAACCTTAATATATTTTGTATACAGAATAAAATAAATATAACATTGTATATGTATTAAATAATAAAAGAATAGAAATCGGGTCCAAATTCTTCGACTGTCCTCTTACTGATTCGTATTTTTTTTTATTGAAAACTATCGTTGTGGCTTGAACAATCTCATTCTCCTTACATCATATTAAATGTGAACCTTAAAACACAGTTTTGTATCTGTAAATTTCCGGTTCTGGGGCTCGTTTTGTAGCACAAACACTCGGGAACAAGTTTGTTGAGCACTCTGCAACAAATTTGTTGAGGATAAAAGACAATGAGTTTAAGAGAATGGCACTAGTTCTTGTATTGGAATAATAACTTTCGTTTCTTTCTTATTTAAATTGGATAGGGTTGGAATCGATTCCCGAGTGAAACATAGCAGTCTTTTTAACAGGCTACGACTAAAAAAAAAATGAAAAAAATCATTAATAATTCTAAAATCAGAAAAAATGTAAGTAAGTATGTATATAAGCACTCAGTCATAGTCTAAAGCAGGACATAGGCCGCTCCTTAAAAATGAAATTTTGATCTACTATACCAAGCTGACCACACTGTTTCCCAACATTTATAGAAAATTAACAAAATTGCCAAATAAAACAAATTCAATTTTACAAAAACACATCAAATATTGTTTACTGCTTTAGCAACATAAAACAAAGCTTCTAATTAAGCAATCATTGTGTCCGTTCAGAAAAGTAAACTTCGTGAGCTGTGGGTAGGCTTGGCGTGTGACGCGCCCGGGGGCAGTCACGCTCGATCGCGTGTCACGCCGAGGCTAACTGTGGTCAAGCTTAAGATGAGCCTACTGAAATTTAAGACTGGTTTTGAGAAACTAAGTGATTTAATTTGCCTAGTCAGTGGCATTATTCCCGATGCAAAGAATTCTTAGTAAATTATGGAGAACACAGAATACATAGGTATAAAATACACGATAAAAATGAAAAAAACAGGAATATAGATATTAAGCCTTAAACGTCACGTTAAAAATGCAATTTCTTAGGCCCTACAGTCCTAGTGATGTACAATAAATAGCCTACAATTATAAAAAAAGATAATTCTAGAATCATTTTTCTATGAGCTCACACTCATATTGTCATGTAAATATAAAATATAGGTAGTAAACCCCTTTTTTTTTAACGTGTGGAAACTCCCTCTGGCCTTCACCCCACCGGGGTTTACGGCGGGGTGGTGTGTCGGAATCGGACCGACTAAAACCACACGGTGTGCCACTCCGCGCCTGAGATAGGAGGGATCCGGGAACCGCTGCTATTACGACATCCAGAGGTAGTAAACCCTTGATTCAAGCTATCATGGTCATTATCACTTAATAAGTTATTTATTGCAAATAAGGTATTTACCATGATTACTTTCGGAACTTAGTTGCAAACGCCATTAACACGAATGTACTTATTAAACCAAATTTCCGTTATACTGGATTCAAGTTACATATGACTTTCATATTGCATCTGACTCAATACTTATTCTGTAAATAATACTTATCTAAAGTCGATAAATCTTACAAACAGAATGTTATTCTATCATCATCACATCACATCAACAGCCTTTAATAGTCCACTGCTGGACATAGGCCTCTCCTTCAAAAGGAGGTTTTGGCGTACTATACCTCTCTGGCCACACAGGTTGGTATGGGGCTTGTATCAAGAGCTCCTTCTCTTTGCAGTGATGTAAAACCTCTTACTTAATCCATGGGATAATTAGAGGTGGTGACACTTCATACTCTTAGTCCACCACCACACGGAGGGCATGTGGGTCACTTGGTGGTAACCATAAACGTCTCTTACTCCAGAGTTTCAAGTACATTATTGTCCTTAGAGTGAACACTCATCCAGAACTTGAGGTGCTACACGATTTCTGTCTTCTGAGTTTCAGAAGTACTGCGTAGTTTGCTCCTTAGTCGCCTCTTACGACACCTACTGGATGAATAGAAGTGGTGAAACTCTATGTTCTTACCCCATCCACACGGACAAAATATTCTACATCAAAAGTAATTCGAAACAAATCGTTATTTTTATACGTTGGTACTTTCTCTCTTAGTTGCTATGACACAGCTAATTAGCTCAACTCCTAAACAACTGTTCCAGCTTTAATTAGTTCTTCAATTGTATCACTTAAGACTAGGTCTCTAATAAATGTCTTTTCCCATAAACAATGTATCGAGTTACTTACTCTTCCTGTATTGTAGCACTAGGTACTTGGACTTAGTATTTAACTTACTTAATATATGTACGGGTGTACTTTTTGTTATTAAAGTTGCCATAATTACTCCGGATGCGTGGAATTATTCTGCTTATTTTAAGACACAAATTAAAAACGTGTCAGTGTGAGTGTTTTTTATGCTATAAAGAAAAACAAGCCTATGCATGCAAGCTTATTGTCCATTGCTGGACACAGGTCTCTCCTTAAGCAAGGAGATTCTCGTTTACTGTGTTATGCTTGCCAGATTTGTATATAGAGGGTTTGTTTGTAGTTTTTCTTCTCATTGTACCTAGGACTTGAAGTTCCAATAGTGTGTGTGTAGGCGTCATTATTAACACAAGTCGAGCGGTGTGAGTAGGTATGTACCTGTAAAAAACAAAATAATTATTTAAGATAGATATTTTTGCTTTTAAATTGTGCTCGTAAAGTTGCCCGCAGTACACTTGTTTTTCAGTTTTATTTTTGTTGTATTTATATATAAATTTAGTCTAGACAGCTTAATAACAAACAACGATCCATCGTCCCTAATGTATTAAGACCTCTATCTAGTAATCAAACGAGTGAAAAATCTTCACTTAAATGTGGGTTTTAATACGAAGTTCAATTAATCCGTCGTTGTTTTTGTGCTGAATTTCATATCTACAAATATCCGTATAAAAGTAAATTTAAAATTCGAAAACACTTCAAAGTGAAGAGAAAATGGGCCTGACTTTGTAACATCAAAACAGCGCATGACTATAAAGGTTGATATACATAATATATGTTAACCTCATCCCTGTATGTACATTAAAAATGCATACGAGGTTGAGAATTAAACAATAGCTCCTTTATGTACAGAAAGCAATTAGTAATTGATAACTTTGTGAGTTATGTAACGAACCGAAGTGTGTTTAATGGCCAGTTTGGTAATTGAGACTTTCATGTTTCATTTTTGTAATAAATGATGTCATATACGTGATTTAATGCTGTTTTTCTGTACATTATATTGTGAGCTGAAAAAATATGTTATACGACGGTCGAAATATTGCAAGGTTATGTTCACACAGACCAGATCTATGCACACAGATGAAGACACGGTCGTTTGATCCCAACCTAGGCAAGGTTTTTACTATGGTAACCGGACTGCAGATAAACATACTTAATACGTATAGATAAATTACATCCAGACACAGAACAAGTGACTGTCTATCAAATAAAGATTAATCATTGTGGGAACCGAACTTACGATCTCTAGCTTAGTAGTCAGGAACACTAACCACTATACCAACAGGTCCGCCACTTCTGTGACTTGCAAAGTTTTCAACAAGGAGTCTATAAGTTGAAAGTTAATCGACCTCGAATGTCCATAGACTACACAAAGTTCATAAGCCAATTTCTTTTGTCAACTGAAATGACATTAATGTGAGCAGACCGTTACGGTCGCCTATTAAAGTACGCTCAAATTTGAACTTGCTTTAAAGACAACGATGGACAAGCAATCATTAAATAACCGTTATTCTATAAAGCTGTATAACATACCCACGATACAACACGGTCCGATGGCTCCAACAAAGAGCTCAGATGCATGATAGTGATAGGACTTATAATTATGTGATTTCCTTCGCTTTGCTTGGTAATTGTGGCTTTTAGCTGTACTTACACAGAGTTTAGTAAACTGTATAGGTTATTTTGGTTTATGTGAATGAAAACTTATGTTAAAATCTGTTGTTCTTCTTAGCCTTTCCACGGCATATTTTGTGCCGGTATAATTGTATTTTTGGCAACTCAGAACGCGGTCACTTTAACTGCGTGGTCACATCCTCCTGTGTGCTGGTGTCCGTGTACGTAGAGCACGACGCAAGTTGAGATATCGTTTCAATTGCACCACAGAAACAGCTCAGGTCGGCATCATCTAAGAATCCTCACCTAGACATATTTTCCTTGCTCCGACTAACTTGAGTCCGAAGTCTATTTAAAGACCTAAATGTCGACTACGATACTACATGTCCAGATGATATACTACTGTATAGTAGTCTGTACTACAGGTGACAGTAAAGATATATAGAAGATGTTCCTTATATGAGATAGAAGCATGTATATACTGTATGAAGCCAAATTGCTCTAAATCTACATATTAACTCGTGCAAACCAACAAGATGGTTATCTTAAGAATGTATGACGATTATAAAACTTTAAATATTATAATTGTAGTCCGAAAATATACATGGTTAATAAACATTCTTCTGCTACACGCCTAACACATCCCACGAAGCGTGTAAACCATCTTGAATAGCCTACTTACAATGAATTTAACCAATCCGCATAATATTAAATCCCCTTTTAGATACTAAATGGAAGCAAGAACCTTTTTTTTTTCTGTGCGGAATTCCCCCCGCATACCACCTACTGGTGGTTATGTCGGACTCGAACCGACCAAAAACCGCACGACGTCTCAGGTACCAGTAGCCGGGGAATCAGATGTACTCTAGAAAGGAAATCCCTGAAACCCTGACGTACCTCGGGCCATCTACCTACGGCTTGCAGATGACCCCTTTTCTGCTCCAAAAGAGCGTGTGCTCCGTAGCATATCCCGCTGCAATCCTGGCCTGCTTCTGCTCGGGTGACGGATGGCGTCACCTATTACACCCAGACTTGCACTTATGGAGGACACAGATCGTTCTGCGATCTCCGGCGCCCGAGCCGTCTGTCATACCGAACACGTTCCCGGGCCTGGCGGACCGGGAGAGTTCTAAACCTCTCTCGGTCCCGCTCCGACATCTCCTTTGCAAGCATTCCTAATAAATAGAGTTGATATTACTTAGAGAAAATATGCTATACTTAAGTTACTCTATTTGAAATTGTTTTAGGTTGCAATATTCATACCCAATTTATTGGTAAAAGTAAAATATTGATTAAGCTATTGGTTAAATTTATTTCTCGTAGTTAACTTTACCATAATTATGAGACACATTATTCCCTCGAAGTGGAATTAGCCTTTTGCCTTGCTATAAAATTTTTTTTTGAATTCTAAACTATACTTTCTACAATACGAATTCTATATTTTAGAAAACTTTAAGTTGTTACCTAAAAACTCATGTCAGGATGGGACACTTGTAACTCAAACTGGCTATAGTCAAAAGGTTCTTCTAAATTATCATTTGAACAGGGTTTGATGTTTGCTTGTAGAGTCCTGTAGTATGTAAAAGTCGACTTTAAAAACTAACCATAAACGTTATTTTGTTTTACTTGTGAAAAACCATTCCGTATTAGTAATAGTAAATTTATTAAAGATAAGCAATTTTTTTCTATTCGTCCGTTAAGCAAATTTAGAAAGTATTCTAACTAAAACTTACGCAAATTAAATTAAAATTTATCTAGTACAATTTAAATGAAACTTGACCTGCGTTTTATTAAAGCCTCTATTTATCACGAGTTCAAGTATAATGGTTTTGGAATTTCAATACCGTCTGGACGATAAATTACCTATAATCTACAGGTATTCATATTACGCGATGATTTTCCTAACACTGTATCGCCTTGGGAATTTACCTACAGTATGCCTCGCTTTACTAATACTCTAATATGATATCACTACTGAAGCAATCTAACTATATCTAATACATAATGTATTTTCTTTGTTTTAGTAATTAGTATAGCTATTTCCCTCCGTTTATGCCCACTGCTCTACTTTTAACAGTTATAGCATGATGTTGATTATAATTATAAGCATCTCACTAGGTTTCCATAATGTGGGTCACCATGCTGCATTGTCTGCATTTGCAGTGATATCAGGCACAGTAGAGTCACCTTAGTAGGCTTTAAAAAAAACTTTCTCTTGTCTATGTAACATTCTACTGAATCCTGTTACTCTAGGTTACCTTAAATCCTGGTGTAACTTCCGTCATGACACACATGGCAAATTGTTGACATCGTCAGAGGGTTCGATATTAAAAAAGCCAAGACATAATAAAAAAAATCTTGAACCACTCCTTCTCTGTCGAGGCAGTTCGGCTGTGGAACACCCTACCAGTCGCAATAAGACGTGCGCAATCATTCACTGTCTTTAAGTGACTGGTAAAGAAGTGCTATTACCTGGGAGACGTCAACGTCCCATAGTTAACTTGGCTTTACTCAGTTAGATCAACTTATTTTCCATGGGTATTTATAATATACCTATCAATTTTACGTATATATTTGTATTTATTTAATCCACACTATATGTTACTCTTACTTTATGTAATATATATATATATACTACTTTAAATTCCTTTTTGCGATCCGCCTTCTAACACATCAAGCACTACCGTATACTTTTCTTTCCATTCCATGTTTGCCTATACGAGATTGCCCCCAAGGCATGTGCCGCCACTTGTACATCTATAGTTTTAAGTTATTAATCCAGTGTACAATAAAGATATCTATAGTTATTAGTGAAAACATTCTTGTTCGATCATTATTTAACTAATCAGATTCGACCCATTGCAGGTGTTAACCTTGAAAAATGTTTCTCTCAAGAGTAAAAATATTTCGAATTTGAGGAAAAAGCGTTTCCGCAACACGACATTTAGGGTATACTAATATAATAATAATAATGATTTTTAAATGTGTATTTTCTATTTTTTATATATTTAAAAATGTAATAAATAAGTGTATATAATGAAATAAAGAAAATAATAATTATCATGTTTCATTCAAAAAACCTAATCATAATTGTCTTGTTTATTCTGTATATAGGTTAATTAGTAATTAACGCATTCATTAACGCATTTCAACATCACCTAATGTCATGATACTAAATAATGTATAACCTTTTTAAAAATGTAACCGAACTAATTAACGGATTAAGAATTGAGTAACTTTTTTTTAAAAAAAAGAGCTTTTAAATCTAGAAAAATCTAAATTTTACTGTGACTTAGCAATAACGTCGAATTACGTCTCATCCTGTTTATTCTGTAAATGAATCCTGAAACCTGAAAGGGTTGCCTGAATAATGTATTCAAGCAAATCTTTTTAGCATTCTGTGAAAGCAATACGTGAACGACTGTATTTTCGGTATCGCTTTTGGAAATATCCATCAACAGAGTCACAGCGAAAACTCAATAGACAACTTTTAAAAAGGGTTTCGAGTAATTGAAAAGACGTATTTCTATATATGTAGAGTAGTGTAGAGAGATACTAATCTTGTAAGGGGCCCAGGGTATTGAACATAAACAAAATGATTCAGGAAAACCTAAACCTCTTGAATTTGACTTGCTTAAATATGACTGCCTCGGTGGCGCAGTGGCAGCGTACGCGACAACTGTGCTTGAGGTCTCGGGTTCAATTCCAGGGTCGGACCAAATGTTTGTATCATCTGCAAGATGTGTATTTTTTTTTTTAAATATTTATTATTGTATTTATTTGTATTTATTTCGGTTGTCTGGTACCCATAGTACAAGCTCTTCTTAGTTTAAGACTAGATGGCGTTGTATGTCCATATATTATTATTTATGGCTTCGCTTGCGTGATTATTTCTAATTCCTAACTTTGAAAATGACGATCTTCTATACAACAGTACATACCTTATTTTACCCACTTAGGGTCTACTCTTCCAAAAATCCTTTCGTGTTGAGTATTTACAATGTTAAGAGCATCAGCTGCGACAAGTTTGTAGAACCAGTACTTTAGGATCTGCGTTGTTGAATTAGTGAGGCAGCCAGGGGCAGTACAACATAATATAATGTTTCAGACATCTGACACACATCATCATCTAGTCTCTAACTAAGCGCAGCTTGTATATATTAACCCAGACAACTGATATAAATGCATACATACTTTTTTTTATGAATACATACATATTATACATAGAAAATACCGAAACCGCGAAACAAATGTTTGGTCCAATCCGGAATTCAAACACGAGACCTCAAACACAGTTTGTTGAAGTAATTTTATGTACGTAGATAGAGATATCAAGTTCAGCGCATAAAAAGCTTATTTTGTGATTTGTTCACATTAAACTAAGTATATAAGTCTTTAGAGAATACTGTCGGTTCAATTACACGCTTGCGGCGGGCGACAAGACGTGTGTGTAGTTACACTGTTACTGTAATCATATTACATTTATTTATGGCTGCAAGAAAGCTATTTAAGATTAACTAACCATAACACAAATTTCTCTTAAATGAGAGGGGTGATGATTTTTCTTGCAAGATGTAGAAAAAACGTACGTGTACCGTACGTGTGTGTAAGGCTGGCAACGCGCTTGTGACTTCTGAGTTAGAAACTTTCATGGGCGGCGGTAGTCACTTTCTATCAGGTAACTTGGTTGTTTGTTTGCCTCCTCTATCATAAAACTTTATTACCTTGTAACTGTTTACGACATTAAAAATTTTCCTAACTACTCATTTCCTAGCCTATACTTAAACAGCGATACCAGCTATTGTATTTGTATGTAGGTCAGTCGGAGTTCGGTTTGTGGTTTACGCGACGGATACGAGACGCAATCACCCCAACCCCTATCTCAGCTTGTCGCAGTTGGACATGGAAGACATGGGGATTAAATGGAAAATGGACGGATTATACGAAATTTCCCTTTTGTGTGTCATTGAAACTGTATACACGTAAATTGTTAAGTAGGGATTACAAAGATATGGTTACTTTATGTTTTCTGTGTGATTATTGGGATACTGGATCTCTGGGTGAAAAAAATTTGAACGTAAGAACAGAATTGCTTTCGTTTCGAAACAAAAATACTTAAAAACCATGGCGACAAGTGAACCAATAACAAAAGTACTGAAGTTTTTAACAGATTGTTTTTAATAACTCTTCTACACTCGTTATTATATAAATTATTTTAAGTCCTCTAATTATAACTTTTATCCGCAAAATCTAGGTCACAAATTCAGTGCTTTGAGTTGAATCTCTTTTTATATTTTTACAAGACTTAATGTTTTACGAAATTTCAAATGTAAAATTTATAAACTGCTAGACTTACATAGATAATTAAAGCGCAATGACAATCAAAATTGGTTCATCAGTTTATACATTGATGCAGGGGTGACAGTTATCGTGGTTACTGTGTAGGCCTTACACTGTCACGATGACTGTCATACCTTTTACGTTCCCAAGCGGGGTGTGAAAAAGCATCTCACAAGGCCGTCATAGTGTAGGTCATCATACTGCATTGTCTGCATTTGCAATGAGTATGGTGACCACCACTCTTGGATTTTATTCATGCTTTTTATCAGGCAGAGTAGAGTCACTTTGGCAGGCTGTTAATAAAGAAAAAAAAGAACATTTTAACTCAACATTTTTAACAAGTTATTTAGTAGTTATTATTTTTTATTTACATAAGAACACATAAGGTTTTACTTCTTATCAAAATACAAGACATTTTATCACTATATACAATCTGTATTTAATCATAGTATACTGCAAATTAATTTTTGTTGTGACAGTAGAATTCGTGAAGTAATTGGCAAAGCTACCGTTGTCTAATAAGAAGTTTTAAAAGAAATTGATACTTGTAAAAATGCCAAGACGTAGTATAAACTTGTTACGGGACGGTTGCTATGATTTTATCTATACATTTATCTGTTAATAGCACACTAAAATTTTAGCTCATACTGCAGTGAAGGCATGTTGTTAGAACATTAAACCTTTTACGTTCATCCCACGTAGTAAGATGTTAATTTCAGATTATGGGAATCGTCTCCAATTGCAAACTCTTTTAACATAATATTAAGAATACAGATGGGCACATAGCACATTTTATGGGGGAATTCCCTGGACATAAATTTCTTTAATTTATTTTTCTTTTCTAACTAAATTTTGAAAGAAATCTTACAAATAAATGTTTTAGAAAATACCACGAAATAGAGGTACTTTTTTTTAGACTTTTATATACGACTAGCTTTTGGCCGCGGCTTCGCTCGCGTAGAATCTGGTCTGCCATATTAAGTTTCGTAATAGATCATTTTAAATAAGTATATATATTTTTAACGTACGAACAATCCTACGGTACATCATCTTTGTGTAACTTCAATGGTTTAAACAGCGTACGCCAAGATAACTCTCAGAGGCCAGTTTTTTTAGACTAAAAGTTTCGTCTAAATCCGTCCAGTAGTTTTTTCGTGAATAACAAACATCCATACTCACAAAATTTCGCATTTATAATATTAGTAGAAACTAGGATTCCAATCCCTATAAACTGCAGTTTGCTAGGTGATATTATCTTAAAATTAGACGCGTATCACATGAAATTAGCTATCAAATGTTTCATGTTCGTAGTTTGACTTAAGTTTAGACTAGAATTTTAGTCTCCAATAAGCATATAAACATAGCGATAGACGAATATAGTCGTAAATAGCACCGTAAACTGGTTGAAATGTCAAATTTATAGACCATCTTATGGGGAGAGGAAGATTAAGAATCTTTTGCCGAAGAAAGTTTTTCTTTACACTGTTATTTATACAGCTACATTAATATATTAGTTGTATATATCTACGTATAATTTCGGCTACATGCTTGAAACGGTACATAGAGAAGTATTAAACATTCATATTTTGTAAATTAATATTTCAGGTAAGTACGTATGTACCATTGGTCTATTAGAGTATATATAGTTAGTATATAGTCTATTATTGAATATTTCAAGAATAAGGTAGCAAATTAAGAGCACATTAAAGGGAGAGTTTTATGAGTAAGGCATTAGCCAATGGTAGAAAAGGATACTTCCTACTGATACGGATGGTTTGAGGAGTGTAAGGAACTCTAACTAGCTTTAACTGGGAAGTTTGACCTGTCTGATAGATCTGATTTATTTATATGTACATTTATTCTTAGTACAGGAGGGTAAACAAGAAGACCGTTCACTTGATGGTAAGTGACTACCTCTGCTCATAGACATTTGTAACTCAAAACTCACATTTTTTTGCTGTCTGTTGAGTCTCTTCTTCCTGAATCAAGAGAAGACGCTTGATTTGAACACCAGTACCCTCAATAGCTCAGTGAAAAGTAGCAAAAGAGCAGCTTAACATCGGTTTTCTGTAAGACCGTATAACTACGACGAACCTGGCCCCTATGGCACGTAGACTTTTTTCTCTATTAAAAGCCTGTCAAAGTAACTCTACTTTGCCTGGTGAAAAGTATTAATAGAATCCAAGAGTTGCGGTCGCACATAATCATTGCAAATGCAGACAATGCAATATGGTGACTCAGACTATGGCGGCCTAGTGAGATGCTTTTTCACACCCCACTTGGGGAAGTAAAAGGCATGACAGTCATCGTGATAGTGTAAGACACAGTTACCACGATAACTGTCACCCCTGCATCAATGGGCCTCCGGTCTCGCACTCACCAACGAAACCCGACAGCACAGATTTAGGTTGTTAGCGCTTTAGGTTGGTCTTCTGTGGGAGCGCAGTAATACCCCGGTCGACCCGGTCCGCTCGTGCTGAAATCAGCGTGGCTCTACTGCCTTATAATACTACCTGCTACTTAATTTATGTAACTAATTATCACAGAGAAAGTTTTAAATACTTCGGTCATGTTTGGTAAAGACAGCAATTTAATACATCTTTTTTTAATTTTTAAACAAATAATTTGCATTACCATAGAAAAAATAGCATCTTTTGTGGTAAGTTTTGTATTAAAGAAGATGCAAAATATATACGTAGATAGTAGAGTGTTAAAGCTATCCAAATTCGTGTATTATTCGATACGGGTGTTACGGATTTGATCACAACTTATTTTACGTTTTTACACGACCGCATTTTCGAACGGTTCAGTGTTTATGGGTGCTCTGGGATTGTAATGTTGTACTCGTAAATGTCACACGAAACTTGGTAAGCCAAGTGAGTTGCTATTATTTTATTGAACTAAGCCAAAAAGCCACAGTTTTTATCGGAACCTTTTTCGTCCGGAATAATTAATGTGGACAAAATGCAGAGGTCATTGATTTCGAGGTGGTCGAATTTGATACCACGCTAAGATACTGTTATAGTGTGTTGAGTTTTTTTAAATGCAGAAATATTTAATAACAACCTGGAGTTTAGAAGTTAGGGTTTTAACCCCCATGCATCGGGGAGCACGTAAAGTGGTAGGTCTTGCGCTTCATCTCTCCCCAATCGGATTGTGAGAGTGAGAGAACAGAGAGTGCACCTGTGTCTGCGCACACACTTGTACACTATAATATCTCAGGCCGAAATCGGCTAGGAGTACTGTAAGTTTACATAATAAACAAAGAGTTTGAACATACTGGAATCTGAAAGCATTATAATATCTGTAGTGGTTAATTTCCTGAAGTTTTTATATCGATTTTGTATTCGGATTTGTCTTTGTTTACATAATTGCTTCTTTCTTAAATAATATAAAATAGAACGTACTACTATAAAGTGACGAGATCAAGTTTCTGCGACCTTCGTATAACCCTAGATGGTACCAAAGTTACGCATAATTTGTATATCCTAAACTTTCAACCATCTTCCTCACTTCCTTTCGTTGCAGTAAAAGTATCTTTTACATTACATTACTTAAACATTACAGTGCAGACAACTTAAAAACAACTTATTCAAAGTGTTTGCATTACCCCATCGTAAACCGTCTACAATAAAACTTTAAAAAATCATTACCATATGTGCAAAAGTAATAAAATCCACGTTATCTACAATGCTATGGATATTTTAACTGTGTTTGGAGTCGTAAAAACATATGATATGTAAATAATTTAAACAGAAAAATATCTTTTTATATTTCTTCCACATTATATTGGGATTCACTGACGCATTTAATTTGAGATGGGCTTAAAGACATGTCAAATTGCGCTGAAACTTGTAGTCTTTGTACTGGATGGACTTCAGATATTTACTACACCTCAGAGTCTACTTAGTCCACTTTTAACATGTATCACACTCAGATCTAAGTAGTGCCTTTGGATTCTCCCTCTGTGTGAGAAGAATACCATACAGCGTTACACTTTTAGAATCATGCTTCAGCACAAATGAGTCGACCGAAGTTGTTACACGGCCTCTCAGACAACTGGTGATGAGATTTGTTTATTTAGAGGCTGCCAAAATGTCTCCTCTGTCTGATAGAAAGCATGAATAGAATCCAAGAGATGTAGTCACTATACTCATTGCAACTGCAGATAATACAACATGGGGACCCACACTATGACGGCCTTGTGAGATGCTTTTTCACGCCCCGCTTGGGGATGTAAAAGGCATGACTGTCAATTTTGACTGATTGGCACAAACCAAGAGCTGAACCGTTAAATTTACCTCTACTAAAGCTTAGATTTTAAAGAGAGGCTTTACTGTTGACAACACATTTTTAGTTATTGGCTTGCGTGTGTTCACGGTTGACGATAATGTATGAGAGATGTCTTTTATCCGATTATTTTTTAAACCAAGTTGCAATTCATTTCAATATCATTTAAAATGTCGTATTTAAAGTCTCATAAAGTATGTAATAAGTAAGTTGACAAAGAAAGGGTCCTTTTTTTGAGAGCCGCTGACTGCATAAACAAAATTTGATTTTTTATTGATCTAAAGTTCAATTCAAATCCATATCGATACATTCGTACAATGGTTTGAATCCTTTCTCGAACCGTATAAGTTTTCTTGTTTAATATATTTAGTATCTAGAAACCGAGTTTAGATTGGTATTTTTTTTGAAAACACTAACTAGATTGATTTATCGGCCCCGAAACCCCCTGCATACTAAATTTCATGAAAATCGTTGGAGCCGTTTCCGAGATCGAGATTATATATATACAAGAATTGCTCGTTCAAAGGTATTATAGTTTATAAAGTTTAATGCAATACAATCTAAACACAACATTAAAAAATACGAGAACTCATGAAGTTATTTTAATTATTTAAGTAATTGTTAGTAATTGTTATATGTTTATAAAATACTGTTTGCTTTACTAGTAAAATAGAATAAAAATAAAGTATATGGTGAAAGCACACGAGTTTGACTGTTTCAGTGCCCAAATGGGGCAATTCTATTTGTGTGAATCACAAACAGTGGGACGAAGTTTAGTTGTTTGTGAAAGTTTGTGGAATGTTTATAAAATCTTACACTAAACGGTTGGGGGGTGAAGCATGACCTTGTTTTATATTTGTAGTTAAAATGCAAACCTATGTGTGTTTTAAGTTAACATATTAAGTATAAATACACGACTTGTTCACCAGTTTAACTTTTCATCTTTTAATTGTCCGCCCTTAAGGATGCTATTTTTTCATCAAATTTGAATCGCACAAACCCGAAGGTATACTTACTCTTTAATATAATAAAACCATTTAGAAAGAATTTTCGTCCGTTGTCCTGAAGTAACGGATTAAGAATACGGAGTGCCACCACCCCTATTCATCCCTTGCGTGTCGTAAGAGGCGACTAAAGTAATAAACTACGCAGGGCAATATCACTTCAAAAAGAAGAAAGACTGGAATAAACCCTATACCTTCCCATGGCAGCGTGATGACTGTTAATGGTGATGACGAGAGAGAATTTACCAAATCACTTCATAAGTGATGGAGTTTCAAAATTCAGTTTTTAAAGCTGTTAGAAATGCCTCATTCGTCTGATTTTATTTGAAAGACAGCTCCCGCACTGATAATACAGGTATACTATGTCACGTTTCTCTGGCTGATAAAATTCGTAACGAGGTTATTCGACAGAGAACTAGAATAACTAACATCGCACAGAGAATCAGTATGCTGAAGTGGAAGTGGGCCGGCCATGTCTCCAGACGAACCGATGGTCGCTGGAGCCGAGGTGTACTAGAGTGGATACCACGATTGGGCAAACGTAGTGTAGGGCGCCCTGCGGCGCGATGGACCGGCGACTTGAAGAAGGTGGCTGGCAGTGGATGGATGCGAGTTGCTCAAGACCGGGATCGTTGGCGTTCCTTGGGGGAGACCTTCGTTCATCGCGATGCGTATAAACATACTTGAAAAGTACACAAAGAACACCCAGACTTAGAACCACAATTTGAATAGTACACAAGGTCTAAAATATCTCCCGTTATTTCTGTTTTCGATCAAATCAGGTGTTGCTAAACTATAGTACATTATAGTTTTATATTAATGGCGAAATGATTTAAATATTACCTTCTTCTTAAGAACCGTGAATTAAATAGCAAAAAAATAATAACAGTTCTCATCAATATCAATTAGGATTATCTTTTAAATCTCCGAGGAAACAAAATAATGTGAATTAATGCACTAATTAGTTTTTGTTGTAGAGTAACCATCTAGTGAAGTTTTTGTGGATTTGTTTGTGGAATAGAACACTGATCACGTGTTTATATGCCTGTATATCGAACACATGACACAAAGACTCAGTTAAATGTAATTACAATTGGCTTTAGACATAATTTGTAAATGCTTTAAAGATTTTGTATCAGATAATTTTTAACTGTTGCAAAAATTAGTGAGTGATATTAATATGAAAAATAATCCATAATGCTTGTTATGTAAGTTTGAAGGAAAACATTTTGTTGTGACAAATATAAAATTGTGGCTCTCCGCTTTAGTATTCACAATAAAAACATGCGTCTTCATCCACACATATTAATTTATCTCACCTGATTCTTCATTCATCACAAGCTAGGCCTAGTGTATATAATCAACGAACCGTCTCGACCGTGGCAGTACTACCCTCTCACAGAAGACCAACCTAAAGCGACAACATCCATGCTGTCGTGTTTCGTTGGTGAATGCGAGACTAGATGCCCATTGATGCAGGGATGATAGTCATCGTGGTAACCGCGTGAGCCTTACACTGCCACAATAATTGTCATGCCTTTCACGTCCCCAAGCGAGGCGTGAAAAAGCATCTTATTACGTCACCATAGTGTGGATCACCGTACTGCATTGTCTGCATTTGCAATGAATATGGTGATCTCAACTCTTGGATTCTATTCATGCTTTCCATCAAGCAGAGTAGTTACTTTGACAGGTTCTTAATATAGAACAAAATATAAAATATCCGTGACTGTTATTGTTATAAGCAATTTAAGCAGCCATGTTTTGTCCTAACAATATCATAATATTTATGGTAATCCTAATCCTGAGTCATCACACAAGAACGAATAAATTTCAGGCTTACTTGAAATCTGATTTATGGTTCCGTATTAATGTTAATTAATATTCAACTAATTAATTATATGAAATGATTAAAGTTTAATAGATTGTGGGTTGTAGGGTAATAATTCGTGTGGTCTGTGATCTTGTCTGTTTACACCGCCCCTACACATCCGCTGGGCGTTGATATGGTTAGACAAGAGATTTGAGGGACTGGTTGAATAGTTTTTTTATAGTATCGGCAAATAAGTAGATAGGTTACCTGGAGGTGACTACCGCTGCTCATGGACAATTGTAACTCACTTTACAACAGTCAACAGATTTTAATTGTCCACTACTTGATATAGAAAAGAGGTTTTGGCCTACTATACTACGCTGGCCAGACTTGTATATATAGGCTTTCTTTCAAGTTTTCCTTCTTTTTGCAGTGATGTTGTCTTGCGTAGTTAGCTCCCGTAGTCGCTTTTAAAGGCACCCACGCTATGAATAGGAGTGATACTTCGTATTATTAATACGTCACCACACCATAAGAGTCCGATAACATTAATTATTATTAGTTAATTTAGTTCCACGTTCAAAAATGTCGTAATTCACATTTTTTGACACTTTAAGTGTAAAAAAAAAATAGTTAAAAATTGTAAAATTCTCCGTTCCAGGGATTTCCTTTCTAGGGTACACCTGGCTCCTGGTTGCCTCGGCTACTGGTACCTTGATATTAGTCGTGAATTTTCAAATTTCATACCTCAGGAGTTTAGGCTTTGCGTCGATGAATCAGACACTTAAACACGACAAATAATTTTGGTCGTGTACATGAAAAAAATCCCATTTTTCCTTAACAATCAGTGTGACCGTTGCGTTACTCATATCCGCAGAACTCTGAAATAATAAAATTCATAGAATTGAGCATATCCATCATTGTCATTCATAAAAGCAATCATTGTTTTTGCCATCCAACCATTTCCAAACATACTAAATTCGTCCTTATTTTCTTAACTTAAGAGCTATATTTTGTAACAACATTAAGTAGATTTTACCTGTTATGTAAATAGGAAGCAAATTGTGGGAAAACTAACCAAGGTGTCCGAATAATAACTTGGTTGTATACAAATTACTCATTCCTCATGACGGGCACCGTGAAAAATGCATAACTATGTTTTGGATCGCTTTATACGTAAAGAACCAAATATTTGCATTATGCATTATAGAAAAGCGATTAACATAAAGCTAACAAAGTAAAATTATTCAATGAAGATCTATGCACATAAATTACTTTAAAGAATACCAACCCGTTTGACCAGCGTGATGGAATAGACTGAAACCTCCTTTCTACGTTAAAACCTATGTCCGGCAGAGGACCATCCAGTTTCTCGATAAATCTTAACTACCGCGAGAGGACGTAGAATAATAATCTTTCAATACAATCTGAAAATTAAAACCAGACAATTACGAGTGTACAGAAGGATCCCTAACTTATCTGGCAGAGACCTTTATTTGTTCATCTCGTCTAAGGAACCTCGAAGATTTTTACCTATATTCTACTAAAAGTCAAACTTAACTTTAGAGAGAAACAGTCAATTTTCAACACGCAAAATATAAATTTATTTTCAAGTTAACCACTTCTCCAAGCAGGGCATGAAAAAACATCTTACTAAGCCACCATATGTGGGTCACCATCCCGCATTATCTGCATTAACAATGAGTATGGTGACCACAACTTCTGCATTCTATTCCTGCTTTACATCAGGCAGAATAGAGTCACTTTGGCAGGCTCTTAAAATAAAAAAAAAACATTCAGACTTTCCTTTACTTTCACAAAAGTAATCTATAAATTTTAATTTACCTGTTAACTATTTCAAATAATTTGAATCGAAGGTTTAAAAGCCTTCTTGATTTAATTAGCACTTTCATTGTATGGCAACTTGGTAACATCGTACATTTACCTAATTTTATTTTCTACCTGCTACCTCCAAGCGCTCCTGTCAAAAGGGGTCTTGACTGACAAGGTGACAACAAAGTGAACCCTTATAAGGAAATAAGGGTTTCTTTTTTTTCCTTTTTTGGACAGAATCTTACAAATGTGTGATGCAGAGAAGACTATGTACATAAACTTCGAAGGGAGCGAAAATGCCAAAAAATAAAGAAATACACTCACCGGCACGGAAACTTGGCCAAGTACAAAACGTATGATAACTTCCTTTTTTTTCACTTAGCTCTACAAATTTTGGTTAATTGTGATCGGAGTCTATCCAGTTAACGTTCCTGATCACTTCTTTTCACATTAAAAAGTTTTTCGGGTTCATAATTAAGTTTATGCAAAAAATCACGTTTTCACAAAATTTTAGAGAGTTAAAAGCACTACGAATTTAAAATTGTTTGATTTTTTGTCGCTTTCTGTCCTTTTTAATAGCGTGTGTTGCCTCCTCTAGCCCTAATGACCGCCTGCATTCGGTCTGGCATGCTTTGGATGACGTTCTTGATGTTGACTTGTGATAAGTCGCGCCAGGCAGTAAGTGCAGCATCTCGAAGCTGGTTAAGGGTTTGTGGTGGGTTCGATGATAACTTTATTGCTCGTTTCAGTTTGTCCCATACGTGTTCTATCGGATTTAAGTCCGGGCTGCGAGCTGGCCACTGCAATTTTTGAACACCAACCTCTTGAAGGTAATCATTCACGATGTGAGCGACATGTGGACGGGCATTATCATGCTGGCATTATCATGTTGAAGATTGTTTATTCCGAAATTATTTAAAATTATAAAATACAAATAATATAATAAAACATCATTACTTAGAAAGGAGGTTTTGGCTTAATTAACAAGCTGGTGAGACGCGTTGGTATAGTTTTTATGACAAATATTCCTTGTCTTTGGTTCGCTGTGTCCTGTGTAGTTTGCTCCTTTAGATGACTCTAATGACATCCACGAGGCTACGGGATGAATGGGGGTGGTAGCACTCCGTATTCTTAATCAGTCACCACGCGGAAGTATTTTATATTGTCTGAAATTATAGATTGTTTTGTATTTCTTTATTATATTACCTTTTTGAACATCTTTTCAAAGGTATGTACTTAATACTTATCGTGATAATTCTCTTGAACAAAATTATTGTGTAGACTTTAAATACTTATATATTATTATATATTTTTCCCTTTTTTTTTAAATTATTACGGCCTTATTAGCAATATACCTTGTGTCACGGGAGACTTTACAAACATAGAAGAAACGGACACAAAAAACACCCAAATTATGGTTTAATACAGTCAGATCTTCTGAAATTGGCTTAATGTGGTTGAAATTCAGAGAACTTCGACTACGTCACACACTATTCAATACACACACACACACATAATTTTTCTATCCTTTTTAAACAATAATCCTTGAGGTCTTGAGCCTGACCTTACAACATTGACAACAAGGCGTGTAAAAAAAAAACTTTTGGCTATATTAAACATAAACCATCCACTCATAATGTATTCGAATTTCGAGCATGACGCTAATAGCTCGGTACTCGGCACCGAAACTAATTCAATGCCTGATGATGCCATTAGTGCGGGAGCTAGTAGTTTTTTAAATAGGGTTTTTGTTTATTTAAACATTTTGAGACGGAAGCAATCTACAACACACGATGATTAGGCATGAAAAAAAAATTATATTCGATTACATTCTGGGCGCTATAATAATGATTAGACATTATAAATAAAGTTGTCGGACTGTCTGTTCTAAGGATAAAAACTATAATAATATATTTTTAAATAGTAACGGGTGTTAATGATAAGCTAGTAATGACCTAACGTAAATTTGTATATCTTTTATTGGTTCTTTTCGTAGTTTTCGTTTTAATTTCTGTGTTTTTTTTTGTGCTTATAATTGAGTGCTTTTGCGTGGGTTCATTGAAACGCTTTTTTCAGGTATTTAATCGGTACTAATTTACCTTAACTATCGCGTGTGTATAAACTAGGGCTCTAAGTAAATTACTTTATTATAAGTAGTTACTAGGTGTTACCAGTAGTAACAGAAATATTGTTATTTTAAAAATCCTTTTTACGAACAAAGCTATGTAATTAACAAAACAATGCATATTTATGCGATGGCAGCAATCGCAGTAAGTTGTTTTGTGAAGAGTTTCGTTGTATCTGAAACTCATCATCAAATCAATATGAAATTTAAATGGGACCAGTTCGGAACAAACCCCTTTGGGATGAAAAAAGAAATTTGCAAGTCCGGGTATATTATTAATATTTTAGTTCGTCTATATTACCATTGTCTACTGACCAAGTTATGTCCGAACATACATTAAAAAATATACATAAACGTCTGAGTCACCTCCTTTTTGAAGGTTGTAAAAATTGTAAATTTTGATTATCAAGCATCATGAAATTCATCTTTTGGTAACTGTTTTGAATACCATATTATTCATATTTGAGTCAATTACAATACATAATGAAACAATGAAATACTTCCAGTGTAGAGAGATTAGAAATATTTTTAATGATATTTGTATCGCAATGATATGGCAGTGAAAAAAAATGATCGATAAAAAAAACTACTCTCATGTCTTTTACATCTCCTAATCGTTGATGAGCGCGACACCAGAGGCCCGTTGATACAGGGATGACAGTTATGGTAACTGTGTGAGCCTTACACTGACTGTCATGCCTTTTATGTCCTCAAGCGGGACGTCTAAAAGCATATCACCAGGCCGCCACAATGTTTATCACCATACTGCGTTGTCTGCTTTCAAAGTGAGCATGGTGACCATATCTCTTGGATTGTATTCGTACTTTCTACCACGCATAGTAATCACTTTAGCACTCTTAAAACAAACTAACTCTTCAGCTATATCTATTAGGTATCTCTACTCAGATTTGAAGTGTCTACGTTCACAGATAGTCAGAAACTTAAGTATCGTAAATTATGTGTATGTATGTACGCGATTTCATTACATATACATAAAAGGGGAAACGCACAGCGTCACCTAATAATATGCGATTACTGTCGTACATAAACAGTTGGAAGTCAAAAGGCATAAATACCTTTGGGTTTTCAGTTCTTTCTAGAGTCAGGGAAAGCACAGACTTGACTGATTGGCGTAGTGGTTTAAATGGTCGCCACGCCGCTTTCCACTGCGCTAAGTGTTGTGTTTTCTGTGTGGTGATGGATTAAGAACACAAAGCCTCACCAGCCCTATTTATATCATGAGTGTCGTAAGAGGCGACTAAGAGAACAACTGTGTGTGACTGTGAAGAGAAGGAAAGTTTGATACAAATCCTGGTTTTTTTTTAACGTGTGGAAACCCCCTCGGGCCGTCACCCCACCGGGGTTTACGGCGGGGTGGTGTGTCGGAATTGGACTGACTAAAACCACACGGTGTGCCACTCTGCGCCTGCCATAGGTAACCTGTCTGGTCAGCGTGGCATAGTAGGCTTTCACCTCCGTTCTTAGGTAAGGCCTATGTCCAGCAGTGGACTATGAAAGGCTGTGTATGAGACCCACTTGGGACTTTGTGTGATCCACAAATTGTTCTAAGTCTGTGTGTTCTTTGTGTCCATTTTATGTTTGTAAAATATCCCACGACGTAGTATTTATTCTTTAATGGAGAAAATCTCACTTATTTGGTGAAAACCGCCAATTTTTACTTTAAGTGCCAACTTTTCACTGTATTTTGTTCAAAATCGGGCCAGCCGTTTTATCAAACCAAGTAAACTTTATAAGAAGTGAGGGTTGCCTTAATCTATATATAATGAGTTCAGATGTCTTAGCTTGTAATTGCTACGGGTTTAAGTTTTTCGTTCATATTTTATGGTACAGTGAATTGTATATGGTTCAAGTTAGAAGATAATGCTGATCATGTTTGGACTCTTAAAATCTTTTTAATATGAAAATCTTAAAACTGATATCCTTAATTTTCTTTCTACAATGGTTTTAAACCCTGTCAAGTGAAACGGGATTTTTGTAAGTAGTAAAAGCGTCGCGTCTGTAGGTCTTAGCGAACAAGCATATATGCGTATTTGCATGGACCGATGTTTTTTTTAATTGTCTGTTTGTGTGTAATATTTCCAGGTCTTTTTCAATTATGAAAGGGAGCTTTGGGGGTTTTTAGAAAACACTGTATCACTGTACAAATTATTTTTTCAGTACAGAGTAATACAATTTGTTTTCCGATAAAATAATACACAAATAGCGACTTAATGCATTAACTGGTTACTATATAAATAACATTTCAAATCTGAATCGTACGTAATATATATACCTACATAAGAAGAAGAAACATTTGAAACATACCCTATACTAACTCTTTTGGTCAGTGTGATATAAGTACGCTAAAACCTCCTTACTACGGTGAGGTCTATGTCCAACAGAGGACTACGAATGGTGATAAGAAAGCGTTTCTCATGAATTATTTCCCGCTGTCTCTTATGAATTATCCCTCAAAGGCGTTGCTCATCCTGTGCCGTTAGGAGGCGTGCCATAGTGCCGGTTTTGATTAGATTTCTAAAATTAGTTTCTTTAAATTGTGTTTTTGTTATTAAATCCCACTTTTTTTGTTCACCATACGCGGTTTTTATTCGCCCAGTTTCATTTTTGTATCATGAAATCTATAATTACAGGTGTTCAGTTTGATATGTTGCCTTTTCGACTATTAATGTTTATTGCACTCATAAACGTTGTAATTAATGACTCTTGACTTGTTTTTGGTATTAACATATTGTGTTTTACATAGATGCGTAATGGATCACATCTACAACCTTTGAAAGTCCACTGCTGGACATAATTCTCTACTTAGATTTTTTTTCTGTCTTTAGAGCCTGCCAAAGTGCCAAACTCTGCCTGATGAAAAGCATGAATAGAATCCAAGAGTTGTGGTCACCAAACTTATTGCGAATGCTGACAACGCAGTATGGTGACCCACACTAGCGGCCTTGTGAGATGCTTTTTCACACCCCGCTTGGGGACGTAAAAAGCATGACTGTCATTGTGACAGTGTATGGCTTTCACAGTTACCACGACAACTGTCACCCCTGTATCAATGGGTCTCCGGTCAAAATTCATTGATGGTGGGCTCCTAATGGTCATAGCTTTAAGACTTCATTGATGAATGGTTTGTCTAACTAATCTGGTTGTGTTGTTTCTGAGAATAACACGTTTAGTCAAACTCTTCAGTTTCGTAATATTAGTATAGATTAGACACACAAACGGCACACAAATACAAAATGTCTAAGAGTCACACGGTATGACACAGCTTTTATTTTATAAGTTAAAAAACTTACTGCAAAAAATAAATAGACTTATAAGAGACATGTTTATTATACACCAATAAATTGGCAAATATTACTTAACATTTTATTAAAAAGAAATGAAAACACTTTTAAATAAAGTCAAAATAATCATCATCATCATCATTATCATCAACAGCCTTTGATAGTCCAATGCTGGACATGGGCCACTCCCTATCAAGAATACTGCATACCATACCACGCTAACTAGACATGTTGAAATAAGATTTGTTTCAAGTTTTTCTTTCTCATCTTGTTCTTGTTTTACGCGGGAAATGGCAAAAGGCCTGTTTGGGACCATTGGAGAACCGGTCTACCCACTAAATCCCAGTCGCAAGCAGCTCCAGGCACGCATCCGCGGCTTCTGCAATTTTCTCTGCCGTACCTCACGACTGAGGTACATCCCAGGATGACTGAAGTCATCTCCAGAGCAAGACGCTATCGCATCTCTGTTCTGCACAGTAAGAGGCAGATCAGTGTCCTGCTTTAGACGATACCCTCCGACCGCACCGTTGTCGTTTTGCATAGGTGGTTCTCTTAGTCGACTCTTTTGTCAACTCGTCGCGAGTGGTGACACTTCGTATTCTTAATCCGTCACACCACACATATCAACAATGAAACAAGTTAAATTAAATTGAAAATATACTACAGAAAATACGAATTCTACGAACATAAATTCACTTACGTATTTATTTCCAAAGGCACAGACAGAGGCGAATTAAACTGCCACATTTTGCTGATTATTTTGATACCACTTATTGGTTGCCCTCAACCTATCATCCAACCATCACGGTAACACGTGCTGGCCTTGGAAATCACCGTTTCAGAGTGTGTGTCAACTAGACGATTCGGCTCTTCCTTCCTGTGCCGAGTAGTCAAAACTTGAAACTCATTACCAGCGCAGATGTGGCCGTAAGCGGGGCACCACTCTTGAATTATATTCATGCTTTCCACTAGGCTGAGTAGAGACAATTTTGCAGGCACATTTCAAAAATATTATAATTTAATAACACCCAGACACAAACAGAACGATTTCAATATTTGATCTTTGAAATTGTAGGACGAATCATGAAACATATCCAAATGATGGAATTTACCGACAAACCTATTGTATTCGATACATGCGAACTTGGGGTGAAGTTAGTTCAAGGTGATTGGTTCTTACTTTTTGAATATAGCAAACATCAAGTTACTTCTTTACTATTATATTAAACTTGAAGGCAGAGATTAGATAGTAAATAAAGTAACTTCGAAGATAGGGATAAATTGGTTTGTTTTTTATGTTCTTATTGATAGCAGTGACGTGCCTACAAAAAAAATTTGTTTACAAACTAGGAGAGAAAAGTATGTGTCACAGTCCTACTGGCATCTAAAATCATGAGTTGGGGTTACGGGTAAGCAACTTTGGTGTCTTCAAGATGCTGCAGTTTTAGTTTCTTTACCTCATATGAGAATTCCGATAGACTTAACTGCCCCTATCCGTTGATTTTGTCCATTAGCTTGACTTACTGTCCAAAATCCCGATAGTGTAAAAATAATTTCCGGAGGAATATTGCCTTTAGACAAGCGAAATCCATGTCATAAAATATTCTAATCAAAACCCAGCAGTGTTTAATTGTGTCGCAATTTTAATGTTTATTTCCTTTTATTTCAGGTAATAAAAGAGCGCGGTATCACCTCGAATGCATCACTCCACTGTTGCAGTTACCGGTGTCTAAGGGCGTTGATATTCACTTACCAGTAGGTGAACTGATTACTCGTTTGCTCGCAAAAATCTATAAAAAAGATCGAAGAGTTTGTCAGATAGCCAAATGACTCCTGGCGACAGTATTACATCAGAGGTACTTGTACTATCGTATTTTTCAACATACACATATATTATTAAGGTCAGCGAATAAACTACTAAAGGGAGAAATATACTTAATAAGGGTTCTTACGACAAATCCTTTTCCACCACACATTGATTGCTCCAGAATGTTCTTCGTAGATATTATGAAAAAAGTTTTGCTTTTAGTGTTGTGGGTGTAAGTTACAAGTGATGAGAATAGTTATGTAATAAGTTGTATAAATCTTTTCCGAAGTAGGGCGTCCAATTGATGGGTGGTAAAGATACATTAGGCCCTTTGATGCAGGGATGACGATTATCGGGATAAGCGTGTGAGATGTACACTGCATCGATGCCTTTTACGTGTATAATTACGTAGAAAATTTTTTTTATAAAAAGATAAAAATCACACTTTCAACTTTCTGACTTTTTTATCTACTCCACCGTTAACAATTTTTTATCAAGTTCAGAAATTTATTTAAAATTAAAAAAAATAAATAAAAATGTCTAAGCGTTTTTATTTTTGACACAAAATAAACCAACATGAAAAGATTCTGGAGAAACCTAATGAAAACTTAAAAATTAAGTTGATGGAATGTTTTATTAACTACAAATATGCGAAATAAAACTGAAATCATTTAAGATTAGGACTAAAAATTATAAAAATAGTTTAGAAGTAAATCTTTTTAGTAACATTCAGACAGGGCTCATTTGAAATATTTCAAACCGAAAACCGATCGTTACAAATTGATTTAAGTATTACCAATTTTAAAATACAGTCAATTAAAAATATAATACCGCATTCACTTATGTTTTGTGCCAAACTGACACCATTTCTTCAATAGAGTGGGCGTGGTTGTGGTCAAGGGGTCATTTTATTGGCTTGTAGGGTACAATCCGAACAAATGGTATTAACAGAATTTACCCTATCTGTTTGTTGGACCTGTTGAGTTGTACAGAACTTTGACCAACATTGCGGCTTGGTTTGAAACTTTCCTGGAGTTAGAGAGTTTATTAACATTTACGGGTTACCCCCAAAGATGTTCTCAGACGCGAATTGAGACTTAGATCTTGTCATTAACATGTATTTCGTATGATTTGAATTATAATAATAACTAGCAGTATCCTGCCACGCTTTATTCTGGCAAATTGTGGTATCATTGATCAAAACTGAGGAACAAAGTTGAACTGGTTAATAGATAAAAATAATCTTTAAAGCAGTTTTTAAAACGTATCTAAATGAAAACACAATCGGGGTAGAATTTTTCGAGTTTTTCAAGCGTACACAAACTAATAGTACTTTTTTTTAAAGACCTGCCCAAGTGACTCTGTTCTGCCTGATGGAAAGCATGCATAGAAATCATGAATGAATAAACACTTACTTATTGAATTTTTCGAGTTTTTGAAGCGTACACAAACCAACAATACTTTTTATTTTAAAGGTTTGCCAAAGCGACTGATGGAAAGCATGAATAGCGTCCATGAATGAATAGACACTTAGTTAGATGTAGGTAATATCTTCACACGTCTCCTACGCGACTGTCTGATCCCAAACTATGCAGAGTTTGTCCTATAACGACCAGATTACTGATGATCATGTTTATATATTTCTAAATACCAATTTATAATATAATATTTATAAATACCATATTATAGATAAATTACACTCAGACATATCAAAGTACAAATTTTCTATTGTAAAAATGTTAATTACAAAATGTAAAACGTAATTCAATATAGAATTTAAATGATCTATATTTCTTATGTAGTCACAACAAAGAAAATGTTTTTAAAATAGCGTAAGCTTTTATAAGTGTTAGAAGATGAAACGAAAATACGATATTTATTTGAAGTGAAGTTTACCTTGAACAATAAAAACCATTTTCTGTCGTGATCCGAATACTAAGAAAGTGGCGGGAGATATTTTTGACAGCGATTTAAAGAGGCCAATTGAATACTCGTGATATCCGAACGCAATGAGGTCACGTGGAAAAGGTTTTGTTGAAATATTTTTTTTTATTTAATGCCAGATTACTTATGTCTTATAACTATAAAAATATTGTTTTTTTTTCAATCGAAATCCAAAGTTATTCATACTTGGTTCCTAATCGAAAAATTTGAAGAGAGACTGTCGAAGAGTCAAATGTCAGATATAAAGTGAATAACTTACTTATCTACAACATGAGATTGACAACTTACCTAAATAAAACATGTCATTTTTTAATCTGCTCGAAAATGTTTACCAGCTAGCGATTTAATTTTTTTTAATTGCCGATGTCAATCTGACAATTAATACAAACACAACGATATTTCCCAAAATATATCCGACCGTTACGCTACACAGCGTGTCAAAGATATACGTACAGATGTACACTAGAAAAATAAAACTCCTATTCTGGCGCTATCGAATAAAAATTTGCGTTTAACTTGACTGTTTTGTTTTATCTCTAGGAGAGTAAACTAAACGTAGTCCCCGTACAAGTATTAGAAAGACATCAAACCCAACGGTATCTAATTCAAATCATCGCATAGTAAGCGATACATAACTATTCATATACATGTTATCTATACCTACATATAAAGATATTTGCTTAATTAGCCACATCAAAAGTGCCTACGCAGCATCCGTTCTGTTCGAAATGCCAGTGCTGCCAAACGTTAAGATAATATCTAACAGAAAGGGTTTCACATTGATACTTTTCGTAGAATACTTTAAATAATCTGTTCTACTTCGGATAAGATTAAAAAAGAAAAATGGATAGAATTTTTATATAGAAAAATGAGATATTTTAAGTGTCGCTTAAAATAGTTTACCGATTTTTTTTATTATTTTAAGAGCCTGCCAAAGTGACTCAACTCTGCCTGATGGCAAGCATGAGTAGAATCCAAGAGTCGTGGTCACCATACTCATTGCAAATGCAGATAATGCAGTATGATGACCCACACTATGGCAGCCCTTCAAGATGCTTTTTCACACCCCACTTGGGGACGTAAAAGGCATGACAGTCATCGTGGCAGTGTAAGGTTCACACAGTTACCACGATAACTGTTACCCCTACGTTTAAATTTAGTTGTAAAGAAGTAAACATCTTGTGATAAAAAAAAATAGCTACCAAATTCAAAGTTATTGTGATTGTGTGAGTTACGACTATACGAAGTTGTTTCGTGTTGAAAAGTATATAAAGTCTACTCTTAGATTAAATAGATTAAGGTTATAGAAGAGCTACGATGCGGTTAATACTAACTAGAATTGAACCTAATATGACAACCTATCTAGTGACACTGAGATATAATATAACACTAAGAATTCAATATTTTAGATGTAACTCAGACATTTCTCGAAAATGACACTCAGAAGGTTTAACTCTTCTAAGAAAACTGGGAATTAATGATTCGTTCATCATTGTCAAATGGTTTAGACGGCATTTTATATAAATCCTTAAATCTACCTTCCAATATATGACAGCATTAAGGGACATCCGAAATACAAGGTCTGTAGAAATACAAATAAGCATTAACACAACTCGAAAATGCCCGCAGTTTCACTTACAAAGCTAAAGAGTTTGTTCGTTTGGTTGATTAAACGTGCTAGTCTCAAGAACTACTGAACTTATTTGAACAAGTTTTTTAGTGTTACATGGCCTATTTATCGTGGTAGGCTATACGCTTTTCCCATCATGCTACAACTAATAAAAGCGAAGCAGTAATGAAAAATATTACAAAACAAGGGATAATTATTCCCTTTGACAGTTTCCATTGGATGCGCAGCGCGAACAATTAAAATTTCGTAAAATTATATATGACAGAAATGTACGTCTTCAAAAGTTTCACGTACGTCACATACATCACGACAGCACATGCATATCTTTGAAAATTTGCTCGCTATATAAACATATGATTATCAAATTTGTTCACGCTAACATCACGCTACAACCAATAACTAGGAGACGTAAATGAAGTTGCGTGGATTAGCTAGTTCCTCATAAAAACTCCTATCGTACTGATGAAAATAATAAAAGTAACTAACCAAAATAGGTATAACCTGTAATATAATGATCAAACTACTGATACACTATTCAGATACATTTATAAATATCTATATATTATAGATAAATTACACAGAGACAATACAGTAACAGTAGACAGAAGTGGCGTGGTGTAAAGATAGATGATGAGTGTTCCTACAAATTAGTTGTACTAACTTGTATATTATCACTTGAATGTATCTAAGTATTTGTGCCGCCCGCTCGCTCTGGTGTATATTTTCGTTAATCCCATGGCACTGTTGCGTAGTATATCTGAGTCAGGACTTGATTAGGCATGGTGTCGTTACGAGGAGAACCTAAAATCACATGGTCTGGATCCTCCCAGAGCGCGATATCACAGGTTGGCGTGGTTTTGATGATAACACCAGATACTTCTGACTTCTGCGTTTCCGAGAAACTGGAGATCCAAAGGGATATTCCACTTCGTCACTAAAAAAAAAGGTAATCTTACACTTAAGTGGAAACTGCCTCGTTGATCGACTAGCGTTTGCAACTATCCCGGATCAAACGTGCTATAGCCCGCCCGAACTTCTTTAGAAGTTGAGGTCTTTACCTCCGTGCCTCGGAGAGCATGTAAAGCGCGTAGGTCCTGCGCCTGACCTCTCTCCCATCGTGTCGAGTAGCCGTTCCATCGTATTTGAGAGTAAGAGAACAAAGAGTGCACCTATGTTCGCGCGTACACTTTTGCAATATAAAATCTGCGTAGTTGGGTGATCTTCGTTGAGACTGGCCTCCGCGCCCTGGCTGAAATCGGTAAGGAATTCATAAATAGTGGGTGATGAAATTTATGGATTATTTGAATTGATTTTCAATCGAAGTAATAAACAAAATCTTAAACATATTTAAATTATAAATGACTAACTTCTTTCATTGTTTTCTTTAATAACAACAGAGGAAAAGCGAATTGTAACAAAGAAACTATAACAATTAAAATATTCTAGTAAACCAACAATTCAATGTAGAGGGAAACTTTCCTAAAGTAATTTTATCTACAATTTCTGTTACGATGAAAATTTAATTTTAGTGACTCAAAGGTTGTAAAGATTAGGTACTGTGATAAAATAATCGAAGTAGAACATTATTAGTTTAATAAATTGAATTTGTCAATGTTATGAGTTCAATTGTTATCTTCTCCAATTATGATAAATTGTTGGGTTCAGCAAATGTTTCAGTAGCCATATTTTATTATTTGATTTGACTTCTATGTGGGTTGTATTGACGTGTTGATGCTGGTGGAGTTATTTAGCGGTTCTTCACCGAATGGTTGAGATTTATATTAAAAATGTATTCATACTATATTTATAGGTAGAAATTACAAAGTTTCTGACTTGTATACTATTTCGTAGCATTAATAAGATGGCCATACTAAACCAACGATTAAATACGTAAGTAGAAGAGGAGAATAGATCATTACTCTTCTTTTAGCATTCAGTTTGTATGACGTACATGACGTTGGGTTATCGGTGATTAACGTGGGGAGGAAGTACACGATGTTTATTTCCACTAATTTTCACTCTTACTCTTATATTGCTTGCTATAATTTTAAGTTGTGAAACTGATTAAGAAAAAAAATTAAAATTATCAGTAATATTTTGGTTAAACATCCGACACTTTCTCAACTTAGGTATATACCTACATGTACAGTAACCTATAATTACAGCATTCAATTTGACTAACATCTATATTCTGAGCAAAGCTTCGGTAGTGTGAAGCAAGGTGCTAAGCTATTAACATTGTTTATTTGTGTGCTCAAACAGCACTCAAGTCTGCAGCTCCAATGCTTCTATGGATGTATACATAATACATACATGTGTACAGCTCCATAAACACCTCAGTACGAAACTGTACGAGTAATCCCTCGTGAGATAAATGGATATTATTCCTGTAATATAAATGGAGATAAGATTTAAAAGAAGCAAATTAGAATTGTTTACAAATGGCTGTGTGAAAATAGTTATGAATATACTTTTATTAATATTTTTCGGGATATTTGACAAACAACGCCATCACACATCACATTAACAGTTTGTAATAGTCCACTGCTGAACGTGGGCCTCTCCTTGAAAAAGAGGTTTTTGTCTACTATACCACGCTATTTAATCCAAAAAGACACTATACCTATGCCGACACACCTTTGAGTATTTTGCAATATATAAACTGAAAACTGTTCAAAAAAATATAGTTATGTTTTCGTTGTTAAATTGCACACGGAAGATGTGGAAATAATCAAAGTCTTAAACCAAATATTGTCCCAACTGTTTTTGATATTGTTCGTTATAAGATATTTATTAAATCACAGTAACACCACTCAGATCAAGCTGTGATGATGTTTATTGTATTTTTTTTATTTACACATGTATAAAAAATAGTAACGAAAAATATAAAAAAGGGAAAATTTAATGATAATAATAAATATGTAACCATTTTTTAACAAAAAGTACTAGGATATAAAAACGCGAGTTCTTATATATTTTAAAGTGTGTACAAAATATACCACAATCGATGTGCCTCAGTAACAGTCTTTCTTCTCTAAAACGAGTCGTTTCCTTGAAATTGAATACTATTTATTGGCAGTCGTCTTAAAAGTTCGGTTAGTATCCGACGGGTACAAATTCGTGACGCCGTAAACGTTTCACGTGGTTCGAGTTTTACACGTATTTTCACGTAAATAACGTTTCAGAGCGGAGAGTAAAACAATCGTGTCATTGAGAACGTGGGTGTTGCACTGGCCTCAAGATATACTCCACTTAGTACCGTTGCATGGGCCTCTAATCCTTTTTCATGTACATTTTTAATGACAATATTTGTTCATCTGCCTTTGGCAGTCTATTGCTGAATATTTGTCACTCCTTGAAAAAAATTGAATATTTTTTAAGTTTTCCTACACTTTCCAGTGCTGTTGTTCTGCAGGGTCTGTTCCCTTAGTCGGCTCTTTATCGTCGATATTTATAGTCGCGTTAATGATGATTAGTTGCTTTTTTATTCTGCTATTTCCAGAAAAACGATAAAGTGTCTAATGAATTTTCTTTTATTCTACTGCTATAAACTATAATGTAAAAGAATTCTACCACTGTGTGGTTTAAACAAAATATTTTATCTCGCCCAACCAATCTGTGAGGAAATTGTTGCCTACAGGACTGCCAGACCGATACGACCTAGGCAACCAATACAAGCCCCCTGGCGAAGTTAATACTACAAATGTAACATAGAAAACTAACGAATGTGTGAGAATGACGTTTCTCAACGCAACTCTCACGTGTTTAAAATAAAACGTTAACCAATAACACACGAGATTGGAGGCGTTGGCTATTGTAGAAAGAGATTTGACGCGAATTGACGCGAAACACTTGTATCTTGGCTAACGGGGCAAGTCTTCAATGAAATAGAGTACAGACTTATCTCAACATCATAAACTTGTAACTCTTCAGTTGCAGGTGCCCTATAGGGGCCGTATTTATTTACTATTATTAAAAACATCTATGATGGTTCCGTTATTCGGTATATATTTATTAGTAGTTAGAAATAAATTAATCAGTATAGTGAAAAAAAAAGTTAGTCTTGTATTTAAGAAGCTGTTGACCTTACGCTTGCCCTAATCCAATAAAATATCTGGTATGCTGAATACTGTGTGCTGTTCAAGACTAAACTATTTCGGCCGGCCTTATTAACTGTAGTAAAATATTAGTTGAAAGCTTTGAACGCACTAACGCGTTCTAATCAAGTAGTAGGAAGGCTAGAGCCTTGTTATCTCTGGTGAAGTTCATTGGTTTGAATTTACTTGATCAAATTTTACTAATAAAACACGGATCGAGGATATGCTTATCTTGATTATTTGAAACACATACTTTCACACTTCATTAATAGAATTACTTTCTAGCTAGCTTTTTGCTCAATTTTTATTTATTTTTTTACATATTTTGAGCACTTTGGACCTTTTTACACAGTAAAAACATTTATGTAATGCTATTTCAATAGAAAATGAGTAAATATTGATCAAGCAAATATTACTCTGACGGAAATTTACCATAATAGCTGCCAAATATATTGTAAACGACCATACATGCCATTTGACTGCACGATTGGCCTAGTGGTTTAAGCGGTCGCCACGCCGCTCTCCACTTCGCTGAGTGTTGTGGGTTCAAATCCTACATGGGACAACACTTTGTGTGATCCACAAATTGTTGTTCTGAGTCTGGGTGTTCTTTGTGTCCGTTTCTTGTATGTTTGTAAAGTCCCCCGCGACACAGGATTTATTACTAGTGCGGGCGTTGTCTTTTTTAAAAAATAAAATAAATAAATACATCTCAGCCGATTCTAAGTGAATACCGCCCTCTATGAACTTTTAAATTAAATAGTCAGGATTCCCTTTAGGATCAGGGACTCCGTGGTCCGTATGGTGACGGATAAAAAATACCCCATCCCTATTTATCCCATGTGTGTCTTAAGTGGTTACTATGGGGGTAAACTACGCAGTATAACATCACTGCAAAGTAGAGTAGTAAAACTTGAAACAAACCTTATGCCAATTCATCTGGCCAGGGTGATATAGTCGATCAAAACCGCATTTTCAAAGAGAGATGACCAGCAGTGAGCAGTTAAAAACCACGAAAGAATTGTAAATATGAGTCATCTACGCTTACAATTGAATGTTAAAGCCAAGAGCGTCACATCTCTGCAGCTACCTATATAAACTTGTTCATTAAAGTAGAAGATTATGCCTCAAATCCAGTTGATGTCATCACAAAATGTATGTACGCAAGTTCACAGAACTGATGTCGTGATATCAAACAAAGGCCACTTATAATCCGAGATTAGGTGTGAGCAAACAGAATGTGGGCCTAAATTGACTTTATTGTGTTGTACAAGACCATCCGTGAGATTATCCGACGACTTATCTAACGAGGAAATTTTCGGTGTAAGCAATATTATCACCAAGACATTTTGGACCTGATTTTTGAAGTTCTTTGATAATATTCATTATATTATTTGCCTACGCTGTTATACTTTTGTGTCTGGCGAAATCAAATGCTTAGAAAATAAGACTAGAATTCGTGAGGTGGCTAGACGTTGGTTCTATCTAAATGCCTATTGACATTTTTGATAAAGTTTAAGTCATGTGTTATGGTACCGAATACCTGCCATTAAACACAAAAAACAATAATTACATATATATCGTACATTATAGACATGTAAATATATAATAACGCGCGATTACATACAGAAGAGTTCAAGGTTCAAAGTTGTGTAAAACAAGAAGAAATAATCTTACCTGTGTATAAAAACATACATAAAATACCACTCCGAGGCAACAGGGGTCTGCCTCAGAGGGGTAGGCAGATCACTTTTCGTCAGTGTTTTGATCCACACATTAGCAGGTGCACCACTTGCAGCTAAGATTGGCTTGGGACCCTGAGTTCTTCGTAGGTACATAGGGTTCCCATGCATCTTTCCTATAATTGTAATGAAATGTAATTTCGTAACAAAAGAATGAAAACCAATAATCAATTTAAAAGTTAATGGAGTAACACCAGCTTATTATTATTAACTTATTTTTTTGGAACGAAGTTCCTTACGGCAGGCTTGGAGGGGATAGGGATTTCGCTGCGGGACCGAACTGAAAAAAATGTGATAGTAAAACCGTAAGTGGAAAAAGTGCGTGGAATAAATCTGTGGAATAAATCTGTGGAAAAAAGTGCGTGGAATAAAACCGTTAAATGAGACGTGCGCAGGCGCGAAAGCGCGTCATGTGTGCTATTTTATTATTTTAAGGAATTTATTATTTTATTTCCTAAAATACTGAATTTCCTAAATACTTTCTTGTACTTAAATAAAAACTAATCAGCAAAATTTAAGAGAAAAATCAAGAAAACCTACATAAAATTGAGCACGATTTTGTTTGCAAATTGTGTCGATTCCACATTATCCGAAGGAACTTCGTTCCTACCTGGTGTCCCACGACACCATTCATTTTTTTTTTTAAATAAATAATGTAGGCCTTAATATGAATAAACTAGTGAGAGACGTCTACAATTCTAAATCCATTTTGCTTCCCTTGTCTTGTAAATAAACAGACAGCGAGTTCTCGTGATGACACGGCGAGTTCGTGTCAAGATCGTGAGAGTTCGGCTAAATTCGTACGCTTTCGGATTTGCACTTGACGGGTAGATTTGAAAATAAAAGACGCCACAAGAAATAGGTTTATAATTTTTTATATGTCTACACCTATTTTATTTTTTGACGGGTTGGCAAATCCTCTTGGGTCTTCAGGGACACAGGAGTGAGAAGTATGTGGTGTTTCTACTGAAAACCACCTCAATGCGACGTCCACGGCCAGTCTTAGAAGGACTCGGCCCTAAGCGTTTCTTGTACCTACATAATTTTACGAGTGTAAAAGTATTTTAGGTAAGCCTTTGTCGCTTCCCCAGGCCTTTGACGTGACTAGGCGCGGCGTTGATCCTGAAGGGGACCTGAAATAATATGATCCTGGTCCTCTTCACAATAGGACGCCTGAGACCAGCCGTCGGGTGGTTCTTAGAAAAAAATACCACATACTCCTGGCTCCTGCGTTTCTGAGGAGCTGGTGATCTATCTATGCTATCATGAGTGGCACGTTTATTAGGATAGAATAAAGTTACACGAATTCAAACTGTTCCCACGACCTGGTGAAGCTCGCGGGAAGTCGCTGGATTCGAGTGGCATGGGACCGGCTGTTGTGGGGAACCTGGAGGCCTACGTGGCGCAGTGGACATTTTTGGCTGAGACCAATGAATGGATGAAATTACAATTTAGACTTGCGTACCTTAGCTCTTTTGAAACATTGGCAGAATCAAAGTTGTGATACACAGATGTTTATTTTTTACATTATTTAAATTGAAAGTTTCTTAAGTAGGTTTACAATTTGTAAAAACATAAACTATATTTTTTTTACGTTAATTTAAACAGACAAGTTAGAAGACTAATATCAATTCTCTTTACACAATTACAGAGAATAAAAAATAACAATATTAAGAAAATCATTTACATTAAAACTGTTTTTGTTACCTACCCATCTATTTTTATCTTAAATAAACGATATAAAATGAAATCTGCGGGAATAACTAGACATTAATTGAATTGTTTTGACACAATAACATAAACAGAGTTGAAGCAAATCAACTGTGTTGTATAATATGGCGTGCAAAAATAATAGGGGGGTGTCTCGTAAAAATAACCTAAAAATAAATGATGCCTTATATTCAATACGATTTCACCTTACGTTCCAAGGATTTTATGGTAAAAAATAACAAAACTTGATACTTCGATTTGTATTCCCCTTACCGCTGGGGGTTTCCGCTGTTTTTTATTCTACACCCTCTACTCTTACTTTTTATACTAAGGCTGAAGGTGCCCAAGGTATAAAAGTAAGCGGGCGGCTCAAAAACCTCGCTAAATTTCAATTTTTATGGGCGTGACTTATATTTCGTCCACAATGAAAATCCAATGCTTCATATATTTAAAAAAGATAATTATGAGAATTCAAATTATTATATTTTTGTGTTTTTTAAAAGAATTCGATAATATGCAAGGCAAATTCATTACGTGGAGGCCCTTTTCATTGTACTCTTCATTTATTCCATATCAGTACCGGACACACGCCATGTATGCTCATTTTATTAAATGTTCATTCACTTTAAAAGTAATTAATTACATACCTCATTTTAGCAGAAACGGTTTTCGTGAAGATTTTCTGCATCTAATTAAAACACAACCTGCAGTGTTTTGCCGCATTAGATAAAAATGACGAACTTTATGATTATAAGATGTTTAGTCATAAGTAAATAAGAACGGCACTAATGTTGCTTTCTACCAAGCACACACTATTTCTGAATAATCCATGCATTATCATTCATATTAAAATACATTAATAGATGCCGAACTGATGGTAAAATAGCGAAAAAGCCTATAAAAGCATTTATTTTTATGCAGAAAATTGAATATATAGGGGGGACAAGAGTTCATTTACATTTAAATGCGCAAATATGTAACGGCAGTTCTTGAGACCGATGCTACTGGAATTTGCTGGCTACAATCATAACAAGTGGTTTCAACAAGATGGAGCCACTTGTCACTCGTCCAATGAGTCCCTACCGCTGGTTAAAGACATGTTTCCGGAAAACTTGATTTCCAGACAAGGCGACATTCCATGGCCACTCAGAAGTCCAGATCTATCCCCAACAAACTTTCAATTCCACCTATTAACTTTCTTGTAAATAATCAATTTTTATAATAAAACAAATGCTTTTTTTTATTTTTTCAAATGTTAACTAATTCGTGGCCCACCCTGTATATATATATATAGTATATATATAATTGTCTAGCACACACATATATATATATAGATTTCTCAAATATATATCCTAGAGTAAAAGACCCACAAGAAGACAAGAAAAAGAAAACTATAAAAATCGTCCATCACTTGTACCACTGTACACAGCAGTCCAGTCACTGTTTATAGAGGAAAAACGGAACTGAACAACGGCCATCCGGACTGTAAATAAGCCCAGCACTGAGGATCTCAATTGCACTTCCATGTATCTAAATACAACTGAAAAATACACGCCCTTAGAGCGTCTATGAACGTGATTTGTTTCGATAATTTATTTCTTGTCTCAAATCTTGGCAAGAGAACAAACAGATTACATCTGCCGTACAAATGAAAATGTCAGCTCTAAAAATTTTACGGCATTAAGGTGTGCGGATTTATTTGCCACTGTTTTATTTTTCTGATAAATAAAATGTCAATGCGTGTTTGGTAAATATTCTACATATATTCGAAAACAAATGTATGGGTGTTTGTTCAGAGTAAGTATTACTGGTATATACTGTCCGTGTGGTGACGGATTAAGAATACATAGTGTTACCACCCCTGTTCATCCCGTAGGTGTCGTAAAAGGCGACTAAGTGAACAAAGTATGCAAGACAACATCATTACAAAGAGAAGGAAAACTTGAAACAAACCCTATTCCAACCCGTCTCGCCAGCGTGATTTTATAGGCCATAACTTCCCTGCTAAGGAGAGGCCTATGTCTAGCAGTGGACTGTGAAAGGCTGTTGATGATGAAGATAATGAAGTATTACTGGAATAGAAAACGTTACCCGAAGTTTATCACTGAATAATATTTTTACACATCCCACACACGGCCGTCAGATCCCAAACTAGGCAAAGCCTGTGCTATGGTAACCAGGCTGCTGATAAACATACTTAAATATTTCTAAAAACAGTTGTAAATGAAGAAAAAATGGTAGTAGACATGATTATTTTGCCTGAGTGCGAATTTAAACCACGACCTGTGGCTTAGCGGTCAGACTCACTAACCGCTAGACCAGTAGACCTATCAGTATGATGATGATGATATATTCCTAACCGGTTTCGGCTACGGTGCTCAGTCTCAACAGAGACCAGTCAACGACACTCAATGTTATAGTGCATAAGAGTATGTGCAAACACAGGTGCACTCTTTGTTCAATTACTTTCACATTCCGATAGGGTGGATACCTGACACAACTGGGAAGAGATCAGGCGTAGGACCGACGGCTTTGCGTACTCTCTGAGGCCACTATATAACTAATACATGACTACTCTCCATTGTATACTACAATACAAATGTAATAAATTGGGTAGATGACTGTGTCGTAAATAAATATCAATGTCCACTTCATTAAAACTAATATCGCGAAACATCTCAGCAAATACAAGTAACGATTAACGATTCGGTGTCGATATCTCCAGTGACGTCCAATTTCGGACTCATTTGGAGGGAAAGGTGAGGCTGGCATCAAAAAAGCTTGGTGTTCTGAATAGAGCGAAGCGATATTTCACACCGGCACAAAGGCTACTACTGTACAAAGCACAAGTTCGGCCTCACATGGAGTATTGCTGTCATCTCTGGGCGGGAGCACCGAAGTACCAGCTTGAGCCTTTCGATTCAGTCCAGAGACGTGCTGTGAGAATTGTCGACGATCCTGATCTCACGGACGGTATCGAGCCACTAAGTCTTAGGAGAGACTTTGCCTCCCTGTGTGTACTCTACCGTCTCTACAATGGGTTGTGTTCTGAAGAATTGTTTGATATGATGCCCACAGCCACATTCTACCATCGCACCGCTCGCCATCGTCAGGGAGCTCATCCACATACATTGGAACCTAAATGGTCGCGCACAGTGCGGTTTCAGAGAAATTTTCTCCCGCGAACAATCCCGTTATGGAATGAGCTCCCTGCCACGGTTTTCCCTGGGAACTACAGCATGGGGTTCTTCAAGAAGGGGGTTAATAGGTTTTTGAAGGGTCGGCAACGCGCACGTGATGCCCCTGGTGTCGCAGGCGTCCATAGGCTGCGGTAGCCGCTTACCATCAGGCGGGCCGTATGCTTGTTTGCCACCGTCGTGGTATAAAAAAAAAAAAAAAAAAAAAAAGTAACGTAGCTTTTTATTATTATTACGAATTTCAATCAAATATATTGTTCAATTGAGTAGTCTAAAACAGTGACGTCACGATTTGGTATTTAGTACATTTTTCATACAAAATTGTTGTTTTGACAGACGATAAAATGTAACTAATTTGACTAAGGTGTCATCTAGCCTGCTGTGGAGTTAAAACGTTTTCTTAACTATTTATATTGTGTAACATAATAATATAACGTAATCAGTGGCCAAGAAGTAGTCGTTGACATAAAGATATATTGAACGTATTTTTGCCAAATTAATATACTAAAAATTGTCTGGCGGCCAAATCCCCCGTATTACTGCTTTATTTTTTTTATTGATCAGTATTACTTGACCTTTTTTAGTACACACTTTGTACTATAAGAGGTCAAGATACTCACTTGACCCTCTGGTTTTATTTAGAAGTTATAATATTAATTATTTTTTTTTTATCTTTCGGCACATCTTCAACTTTACCGTGTTCATTTCCTTAAAAAGTACGTATCAAGAATTCTCCTGAAGTCTTCTGAAGTAATTACATTATTATAGAATATAAGTACTCCAGTAATAGCTAGGACACCATACTGTAAGTCTTCATACTGCATTCTCTGTATCCGCAATGAGTATGGTGACCACCACTCTTGGATTCTATTCATGCTTTCCAGCATGCAAAGTAATCACTTTGGTAGGCACCGAGATTTTAGTTTTGTTGTGTTGTACTTTTATTTTTTTTATTTAAAAAAAACTATTTTAATTGACAGCGTAATTTTTTTTTATTATTACGATGTCAAAAAACATATGTATTTGTGTTATGTACCCCACAAAATTATTAGACACATTTTCAAAACCTCGCTCTCAGTACAATTATTGCAAATAATTCACAAATACAAACACGTATAAAATTCTATTGTACTGAAAATATTGACACTAAATAATTGACTTATCCTCAATATTCCATTTAGGCACAGTTAACAGGGTGGCCACTTACGGCATAAGTACAGTCATCCATAGTCAATAGTGGGCAATTTACAGTCGGTCGTACGCATTCTTTTGAAACCCTTTCTTACTTTGCATTAAATGCGATTCTTTTCCAGTTCTTGTTATAGATTTTTATTTATAATAAGATACCTCCGTTTCATTGCCATGTGTATAAAACATGTTTTTTTAGAAGTGTCTTTGTAAATTGCAGTATGGCAATAATAGCATTTAAAATTTCAAAAATGTACCTACACAAACTTGATGTGCGTTATCTAGTAATACATTTTAAATGGATAGGTTAGTTAATAATATCATATATATAGAAAATATTTCACTAACTTGAAGCCGTATTTAATATTAAGCGGCACTTGACTTAATATATTAAAAAAAAAAATTGAAAGACACCGTTTAACTTTAGTGTACAAACTAGTGAGTTCTTTAAGAATAGTTTATTTTTAAATTGTGTCACTTGTAATGTCAACTAGCAAAAATCTCTTTCATGTTTATTTTAACAATTGTTTTGATAAACATAAAACAATATGGCCAGTACTCGCTTGAGGCCATCATATATTCGTCCACGGTAATTAAAGACTTAACCCAGTTATAAATTTATTGTATAAAATTCAGGAATTTACCCTAAATTACTCTTTTAATAATAAATATTAAGTAGGTAATTACCTGGCAATACCTGTTTGTCGCTCTGTTGTTATAATGACGTAGCTATAATTACGAGTATGTACGTGTCAATATTTATAGTCCGCAGGGTCGACATTTAATACATAAGACACCTTGAATGTAGCCGCATCTAAAAATGTATACAGTTAACAAAGTTTTTAGCGAATGAATCCAAATAAAATATTTGCCTTGTTTTCAAAATGAGGTGTATTTTTTTACACCTCTTTTAGCACAATCTAAGATCAGACATTTTTTAAATTGTCAAGTCTAATTCTAATTCAAAGAGCGTACGGCCACGTTCAGGTAATGTTAGATATGGAGTGTTTTAGGTTTGTGCCGGTGTCGAGATCTAACGATATGTGGGTAGACGAACATTTGGAAAAATTCTGCTTATATTATCTGTCGCGATTTTTGATAAAGGTAAAAAAGAGACGCGAATATGAATTTGCGTTCGATTGTAAAGATAAAATATTTTACACCAAGGTTTGTGTCGTAAAATAAAATAAGTTTGTGTGAAAAAAACGTTTGTACAAATGCGTAATATTTGTAAAAAATCAATTTGGTAATTTTATTATTCAGTGTGTGTGCAGATCTAATTTAAAAGTTTTTGCTATGTAGTCTAGAAGCCTATACTTTAGTGTGATAGTACTAAAAATATTTCGCCGGTAGCTACCCGCGGTAGATGGTTCATCATCTTCATCATCTAATCTAAACCAAAAAACGTCTACTGCTGGACATAGGCTTTTCTTTTTTTTTTTTTTTATCGTGTGGAAACCTCTAGAGCCGTCACCCCACCGGGGTTTACAGCGGGGTGGTGTGTCGGAATCGGACCTACTAAAACCACACGGTGTGCCACTCTGCGCCTGAGATAGGAGGGATCCGGGAACCGCTGCTATTACGACATCCAGATCCCTCCCAGCGCCTGCCCGCTAATGCGTGCACCATCTATGGGTAAACTCTCTATTTTAGACGACGAACGGCATACGCGGACGTCGTCTCCTCGCGGCTGGCCATTGTAGCGGACATAGGCCTCCCCCAAGGTTCTACACAGCAGTCGGTCCCGTGCCGCTCACATCCAGCAGCTGCCCGCGACCTTCAGCAGGTCGTGGGACCACCTTGTAGAGGGTGTACCAACGCTGCGTTTCCAGTACGCGGTTACCACTCCAGAACTTTATGTGTAATGTGTTCCGCCCACTGCCACTTAAGCTTAGCAACTTTACTGGCAATATTGGTGACTTTGGTTCGTCTGCGGATCTCCTCATTCCTGATTCGATCACGCAAAGAAACTAAGAGCATTGCTCTCTCCATTGCTCTTTGGGTGACTTTGAATTTAAGTCATCACTGGCAACAGACACTGATCAAAGACTTTTATCTTGAGACACTGCTGTATTTTTGTGATTTATGTGTGATTGTACAAATTCTTTTCAGGGATATTTGTACGTATGATTTCATAGACTGGTGTTAAGTGTGAATACTCCGAATAAGTGATATGACACTTACTCGGAGAAATCACACTTAGAGTGTTAGACAATTACATACACACAATTAGAGCAGTAGAGTTAGATCTTTACTTCTCTAATTTTCACGACGACGGCGACCAAACTACTAAGCCAAGCATGCACTCGATGTGAAAAACTTATCAATTTATAAACACTTAGAAATAATAATGTTACCGTGCTATAGGATCTACTTATATTAATACCTATATGAAATTTAACTAACTGAAGCTTTAAAAGCTATGTTATAAAAACTTTGTTATGTTTCCTAAAATTCTTTCGTATTGTCTAGAATTTAGCATGTTTACAATTCATATGGCTTTAGTTTTATAAACGGGTCGTATAATTTTCAAGTTATATAATGTTACGCATTTATAAGGGTTGGTAGGAAATATCTCATTAGTTTTCTGCTTCGCCATTTTCCATTCCTGGGACGCACGTACTTTAATTTTATTTTTCCATTGTGTTTTGATTGAAAGACATCCTATATTTTACTTTACTTTCTCTATTTGTAGCATCGTGTTTGTACGTAACCTGTTTTTGATCTCAGGAAGGATACGACAGTGTATTACTATATTAAGTACTCTTCACTCGTATAATTCATATTCGCTAAAATATCGTGGCCGATAAGCTAGAGGTGGTGGGCCATTCCCTTTCCAGCTAGGACAACTATTAGTGATGCATATTTATTTGTTCTGTGTCTCAGTGTACTTTATCTGTAGTATGTTGATTTTTTTATTAAATATGATTATCGACAGACAAATTCTACGCCTCTTTATACAAATTGAATCTCGCTACTTATTTTCTTGGGGTCTACAATTGATCACTTTTATGTAAGACTAACTGGCGACTCTGTAATTCGATTAAGATTGATGTTACAAAGACTCCGCTAGCTTGTCCCAGTAAAGACCTAACTAGTTTTCCATAGCATTCAAGTGAAAAATGAATAGAAAAGTTTCGGTCACAACCTACATTTTACTCGGCGGTGAAATCTTCTTTTGATGAGAGCTTACCGCTTTTGGTTTTAGTTATATTTTATCCTAGCCTTTCCTCGTAGTTTTATTTTATTAAAACTTGCTACGCTCTGCGGTTTTTCTCGTTTCCTTATTTTTTTTTCAAAGAAAAACGCTTATATTATTCCCTATAACGTCGGCTACCTGTCAGTGAAAGTCCCGTCAAAATTGGTTCAGCTGTTTCAGAGATTAGCCGGAACAAACAAACAAATAGATAATCGAAAAATTAAAAATTGAATTTTAGATACTTCTAGTGAAAAACTGTTGAAATTACAAACAGACACTTCAATTTTATTTATTTAAACAGATTTAATGAACGCATTGTATAAAGGCGAACTTTCCCTTAAATATAATACGCTCCTATGTCCGTAAACGTATATGTATACGTAAAACATAACACGTAAATAAGGCATTCTCTCACGGTCGACCAGACAACAGAATAAACTTTTAATTTGACTGGCGTTTATGTACACTACTTCTTACCTATGGATCGAGGCGTAATATTAAAAAAAAAAGTAAAACGATAGGTGGTTCCAGAAGTTACAGCTTTAAGGAAACTATTTATTCAAATACGTCTTGTGATTATAGTAGTAGTCTTGTGATTGTAGTGTGATAATAGTAATAATGTTTTGGACATACAACGCCATCTAGTCTCAAACTAAGTAAGAACTTGTATTATGGGTACTGGATACAACTGATATAAGTACAGGTATATCTTAATTAAGCCGCGCTGTTACTCTAGTCGAATGAACCTTTTGTACGGAAAATGACTTTCTCACTATTTACTAACTCTCAATATTTACTATAGTACACACCATGCCATAAAATATATACCATAGTGCTGGGTCAGTCTAGTTTCGATTGGGCATGGCGGCAGCACGGGACCCATTCCTTCCGACTGACGCAGGTCCTTTCCGGGCACAGTTGCTTCGGGAAGTATCTGCACTGGGTCGCCAGGAGGGAATTGAGTCCCGCCTGTTACCACTGCGACTGCAGTGAGGACTCGGCTCAGCACACGCTAGCGGTTTGTTCCGCCTGGGCGGCGCAGCGTGGGGTCCTCACTGCAGTTATTGGAGGAGATCTCTCGCTACCGGCCGTCATACGCTCTATGGCCGGTAGCGACAGTTGTTTTACCGCAGTCACAACCTTCTGCGAAGACGTAATTTCACGGAAGGAGGCGGCGGAGAAGGCCCAGGAGGACGATATCCACTCGAACTCAATTCGCAGGCGCATACCAGCACCTCATGCTGCCTTGAGTGTGGCCGCGGGTGGACGGGACGGGTTTTCCCCCCCATCCAATACAATACAATGGCCAGCCGCGAGGAGGCGACATCCGCGTGTGCCGTACTTCGCCTAAAATAGAGAGTTTAGATGGTGCCCGTAGTAGCGGGCAGGCGCTAGGAAGGATCTGGATGTCGTAATAGCAGCGGTTCCCGGATTCCTCCTATGTCAGGCGCGGAGTGGCACACCGTGTGGTTTTAGTCGGTCCGATTCCGACACACCATCCCGCCGTAAACCTCGGTGGAGTGACGGCCCGAGGGGGGTTTCCACACGTTAAAAAAAAAAGGGTCAGTCTAGTTTGGAATCAAATGTGTGAGGTTATTATTGTTACCGTCAGTGTGAAGCGTGGACACATACGTGAAACATGGACTGACGTTGACGGTTACCTCATTGCTAGAACTTACTGAAAAAATATATATCATTATCCTCTGAGATTTCGTCTCTGTCGCCTTTATCTCATGAAGAGTGTGCAGATGAGTTCTGCCAACTGGTCCCACCTTCTCCCATCCTCTATACGACAACTCGTGTTGGTCTTGAGTTTTAGAGTGGAAGACATACACTCTCAAATTACACTGTTTACTGCACAGTGGAACTCACTCCAGCGCAAGCGTTTCCCTCCCACTCTTATCCTGGGTCCTTTAAGCGGCGCGTATAAAAGCATCTCACTAGACCGCTATAGTGTGGGTCCCCACGCTGCCTTGTCCACACTCGCAATGATGAGAGTGACCACTACTCTTGGATTCTATTCATGCTTTCCAAGAAGCAGAGTAGAGTCATTTTGGTAGCTATTATAATAATAAAAAATAATACACGTTGGTAAAAGACATTCAGCAATCTTAATTGTCTTGTGCTAAATTTACCTCACTTTACTAAAATTCACTTAACCTCAGCCCATTATTTAGACTAGCTCGCTTCCCGACAGATGTTGATGAACACTAACCAGGTTACGGTTGCCACAGACCAGTTAACTGGGTCTTCATTACGCTAATAGTTTGTACAGGTCGAAGATACCTTTTATAAAGGAGTGAAGGAGAGGACGAGTCTTTGAGTGAAGGAGAGGATGAGTCTTTGAGTGAAGGAGAGGATAAGTCTTTGAGTGAAGGAGAGGATGAGTCTTTGAGTGAAGGAGAGGATGAGTCGTTTATGATTTCTTAGTTTTTATTGTTCTATAAAGACATCATCATAAACGGCCTTTGCTAGTCCACTGCTGGATGTAAACCTCTCCATAAGGAAGAAAGAATGTTTGAGGTGCTTTGAGATCATTTTAGTAGGTGCTCGTGGACGATCATATTTACTTACCATCAAGTGAAAAATCTACTCGTTTGCACCTTATGCGATAAACAATAAGAAGTTGTAACCTAACAGAAGTCGAAAAATTAAGTCAAGTACAATGTTCACACCTAGCTTTCCTCCAGCTCAACCTCGAAAATGCTCAAACGTAAGAGCTCGTACAAGTGAGTGTTGTTATACTAAAATGAACCAAGTACCTCACAAAACTGGAAATAAAAACAGTGGAAACAGGAAATATACATTAGGAAATAGAGTTTAAGTACAACTAAACAAGGGTAAATATACGTTTTTTTAATTAGGCGATGAGATCTTACAACTAAAGATTAAAATCTTTGTTTTTTCGTTTTTATTATAAGGAATTCATAATTATTGGAAGTGAAACTACAAGAGCAAAAATTACTCGTTAAACTATTTTCAGTTATGTCTCAGAATAAAATTATAGGATAACTAAAATAAACTTCATCATCAACAACTTTTATAAATCTGCTGTTCTCTGGACATAAACAGTGCCCATGTCAAGTGGACAGGGAGACACTGAGAAAGAGATCCTTAGAAAGGAGATTATAGCCTACTATACCAAACTGCCGCTGGCCAGACCGATTGCATGCGAAATCAGTAGATATCGTATCTAAAATAACTTCAGTCTTAGGCATAAAATCTGAAACTAACCATTGTGAAATAAGTGTATAAGATCCAGTTGAAACTCAAGTCAATCTTACAACCATCCATTTAGCTGCAGGACGTGATGGAATTGTGAATGTCGGATACTTTGGTTAACGAGTTCATGTTCACCCATGCCTATCTTATTTTCACCTTTACGCGCTATTCAGGTACAAGACAACACAAGTGGGTATTTAAGTGATCTGTTAGAAAGTGCATAGCAATCTTAAAGAAATTGCAATTGGTTTTAACTACTGGTTGTTCCACCAAATGTAAAATCTTGTTACACTGTGCTTGAGTGTGACCAAAGTTTGTATAACCATGTTTGCCTCACATGGCAATCGAAGCTTTTGTCATTTCAAATGTTTTTTTTTTGTCAGATAGTGAAGTGAAAGAAGTGTATTTCATTTATTAGCTACTAACTAAATTCTTTTGTTAATACAAAATCGCTAATGCGATATAGGTAAAGAGTGGGTCTTAGAATAGACACATGTAATGTATAACATCTAACATCTTGCACTTTCTAAGCATACGGTTTCCCTGTTTTCAATTGACAATATTTTAAACTACCTACATTAAATGGTAAATATTTTTATTAATTTTTTTTTTAACATCAGTATGTGCGACACATCTATTGATATAATATCATTTAGGTCGTAGGGACCGTCGTCATAGAGCAGACTATGACACAGCTAACTCCGATAATTTCCAAATACTGTCTAACTACAGTTGTGTCCCAGTTTTTGAGAAAGCCCTGCTATACATCAATGTCCCCGGAATTCAATCAAACTGTCATTGGTAAGTTGCTTGAAGGTTTCAAACTCATATTAAACTGTCAGTATTACTATATTTTTATCGCATTTGTAACTCACAAAATTTTTTGTTACTTCGTTTTTTTACATAATCTTTTACAGAGTTTCAGCGCTCTTTGGTAATATGATTAGGTATATAGCTATGCGGGAATTTACGCCACTTAAAAGATGCTTCATATACCGTTCAGTAGCTTGAGGTTTCGGCAAGGTTGGCCAGATCGTCATCTGTCTGAGTGGCTTGTGACCACGGGTAGTTCCGTTAATGTATGTATGCCCTTTCCACGTATATGTATATAGCACAGATATCCTACTAATATTATAAATGCGAATGTAAGTTTGTTTATTACGGTTTCACGCGAAAACAACTCAACCGATCATTATGAAATTTTGTACGCATGTTCTTGGAGGTATTAGAAGTAACATAGGAAATATTTTGTTAAAAAAAATATATATTCATATATTTATTTAAAATGATCTGTGATGAAACTTAATGTGGCAGACCAAATTCTACGCGAGCGAAGTTGCGGGCAAAAGCTAGTATGTAATAAAATGTTTGTGTTGGGAACAACTACTAAAAAAACTTAAATTTTGGAACTTAAATATAACAAAAACTACTATAGTTGAATTTTTTTTTTTTTTTTATACCACGACGGTGGCAAACAAGCATACGGCCCGCCTGATGGTAAGCGGTTACCGCAGCCTATGAACGCCTGCGGCACCAGGGGCATCACGTGCGCGTTGCCGACCCTTTAAAAACCTATTTACCCCCTTCTTGAAGAGCCCCATACTGTAGTTTCCAGGGAAAACCTCGGCAGGGAGCTCATTCCATAACGGGATTGTTCGCGGGAGAAAATTTCCCTGAAACCGCACTGTGCGCGACCATTTAGGTTCCAATGTATGTGGATGAGCTCCCTGACGATGGCGAACGGTGCGATGGTAGAAAGTGGCTGTGGGCATCATATCAAACAATTCTTCAGAACACAGCCCATTGTAGAGACGATAGAGCACACACAAGGAGGCAAAGTCTCTCCTAAGACTTAGTGGCTCGATACCGTCTGTGAGATCAGGATCGTCGACTATTCTCACAGCACGTCTCTGAACTGAATCGAAAGGCTCAAGCTGGTACTTCGGTGCTCCCGCCCAGAGATGACAGCAATACTCCATGTGAGGTCGAACTTGTGTTTTGTAAAGTAGTAGCCTTTGTGCCGGTGTGAAGTATCGCTTCGCTCTATTCAGAACACCAAGCTTTTTTGATGTCAGCTTGACCTTCTCTTCCAAATGAGCTCGAAATTGGACGTCACTGGAGATGTCGACACCGAGGATTCTAATACTCTGTGAGATGGTAAGGGGTGTATTCTGGAATTGTGGAACCACAGTGAACGGGGTTTTCTTAGCGGTAAACGCACAGACTTGTGTCTTAGAGGGGTTAAATTGGACCAGGTTATCCCGACCCCAATCGGAGACTCTGTGTAAGGTGCTCTCGATTTGAGACACAAGTTGTTCGCGACTTTCTACTACAACGGTACGAGGGATGTTAGCTCGGCCCGTGTAATACGCATCTCCAGTACTGTCGTCCGCATAACAATGGATACCATCCGTGGACAGCATATCATTGATATGCAGCAAGAACAGCGTTGGAGATAGCACGGAGCCTTGCGGGACACCAGCGTTTATGTCCATGCTTTCGGAACAGCTACCATCGACGACGGCTTTTATGCGTCTGCCGGACAAAAAGCTTGCCACCCACTTGCACAAACCCTCGGGCAGGCCGTAGGATGGTAACTTCGATAGAAGACCCCTGTGCCAGACCCGATCGAACGCCTTTGCTATATCCAGGCTAACTGCCAAAGCCTCACCTTGACTCTCAATGGCTGAAGCCCACCGGTGAGTGAGATACACGAAAAGACCACCAGTCGAGCGACCGTGGCGGAAACCATACTGGCGGTCGCTGATCAAATCATGCTCCTCTAGGTAACTGAGGAGCCGTGTGTTGATTACACGCTCCATCACCTTAGAGAGAAGGGAAGTTATAGCTATAGGCCTGTAATTCGATGGGTCCGATCTATCACCCTTTTTTGGCACTGGATGCACATGGGCAGTCTTCCACGAAGACGGCACTTGCCTTTGGCGGTAGGAAAGCGCGAAAAGTCGCGTTAGTACAGGGCACAACTCAGAAGCACACTGCATGAGCACCACTGCAGGTATGCCGTCTGGCCCACTCGACTTATGAACGTCTAGACAGTTTAGTTCCCGCCGCACTTCTCTTTGCGAAATGTGTATTTCTGGCAAAGAGTGTTGGCACGGCGGGTTAGTAGGCGGTACCGCACTTCCATCCTCGTTCATGGTCGAGTTTGAGGCAAAGAGTTGCCCAAGTAGGTCGGCTTTCTCTTTGGCACTGTGGGCCAAGTTACCATCAGCATTTCGCAATGGTGGTAAAGACGACTGGCAAAAGTTTCCCTCGGGCGCCTTAGCAAGAGACCAAAAGGCACGACTCCCAGAGGGGTAGCCCGTAAGTCGCTCACCAATCCTGCCGATGAAATCGAATTTGGCTCTGGCAATTGTCTTTTTGCAGGATCTCGAGGCAGCATTTAGTTTGCGTCTCACATCAGAGATGTTCGGATCCTTATTAGCACGGGCCGTGGTCGAAGCCCTGTAGGCAGTCTGCTTGACTAGTCTGGCTTCCTTGCAGAGCCGGTTAAACCACGGTCGCTTTTGTTTTCCCGCAGCTACTGATGAGTTAGGAATAAAATACTCCATACCCACCAGGATCGTCTCAGTGACAGCGGCTGCGCAGGGGTCGGGGTCTTCTGACGCGAAACAAAGCTGCCTCCACGGGTACGATGCGTAGAATTCACGCAATCCATCCCAGTCTGCTGATTTATATTGCCACATGCGGCGCAAATCGGCTGGGCAAGGTGGAATATGCCGCGCGCATGGGACTACGGTCCGGACGAGGCAGTGGTCGGATGAGCCGAGAGGTGCGTCCACTGTGATAGTGTAGTCGTCCGGACGCGTCGTCAGCAGAAGGTCCAGCAAAGAGTGCGCATGGCTCTCAATATCAGGTATTCTTGTTGGGGAATGTACCAGTTGTGAGAGGCCATGGGCCAGAGCAAATTCATGAGTAGACCTTCCCGCAAAGTCGGTGGATCGAGAGTTTAGCCACTCACAGTGGTGGGCATTAAAGTCTCCTAAAATCACCAACTCAGCACGGGGGTACTGCTCAAGAACTTTGTCAGTCGTCACTTGCAGGTGCTCAAAGAGTGCTCTAGTCTCCCTGTCGCCGCTATGAGACCTGTATAGGCACGCATAGATTCGAGTCTGACCTCCGTAGTCTACGCGCACCCACATTACTGACATAAAAATGAAGACGGCGACAGCAGATATCCTCCCGGACGTACATGCATACACCGGCACGTCTCAGGAATTTGTGTTCGAGTTTGTAGCCGGGGTAGTGTAGGTATGATGTATCGGCCGGGCAGGATATCAGTGTCTCCGTAAGAAATAAGAGGGTCGGCTGCGCAATCTCCAGATGAAGGTGGACTGCGTTCAGGTTGGAGTGAAGTCCCCTGATATTGCAGAAGTCCATATACGTGGAAGAGGATGCCGCTGTAGATACTCTTTTTCTACTTTTCTTTGTCATTTTTTTTGGGGGGGTTCAATTGGTTTGTGAGGATTTACTGTGTTGACAGCTAAGGGGGCAATGGGCGGTGCCAATCCGCACATGGCTGATGCGGGTAGTGCGATTTGTCGGCGCGGCGTACGAAAGGGCCCCCGCTCCCCTCCTGCAGCAGCAACCGGGTTCCACTCCGGTCTCCTCCTCCGGCACGACTACTACTGCAGGAATTTTTCGCAGGCTGGCGGTTCGGCCTCCCAGGGTGGAGGTTGTAGTGATCCCTGGGTTCGGGAACCCATCTATCCTGCGGGCGGCCAGCGGACAACCGTTTCAGCGAGTCTTCCTGACCGCCGCGCCCACACGAGCCAGTAGCAGTATTATAAGCACCACTGGTCCCCCATTGTCAAAACAGCGAATCCTCTAGAGCTCTGGATACCTTACTCACCACAGGAGCACAGCACTGCCGAAAAAGGCTGTGCTATTTGGCTGTGGTCTTCTGTAAGGCGGAGGTCCTTCCCCAGTCGGGCTGCTCTAATGTTTGAGCGGAAAATATCGCGCTATGCCCTACCTCTCCTAAAATTGAAATTAAAATTGAATTGAATTGAAATTGAATTGAAATTGAATAACTATTATTAGATTTAATTTTTACTGAAGCATTATAAAGCATTGAAACTAGGGAAAGGCACCTTGGGGAGGCCTATGTCCAGCAGTGGACGTCGTTTGGCTGAGATGATGATAATGATTATTGATGATGATGATGATGATAATGATCAACTACAAACTTGTTATTTTTTAGATGAGACTAGTTTTTGTAAAAAAATTAAAAATATCTGTGTGTAAACTTATGCATTCTTCTAGTAAGCTACTTCCAGATTTCTAGTAATTTAATTAACATAACTTTTCCTGATGAATTTGTACTGAGTAAACCGAATTCAAGAGGTTAACTCGTAATAACGTATCTATTTTATCTATTTTACAATTAATGATGAAAGAATGTTCTCAAATGTCATTCCTTTAGTTTTCACTGCCCCTTTACTTAATCAAGTCTTTGAAAACTACTGACGTTCCGTTAACACGTAAACTTACAGACACAAATTGCCAGTCGGAGTAAGATTAACTTATCTTTTGATACACTTTCAGGATTTGCTTATACATACAATACAATAAGCCCTTTATCCTGAACTTAAATAGTTGTAGAAGATATGTTTCTCCTGATAGAGGATTTTTCCCCCTCCTCCAACAATTTCCATTTAGTTCTATCTCTGGCTACCCTTCTCTAAACAGGGCCTGCTCTTTCAGTTCGTCCTCCCATCTCAGGTTGTCTTCCCCTTTTCCTTTTTCCATCTCTGGAGTACCAGTCTGTTGTAATTTTACTCCAGTTTTCCCGAGTGCTCCTTAGCATATAGAATGTACATCTCCATTGCTTATACATGCACACTTATAAACTTCACACATATCATATTCAAGTTAAATACCAATACTTAACTTTGTATGTAGAAACATGTTTTAACTTATCACACACAGCTAGAATTTGATATAAACTTGTATACGATGCCTCTTTTTTCACCTGCTAACTACCCAGGGAATTTGTAAAGGAATTCTGCAGCGAAGTTGATATCAGCGTTTTGTTTTTTCTTCTTTATGTATGTTATAGTGGCTAGTGTCTTTGTTATTGTAGTTATTACAATTGTTTCAATTTAAACAGCACTACCTATCTTAGTATGTAGAAACACGTTTCAACTGAGCACATGCAGTTAAAACTCGATTTAAACTTGTACACGATGTCTGTTTTTTCACCTACCAACTACCCGGGGAATTTGTGCAGGAATTCTAAAGCAAAATTGATAGTAAATGACATTTAGTTTTTTCTTTTTGTATGTTATAGTGACCAGTGTTTTTATCGTTGTAGTTATTACAAATTGTTTTATGTAAACATTCACCGTTATGTATCATTAGGACATACATGTTATACATACATAAAATCACTCCCATTTCCCCGGAGGGGTAAGCACATGCATATTAAACACTCACTTTTCGTCAGTCAACGAGCCTATTGCGGTTAATCGGGATGTTTTGTCTACCAGAGTATCGTACGTCAATCAGTAGGTGCACCACCTACAGATGAGGATGACTTGGGGCCCTCAGTTCTTTGTGGGAACCCTATGCTATTAGAAGTTATTAAATAAATAATTAGGAAATAAATAAAAATAATAATTACTCACCGAACAGACAGGGACTCCACTTCCTATCTTCCGATCACAAGAAAAATCTTCGCTCAAAAATCAATCTGCTTCTGTTATATCGCTTCCATTATTTCGACTTCGTTAACCCTTTGTTTTTCCCTCTAGCAGTTCTACTCTGGAATAGGCTCCCGCTTTCTTCTCAACGATGTGGCAGTCATCGAAAGGATAGTAAAGCAACCTATTTCCTTTTTTTTTTATGATAAGAGCCTGCCAAAGTGACTCGACTCTGCTTGATGGAAAGCATAAACAGAATTCAAGAATTGTGGTCACCATACTCATTGCAAATGCAGACAATGCAGAATGGTGACCTACACTATGGCGGCCTAGTGAGATGCTTTTTCACACTTGGGGACATAAAAGGCATGACAGTCATCGTAGCAGTGTAAGGTTCACATGGTTACCACGATAACTGTCACCCCTGCGTTAATAGACCCCCGGTCTCGCACTCACCAACGAAACACGACATCACGGATGCTGTTGCTTTAGGTTGGTCTACTGTGGGAGGGTAGTACTGACCCGGTCGAGCCGGCACGTTCGTGCTGAAATCAGCGTGGCTCTACTACCTTATACATAAATACGAGTATATGTATAGGTACAGTTTTTAGACTTGGATGTTTAATGCTGTGTAATGTATACATTAGTTGTCTACTTATGTAACCTACCTGCATCATCATCATCAACCGCCTTTTGTAGTCCACTGCTGGACATAGGCGTCTCCTTATCAAGGAGGTTTTGGCCTAATACACCATGCTGGCCAGATAGTTTATAATAGGGTTTATTTCAGGTTTTCTTTCACCTTTGTGCACCTACCTCAAAAGATTTATACAGCACCCAAAGGTTTACTGGTAGAGAACACCCTAAGCAATAAGTCCGCTGATGTACAAAAGTGCATAAAGTTAGGAATAAATAATTTTATATCTATATAATTAAGGTCCTACGCAGTGCCTATCGTATTTTTTAAGGAAAGTTCTTGTGGAGTAAAACCTAAAAAATGAGAAATGTTTAGTAAAAGCAACGATTTTCTTAATACACCTGTCCCTAATACTGTCAAATAAATTGACGTCAATCAAAACAAAATCTTGGTATAAATTCAAGTTGATTAGGCTGTATGAATCTATGCCTTTTGGAAATAAATTTTGAAGGAAAGTGATTACTCTGAAATGATTTTCATTTATTTATATTTTATATCTAACCACGACTTACGAAACTTGCGACAGGACGTAGTCTGTCGGGACACTTTGACACAGTTTCTAATAAATCTCTTCTTAAAACTTTGAAATATGGTTTTTTAATGCTTTTTTTTGTAGCTATTGCTTTACTGCTATTGGTCACAGATATTGCATATAATAATATGTATTATAACAGATGTCTTCTGCATTTATACATCTGTTGTGTTGAGCAGTAAACGCTTCTATAGCAAACAACCGTGAAGAGATTTTTTATGTGTGTATTAACCCTATCGCAGCTTGTTCCATGCTTTTTTTGACCCTAGTATAATTGTATTAATCAACTGTCTATGTGTCAGTGGAAAATGAACTTTGTACGTGTACAATACAAGCTATATTGTCATACATTAGGTTAAGTTAAGAAAGTATGATCAATAAAATAATACATCTGGTTATGAGGAATGCATGCTATTTATTAAATGTTAAGAGCAATAAACTATGTTTGTAATAAAATTCATTCACCCAATTGATAAGGTATCATGGTCGAAGAAATTCGTGTGTTGCTGTTAATTGGTATTTTATTACATCGTTTCTAGTGATTACATTCAACATTTTTTCCGTGTCCTCATAACTAATATGGTGACGGATGTGGCACTAATCTCATTAAACTTATTAATTTCATCAAACTAATCTCCAAGAACATTACTGCACAGAAAAAGAAAACTGCATACACGTGTATGTGTATGTAGTTTTCTTTTTCTTTCTATCTCTTTGCATACAAACATACGTTACATACACACATAAAAAAACTATACAAATCCACATAACCAACGGGGTCGCTGCTTAGTGCCAGTGTTTTTTACAGTTTTCTTTCTTCTAGGTCTTTTTTCTTTCTCTTTTTCTTTATTCCAGGTCTCTTTCTTTCTTAGTAGCTCAAAACCTCCTGTTCAAGAGGCCTCTGTCTAGCAGTAGACCATTGCCGGCTGCTTATGTGGTGAAGATCGTCATAACTGCGTTATTATCACTTGTTCAGGGAGCTCATGGGAACTTCAAACAATTGCATTGTTAATTTTGTTACGGTATCAGGAAACAAATGTGCAGACGATCACTTGATGATAAGTGACTACTACCATACAAGTATACCTTCAACAAGAGTCACAAGTGTCTTGTCGTTAATTATATAAGGAGTACTTTATTTTACGTTCTACGTTCTAATTATTCCACGAAAAATTAAGTTGTTTTCGATGCAACTCTTTATAAGATTTCTTTCCTTTATCAGAAATTCCCTCTGTTTATTCTATACCTCTTACGGAAGCTTGTAATTTCAACTCAAAGCATATAAAATTAGCCATTCATTTTTATACTCCAATGTTTGTACATTTCACTCTAAAATAACTGGTGTTTACTGAAAGCATAAAGTCACTCAATTAAACAAGTCAGCACGTAGAAATCCAATGCATTAATAATACTGAAATCCAAAAAGTCATTAAAAATAACACTTCAAAGTTATAATCGCTCGAAGTCAACCGCGGGCCTATTCGACCCACGAAGTTTAAATTAAAGTTGTCACCCTACACGGCGCCGCAGAGGGTTTCCTTTTACTTCTACGAAAAAATCGAACGCGGAAGTGATTGGGGGTTCCGTAGGATAAGTTTTAATTTTCAATTGCATTCTATGACAGGGTATGTTAGTTTTTAAAGTATAAATTGCACCCATTTATGATCTATGTTTTTGAACTCAGTCTAGTTCTCCATTTAAATATTTCTGTTTTACGTTTCTCCGCTTTTACTAATGGTAACAGTAACTTTACACATGTCACACTCGGCTGTCTGATCTGAAGTACTTACTATAGCAACCAGGCTGTTGATAAACATATTCTTTTATTTCTAAATATATACTATAGAAAAATCACACCCTCACACAGAACAAATGATCACATGATTATTTACCCTGGATGGCAATGGAATCCACGACCTCTGTCTTAACAATCAGAATTACTAACCACTCGAGAAAAACGCCCTAAATCCATTAGTACATTTAATAATATTCAAACTCATAAATTTGCGACTTTTTGCTTGACTTCTTAAACAATGGACACCACGATTTTTGCCAGCTATTATTTTTTATCATAAATTATTTAGAAAATGTTTACTAGTCAATATGTTTATACCTATGTATGAGTATTGAGAGATATTGACATTGCACATAACATCATTTTTCCACTATTCCAAAGCGCTACTATTGTAGGCAAATCAACCTTCCTTCTCACGAAATTTTATTTCGATCTCAAAACAAAAGCCATTTTATTTTAAAACAACTTACTGAACCCAAAGTTTTTCACGAGTCCTGAACGTCTAACGTTGTGATGCATACGAAATGAGGGCTTGTCCCGCGGTAATTCGTTTTTAAAAGACGCTGATGGGATCCCAAAAAAATAGGATTTTAATTGTAGGGAAGTCCTTCTTTGATTGATGTCATTCGAACTTCGAACGTGGAGGAGGAGAACGTGTCTTAATATAGTTAATAAATTAGGGAGATACTTGGTTCTTTTTGCAATACTCGAGTTTTTTGTGATTGAAAAATCATTCGCCGACTGAAGATAGCAAGCCAACAAACGCAACCACTTCCTTCTTATTATTAAAATTATTTTGTACTGTAATTAGCTAGTTAAAGCTAGTTCTGTCTAACAAGTTTTGGAATCAGTAATTGTGTTGTATTGCGTAGTTAGTGTTAAATGAAACATTACGACGGCTGGCACCGCCATATTAGAGGTTAAGCCAAAAACGTAATAAAAAAAGAGTGTTTATATTGCAGTTCAATTATCTTGATTTTCCAACTTCAACCTTGAGCAAACTAACAGATCTATAGATTTCTCAGCTCGGCAATACTTTGGTACACGTTTTCTTATCAATATCACAGCAAATTTTTGTCGTTATTTCATTAATTTCAACATAATACGTGTAATTGATGTACGGTACAAATCAAATCAAACTCAGATCTCTTTGGGCCAATTAGCCCCGAAACCGTCGACATGCGTTGATCGATTGATTTATGTTACCAATATAATTAGAACCTTCTAAATGATGGAAACCTTCACATCTCACTCTTGACTCGCATGTCAAAATCGAATGGTGGTGTTTATAATTTGATTAATATTTGAAGTGGAGGTAATTTGCCGCAAATTGTCACGTGTTAAATGGAGGAGTCGGCTTCTGTAATTGTTTGTCACGTCACGCGTCGGTTCAAGATGTTTTGAAAAGTAGCCATGAACTGAAGCAGTAATGTCTATGATTGTACCAATAACACTGCCAGAGTAGCGGCAACATCTCGTTTGGTCTTCTTATTGTTCAAATTACCCTTGTGGTTCATGTACGTGGATCCTCCGAAAGTTTACTACGACTTTAGCGAGACCTCTCACATTTCATCAGATTCATCTTTCTATTTATGGGAAAGCGTGACACATCACTTTGTAAACGATTCAATTAAATAATCTTGTTGATGATCGACCTTGAGACGATCCTCGAAACTTTGACTGTCAATTCTTCTTTCTACGTACTTATACGTCTCAACATCTGGAGATTTACACAACAAAAGATATTTATTTGGAACTAAACTATGTCAGTATTAAACCTCAGTAAATGTCTTCAGCACCACATCTCAAAACATTCAAACTTTTCAGGAATGTAGTTATATCATATTAGCGAATTTTTTTTTTTTTTGTCTTTGTGAAGAACCTGCTAAAGTGACTTTATTCTGCCCGATGGAAAGCATGAATAGAATCCAAGAGTTCAAGTCACCACACTCATTGCAAATGCAGACAATGCAGTGTTGTGACCCACGCTATGACGGCCTAGTGAGATGCTTTTTCACGTCCCGCTTGGGGATGTAAAAAGCATGACAATCATCGTAGTAGTGTAAGGCTCACACAGTTCCCACGATGACTGTCACCCCTGCATCAATGAGCTTCCGGTTTCGCACTCAGCAACGGAACACGACAGCATTGATGCTAGCGCTTTAGGTTGGTCTTCTGTGGGAGGGTAGTACTGTCCCGGTCAAGCTGGCCCATTCATGCTGAAATCAGCGTGGCTCTACCGCCTAATAATTATAAGTTATTTTTAAGAGCATTTTTTTCCATGGATCTTAACCAACTAATTTTTTCAAATATCTAAAATGCGCAGTTTAGCTTCAATGATCACATTAAAGCGCAAACAAGCGTAATTTAGTTACAACACATTCTAGACTTAGGTAATCGTAATTGTTTAATTAGTTCAACGGCAACTTTGTGAACGTGTTTAGAATTGTATACTGTTAATTTATTCCTAAGTGAATACTTTGGGATGGGTTTATATTATATGATTGTAAATTCGCATAAATGAAAAAAAAACTTTCAGTGTAATAAAAGTGTAATAACATAGGCAGAAAAACAACTTCTAACCTAGACTCGTCTAAATAGAATGACCTGGCTAAGTAAGGAATGTTCGACGAGAACAGTTCAACTTCACTGGAAATAAGTGGGTAAAAATGTATGAGATATGAATCGATGAATGTTTTCTATTAGCTTTAATTCTATCTGAAACTCAGAACAACTGTAGTCCGTTCCATTTTGATTAAGCTTAGTCAAAATGACGAAGCAATGGAACCCCCATAATATAAATTCCCGTTACAACAACCCTTAATTAATACCTATTTTAATTTAACTAATAACTATTATCTCTGATAATATCAACACTTAGATTAACGCCTTAATAAACATATTATTGTTGTGTCGTTGTAGAGATTGTAATCGTGATATTATTGGCGTATTTAGACCCCAGGTGGCGAAATAGGCTCTGTCTATCAGAAAAGAATTCTGCCGTAAATAATATGATACCGTTACAATGTTAATCCATTCGGAATAACAAAATAATCTTCGTTATTATAACAGTTTATCTATGTGATGAGGAGGTACTACTTTCTATCTCCGAAATTAATTATCACTTTTTTTACATTAGTAATAATAACTTGAAAAAGTGAAGACCATTACCGTTAACATGTATTTATATGTATATATTTTGTATTTGTATATGTATATAATTGTTAATGCACCCATAGAACCTAAATTTTGACCCGATATAGACGGTTTTTATGTAGTTTTAGTAGCCACAATGTGCCATAGCGAAACTTGACAGGGTACAGCTTGTACTTAATTATAAATGTTTACTTCTGATATGTAATTCCCAGATGGGTTTTAAAATCTAGACTTCCTTTGGGTAGTTAGAATGGCGATCCTGACGGAACCATTAAACCAAGAAACCAGTCAAATTGCCGTAGAAAAGTATTACTATAAATAATATATCTATAACTAATATAAATAAGTGATGGAGTGTGCACTGCTGGGCGTTTCTCTGGCTGATTAAATTCGTAACGAGGTTATTCGACGGAGAACTAGAGTAACTGACATCGTACGGAGAATCAGTATGCTGAAGTGGAAGCGAAAGGTTCCAGATGAACCGATGGTTGCTGGAACCGAAGTGTACTAGAGTGGATACCACGATTAGGCAAACGTAGTTTAGAGCGCCCTGGGGCGCGATGGACCGACGACTTGCAGAAGGTGGCCGGATGGATGCGAATTGCCCAAGACCGCTTTGGTTGACGTTCCTTAGGGGAGACCTTCGTTCAGCAGTGGACGGCGAGGTTGATTGATTGATAAATAAGCCGGCGTTCAGTATACCTCAGATACCAGAACTTCACAGAAAACCGGTGTTAAACTATCTTTTTGTTGTTTTTACTCTAGTGAACGAAATTGGCAGAGTCTAAACTCCTCTTAGGGGACACAAAGGGAGGCAAGGCAGTTGTGGGTGTTAAATAATAAATATCCCTTAAAGAACTAGAATTAGAAAAGGAGGCACGTAAGTGGAATTAATGATGCAGAGGTGCGTTCCCTAACAAGTATGTGTGGTGTGAATGTTAGTGACAGTGTCAGAAATATAGTGATAAGAGAGCGTTGCGGACTAAAAGAAGATATAGTGACAAAGATTGAAAAGGGCATGCTTCAATGATTAGGCCATATAGACAGGATAGATGATAGAAAACTCACAAAAGGAATTTAAAGAGTGAATGTGTATGGAAGTGTGTGTGATATTTACCGACCAAATTGGTATCGTTTTGAAAAAGGGTCGTGTAAATAATACCGAAAAGTATCAGCAGTTTTTTACAGTCCACTGCTGGACATAGGCCTCTCCTTAGCAAGGAGGTTTTAGCCTACTATACCACGCTGGCCAGACGGGTTGTAATAGGGGTTGTTTAAAATTTTCCTTCTCTTTGTAATGACGTAGTCTTGCATATTTTGTTCCCTTAGTCGCCATTTACGACACCACGTCGACGTACGTCACCACACGGAAAAAATCCGAAAAATAGTGAATGTGAATGAAGCACAAGAGGTATGGCAAGATCGTCAAGATTATAGTAAGTGGAGATCGTTTGTGTCTGCTTACCATTCTGGGAAATAAGCATGACGTATGTGTTCAAAAAACTAATTTAATTTAAAAAAATCTTTTAAAAAGTTTTACGGTGGCCCTTTATACATACTGCATAAGGGAGAAACTTGTGACCCAGTGCTCCAAGATCGACCGATATCGGTCAAACAAAGTTGCAAGGCTAACCTTCGATAGAGCGACAGCTGCGTGCATATTGAAATCCCTTTTTGCTACCGTAAGCACATTCAACGATGGGCCCTGTTTGTGAAAGGAAGTCATTTTAAAGTTATCAACAACTAAAACTTATATGTGGTTAGCGGCAAGTCTGGAGAATGTATAAATTTGAGGATACTTCTATATATGTGTAAAGGGAATAGAATACTTACTTATATATAAAACTTGCTCGTTCGTGGCTTCTTACTTTGAGACGAACTTCTAAAGATGGCTTCTAAAGCTTGGCCTGTCGCCACGCCGCTCAATACTGCACCGAGTGTTGTGAGTTCAAATTCCACATGGGACAACGCTTTCTGAGATCCATAAATTGTTGTTCTGTGCCTGGGTGTTCTTTGTATCTGTTTCTTGTACGTTTGTGAAGTCTCCCGCGACACAGGATTTAGAAAGAAAAGAAAAAGAAAGAACCACTCATCCCTAGTACAGATGACAGCCTCTCACACAGATTTCTATATAATATAATATACATATATAATATGCTTAATCTAAGTTTTTTACTGTTTTTATGTAATTTTCTGTGCCAGAAATAAAATAAGTGATTTATCGTTGTTATTATTCCTTATTTTATCCCCAGGGTTGAAATTACCAAAATTTTTTTATAAGTAAGTAAGTGTTTACAGCAAAACAAGCATTATCTGCTAAAATATCAAGTTTGTAACGCTAGCCATCTAGGTTCTGTGTTGATGTACTCGTATAGATATTAATTTTTAATATGTCGCCACGATCACGACTGGCGTACCACGAGAAAAACAACACTCTGTGAATTTTTATCAATATTGAAGTAAAGGTCTACTCTTCTAGTTCAGATCAAACTTTAAAGAAACAGGTGTTACGTAATTAAGCTAAAAGAAATATCTCTGTAATGTACATACGTCCTTACAACATTCTCAGCATCATTATCATCAGCCTATCGCAGTCAACCGCTGGCAATAAACCTATCTAATTGCATACAACTTAGGTCGACTCTCGGCTTCCCACATCCAGCTCCTACCACTCATCTGGCCTGTGTCCCACATTACGTTTTGCGAGACAAGAACTCCGTGAATGTTTTTAGTAAATATCAAAATTTTACCACTTTATGCATACATATTACGTGTGCATAAAACAATATCGAAGTAGCAGTTGCTATATTACAATTTACCGAAAATAATAATCATTAATTTCGCTACAAGGGGCGAAATTTTACTTACAATTTATAAGATAGGGTGATATGCTATTTCGCTGCCCTTATCCGCTTCATCATCTTGTTTCTGATCCCCACAAACTGATATCATGTTATTTCTATTAATGACTTATTTCCCTTGTAGTGTTCACCCCTCGTTGATCCTTTATCGCGTTGATGCGATCGCATTCGTCCCCTTTTGAAATTATTTGAGGTATTTTTTTATTGAGTGTTGATCGCTCGATAAGGAACGGACGGGCGATTGGCAGTTTGTTTTATTAACGTACGATTGTCAGGAATGTTATCGGATTAGTGATTGTTTTATTCAATTCGACAGTAAGATAAGATTTATTACACGCATCTTGTTTGTAGTTTTTTTGAAGATATAATTTATGTTATATTTGTTTTACTTTCATGTTTTTAATGCTATTTTACTACCTTTTTATGGCATAGGCAACAATAGAGCAGGCGGGCCGCCCGGAGGTAGGACACCTGCATTTCAAAAGTTACAGATACGCTATTGATATATAATATACTCTTCTGCGTTGTACTAATTAGTGGTAGTAGTACTTACAGCAGTGCATTGTTATTAATTATTATTTTAAATGTTTAAAAAACTACATGATTTCATCGATGTGATGTTTTTATATTAAAATTTAGACACTTTGTAACTTCAGATGACAGAATAAAAGCGTAGTTAATAACTTCTAAAGTTACATGAACAGCTTTAATATATTATTATACTGTAGTTAAGGGACACTGCGTTTCAACAATGCCACTACTATACAAACCACTTTGTTCTAAGTTATTTCAGCTTACGAACATTTATCGCGTCTCCATAATGCCCTTAAAAGTACTTTACACCTCATTCTATTATGATCCAACAGACTTAATAGCGTAATAAAATTAACTGCTTTACACGATCACCAAACGTTATCTAATTATTATACTATAAAATTAAATATCACCTTACTTGCCTTTTAAATTACATACGACCACATTTTTATCGATTTCATTTGTCATTCGTATTTATCCAATTAAATGTTAAAGCTCGTTCCACCCACAAGACGTGAAAGAAAATAATTCAATTTAAACTTATAACATTAATTGCTTCCTACGAATCAAACCCCCAATCAAATTATCATACGAGTAAGTGTGAATGCCTTTACAATAATGGGAGTGTGATCATTTAGTGACTAACAGCTTTCTGATTGGTCGGTACTGTTCTTTTTTGATGTTGCCGCCTTTCTAAAAGGAATAATGTCTCAGTGTTCATAACGGAAGTCTTTAAGTGTTTTTTTTTCAGCCGACGGAAGATTCTGTAAAGTGTCCGGAACAAAGTTTTAGCGCCAATGAGTTAAGTTTCCTGTACATTATTTTGAAAGGAGTTAATGGTTCTTAATTTAAATATTTGGGAGATGTTTGTATAGACGTTATTTAGGTTTTCAGGTCAATGATTCAATTAAGGAAACGCATTTGACTTTTTTTAAATTATGAACAAAATATGTATATTTTTTATACCTAACAAGAGTGGGATAGCGTAACGTCTGCCTGATGGTAAACGATGTCCGGTTTAAAACCCTTCAAGAAACATATTTTGGCTACAATTTGTGTTACAATTTGACAATTACAATTTGAAATTTGACACACAACGTCATCTCGTTTCAAACTAAGCAGAGCTTGTGCAACGATAACTAGACTGACTACTAAAATACTTAGTTTTTTTTTGTAAATACATATTGTACATAGAAAACACCCAAACTTTAAAACAAATATATGCAGATTATACAAACATTTGGTCCCACCCGGGAATCGAACCTGAGACCTCAAGCACAGCAGTCGTATTTACTACCGCTGCGCTACCGAGGCAGTTAAATAAAAGTGAACATTAAGAAATTAGTATCAAAGTAATTTTTATTTAAGTGAATGTCTATATCATATGAAAACATAAAATTCATGTAGTAAATGAATACAGTTTTACGGTTACCGAAATTCTATAAATAAAAAATAAATATGAAATTTAAAACAAATATCAAGAGAAATTAATTAAAAAAGTTAAATGAGAGTCGATTCACGCATATTGTGGGGTTATGTATGTATATAGTTTATTAATACTGACAGCTTAAAGAAATAAAATGTTTTTGGGTTTTTAAGTAGTTTTTGTGAAAAGATACCTTCGTTTTATGAGTTTATCGACTGATAAAATAACATCAATCATAAATAACGAATAGACCACCATGAAGAGGGACCCTTCTAAAACTTATTATTTTTCGTGATATTTTATTATTAAATAACAAAATATGCAAAACTTGTATATTTATTTTATTATTGAGTATGACCTTTTTGTGTCATCATCATCGTTATTAACGGTTTTAAGTCTACTTTTAAACATACACCTCACCTTAGTAAGTAGGTTTTAGCTGATTGCTAAGAAGAGTGAGGTCACTGCTGGACATGCAACCTCGCTGTACAAGGGAGGGCTAGCTAGACAGACGGATTGATATAGGATTTGTTTCAAGTTTTCCTTCTCTTTACAATTTATATTTTGTTCCTTTAGTTGCCTTTTACGATAATCGTGGGAAGAAAACGGGTGGTAACACTGTTTTCTTATTCAGTTACCACTTATACACAAAAGGAGCATATGCATGTGGCGACCTCCACATACAGCGCAAACAAAAAATATATACTACAGCGCTATCTAACGAAGAAACATCGAGCTACGGATCAACTACTAATCCTGAATCGCGTTATAGGAATTCTCGCGACGATTAGCATATACGCAACATCCCAACATTAACCGTTGGGTCGCAGCCCACCAGGCATGATCACCTTGCCTAGTCAGAGGATCCTTCGTTTGTGTCGTTACTCTACGTACACAAAAGGAGCATATACACAAAAGGGTCTCCTTTCGTGTAAACGCTCCTTAAAACAATAATGAGGTTATTACTTTCTCTCTTGTTGGTGCCTGTTTTATTAAAGAGAAATATGACAAAAGAAACACAAATTCGAAATTTAATATAACTTAGATAAATATTGGATTATACAACGATTCGAAACGACTCAAGCCGAGTCGTCATATTTAAGTGCGGTACTTGGCATCGTGCGTCATCTAAAAAGCTTGGCTGGTTTCAAACCCGGGACATAAAGACTCAATTGCCACGTGAAAATGTATGCCAGTATCGGTAAGTATTTTATAACTGTGCTGTACACATTGTGACATAATATACGAGTAATATTATTTTGATTTTAGTTCATTTGTCTCTCTAATTTTTTAATTCTATTATACCACCACATTAGAACCAGCATTAGACCACATCCGCATTAGGAACATATCCTGTGTCGCGGGGACTTTACAAACAAACATGAGACACACAAAGAACATCCATTTTATCATGGTAATAGTATTGTCCATCCTCAGATTGACGGTCAATCGTAAGACAGATTGACCGCATCTGACACGAAAGTGTGGCCATAAGCAAATACAAATAAAATGATAATTGTACAATTTCACGAAACTTTGATAGCAAATCGTCTGCTTAGCCAGTTTTTACCCATTTTTTCCCCTTCAATTAGAGAAATTAGTCCAGACGTTATTGAACCTTATTTCTATATGTAGAGATGAGGTTTTCATTCCCCATGAGATACAATTGCTGTTATTATAATTAATATACGTGATAAAATGTTGTTTGAGTTCTAGTTAGTCTTCTGAATTCTACAAATTGTTGTTTGAGTTTTGCTGCAATTTTTGTCTATAATTTGAATTTTGTAATAAATGTGCACAAATAAATCATAAACAAATTCAGCCACGGCGGCGAATTTAAACGAAAACCAGATAACTACGGAGGAGATATATATAGTGCCCTTGCTGTTCACTTACTCTCACAGTAACACGACCGGGGAGAAATAAGGCGCAGGACCGACGGCATTATGTGCTCTCTGAGGCACGGGGGTTAAGACATCGACTTCCAAACTCCAAACTGTTATTGAATATTTCTGTAACCAGAAAAAGTCTAAAAGGGAATCGAAATCGCGACATCTTGATTGATAGTCGCATATGCTAACCGCTAGACAGACGAGGTAGTTATATCATTATATAACACCTCATAACTGTAGAATATTAACAAAAGATATCAGATATCTTCTACAATAACTTACTGTAAAATAATTAGGGCTGAGTTTTATCGTTTTACGTTTTTTTGCAGATTGCCAACAGATATTGTTTTACGCGATGAATGGATGTCTATAATTCGGCAAAGCAGGCAAGACAGTAATTGGCAGCCTTCAAAATTTTGTATTGTATGTTCATTGCATTTCAAAGAGAATGACGTATACTTTACTATAAATGCTAGACGGTTAATTAAAAAAGCAGTAGTACCTAAAATCATTCAAAGAAACGAATATTACTGAGAGCTCAATGTGACCAATTACTTTGGAAACCAATGGTGGTCCTTCAAACTCACTTACAGTTCAAGAATCCGGCAATCCAAATGAAGACAGAACCGACAATCTGAAATTAGAGATTCTGAGTTAGACTCAAACTTTGATTCACCTAAAATAAGACAGTTAAGAAAGGATTTAAAAAAATATAAGTCTTTCTGAGTCACTATTAAGGGAAAATTAAAAGGATTGCAAAAAAACTGCAGCGGCTACCAAAAAAGAATTTTTCACTTAACAATAAATTGAAAGAGTTAAAAGATAGAAACTAAATATTGTAAAAAAACGTTAAAATATTACGCAATGGATCGCAAAGTTAATCTGATAAAGTTGATTGCAGTATATAGTGAAACTAGAAACGAATTCTCGACAATTAAACGCTTAACGGTCATTTGGGGAAATAGGCCTGATTCTATGTATAAACGTATGTACAAATTTTAATTTGCTCTAGTACAAAAATTTATTGCAGAAAAATAGGCTGAAAATTATTTGTTTGCAAAAATTGTTGTAAAATATTTATTTAGCATTTGAATGATTGAGTACCTACGTATCAGTATTCATATAACACCTTTTTCAGTTAAATAATTTGATATTGAATTCTTTATATTCTATACCTTCAGACATGCTATATTTTTGAAAAGAAACTAGAAATTTCTATTATATTACAAACGAAGTTAATGTAAGTAATGGATCCATTGTGCGAAATAAAATATGACTAGAATTATGACTGGTATACAGAAGGTGAATTTGGAATGAGCAATATAATTATAAATAATAATAAATATATTTTATTTATCTCAAAAGGTACAAAGATATTCTTACATTAAACATACAGCATAAATAGAACCTTGTTGAGAGCTGGCGTCTGAGCTAAATTCGAAACCTGTGTGACAGATCTCCAGTTCTCGTCTTTAAACGCTACAAAAGATATTTTAGTTTCTGTAACTGTCAAAACAGTGTCATTAAAACGTAAAAAAAAGTATGTGTATGTTTATGTGTAAGATTGTACGAGGGTAAGTTTTTAAGTTCGCGGAATGACAGTGAAAAAGGCGGGTAAACGCGCTCTTTTGATGCCTACCGTATTCAGTGACTCATAATTAGTCTGCATAGTAAAATTTGTTGTGATTGGATCATTAGTTATTAAACTATCGTTGACCAAGTATTTTAATCGGGAACGAAGTGAAAAAAATGGAGAAAATTGAATTCCGTGCGGTGATAAAGTTCCTTACTAAGCAAGGAAAGTCTGTTTAAACCATACTCAATGAGATGTCATCGGTTTACGGGGATTCTTGCCCAGGAAAAACAATGGTCTACAAGTGGCATAGTTTATTTAAACAAGGCAGGGAATCACTTGAAGACGACCCGAGGCCGGGGCGCTCCGTTGAGGTGACTACGCCAGAAGTTATTGCAAAAGTAGAAAAAATTGTATTGGAAGATGCTCGACTAAAAAAGAAACAACTCGCAGAAATGGTTGGAGTATCGGATACAACAATTTTTAAAATTTTACACGATCATCTTGGCATGACTAAGGTTAGCGCACGGTGGGTGCCGAGAATGCTCACGCCATTGCAAAAACAACAGCGCGTGGAATGTTCACGTGCGTTTTTGGACCTCTGCAATGAAGACAAGGATGGCGTATTGAATCAAATTGTTACTGGGGATGAAACTTGGGTTCATCATTATGAACCCGAGTCCAAACAAGACTCCATGCAGTGGCACAAAAAGGGCACAGCACCACCCAAGAAATTTAAGGTTTCACAGTCGGCTGGGAAACTCATGGCAACGATTTTTTGGGACTCAGAAGGAATATTATTGATAGATTATAAAGATAAAGGCATTTCTATAACGGGGGAATACTACGCTTCAATCTTAGAACAGTTAAAAGAAGCCATCAAAGAAAAAAGACGGGGAAAATTAACGAAAGGTGTCCTGCTATTGCATGACAATGCTCCCGTTCACAAGAGCCGAGTCGCACTGGCTGCCCTGCATAAGGTGGGCTTCGATATTTTGAATCACCCTCCCTACAGTCCAGATTTGGCTCCGAGTGATTATTATCTCTTTCCAAAAATGAAAAAAGAATTACGTGGTAAGAAATTTGCAACTGATGAGGAGGTTAAGGAGGCGGTTTCGGCGTATTTTTCAGACAAAGATAAAACTTTTTTTTACGAGGGAATAAAAAAACTAATTGAAAGATCTGAAAAATGTATTCGTGTTGCAGGGGAATATATAGAAAAAGAAAAATAATTTTGTGTTTTTATTATTACTCAATACCCTCCATTCCGCGAACTTAAAAACGCCCCCTCGTATGTATGTGAGTGTTACTTGAGAGTTTTGTGTATGTGTAAGTGTAGTGCGAGAGAATTATATGTTGTATGTATTTGTGTGTGAATTATAGTGCAAAATGAACATAAGCAACACACACTTATCGTCCATTTATTGTGCAATTTATATTTTCAGTGCGATCGTAGTCTAAGTCACACAGTCAATGAGTAACCTTCTTTTTACACTCATACTTAGTCATCAAGTAGAAGTTCGAAATTTTGTTTAGTTTATTGTATACGTAATTTCCTAGGACTACACAAGACTACATTGAGCACTCACGAACGCGGCTTCACAAGCATTACCATACGATATGAGGGTAGTATCGTCAGCGTATGTAAATATAGTAGTATTGTGTAGCTGTAGTTGACAGAGGTCATTAATATATATTAAGAATAACGTGGGGCCCAGGATACTGTCCTGTGGGACTCCATTCTCAATAGGCAGCTCATCACTACAGTAACCATCAATTCCAACACACTGTCTTCGGTTATCAAGATACCTTTTGAAGAGGGACAGTTGAGTACCTCTAATCCCAATTTTTTCAGGCTTTGTGGAAGGGATAGAGATTGAAATCGTGTCGAATGCCTTGGTAAAGTCTAAAAAGATACCTATAGTTTTCTGCTTATGGTCAAGTTTAGCTACTATTACGTTGGTTAAGTCAAGGACTGCTTTGTTCGTGGATAGTCCAGAGCGAAATTCGTTTTGTCTTGGAGACAATATTGGCGTTCGCTCTGGGAATCTGACAAGTCTGTTATTCGTCAAACTTTCCAATAGTTTCAAGCGTGAGGTAATAAGAGATCGGTCTGTAGTTATTCAGCCGATCTCTGCCACTTCCTTTGTGTATTGGGTGAACCACTGCCAGTTTAAATGTCTCAAAAAATTTGCCCGTTCTAAAAGGAAGATTACATAAGAATTGTAGTCATATTGAAAGAAAAACTATATTAAATATCTATATATAGGTAGATAGCTTTTTATTTTTGTTACAACCTCACTGGCCGTTCTCCGAGTGTGTGTAAGTTCCCTACGACATACGATATGTTCCTAGTGCGTGAGTCGATGCCTAAAAAATAGGAGAAAAACAAAAATATGACATTTATATCTCTAACGTACGTATGTAGATAACATAAATATTTATTTTCATAAGTTTATCATATAAAACGCGACATGAACAGTGTACATAAGCCATTTATGTATAGTTTTATAAGTGAATTTCGCGAATCATATACACCGTATTTATAAACATTATTCTTTTAACAGCTGCAGAGAGACAAAGTCACAGTTATATTACAGGTTAACAAAGTATCACGTTTCTAAAGAATTTTAACACTACCTTTCTTGAACTTGAAGGTCAAGGTGAATAGACTTATGGCATACCATCATAACTTAATGAATAATCTCATGTTTATGTTCAAACTATTGTAATAGTTATACAATCGCGTGGCCGCAAGTGTATCGGGTTACGCCCCGAGGCGAAACGTACCGATAAGTCGATGACGGCAGCTTTCCTAACCGATTATACCCGATATGCTCACGTTAACATGTTTTTATTCACGTAATGTATCGTGTGATGTTATCTATGCACGTGGAATTGTGTTTTATTTTTTGAAGGATCGATTGCCGTTTGGTGGTATAAAATCGGAAAGTAAAATGCCATCTGGTCGGATAAATTACGAACTAATGAAAGTCGTAGAATATATTGGAGATGTGGACGATAGATGAGAGGATGGAGTGCTAGGTTGCGATTACGAGAGGATTAATTTTTGGAAGGAGAATGAATAAAACCGTAATTTTTTACTTTTAGTATTTATACAAAGGGCTATGTTAATGGTTATAAAATTATAAAACTCAAATGGGGGGTAGTTGGTAATCCTGACTATCGTTATTTCGATTTCCATTCAGGACAAATCACGAGTGTGCAGATCACGAAATAAAATATACGTTCTTAAGTGTGTTCAACAGAATGTCAGTAGTCTAATGACCACAGCACAGGGCTCTACCTAGTTCTTAGACAAGACAGTTGGATGCCAGATTTAAATTTATTATATTATTCTAAAATTTATATTTTAAGAGAAGAGTTAAGTATACTCACAGTTAAGGATCATTTCTATTAATGTCAGATTATTGTAATTTAGATAGTTTTATAGACTTTTTAAAATTTCATCATTTACCACAAACTACGAAACTCGATACTGTTGATAATTTCTTGACATATAGTAGTAAAGAGATCTGTGTATACAAAATAGATAGAAAACTAACTCGAAAACAGAAAAATATATAGCTGTTGCGTTGCCACTATATTTCTATTAATCTATTTTCTGTCAAATATTTACACACACATTAGAAAAGGAACGTTAAGTCAGCACAGAGACATGCCACAGGCATATAAGGGCCAGTGTGCACCCTAAATTCCTTTACTGTCTGACGAGTAAGTATTATCTGTCAGTTCGCCGTCACATTCCTTAGAAAATGGATCTTCTTACATTTAATTATATCTGCCTAAGTTTAGATTAACAAGTTTTTATTTTATCTTAGTCTATTACAGCTTAAATTTGTTTTGTCAATGATGTAGAGCAGCGTCCTTTTTACCCGACTATGGCGAAGCTGAAAGGCACAGTAGTTTTGACAGTATGTATTTGTATGTAGCACCCTAGCACCTAAACTACTGAAACGATTTTAATAACAATAGATTCACTATAATGGCCCAGGTAACGTAGGCTATAAAGATTTACCTGCTATGATCATGTGGGTATCAGGAACACCTTAATTTAACAGACACGATGATTATACAGTTCATGCGACCTCGGCTCTATCTTCACCATTTCTGAATTTCTATACAAATTATTATGTTGTTTCTTCCATTTTAAACATGTTAACCCCTTTTTTTTAAATAGTCGTGTTTATACGATCTACAAATAATTGTTTCGAAGTTTGGATGTTTTCTATGTATAATATGTATGTATTTATTTACAGAAAAAAATATTAAAGTATTATATCAGTTAGTCTAGTTATCATAGCACAAACTCTGCTTAGTTTGAAACTAGGTGACGTTGTATGTCAAATGTCTGAAATATTTATTTTTATTTTTAAAAATTTTTTTTTATTTACGTGTACCGACCATATTTTTCACCTGATGACAAGTGATTACCACTGCTTATGCTTAGCAGCAACACGAAAGAATTTTGAGTTATGATTGTCTGTGAAGTGTTTGGCGGTCTGCGGCGTAGTTAAGGTAATACTATTTAGCAGTAGTCTATCTTCATACAAATGGGAAGGAAATGAATTTGTAAATTACCTGGTCATAATTTTAGGTTAAAGTATAATATAGTAATATAGTATAATATAGCTCCGTATATAAAGATTGAAAAAAAGTCTTCAATAAATTCGAATTACAGCAGTCGAAAAGACAGTCACCTTAAGGCATCAACCAATAATGCACTACTTTTCATCTTATAAAAAACTCTTCTCTACTTAACCTTTAAGCTCACATAATATTTAGGTACACAATACGCCTTAGTCTGGCCAGGTACGCTACGTTTACAAGATTTGCATAACAAAATTGTTTTGTATGAAGACATTTCTAACAGACAGAATTTTGGCAAAATTCTCTCAAGTGATATTCATAACCCTATACAGCGCGCAAACTGCCCCGGTAAATGTGCCAAACGGTTTAATCTACCCTCAAGCTGTAACGGGTTGAACCGCCAACCATGACAGTTACGACCAATGTTGTTTTAAACTACTGAAAGTATACGCTTTTGTGATTTTATTGTTGTAATCTACTACTTTCAGCAGTTATTTTTGTTATGTTGTTTAAACATAATACATGTGTGTGTAAATATACATATATATATGTATATTCACGAAGTCGAAGCCGTCTAAATTTAATTAGTAAATAAAAATATCTTTGCGTTTTTTCATTAGTACTATAAAAATAAATTAAGGAATTGAATTGTTTCTGCACATTTTTCATCCTGATTATTATTTTTTTATTCTGGGCCTACCAAAGTGACTCTACCCTGCCTGATAGAAAACATGAATAGACCCCAAGAGTGGTGGTCGCGATACTCATTACGAATGTTAACGATTCAGTATGGCGACCTACATATTGATGGTCTATTTAAATTACGTATGAAGATTATTTTAATTTAACTAACCTATTTTATGTTTGTTACAGGTAAAAAACAATTGGAATAACAACAGAAAGTTGGCATAATAAGTTCGAATAAAAGTATGTATGCTGACAAACAGATAGAACAACCACAGCCAAAATAGCGGCAAATTGGAGCGAAGCTTTAAAATAATATTTCTGTGTTAAAAGATTTTTTTTTCCAAAAAATGCTTTTCATTTTTTCGTTGCTCACAGGGTTTATAATAAATCCTTTTTGTCATATACTGATGAACTCCTAGCTGCCTTCGGCTACGGTGGCCAGTGTCAATGGAGATCGGCCAACTACGCAGCAGTTATTATAGTGCACAAGTGTGTGCGTAAACACAGGTGCACTCTCTGTTCCCTCACTCTCATAATCCGATAGGACGGCTATTTGACACGATTGGGGAAAGATCAGGCACAGAATCGATGCCTATACGTGCTCTCCTAGTAACGGGGGTTAACACCCTACTCCCCAACTCCGACCTGTTATTAAGCATTTCTATAATCAGAAAAACTACAACAGTCTTTGTTCGGGAATCGAACCCGAGACCTTTTGATTGGTAGGCAAATACGCTAACTACTAAACTAACAAGGCAGTACTGTACACTTTACACACATTATTCTAAATGTAGATCAAAACATTTAAGAGTCAGATTTCCAAGAAGAGTCATTGAGGTCGTACTGTTACAATAAGACTCCTTGTATGGCCCTTGTGTTTGTAACATATGATATGAGCCACTTCAAAAAGTCGACCACAAACGAAGACCTTGTAAGTTATAGCTACAAAACTTTATATTTAGTAAGGAGTAATCAAATCGACACTCAAATATTGATTGAAGACAGAAATTTAGGAAAAAAAGATAGTCAGAAAATTTCCTTTGCAAGTTATGTACATCATCATCATCAACAGCTTTCCTTAGTCCACTGCTGGACATAAAGTTCTCCTTAAAAGGGAGGTTTTGGCTTACAATACTACCCTGGCCAGACGATTTGGTGTAGGGTTTGTATCAAGTTTTCCTTCTCTTCACGGTGCTGGTGTCAGCATAATTTCCCTTAGTCACCTCTTACGACACCTAGGGGATGAACAGGGATGGTAACACTCGCTATTCTTAATCAGTCACCACACGAAAAGCTATGTACGATAGACATTATATTTTCGGTCATAGATTATCTATTGCTATAAGTATATATCTTTATTTAAAATAAAATAACGAGATGGATTAAATAGTGTACAATAAATGTATTACACTGCATTTTGGTATTTCGAATTTGAATTTTTGTACTGAAATAAAATATTTAAAAAAAACCATTATATGTACAAGTGTTCTCTTAATATTTTTTTAGAAATATGTCAAGATTTCGTTTGATGATGATGATGATGTACTCCTAGCCGATTCCGAGAGCAGCCAACGTAGGTGCACTCTCTGTTCCCTCACTCAAAATCCGATACGACTGGGACAGATCAGGCGCAGATGCGACGGCATTACGTGCTCGCCAAGACACAGATATGTGTTAAATAACCATTGAATATTGTAGTAAAATGATATAAAATTTTGACATTTACGCATCATTAACTTTACTCAATACGTCGTAAATGTCTGTCAATGTTTAATATAAAGAGAACTGTAAAATAATAACCTTTAAACTTATTCATTTGAATTAATGCTTTTAACTAATATTACTTAATACTCAGCCCTCTGCAATAGTACAACGCACCATTACACAATGGTCGTTAGAACCCAAAATTTATGTCTTCATTTTTAATGGTCAGTGTTACGCTCGACTGGCTTTTTATTATTTAGATATCATGGAAGCATAGTCTAGTGTTTGAGGCAAAATTTGTTGTTAGGAATTTCCTCAATTCTGTATAATACTATTAACGAAATCAGTAAACAACAATAAAAGAATAAAGTTTAAAAACCGGACTGCTTAAAAAAAGAGTATAAAAGAGACGAAAATAAATCCTATAAAAATCCAGAAATGCATAGGTATAAAAATTGACAAGATAGAGCCGTTTAGTCGTTAGTAGTCGTAGTCGTTTTTATGTTGCCCGATCGGGCAATATCTACATCATAGCATTGGAAGAAAGGGTAAGAACTGCTAATGTTGGACGAAATAACTAAAAAAATTCATAAAAGTTTCATTTTATTTTGACTTAAACAATACATTTATATATCGTGACGATTATCTCAGTAAAATTATTTTGAGGTAAGAATTTGGGATAAAAATTCGGTCATAAAATCTTGATAAAATTTATGGAACTTGTGTTACCCAGACCATTATTCCAAGTCTTTTGACATCTTATTTATTTAAATCGGTTCAGTAGTTTAGACACTACGGTGGAACATGCAAACTACCCTCAAGCTGCAGCATCGCTCATTACATTCATGTTAGTAGTTTTTAGCGACAGGAAATATTCTTAGTGCGGGATGTCTTTTTAAAAATAAGAAGAAAAGGACATCTATGTATATCAGCGGCTTTAATTGTTTGTCTGTACGTTTAGTATAATTGTAAACGTTAAAAGCATGTTTCCGATTCTCAGACTAAAAACAGTTGTGCTACATTCTCTTACATGACAAAACAAAGTCTATCTTAGCGTAAATAAGATTAATATACAGCCATCTCACTGATATTCAATTTGAATATTAATCGCCCCTGAAATAACATTGAAGAACCACACTTAATTAATGCCTAATTTAATCAACAGGATGGTGGGAGTTTACTCCATTTACATAACATGACCGAAGATTATATATTGAAGTATAATAGATTAATTTAATTTTTTTTCAGTCAGCCTTTTTCTCAAATTAGGTTGGAGTCAGCTTTAAGTCCACAACAATACGCCTGAACTTCGATTTTTTTACGTGGAGCGACTGCCGTCAGACCAAAAACCAACAATCCAAGTATTAGACGTTATAACAGCTCTCTTGTAATACTATTTTTTTTTCTTTATAGATTTACAGACGACCGGCACCGACAAGTTAGCGTGCTCTCCAAGATATGGAGGGGTCTCAACATGTTAAAAATGGTCACCCATCATAGACTGACCTGGGTAGGATTGGTTAACTTTACAATATGTTAAGTTACACGGTTACTACTGAGCCACGAGTCTCTTTATATAAATATTAAAAAATAAGTTCTAATAAATAGCTTTCTCTGCACGTTTTGAAGCATAATAGAAATTACACGTTCTAATAATGTTAATCATAATAATTCTCCATACAAATTACATTAAAAATAGGAGATTAAATTGGCTGTGATATGAATAGCATTGAATTAGACGACACATTGACCACAGATACAAATATTTGACATTAGTTGGCACCGCAACATATTTGAGTATTCATTTTTTTATTTTTAAAAAAAAAACACTGGCACTAGTAATAAATCCTGTGTCGCGAGGGACTTTACAAACGAACCCAAAGAACACCCAGACTCAGAACAACAGTTTGTGGATCACACAAAGTGTTATCCCATGTGAGGTTTAAACCCACAACACTCAACGCAGTCGAGAGCGGCGTGGCGACCGCTTAAACCACTAGGCCAACCGTGCAGTCAACGATAGTATGAATATATATGATTATAAGTAGTTAATAATAAGCTAATTTGGCGCAACCACTTCATCCCATCTCCTACTCTGTCGCCAAGGTCCACACGTACTGGCAAAACGTAATATCCCTGTAACGATATGGAATACAATAAAGTATTGAGTATTTCTTTGAAAAAGGGTTTTGGCTGATAGATTGACACATCGTCGCCTGACTAAATATGAGACTCATTTTAAAAGGATACAGTTTTTTCTTTAGTAGTACGGAATTCTAAAATAATAAATCATCGCTATGAAATTGAAAGCACTAAAAAGTGCTATTACTTACTGTAATATAAATTCTTACCTAATAAATGACCAAGTTAAATTACCCATATTATAATATAAAAAAAGCGAAATGAACATATTAAACCAACAAAAAATAAAGTTTGCTTTTCACCGAAAAGACACCGACATAGAACTTTATGGATCATTGAATTTGTTCGTGGAATTTATGCCGAATAAAATATTACATTTCTGTAAGGGTATTTTCATTAATGAACACTGGGGTGGGCATTGTTTTATTATAAGTTGAAATGTGTGGTCTCATTGTAAGCGGTAAGCGAATTTTATACTTACAAACTTGGATTAACTTACTGAGATCTCTGCCAGATGGTATTGGAGTTAAATTGGTTGAAACTTTAGTTATTTTTCCATTGAATGCTCATGCATCTTGGCTTGTTTCTGTTAAAGTTCACTGTATTTCATTAAGCTCCTTAGATTTGGGACATGTAAGTCTATCAACTAAATAAATTTGTAAATTTCAAGAACTTCGCGTTTCCAAGTCACTTCATTCTTACATAACTTCTTCATTTATAGTTTGTAACACTATAACCCTCGGTAGCCATTTCTACTCTTTGTGATTAACAAACACTATAAATTCGCAAACAAGCCCATTTTATGCTTTTTAAATCCGTTAGGCTGTCCGTTCTCTATAACACAAAAGGGCAAACGAACTAAAATAGTTTTCAACACACAAAATCAGGATTTTATTTGACAATAACTTGTCATAGTATTATAAAAACCTGGGGTTACTCAACAACTGTGATTATAAAAATTGTTTGAAAAATTTTTAATCTGCCTGACAGAAACTAAATATGTAATGCTTTAAATTAAGTTAAAAGCAAAATATAGTTACTAAACAAACGTTTTTTAAGTCCAACGTAATGAATGTAACAATTACGTCTTCTTTTTAAATCTTTTTATTGTCTAGGGACCCACTATTTAAAAATAAGAAGCAAATAAGACCAAACAGAACCTTACCTGCAAAATATTACCATAATTTATATTGAAAAGGTTTAGAACAAAGATAATATACATAATCAGATGAACAGAAAAAGTAATACGGCCTTATGCAGTTACTAAACCAGTGTATATATTAATCGCTAACAGTGCGACCCCCTCTTCTTTTTCGGTGTTCAATGTTGTAAAGAGTACATTAAAACAAAGCTACAGTCACACTGAGGGTTTTGCTTACCACCGAATACATTACTTGTTATTTTTGTTATAAAAACTTTTCAGATAACACTCATTTCTGTTATTTTCATATTCGTTAGGCTTTGATGTTCAGAAAGAAAATGTTATCAAAATGCAAGTAAAAGACTTTGATGTATATTAAAATGACTTCCGTATTTACTTTTTTTTAAACAAACGAGGCAAGAGATTCTATGATGGTAGGTTCCCACCACTGCCTATGGGCACCTACAACTCATGAGTGCCAAGTGTGTTGCAGTCCTTAAAACACCTTTGTGCTTCTGCCCTTCATTATAAAGGACGATGGGATAGTTTGTAACCTTAACTCCAAAGAGGTTAGCAGATGCGTGACGTATTAAACGAAAAGTTCGAACACTCTTATTTTTTTTGTGCGGAAATCTGCACGTCGTCTCAGGTACCAGTAGCCGAAGAACCTGGTGTACCCTAGTAAGGAAATCCCTGGAACCCCGACGTACCCCGGGCCACCTACAACTTGTAGTCCGTCCGTCCCCAGTGTGGAAACCCCTATATTCCCTTTTCTTCCTGCACCCAAAAACGCAAGCGCGTTGTATAGCGCTCGTATCGCTACCCCGGCCTGCTTCTGCTAGGGTGACAGATGGCCTCACCTGCCGCCCTCAGGCCTGCGCTTATAGAGGACGGAGCTCGTTTAACGATCTCCGGCGCCTGAGTCTTCTGCGGTACCTGGCCCGTTGCCTGGCCTGGCCGCGCTCCGTCATCTCCTTCGCAAGCATAACCTGCTCGTAAAAAGAGAGAACGGAGGTCCACGCGCTCCCGTTCCGTATCATAGCCGCAACCATGTTACTGAGCGAGGGAATCCTCACACCGACTTCTAACCGAAAGACGATCTTTAAAAGTCATATTGTTCTTGAAATTATTTTTGCGTTGTGTGCGTTTTACTGTTGACGTTAATTTTTAAAGTATATCTCAGTTACATTCACTTTTCGTTATTACTTTAACATTTGTTAGGATAGAACTACTTTCAACCGAACTACAATATTAATAAAACTGTTTTCAACTGCTAGTTTATAGTTAAAACTTGCAGAACTAAGTTTACTCGAAATCTTGAGACGAAATACATTTGTCATAAAAGATCTGAAAACGAGACGTCGAAGCCGGGTGTGATCTGCGTGTAGGGCTATGAAGTAGCTGATTTTAATAATTAATTTTATAAATTGTAAGCCGATTTGGTTCCTTTTGCTATTTGTTAAAGATATCAAAAGCCTTTTACAGTCCACTACTGGACATAGACCTCTCCTTAGAGGCCTATGTCCAGTAGTGGACTGTAAAAAGCTGTTGAAGAATTCCAGTCTAACATTCTCAGTGTTTTATATTGCCCCTAGTTTCTATGAGTGCGTCAAAACAGACATTGCATGATAGAAGTCAAACAAGGAGGTTTTGGCCTACTATGCTGGCTGGTTGTTAAAGATATACATAAATAAATTTACTTCAAATCATAAAACACCATTGTCTTTTGATGTTACATTATTATAAATAGGATAGCACTTTTGCAAGAGTCTACAATTTTATAAGTAAAAAAATATTACATTACGATTGGATACAGAAATAACTGAAGTTTTCTTTTATATAGAAGAAAATGTAGTCTCATATAAGTATAACATATTAGAAAAGATAAAAAGAAATCTAAATATATATAATAAATAAGTTTAGATTTTAAGGTAATCGAATAGAGCCAAAGAGAGATTATACCTTGAGCTCGCTGGGAAGTTTGTAAACAAATTCGCAATTCGCGTTTTTTGTGGCCACAAGGAAAACATAATGTAATGACTCGTCGGCGCCGTTTATAGGCCAAGTTCTCCCTACGATAACAAATCGGTAAGAATTTGTCCCACTTACTTCGTTTTTTATATTCCCCTTAAAACTTTTCAATAGCCTGGATCGTTGTTCCTGGTACATTATCTTTTAACTAAACATAAAAAAAATGTATGTAAAACTCCTAAATTTATCGAAAATATATTTATACAATGGTGCTCGTTTAGCAGCAGTTTATTTTTTTCTTTAAAAAAAAAATACAACTCCCGCACTAGTAAAAAATCCTGTGTCGCGAGGGACTGTACAAATACACAAGAAACGGACATAAAGAACACCCAGACTCATAACAACAATATGTGGATCACACAAAGTGTTGTCCCATGTGCGGTTTGAACCCACAACACTCAGCGCAGTAGAAAGCGACGTAGCGACCGCTTAAGCCACTAGGCCAACGATACTGTGTTGGTGTGTTGGTTACTGCCTACGGAAACCCACAATCAAATAGACACAAAGATTTTGAGGTAGAAATACGATCATACATTCGTTATCACGTCATAATATTTGCCATAGAAATAAAGAAGATATCAAACGCCCACATTTTTGGTATATATAGCATTTTACGCTACTTTTGAGAATAGGTAGTCAAATTAGTAATCGATATTACTCATAGGAATAGGTTGGGTAGATTGTATGCCAGCAGATCACCTTATAAAGTCAATACAACCCTGATAATCTAAAACCCTGGTACACTAAGTAAGCATTCATTACCTATGAAGTTTTGCATTGGATAAGTTCTAAAATAATAACTACTCTAAAATAATACTACGATGTATATTGTTAATCTTAACATCTATCATATATATTTTTTATGGTATTATATGATTATTAAAATAAGTAACTTGACGTTTTTATTACTAATATTTCAATCTCACCGAAAAATTCTTAACGAAACGATTGCGTGTCTTTTACTATTTAACAGGTATACATAAATAACGTACGATTGCTTTGGAGGTCGGGGTCGGACTGAGTGTGATTTGTTTGTTTTCACTACAGCGCCATCTAGCGTGATCTACGTGCTTTTAGCAACATTAGCGTGCCGAGTGACGGACGGCGACCAGTGTCGAAGTAAATCGTAGCCGAGGAATGAGTTAATTAAATTAAAAAAGCTTATAGCTTATTTATGGACTATTAGGGAAGTTTAATTAATGGTAGAACTTTTAAGATTTCAGTGATTAAGTATTAGTAACGTTTTATTTATAGCAGCGGCGTTTCGAAGTAATTTTATATTTTAGTATTTTATCGCACTACTTTCTATTAAAAATTTATATGCGTGCTTTTGTTACACTTTCTTTACTCAAGTTAACAACTCTTGTGGGTTGTGTGGTTTTATAGTATAGTCGTTAAGTAGTGTGCGCTAAAACGAACACCAAACAGTATACAATTTACTACTGAAGGAAATTAAATTAATATAATTAAATATATGTTCACATACATATGACTTCACTTTTACACATAAACTCTATTTCGACTACATTCAAAAGGCCGGCTGGTCGTCGGCCGTATGTTGACGGATTAAGAATATGCAGTGTCACTGCCGCTATTAATCCAGTGGCTGTCGTAATGGCCGACTATGGTAGGAAACTGCTCAGGACAACATCACTGCAAAGAGAAGGAAAACTTGAAGCAAACCCTGTACCAGTTCTTCTGGCCCACATGGTATAGAAGGCCAAAACCTAAAGTAGGTTTTGGCCTTCGTATCGCCTTCGCCTTCGCCTTCGCCAACCTAAGGAGAGATCTATTAGCGAACTACTAAAGGTTATTGAAGATACAACTTTTACTTGGACTTCTGCTTAAGTCTATGTATATTTTTTCCCTCTTACAGAGATTAGATACCACGTTTGTTGTTTTAGTAAAATAATTAATCGTTGATATTTTTGTTGCTCTAAAGAGACAGAAAAGTCGTTAAAGTTGGTAGGACTCGTAATTTTTGGAAGTTTGAGTAGTAAAATAGAACTACCCTCATATTAGACGAATAAGTTTTCATGAGCATATAAATGAATGACTTTGCAATCTTTGGAATCTTTTAGGATCTACTTAAATTTAATTAGTGAAATTTTGGAGTTGCATTTTACGTTAGTTGTAACTTTCATGTTTATTTTCTGTCACTTTCAAAACCAGCTAACGAGGGGTTGCGTGACGATTAAACAGCCAGATTTATGAGCGTTTGCTAGTTCAAACTATCACCAGAAATCCACTTCTAACATAAACTTAATTGGGAAACTAGACAGACCAATTACTCTATTTGATCTTTTGATCTATACTCCATCACTCTACTAGGAAAAAATGCATAGAACTTCATATGTTGAATACGTGAAGCCTGCGTGGTAAGCGATTATAGTTTTAGTAGTGCCATTATATAACACAATTTTTCTATACAGAAAATATTTTAAGAGAAAAAGGGCTTTCATGTCAATACTTTTTAAACATGCGTTGCAATTGTATTAATATTGATTTTTCTTAAGGGTGATTCAGACAGCAGACAGCGGGTAAGATGTGTGGGATTACAATTATACTACAAACTAGTTAATATAACTGTGGCCATTGCCACGTGCAAAGCAAATAAAGATACACTACAGAGCCATCTAGCAAAGACACAGAGAACTACGGAGTAAATACTAATCCTGTATCGCGATACATAAGTTCTCGCGCTTATTGGCATATATATAACTTTCCGCATAAACTGTTGAGCCGCGCCAGATATGATCACTTCGCGTGGTAGGAGGGCCGCCCCTTTTATGTTGGAGGGACACGACACCCGTTCCCCCACAGTGATCCCCGCTACGTGATTGGAAGCAGCTTTCAAAGAAGCAAATCAGCAGCAGCGTCATTGAGATGTCAGATGAGCAGTAACCAAGTTTAAACCAACCAGCAACCTAGTCCTCAGTAGGAATACCAAACGCAAGTAGCGAGTGCCCCAGGTTTGTTACCCCTACGGCTTCAATAGCGTCTAGGCACAGCACACTGCACCTACGGTCTGCGTAAGAACATTTTACACTCGGCGTTTGGTTCTGGCACAATTCAATCGCTTACATCCGGATGACATCCTGATGTCTGACCCATCCTTTGAGCTGAGTTATACTTGAGGTTTTGTAGCATATTAATAATAAAGCTGTGTAAGTTTCTAATTAGCTAATGAGCGCTATGGTTTGTTTTGTATAAATAGTTTGGCTTTCGTATATTAGAAACTTTATGTTTGACCTACATATTACTTCTTGAATGAAAGAGTAATTTTAATTAAATTATAATGAGTTTCAGAGAAATGAAAAACTCTCAAATATAAACTTTTATACTGGAAAATGCGGCCAACTAATTTACTTTTAGATTGTAATGTTGACGTATTTAACAAGCTATATAGGTCGGGTAAAAATTACAGTCTATTTGGCATCCAGCAATTTATATTTTTATTTTTCGAGTATGAAATAGACTCACATACTCACATTTGACTAAACGCCTACTGTTTTTAGACTGTTCGATTCCGACACACCACTTTAAACTAAAAAACATATATTTGTCATAAAGTGTACGTTCTAATGACTGCCCGCTGTATTTATTTCACAATCTTTAAGTTTTTATCGAATTGAGCGCTTCTTAACTTTTCTACACAGATTTTGAGTTATTCCATGATCATCATCAACATCAACAGACTTAAATAGTCCACTGCTGGACATAGACCTTGCCTTTCCAATGATGTTTTGGCCTGATAATTAACGCTGACCAGACAGTATATACAGAGCTTATTTCAAGTTTGCCTTCTCTATGCAGTGCTGTTGTCTCTTGATAAGTGTGGTGCTATATTCTTAATCTCTCACTACACAGAATTTGGTACCCCATAATCCCTAACAATAAATAGTAAGATTCGCATTCAGTGTACATTTTAAGATTTTCCTAAATTACCAAGCATTTAACGAAACACATACATCATCTACATAAACATACTAATATGGATTTATATCACTAGCCCCGTTTCCCTACGATAAATAATAACCAGGATGATATCCATCTTCCCGTGGGAGTGTCGGATGCTGTAACGACTCAAGGCTGCGTAGATGAAGGTCGTAATATAAATAATAGGCTTAATAATATGATAGCGAAGAAAAATGATATAGCTAATTCATGCAATACACCCTTGGTGAAAACCGATTTTTGGGTTCCGTGATATACAATTATTAGTAAGTGCATTAATTCTATCAATGGATATTCATGTAATGCCTTTTGAGCGTCAGCATTACTTCAGAGCTAATGGACGTGCTCGTCACGTAGCATAAACCAGTCTGGATTTTTTACATAAACTTTTTGGACCTTTTTTAACCTGGATACCTGAGGGGATCCTGGAGGGTGAAAATTAAACCCCGGCTTAGCAGTCAGGGTCCCTAACCACTGTAACAACATGCTCATCAAATGTAAAAACACCACTGTAGTGTAATCAATTTATAAATCAAAAATATGTTTAAAAACGTGAATATACTTTTAACCCTGAAAAGGAATGCTCTTCAAAAGAAATCCTCTTTTTACTTTATTTTCTTTCATTTACCCATGTGTTCATTTGTGACCATTAACCAGGACAGAAATGGTACCATTTCTTGCATGTGTTTAAACTACGCAAAACAGCCAATTACCGAGTTACTATTTGCAAAAGTTTATAACAGGTTTGTGTGTGTGTCTATCTGTCTGCTTTATATCTTTTGAATATATTAAATTGAATATACATGGTTATAAATTTGTATGAATACCATTAATTTGTTAATTAAATGTTCAACTGTAAAGTTTATGAGGTCTTGAGTAAATTTGCAGAAATTTACTAATTTGGTTAAACATAATAAAGTTCAAACCTAAAATTTAGTTTTAAAACTTCCTTTATAAAGAGAGAACCATGTCCAGCAGTGGACTGTTAAAGGCTGTCGATGCAAATCAATAATTAATTTTGAAATATGATATTCGAGATTTGACATATTATTTTTATTATGACAGTCATTCCAGTCATACTTTTTTAATTGAGTTTGTTGTGTTGGAGCTTAGTGCCTTTGAAATTTGAAGAAAATATTCCACATCGAAGGTCTGATGAATACAAAATAAGTATATATAATAAGTGGAAAGTATGGACTGATAAATACAACTTTACAAAAAGATTTATCAAGATTTACGTGCAATAACGTCTTTGATCCTTTTTTTATGACCAGCACCTTTTGGCAAACGATTACTTAGAATTCCAAAGAGATCAATCATATATTACATATTGTGAAATATTATTTCTGTCGCCTGTGTGTTGTGAGAAGTTAAATTAATAATATTAGTCGGTAGTCGTTAGCCTCATTTTTACACAATTTAATTCTATAATAAATTTTCACAGTAGATCTGTTAATCCTGCAGTACCTTATAGCTTTCGCTAGAATAATATGTATTTTCTCTCTTTTCAGGTAATATTGAACACCAGTAGAAATTCCCGCCAGGTCAGACAGAGTTTTAATGAGGTCTCAGGATTAGGGGCCACGGGATAATTTCCCGGGCAACTTTAATGAGACATTCGAGTGTCAAGTGCCAGATCGGGTAGGGAAAGAAAATTTTCTTATTAACTTTACCCAAGTTTTTTATGGACTGTTTTTAAAGTGTCCTTTTCGTGTATAATTATGTTGGGAGTGATTTGGGTTATATCATAATTTTGTTTTTGCTGTAAGCTATCTTGTCGGCCTTGAATGTTTTTCTGAAACTTTTCTAAGTAAGAGGCTTATTACACGTAGCGATCCTTTATTTTTATTAGCCCAATTTGTAATATATACACTTAGTTTTATGTTAGGCTAGCAAGAAATTTGGCCTTTGAAATTATTTTTTTTTTTTGTAAAAGAGGGAAACAAACGAGCAGACAGGAAGACCTGATGAAAGTGAACACCGTAAAATAACATGTTTTTTATACGACTATGTCAGAAAGGAAGTTATGCCTTCGGGTGTAAATATGTATGAATATTTCTTCTGCACTCTGTTTTATTTATTGGTATTGAAAATGTAGATATTGTGTGTTTTTGTATGTTTATATTTATATGTATTAATGTATATTACAAGCAATACTTCCTTGTTATTTACTTTTATGTGATTCAATTTATCTCTTTTACCTTTTTTATACACCAAAACGACACATTAATGCGTCTTTCTACAGCCGATTGGTCCAATTAGAGGTTGCCTGGAGGCAATTGTTTTTTAAAGATAAGGCAGCCATTTATACATGTGTTGTATTCACCAATGTATTTGATATTAATCGGTGTGCAATAAAGTTTATTCTATTACTTTTTTTTTAGTTCACTGATCAGCTCGTTGTATATTTATGTCATGTGTCATCTTTGTGTCATGTAGACGACTAATTCGAAAAGATATTTGAAGTTCTTTTTCGCTTTTCCTACACAAAATTTTTACTCAACAGTTATTTATGAACCAAAACCTATACTCTTAAGGATCAAATTGGCTTATCATTACTATTTCAGTAAATATTACCTTTATCTACTAGTATATACGTAGTATGTCAACTATGTTGATCTGACTGATGTAACGGACAATACCATTAGTAGAGGATGTTGACATTCAATTTCCAAGGCTCACGGGCCTATTGTACCTTCAAGATAATAGTAAGAAAACAGGCCGTACGTGTGTATGTTTAACTTATTACTGAATATTGTTTGATGCTGAAATTTATTGAGACATTTCACGGAGAACGTTGTAGAAAATATTTTTCGTATAAAACCTTACAAAGGCCACCTACCTACCTACCTACCTAACCACACAATTAATCAATCAATTAGCCTTTAGCAAGTCAATTACTAGATATATAAATATTATTTTCTATTAGGGGAATTTTAGTCACAGCCAATACTATGTCTGATGGAAAGTGTAAAGAGAATTCAAGAGTTGTAAAAAATAGTCTCTAAAGATAATTTTATCTATCGTTTTGTCAGTTATGGGCTTTATTACTAAAACTGCAAATTTATATATATGCAGTTTTAGTTATATCACTTAATAATAGTTTTCTTTCAGACTAGCTTTTACAGTCAAAAGTAGTCTTCTTCAAAAATCAAAGTATCTCCATGCAAAATTTGTAAACAAAAAATACTCTAATAAATTCTAAAAAGACAGATTATTTCATAAAAGTGTTACAAGTGTCAACCACAAACTTATACTTACCATGTAGACAGCATTGCCGAGCTACATTCTTCTAAAAGATAGAATGTTGAATTGCTAGAAGGCATAGGTACTCGAACACATTCACGAACATGATTTGAGATCAAACTGAATAAACCAAAACTTTTTTTTAGTTTATGTTATTAATAAGAACCAGTTATGATTAATTAATTTGACTAAGGGCGCAAACTACGCAATACGACAGCATTGCAAGGAGAAGGAAAATTTGACTATACCTACCAACCCGTCTGGCCAGCGTGGTATAGTAGACCAAAACCTCCATTCTAAGGACAATTTGTTGAAGATAATAATATTATTATATACGTAATCACTTTATAAAATATAACACCAAGGCACGTGTGATCAGTTTTTTCAACCTTTAACAGTAACCCACTATAACGAGTTTCGGTATTTTTATTGCAACCTACAAACAGTATCTTTGTGAGCATTTTAAAGCTCTCACATTACTTCCAGTTGCTCAAAAGATATTCTTCTTGTAGTCATAGTTTACATGTTTTATGACCGCTCGCTAAGATGAACACACAGAGAATTTGATATGTATTCTTGAATATTTATATTCAAAGTTTGTTTGTAATCGGTAGTTCAAAAGTAAAAAGGTAAGAAAACTTTTAAAACTTAAGAAAAAAGTAATCCACTTCTAATTTTTAAGATGCCTTATGTAAATTCGTTCCCAATTTTTAAACTAACGTCAACATAACAAATGTCTTTCAAAATGGTAACTCTAATAGATTTATGCACTTGGTTCATCATTACAATAGATGTCTCTAATTATATTATTTATGTTTATCCTTAAAGAATAAAAGTTAATTCAAGGTGCTTGATAATCAGGCCAGCTTCACCGGGTCAGAGCTCTAACAGAAGACCAAACTAAAGCGACAGCATCTGTGTTGTGATGTTTCGTTGGTGAGTGCGAGACCCAGGCCCATTGATGCAGGAGTGACAGTTATCGTGGTAAGTGTGTACGCCTTACACTGCAACTTTGACTGTCAGGCCTTTACGTCCCAAAGTTGGGCGTGAAATAGCATTTCAGGCCACCATCATTTTTATTTCAAACATTAATCGAACATTAGCACGAATTGCATTTTTATCTTTAAAAATACGTTGTTAGGTAGATGAAAAATGTAAATCTTTTATGAAAAAATACAAAATATTTTACTGTGAAATGGATCTTATAGTGTTGATAGTGTTTTGAGTGGTAAAATAAGCTCCTTCCGAGCAAAAGAGAAATTCTTACTTAGTAGTTAATTGCATTAGCACCGCCATTAAAGGAATTCTCTTATTTGCATAAAAAATAAATGCAAGGACCAAGAATATTACACCGATGAAATGTGCGAATACAGACTGTTTTTGTGGGCGTTATTTTAAACTTCGTCTTCAAACAAGCGCGAATAGCTGTTTCAGATATATTTCTTTTTTAAACTTCATTTAGACACGTTAAACAAATACTTAAAAATATTTTTTCGCTTTTTGTAATATTAAAAATGCAAAAGTGACTGTGTTCTAGTTTAGTTTGTTTCTTGTTTAGATCATCTTGAAATTTTACATTGTGTGTACAATACACATAAGGCTATACAATAGAAAGGGGACGGTTTTTAGGTGATAGTAAAATAAATTTCACCTTATCGAAGTTATGAATAACGATAACTTCCACTGTGTAAAATAAAATTAAAACCCTTGCCCAATGTAATAATTTTGTTATATTTATGAATGTATAATACTATGGTATGCTGCAACTCTTAATATAATAAACTTTTAGAGTAACGTAAGAAGTATTCGCGTTCGCAAGTATTCACATCTTGAGTATTCGCTTTAGCATATTAATTATGGCTTAAGATGTAACTTAAGGTTAGTATTAAGTATGTAAGGTATGGTGAAATCAAGCTAGCTAGTAAACAATACATTTTGATTTGTTGATTCTCTAAAACGGTATCTTTTACACTTGGTTTAGTCTGGACTGAATAAAACGGGTATTATTTTTAGTATAATATTTTATCAAATTACGAGTATATTAAGATTTTCATACACAAGACAAAACTTCTTAATTGGTTGAACAAATACTTGTGGCATTTTCTTAAAATGAATCAGTTTGCCCGAGTAATTTAATTTCCCTGAAGACTAAAGTTAACCATTCATATTCATAGTTTTAATGTAACATATTCATTATTTAAGCTTGACGTAACCGACTAGGTTATTTCAGTCCATGTTATCTTGAAAAAAAAAGGTGAAAATATAATTAAGATCTTCTTCCATCTCTCTCTCTCTCTCTCTCTCTTCCTTCCTCTCTTCCCCCTCCCCCCTCTCACTCTATCTCTCCCTCTTTCTCCCTCCTCTTTCTCCGCTTCTCTTTCTAGCTCCCTCCCACTCCCCCTCTCTGTCTCTATCTCTCTAACTAAGTAATTCTTTCGTTGCTTTTCAATAAGCCAGTCAGGTTACCAGCGAACAAATCCTAGGCCTCTTGAATTGCTGGTAACTGTTGTTTCCCGAATTTGTTTTAACTTTGATACTAAATAGATAATTTGACTTCTCAAAAGCATTTATAACTATCATCGCCTAACCTACCTTTCTGAAAATTATAATAACTTATTTTTGACCCTTCAATACACATACGATTACCTGGAACAATATCATTTTATTTTCTTTCCGTTACCTAATCCTATGTCAATACAGGAAGTCAGAAAAAGTCAGAAACATTTGTAGAAACTAAATAAATAGGAAAATCGAACATGTCAAAGGATTTGTCTTCCTCAATAAGCCGATGATAACATGTGGCATCTAACTTGTTGCTTATTGTACTTTTATTCTTTTTACTCTCGGATTTACGCTTGTTGGAATTTTTTTTTAATTTGATACTTCTCTCTGTAGTTTTTTAAAGAAAGCCGCCCACCCAACCTTGGCCTGAACGTGGACATTCGATTTGTTAATAATAGAAATTATAAATAGTTGTTTTTAAAATATTTAGAAATTATAGCCACGTTCCAATAGTATAAAAGTAAAATATGTTAAAAAGGATTTTAATATGGTTGCTAGGCCCAAGAGCCTATACAAAGTGATTGATGTCCTTCAAAATCTTTTCAAATGCATTTTACTTTGAGCTTTAGCTCTTCGAGAAGGGAAAATAGATATTTTTCAGAGAATATTTTAGAATTTAATAAATATATCTCTAAAATATATTTTTGCTATATCGCTATACTGCAACATGAAATTCTTATCCTTTTGGCGGTAGACAACAAAAAACTCAGAAGCTTTTCTTTCCTTATAAATTATTCGCCCACACAATTAATGTCCTCACATTTTTCTATTCTCACCCCTAAAACATTCGTTAATTTTACCAAGTGCAATGCTAATTTGAATGTGATCGTATTATCTTTATGTCAAGGGGGGTTTATGGCGATATTTCACGAGGGATGCCCGGAGATTTTAATTAACGAATATAACTCGAAAAGTTTACGCGGCCATGTTGTTTTCCCCGTAATTTTTTGTACTCCCGGCAATAGGGTATGTAAATAAGGTAGTCGATAATGCTTCAAAGTACACACAAATAAATACTGCAGACTTGTAGTTTTCGGAATGTTTTTGCTGTTAAAAAATTTCGCTGTTTCTTATGTGACTGATATGTTTTTCACATTACCATGACGGTAGCTACCTACTTTGGTTTACTTCGAAAGTATTCTGAAAATATCGCGTTTTGAAAAGTCGTGTTAATGTATAAACTTTCTTTAGAAATTTAAATAATCGTCACGACCATAACACTACTCAATATGGTACTCTAGTTTATTGTTATATTTAAATTATTAATTATATTATTATTGCTAATAAAACACTAAGTTCTACTAAATACGTCTAAATATTACAGCTTTATTTGTTTAGGCTGATTACTGATCACCTAACTCATTTTAAAAGCTCTATTTTGACTATGGCCGCTATACTGCTTTCTCTGCATTCGCAATTAATATAGTGATCATCTCTCTTAGATTCTGTTCATGCTTTCCATTATACAAAGTAGAATACCTGTGGCAGGTCCTAAATAAAGAAATATATAAAAAAAGTCTTATTCACGTAGCATATTACTAAAAAAAAGTTATATCAAAACAGTGATATAAATTATGACACAATATGCACCAGTTGCTCTCGTGTATTAAAGGAAGTTAGGTTAATTCACAAAAAAAAGCCAAAATATACGAATAATCTAATATATAAAATTCTCGTGTCACAGTTTTCGTTGCCATACTCCTCCGAAACGGCTTGACTGATTTTGATGAAATTTTTTGTGCTTATCCGGTATCTATGAGAATCGGTCAACATCTATTTTTCATCCCCCTAAATGTTAGGGGTAGTACAACCCTAAATTTTTTTTTTATTTTTTAGACAAAATTTTTAATTTCTATTTTTTTATGATACAACATACAAAAATACATACCATCCTCAATTTTCACCCTTCTACGATCAACCCTTATTTTTTAATAGCCATTTTAGTAAAAATGGCAAAACAACATTTGCCGGGTCAGCTAGTTATATCTATATATACCTAATATAACAAAATCGTATACCCTGATATGATTAAATTAAAAGGATGTTAAAAGAATCCGATATTGTCATTAAATTAATACAAAATATTTTCGTGCGGTAAGTAAACGCAATATGCAATAATCTTGTTTTTAAATGTAGGTAAGCATTAAGATTAGGATTTGAAGAAAGTTATCAAATTCTGACGGAAGACACGCACAGTTTTCTTGTCCAGTAAACTTCAAATTCAGCTCCATGTTTATATTTACGATAAAACGAAGTGGTTACTAAGGGTGGCTATTATCAGCCCCCGGCACTTAACGGGAATAGCCATTCTCTTCCCCTAAGTTGTCAAATAACTTATGGCGTTAATGAAATGCTTCCGATAGGTAATTCAATACATAACAGAAGTGGTGCTAAATAAACTAATTTAAAGACATCTATAAGATATTGTATGTTGTGTCAATGTTTGTTAGAGTGAGTAGCTTAATTTTTTTATAGAATAGCGAACACAAGAACTGACGCCTGATAGTAAGTGCCTACCGTCGCTGTAATTCAGAAGACGCAAAAGCGTTGCCACCCGTCAGGTGGTTTTCCTCTCCTCCAAAATAAGGAAATTCCGTGAGGGATCAAACCTTCAATTCGGTAACCTTAAATCAATATATCAAATAATTTATTTTGTGAACGTAAGTAAATGGTGTGATTGAATGAAAACTGACTCATTCGGTGAGTAGTAACGACTTCCTCGGTGTCACAATGTTAGATGCGATTGCTGTGCTGGGTTCAATTCCCGAGTCGGTGTTTGTATGATTTTCAGTAATTTGTTTTGGAGTTTGAATGTTTTCTATGTATAATATGTATGTATTTAGTATGTTTTTCAGTAGTATGTATTTTAGTTATCTGGTATCCATAATACAAGTTCTGCTAATTTTGGGACTAGTTGACATTGTGTGTCAGATGTCTAAATATTGTTATTATATACATATCTATATTTCATTGAATACAAACAAATTACGATTTAAAATATATTTATATATACCTAAAAATATATTTCAAAATATTAAAAATAGTAGACCACCGACTTCAGATATCGGGATTCCAACGACAGAAACCTCCTCACTATACGGGCCGCGTCCAGGACTAACTTCAGTATTAGACTCTTGATCCAATATTCTTGCATGAGCTTCTTAAGATGTTTATTGTATTTTATTAATATATTATTAAATAAATTATTGCTTAACAACGGTTTTTGCGATTACGTGATATCATTCTTGTTGATCTTCCACATCTAATCTAGTTTCGTTTGTTACTTCTTCATCATTATCTAACTTAATGAATTTAGATAGAATTCTGAGTTAAACAAATTGTACATGTCATCATCGTCAATAGCTTTTATTAGTCCACTGCTGGACATAGACCTCTTTTTAGCAAGAATGTTTTGGTCTACTATGCCACGATGGCTGGGTAGGTATAAGATTCATTTAAAGTTTTACTTCTCCTTGCAGTGGATGTTGTCTTGAATATTTTGCTCCCTTAGTCGCTTACGACACCCACGGGATTTATGAGGGTGATGATACTCTGTATTCTTAGTCTGTCACCACATCGACATTTGCGAGTATTATCGAGATCACTACCAATCGTACTCGTAAGCTGTCGTTGTTGACTTCCATTTTGCGTATTGACTTAGAACCGGCTATAGGGCAAATATTTGCACTAAAAGTTTTTGACTACTTGAATCAGTTCAGTTAGAGGCGTAGACATTCAACTTATATTTAGTTGAGCATAGTACACGGCTTTGTATAACATTGTATGTATGTGTATCTTGATATAGATATTTCTGAGGCCGGCAATTCCGCCTATATTTTTTTTAATTTGTAACCTCTTCAATTAAAATATTTTTAGATAGTGTCAAAATTTTAATTGTTGAAACTTTACTCGTGTTTTACAAGTATTTTTATTTTTATGAGAGTACGAGACAAAGGGTGATCCGCTGTTGAGGTAACTTTTTTAATCACCCGTGTTTAGTTGACAACAATTTAAATAATTTCGGGTACATTTTTGATGGGCAATTGTGTGAAATATTTTTTAATTTAGCTTTGTGTTTAGATAAATACTCCGTCAATTTTTTTAAAGAACGTAGAAATTAGGTAGTCTAAGATACGATTGACACAGTAGGTTACAGTATCGCTTACTATAATGGCGCAATTGTGATTCTTGCTACCCTTTCCCCGGCCATTTGCAAGCAAAGGAACACCTGAGTGGTTTTTAGTGGATGAGTTTCGGACAGACCCTTTAAAATGGTCGAAGGCATCTAAGGATCTTCTACACTTTTAACGAAAAAATCAATTACTCTATAACACACAGATATACATACAAATACATATATACTTATGCATTTAAAATCAGTCACACTTACATATACACAAACTTGCTACATTGTCTCAAACATATACCCAAATCCACTACTGCATACCTAACTGAAAAATAAATCAAAATATTAGATACTTGCCAATTTTATTGTAAATAGCTACCAAGATTCACCCAGGAGGTGGGAGCCTGGTGTTCTGTGATACAGGGTTTTACTACTACAGACACCACTCTCTCACAAAGGAATAAAATTTTGGACAAATGACACGCAACGCCATCTAGTTTCAAACTAAACAGAGCTTGTACTGTGATAACTAGACTGACTGATAGAATACTTCATTTTTTTTTTGTAAATACACACATATTATACATAGAAAACATGTAAACTGCGAAACAAACATTTGTAGATCATACAAACATTTGATCCGACCCGTTAATCGAACCCGAGACCTCAGACACAGCAGTCGCATTCACTACCGAGATGCGCGCTGCCGAAAGAGAGTAAGTTAATCTGTATTGCACCTATTGTATAAATTGTACTTACCTTTGCGAATGAGATTAATAAATATACTGTTATTAATATTATTATTTTTATTTAAAGAGAATGTAGCCCCAAAATCCATGATGCCAGGTGTCTTAAACAAACTAAACCTTCTGTTTTATTTTATGTTTTTCATTTGAGAAAAACAAATAGAAAGTTACGTTAATCAACTTACATTGTACACAGTTACCGTAAAATCTCTTCACAAGTTATTAGTACCATCCATGTTACAATAAGTATGTAAGTAATGTAACACCTACCTTCCACATAACAAATGACTTGCTCGAAAATTCCGCCTTTGTGAGGCAACAATTAAAAACCAGCATAATAAATAGGCTACACGTACAACGTGACACGCCCAATCAAAACGTAACACCTCGAATAATTAATTATAACATGCTCATAAATGTAGCGACTAATTATGCCAGAATGTACAACTGAAGTAAATTAATATCGATGAGAGATTAGATGTAAATGGGACGGTGTACATCGATCCCTTGGGAGTTATACGTAGTTAGAATTAAACAATGGAAGGTTAAACTATTACGGGTCTGGGAATTCAATATATGAAGATGATTGCTCTGAACTCCATTGTCCTAAGGGCCATGCAGACCAAGTGGGTTGTCTTTAGACGGGTTAAGAAGTTCTAATTCAAGTGTGTATGCTATAGGTTTATTTGGTAACTAAAAATTCTTCTAATACACTAATACACTATTTCTTTTTGAAATATATTTATTAATTTAACTGCATCGTTGGTCTAGCGTATGCGACTGCCAATTAAGAGGTCTCGGGTTCGATTCCCGAGTCGGGTCAAAGACTGTTGTGGACTTTTTTTGGTTACAGTAATACTCTACAACACTGGAAGACGCCCGGAGTTTGAAAGCTGGATTTTTAACCCCCGTGTCTCAGAGAGCGCTCAAAGCCGTCGGTCCTGCGCGTGATCTCTTCCCGCTCGTCTCGGATAACCATCCCATCGAGTCGTGAGACTAAGAGAGTGCGCTTGTGTTTGTGCACACACTTGTTTACTATAATACCTCCTGTATAGTTTTCTGGTCTCTCTCTCTCTCCGTTGAGACTGACTATCGTGGCCGAAATCGGCTAGGAGTACATCATCATTTATGTTTTGCTTAATAAGTAAGGCTATGTACCATCGTGAGATATACTTCTCCTAGATCCAGCTAAAACTTTGAATACAGAAAATTTTATGAGTTTAAACCTCCTTTCTAAAGACAGGCCTATATTCAACAGTGGACTATTAAAAGCCATTTCTGATAATGGTGATGATGTTTCCATCATCACTAAGGTTTAAAATAAAGCAGAAAGGCTGTAGAATTAAAATATACTGAAGCGAAATGAAGTCACTCAACTGCTTTAAGATGGAGATATAACATTTAGTTTATTTGAATTTCTCCCAAAACCTCTTCAGAATTCACGAAATCGTGCCTTAAAATAATAGATAACCGTTAATTGTTATAAACTGGTTATAGAATGGCAAGTGAACCGTAGAATTATTTCCATTAAGAGAGTTACAATCTGCTCTTTCTAAAAACAAAGTACTAGTTAATCTATTAACAAAACGGTTTGAAACACTTTCAGCCCAGTCCGTGAGCCGAGCTTCATCATCTTAACACGATTATATCAGAAGAGTCACTTTATACTTAGTCTGGCCATAAATACTGTTACACTTAATTATAAAAAAATATTACATTTGAATTTCGAATCTGTCATTTTTATACGATTGTTCATTGTGTTTTCTCATTTTGGCGCCAATACATTGTAAAATATTTTGCGATATTAAAATGGTGTGGGGTGATAAAGAGAACCGAATCGCTGTGATAGCATTACACAAAGTAGGTATGGAGCCAAATGCAATTTTTAAAACTCTCCATACACTTGGTATTAGTAAAATGTTTGTGTACCGGGCTATTAATAGGTACAATGAGACCTCCTCTGTTTGTGACAGAAAAAGATCTGGCCGTCCACGTAGTGTTCGTACGAAAAAGGTGGTCAAAGCAGTAAGGGAAAGAATTCGAAGAAATCCTGTCCGAAAGCAAAAGATTTTATCTCGGGAAATGAAGATAGCACCTAGAACCATGTCGCGTATTTTAAAAGATGACTTAGGACTTGCAGCCTATAAGAGACGCACTGGCCATTTCTTAACTGATAATTTAAAGAAGAATAGGGTGGTAAAATCGAAACAACTACTGAAGCGGTACGCAAAGGGAGGTCACAGAAAAATTTTGTTTACGGATGAGAAAATTTTTACAATTGAGCAACATTTTAACAAACAAAATGACCGTATTTATGCTCAAAGCTCTAAGGAAGCTTCCCAATTAGTCGACAGAGTGCAACGTGGACATTATCCGACTTCAGTGATGGTTTGGTGGGGTGTTAGCTATGAAGGAGTGACTGAGCCATATTTTTGTGAAAAAGGTATCAAAACATCGGCACAAGTGTATCAAGATACCATTCTTGAGAAGGTAGTTAAGCCCCTTAACATCACCATGTTCAATAACCAAGTATGGTCCTTCCAGCAAGACTCGGCGCCGGGTCATAAAGCTCGGTCCACGCAGTCTTGGTTGGAATCGAACGTTTCGGACTTCATCAGAGCTGAAGACTGGCCGTCGTCTAGTCCCGATCTTAATCCGCTGGATTATGATTTGTGGTCAGTTTTAGAGAGTACAGCTTGCTCTAAACGCCATGATAATTTGGAGTCCCTAAAACAATCTATACGATTGGCAGTGAAGAATTTTCCCATGGAAAGAGTGCGTGCTTCTATTGATAACTGGCCTCATCGTTTAAAGGACTGTATTGCAGCCAATGGAGACCACTTCGAATAAGCTTTTTATATTTTTAATTGTTTTATATTTATGTATTAAACTGACACACTGTAAAAGTAATAAATGTTATTTGCAGTTAACAATTTTCTTTTTTCTTTATTACAATATTTATGGCAAGACTAGGTATTTCGTGTTCGTTAATTGGACCACTTTTACGAGAAGTATTATTTTGATTGATTCTCTTAGTTAACGATCTTTGGCTCGGTTTCAAATTATTTAGATAGCTGTTATGGAATTACATTGAGAGGCTCGTGGCTAAGTTGTAACCGAGTAGGTTTAAACATTTTAAAGTTAAGCTATCTTCGACAAGCCAGTATATGGATGGGTGACCATATTATAACCTTATTGAGGCCCCTCTGTACCTCGGAGAACACGTTAAATCGTCGATCCTGGTTACCTTACGACCATCTTTAGCAATCGTTACGGGCAGTTGACACTACAAATTCGATAAGTCTTTCTTAGGAACTTCTCAACGCCTAGTAGGATTGTGAAGGCAGTCGCTCTACATAAACATTTTCATAAATCTTGTGTCACAGAGGACTTTATAAACATACAAGAAACGGATACAAAAAACACCCAGACTCAGAACAACCATTTATGGATCACACAAAGTGTTGTCCCGTGTGGGGTTTGAACCCACAACAGCGCAATAGAGAGCGGTGTGGCGAGCGCCTATACCACTACGCGAACCGTGCAGTCAAGTATAAAATTAACCGTGTCGAAATAGACTTAAAGACGACCGCAAACTAGTTTGAGAGATACATATTTAGACTATTTTTACAGTTGAAGATATTAGGACTAGACCAGACCACGCTAATAATGACGATGCTTGTCTGAAATTACTCAGCGATCACAAAGGAAAAAAGAAATAAGGAATCTAATGTGTTAGCTTATGTATTATTAATTTCCGTGCTCTTTGCCGGATTCTGTAATAACAGTCCCACTTAATCTAATTACTCATATACGAATGAATGAATGTTTTTTATTCTTTTACACCTAACCATGAAACGGATTATCGTGAAATTTATACATACTGTCTATGGTATACATAAACACATATGGCACCTTTTATCAGAGAAAAGGATCGCCTTTAAATACCTGAATTGATGAATAAAATAGCTTAAAGGTGAGGCAACAAAGTCTGGCATAACATACTGAAATCTTTTATGCACAGTTAAATTACTTATTCTAGGAATTTTCGTCCTGTCCATCCATTTTAAGCAGCCACTTCCTAAAGACCGATCCGATGAACGGAGATCCACTTATCAGTTTCATCGTCAAAATCCAAGACTATATGATTTAGGACATTCTCTTTCAAGTCAATACAACTGTAAAATATGGCCATGCTAACACGTGATGCTGTAAGTATTATGTCCGAAGCTCATTCTAGGATACAAAGTTGTATAAATAAGTATGTATATATACAGTGTATATTTATATTTAAATAATGTATATACAAATTAGCAACAGTATCTAAGAGTCAACTTGGCCCTTACACAGCAGCCACTAATTGACGCGAGCGGTGCTAAACTAACCTAACATGTACAAATTTGCATTAACACCAGCCATAATGTTTGGTGACGTAATGCTACTTGCTATCTGATGTTTGGATAATGAATCTTGGTGGTAGACGGGAGCCTCGCAAACGACGATGGCAATTACCGTCCAAATAAATTATATTTATTGGCATATATTTTGCACACGAGGCTCAAGCTCAGTTTTATTGTTTGTCAAATTTCCCAAATGTATTGTGCATTTTTTAGAATGAGGCTCTATCAAATCTGTTAAGTAGACATAAGGGTAGTTCTTCTGAACAGAATTTTGGAGGACATGCACTGACCATGATATGAGTACGTACTGATGATAATGTTGATGTACTCTTAGCCGATTTCGGCCACGGCAGTAAGCCTCAACGTGGATCTGCCTGTTACGCAGGAGATATTATAATACAAAAATGTGCGCAAATTGTACTCTCTATTCCCCCACTCTCATTATCCGATGGTACACTTATCAAACATGATCGGATAGAAATCAGACGCAGGACCAACGACTTCACGTGCTAATATGTATGAATTTATACATGTATAAGTGTGTACGTCTAAGAAACCACAGTGTGGTTCAACATACTACATTTTCTGCATTCGGAATGAGTACAGTAACCTTATGTTTTGGATTCTGTTCATGCCTTTCATCAGGTCGAGTAGAGTTATTTTGGCAAGACGATAACAAAAAAAAAGGTGTGTTTACCAACAGGCAGGTTCCTAAGTAGATACAGGGTCTACCTACTTTGGGAACTGTCTAGTTGTTATCATTTATTACTCTAGAGGCGGTCAAGGTTCTCGTAGCCTTTCTTCTTAAAGTATAAATATGCAATTTCATAGCAAATAAACTTGCTTGCCACGGAAAGTTGTTTTAATCGGTATGATTGTTCATTGTCGTTCCCCCCAGTCCAGTTATAACTTTAAAGAGATTGTTCACACCAAGAAACAAACGAAAATGTTAGTTAAATTTAAAAGAAAAATATTCTTTTTACATATAACTTCCTCGAAATAAAATAAGAGTTAGAATACATAATAATAATACACAGTTATATCTTTTACAAGTCTGTCTTTAAGAAGAAAACACAAACTCCACTTGTATGTATCTCCATCTATCTTAGACTTCTTATCGCACAATGTTCCTAATTAGTAGAATATGAATGTCGCAAGTTTGTTACTTGATGTGGTGCAAGTGATGCGTGTTAGTCTGTACCCAGTCATGAGATAATTGTTAAAATTAAACAATAGTTTATCTTTTACCAACTTCTTATTATAAGTTTGATAGAAATCTCGTGCATATAGCATATAAAATATAACTACGTGCGTTGAAAACTAGCGTTGCTATTAGTGTTCTTTATAATATGTAATAATAACTAAACAGATTTGACATATGGTAATCTGATCTCAAGTTAGTCAGAGCCTGTGTTATGATTACTAGACTACTGGGATATATATATCAAACATCTCTATAGCGAATGCAGTCTTTAGAAGAGCAGTTGATGTTTTTGTTTTTTTTTTTTTTGTATTTTATTAGTTTATTTTTTTCTTCACCTATATAAACCTTTGAGGTCACTGTTTGTATACTTTTTTAATTCTTTTTGTAATAAACATGTTGTGGTCTCCCATAATTAAGGAAGCATATGACACGCAATCTTAATTGTATTTTGTCTGATAGCATGTAAAGTGTATTCCTTATCGGAGATCCGTTATAAATAAATAAATAAACAGTTCGTAAACAGAAGAATAACACCACATATAAGGATAAAAAAGTGTTAAGCAATTCTTCCGCTATTTTTCCGAGTGAATAAGGTTACTGGATCTTAAATCCAACTCTCCTTTGTGTGGGGGATCGAAGGCTGGCAATGCACTTATGATTCTGAAGTTGCACGTAGGTGTTCACGACTGACAATAGTCAATAGTGACACATCTGCTGATTTTCCCCGCCCATATCATACCGAAAAATAATAATAAAAAATCATAAAAGTGAAAAGAGGAAATAATACAGTTTACTATCGTAAAATATTACGCAAGATTTGCCATCAGCATGATCGTATATAAGTATATATCATACATATCTCTAAATACATTCTGAAGTAACTGACATGGCACGGATAATCAATACACTGAAGTGGAAGTGGGTCGGTCATGACTCCAGTCGAACCGATGGTCGCTGGAACCGATGTGTGCTAAAGTGGAGACCACAATTGGACAAACGTAGTATAGGGCGCGCTGCAGCACGATGAACAGACGACTTGAAGAAGGTGGCTGGCAGCGGAGGGATGCGTATTGCTCAAGACCAAGAAGAAGAAGGCTATTTGGGGACGTTCGTTCAGCAGTGGACGGCGATAAGTTGGTTTGAAGTACATTCACTGTATAGATAAATCAGACCCAGACCAAATGATCGTGGTCATCACACAAAAAATGTCCTGAGTGTGTTTCAAATCCACGAATGCTGGCTTGGCAGTCAGTCTCACGATGCGCTAGACGAATATACCCATCAACTGTAACGACGCGGTACGTAACATTATACTCAGACCCTTATTATCCTAATAAGTCCTTATTAATGGATATGCTATTTTAGTACTAATCATGAATCCGCCAACTTCTTGTAAATTGCGACCTTTACAACATCTAATTCACCCGCTAGTAGTACTAATTGTGGTAAAACTGTATCTTGGCATTGGTGCCAATTCTGTTAAAAATGTCATTTAACTGAGTATTATTTCAATTTGGTTGCCTGTTCTCATAGTTATTACAAAATATTAAGTATAGAAAAAAATATGATCTTTTAAAACTGCTATAAAATGTTAAAAAAAAAAAACATAAGACTGCTACTAACTTGCTTGAGAAAAATATGCATCTCAACCCATGAGATAAGTATGCAAGCCCCGCCACGAAAATCAACAAGTATCTTATCACTGGTCGTATGTTTTCATTTCTACCTCTTATAGAGTTATGAATAAATAGATATTTATGATATGAATTTCATAAACGTTTTTTTCAGAGAGTTTTTTTCGAATTAATCAATCCGAGTCCCAAATTGCATATCCTAATCTACTAGAGCTAGGACATAAACCTAGAACTATTATTTACAGTGCTCAATTTATTCGTATATATGGCACCTCATTAAATATGCCTAACTTTAAAATTTGAGTGTATATAGATTTCTATGTAATGTAGATGTTATATTCTATGCTGATGCATATGATATATGTATCACTCTAAAAAGTTTGGACACCTTTCTAACGATGCTACTTGAAATAGAATCTAATTAATCTAAGGTTTAATTAACTCTTTTATAGGATTGAATGCCATCGGAAACGGAGAAAGTCGAACAACGTAATGAGCTGCTAATCGTGACTTTAAAAGTCGACAAAATCACGTCCAGCAGCTGTTTCTGTTTTACGATCATTCTTAAATTTAGATGGAGCAATAGTCATGTTACTTAAGATATTAGAATGAACACCTTTGGTTATACATGTAATATGCACTACGGCTTAGTTTTGTCACGTATCATCATCATCATCATCCTAGCCGAAAGACGTTCACTGCTGAATATAGATCTCCCTAAGGCTCTCCATAACAGCTTGTCCTGTGCTACTCGTATCCAATGGCTTCCCGCGACCTTCACTTGGTCTTCAGACCTTTGTAGGGGTTTACCAAGGCTGCGTTTTCTAGTGAGTGGTTGCCTCTCAAGAACTTTATGGCCCCATCGGCCATTGTTTCCGCACGCGATATGTAACGCCCACTACCACTTGAATTGAGCAATTTTTCAGGCAAATTCGTTGACCTTGTATCGTCTACAGATCTCCTCATTCCGAAATAAATGACGAGCATTGCCCTCTTCATTGCTCTTTGGGACTGTTCATACTCTAATAGGGTAGGGACACCGTATTTGCAACCTATCCAGAGTTAGTATAATTTTTAAAAACTATACTCTACAAGTCATCATCAACAACCTTTAACAGTCCAATGCGGGACATAGGCCTTAGCAAGGAGGTTTTGGCTTACTATACCACGCTGGCCGAACTAAAATATAGGGTTTGTTTCGAGTTTTCCTTCTCTTTGCAATGATGTTGTCTTGCATATTTTGTTCCCTTAGCTGCTCCTTACGACACCTACGGGAAAAATATGGGTGGTGATACTCTGTATTCTTATTTCGTCACCACACTGAGGCACATTCTACAAGTATCGAGTTATATGTTTTTGTTTTTAAATTTGTCTGGTACTAATGTATCTTGTACGTAATTAATACACCTACACAATAATTGTTTACAAGTCTTCTGATATAACAATTCAAAGGTAAGGAAATGATAATATTTATTGTAAGTTTTCACTCAGTATTCGTACCCGTTTTGAGAAAGTTACGAAAACGAGTGAAATGTGCTGTGAAATTAGTATTTTGTTACTTAAGAAATATAGATAGAAATAATGGAATATTTCGCTTACGATATTTTTCATAGTTTAAAGTCGTATAGTAAGAAGTCTTTTATTTTTAACTGTTTTTTGAAACAAATAAAAAAAAACAATAAATGTTTCATTTGCAAAAAAAGGGATTGGTTTAAAAATATAAAATTAGTAAATAGCGTGTTTAAGGTAAACATTTTAATATTTTTTTTTATTATTTATGTAATGTAAGTCTAGCCTATCTTACTGCTCCACATTCTATTGAACATATTTCACGCACTCGTTTACTGTGACTGGACCATTATATTTATTTACATTTAAATAGCTGTATGGATTTTTTTTTTAAATTTAAACTATTTCTTTGATTTGCAAGAGTACGTAAGCGAAGTCAAAGAAATAAATAAACATTTTTGAGATTTCAATCACATCGCCATGTAGTTTCAAACTGAGCTTGTACTATGATAACTAGCTTACTGATAGATTTTTTTTATATACGTGCCCATTATTCATAGAAAACACCTAAATTCCGAAACAAATATTTGCAGATCTTACAAACATGTAGTCCGAACCGCATATCCGAGTCGCATTTAATACCATTGCACCACCCAGGTAGTCATAAATGTCATCTTAGTTATCTAATAAAACAAATTTTATACTCAATACATTGATCATATTATTCAAAATCAATGACTTATTTTAATGTTTATCAAAATCTCTTAAGTTGCAGTACAAAAATAAATCTTAATATGAAATAATTTATCCGAATCGCGTTCTGCTCAATCAACCGTTCAACGGCAAAGGGGTCACAATTAAGCACTAACAAATAATGACCCCGTTAATTAACACATCAACACTGAAATTTTAATTTAACATATGACACCGGTCAGTGGTCAGATGTAGCCGCGATTTTCGGATAATTAACCCTTGCTGGTTGAACGAGCGATGATAAATTTAAAAATGTGTCGAATGCAGCTGATTGGTTGATTTCGTGCATCCGTTGTTTGGTATAATATATTATACGATGAAAAGTGGTTTAGAGTTGTCGGTATTTGATGTTAAAATATTTTAATATTAACTGGTGAAATGGTTGTTGTCAGTTGAGTTATTTCAATAATTGTGATTGAAAATGTGCGATTTTAGTCTTTGTTTACGTTGGAAGTGTTATTTGTTGTATGTTTATAAAATGTAATCAATTACACACACGATATGTTAATAATTACAATTGGAATTACAAATTTTACTTGACTTGCTTGATTGAATGTATTATATAGAGTGGGCCACGAATTAGTTGACATTTGAAAAAATCATATAAAAGAAAACACTTTGAAATATTATAAAAATTGTTTATTTACAAAAAAGATAATTAGTTGAAAATTATTATTTAAAAATGACATCGTCTAAATGACCACCGTTTCGACTTTTACACTCTTCTAAGCGAGCACCGAAATTTTCAAATACTTGTCGGCAAAGAGACCGCAAAATCACCGACCTCTTCCCTAATTTTTATTTTTTTATTTTTCTTTACTAGATTATTATAAATCAGTAACTTAAGTACCATCAGAGTTCTTTTTAGTTATTAAATATGTTAGTAATCTATTGCTGTTATGTTGGTACATTTTTAACCACACGAATTTGAGTTTCTTTTTAGCATCATACAGTTCTATTAGAAACTAGAAATTTATGCAATTCGTTTGTTGTATGAAAATCTTATTGTTTTTCTATGTATACCATCAGTCAGTAGATAGTTTATAATGACCATAGTGTTTAGGAAATATTATAACATTGGTATTTAGTGCATAGAGTAGCTAGTGCATTAACCAAATTCGTGTTCAATATGTCGCTAAGTGACCTATCTATCAGCAAAATTAGTATAAAAGCTTAATATACTGCACGTATAACATGTATACCTTTTGGGGATAGCCATAAATAGGGTTGCCAAATTCAAAGCGAGAATGTAAATTTTGAAAAATAATTAAAATGCAGAGTTTTTTTTACATTCTTTATCATTTTTAGATTGGTTAGAGAAGAGTAATTATTGATCCATAATTTATTATTTAACAGAATAAACAATTATGTAAACAGAATTCGTATCTCAAAAAATTCTGTCCATCAATCCAGGTCCGTCAAAAGTCCGTTATCAAATACTTTATGAAAAACCACCACCACCTGCTCACATCAAGGTTTTCACCATGGAACATCATTTATTTTAAGTAAACCGTACCCGTCAGAGGCATTATGTTTTTGGACTGAACTCAGTGCAAAGGTATAAATGTAAAAACTCAAATGGTTGCGTTCTTCTATGTTTTGTTTAGTTTCTTATTTATTTTGCTAATATCATTGTATAACTTGACCCGTTTTCATCGTAGACTACCTTCAAAAGCTTTTAAGTGTTAACCCTATCTAGATTTCTCTGCATCCATCCGCTGAATGAGAGTGCGGATATTCAGGCTTATCCTGATTCAATAGTTGCAGTTGTTAAATTGAATCCGATTTTGTTTTATTTTGGTGAAAATTATCCAGGATTCATTATGATTTGTAAGTTTCAATTGACGGTTTATTTTTTTCTCCGCTTACAACATGTTATAAAAAAAAAATTCCTTCAGTCTAATAATAGTAGTAATATTTTGTTGTATTTTTTATATTTGCGGATTTAATTACGTATGTAATACCAAGAAGTCCAATATATTTCGGTCTTTTTATCCAAGCCGCGTCACTGACAGGTGTCACAAAATGAATATCACCAATAAAAGTAACATTCAATTACTTTTGGTTTTGGAAATTCAACACCAACAGACGTATAATTCTAAAAAGTCTCGCTGTTATTTTTCGTGTACGCCAATATTCTCGACCACACCACAGCCTGTTTCACGCCCGCGCGCTTTCAATTTGCATTAAGGGTTTATCAGTTTTAATGTGAACACTAAAAGTTGTGCGCCATCACCGCACGACCGTGCCGACTGTGAAACATTTACAGGGTTGTAATTTTAAATTATTAGAATGCTTTTGAAATGTATCAGTTTATGACTTTTATAATTCATTTTTTTAAGACTATTTACCCAGTATTTTAGAACGAGTTACGTTTTTTTTTTAATTTCGTTTGCGCCAATTGAATTGGTAGTATAAGCCCTATGATCCATATAATGTATATGGTGTGTTATTAGACAGCGCAAGGATACATCGAAGCAATAAAAGTAATATATTGTGTACCTTATTGGACTTATTAAACAAAATGTGACTCGACCCTAGAAATGATTTTGTTTTTGTAATAGAAAATATATCTTGACTATTTTTGAATATGGACAAAATTCAACTAAAACTAATGTAAACACTGTACTAGCAAAGTTTTGAAATATTTTTTTCCTCGGCTGTTGAGATTGTTAATTCAATACAGCATATAATACTATATGTATGTCAAACGGCACTAAACATACTCCACAACACGAAACAATAACACTTGAAACTGCGTATTATTAAACGACGTGTAAAACACACGTACACAAGTTAACATCCCTAACAAACCGAAACACTAAAACACTCATATCTTCAAAACAGCGGAATAAGCAAAACTTATTTATGAAACAGAAATTATATTGCGGTACAATTGCATTATTGTGTTAGCGCACTAGTGGCGCCCACCAAGGGACCATTTTAATTGCACTTTTTGCGCGTCTCGTAATTACCCCGTATTACCCACCACCCACCTGAGGGAGTGTATGACGATGTTAATGCGTGGCCCGGTACAATGCACAATAAATGTAACACCGTTTTGTGTTTATATGAAACACGGTAACGGAGGGTTGGGTACTTTTGACTTTGTGAACATTTTGTGGGTAATTGTATTTAAGTTTTGGATTTATTTGATTTTGAACTTTGGATACATAGTACACATGGAATAGAATAAAGTTAGTATTCATCATGAGTTAAGTTGTTGAACTACGAGTAATAATAAGGCCGAGTTATTTGTTAAACTACGAGTAATAATTTTTAACAAATGTGCTATGGTCAGTTATTAATTTAAATACAAAATGTCTATGGAATTGATTTAAAACTACGAGTTGACCACTTAACTTGACCCCTACTAAAGTCGTCAAAGAATGTATTTAGCTCTTAGGGTATAAGTTTTTTTTTCTATATTTACAGCCTGCCAAAGTGACTCTACTCTGCCTGATGGAAAGCATGAATAGAATCCAAGAGTTGCGGTCACCATACTCGTACTCATTGCAAATACTGACAACGCAGTATGGTGACTCACACCATTGCAACCTTGTGAGATGCTTTTTCACACCCCGCTTGGGGACGTAAAAGGCATGACAGTTATTGTGACAGTTTAAGGCTTACACAGTTAACACGATAACTGTCACCCGTGCATCAATGGGCCTCCGGTCTCACACTCACCAACGAAACACGACAGCACGGATGCTGTCGCTTTAGGTTGATCTTCTGTAGGAGGGTAGTACAACCCCGGTCTAGCTGGCCCGTTGATGCGGAAATCAGCACGGCTTTACTACCTAAATTTCTTATCATAAATAAGTTATTTTTCATAATCTTTTTGTACCTCATTTCATAAACAGTGAAATGCATGAAATAGAGATAGAAAAAGATTTTTTTTGTATTATTAATATAATATCCGAATAAAATACAAAACCCTTTAATAATAACAACATGTTTGGGGTTACCAATTACCGTTCAATATATTGTATAAGATAAACCATTTTACTTATTCCAAAGAAATAATGTTTCAGAATATTTGCGTATATAATGAATGTTACGAAATAATTCATTGTTCTGTTATCTTTTGTAGATAAATTCTACTAAATAATGTTGAAATTTGTGGGTAAAAGTTTTTTAAGGTATTACTATAAATGGAAGTGTGGTGATAAAAATATGGGCATTGCAATTTTGATGCGACTGTCTAGAAAGAAATCTGCCTTGTAAATACGAAAAGAACCCTGTTACACGACTAAGCCGTTGAGCTGATTACGTAGACATTAGACTTGAAGATACACTTAAAGACACCGACTGCCTCGGTAGCGCAGCGGTCACCAATGCGACTGCTGTGTTTGAAGTCTCGTGTTCGATTCCCGGTTCGTACAAAATGTTTGTGTCATCTTCAAATATTTCTTTCAGATTTGTGATGTTTTCTTTTTATAATATGTATGTATTTACAAAAAAATATTTATGACTGTCCTATTATATCAATCATAATACAAGCTCTGCTTAGCTCAAACTAGATGGTGTTGTGTGTCAGAGTTTCTTTACTTTGTTTCTTTAGGAAAGACAAACGCTACTATTCTGCCACGATCATTTTCATTTATACTTTTCACTTCACTAGTATTTCTTAATAAAATATGGTTTTTTCTACAAGTGTCAAGGACCCACACATACAGACCTGACAAAAAAAATTCTTATGTCATGAGACTTGAAGATTGCCTGTCATCTAGTCTATTAGTTAATCTGTCTATTACTACTATTCATCCCATGGGTGCTGTAAGAAAAAAACTATGCAGGACTATACTGCTGTAAAGAGAAGGAAAAATTGAAACAAACCGCATATGAAAGCGCCTGACCAGCGTGGTGTAGTAGACCAAAACCTCCTTTCTAGGTAGACACCTGTGTCCATCATCAATCATCATCATCAACAGCCTTTTATAGTCCACTGCTGGACATAGGCCTCTCCTTAGTAAGGAGGTTTTGGTTTACTATAACACGCTGGCCAGACGGGTTGGAATAGAATTTGTTTCAAGTTTTCCTTCTCTGTGTAATGATGTTGTCTTGCATATTTGGTTCCCTTAGTCGCCTTTTACGACACCCACGGGATGAATAGGGGTGGTAACACTGTATTCTTAATCCATCACCACACGGACTAGTGTAGTATTAAAAATTATTGATGTGATGTGATGTGATGTGCAGCACTAATTTTAATCCACTTAACTTTAATTATGCGGAAGAATATTATTTTTTTAGACGGTATTAAGCTCATGTAATACTTTTTGTCATCTATTCAGTATTTCTGACAACATCAGGTGCTCCAAACGTGTATGTCGTGGGTATTAAGTAGAATTTACAATGGTTTTCGTGTTTTGTAAAAGCAAATCCCCTTACGCCACCTTTGTGCGTACGCTGGGCAGGTAGGCTCCACACCAGTACTTGGGAATCGAAAAAGTAAGGTTGCATCTATACTTTTTTCTAAGTATTTTTTTATGTACAGAGAGAAATTTATAAATTTTTTCACGTTAAGTTAAAAAGTGACTATGAAAATATACTCTCGCTGTTAGTAAAGTTGAATTTCAAATTCAGTAACTACTGCTGTACGGAATGCAACTGTGTGAACCAATAAAAAAATATGTAACGAACAACAAACGAAGTATGCAGATGTAATAACTTTTGTATCATCAACGGCCTTTTACAATCCATTGCTGGATATAGGCCTCTCCTTAGTAAGGAGGTTTTGGCCTACTATACCACGCGGGCCAGCCGGGTTGGAATAGGGTTTGTTTCAAGTTTTCCGTCTCTTTGTAATGATGTTGTCGTTTATACTTGGTCCCTTAGTCGCCTTCTACGACACCCACGGGATAAATATGGGTGGTAACACTATGTATTCTAAATCCGTCACCACACCGACAAACTTTTGTAACAAATAAATAATTTCGAACATCTGAAATACACATTTAGTCCCCAACTAAACAAAACTTGTTGTAAGCAATAGTAATAGTGACAACATATGTAAAAATATACATATTTTTTTTTTGTAAATTATACATGTTATAAATACCACCCAAACTTCGCAACAAATATTTGCAGATTTTATAAACATTTGGTACTATCCAGGAATTAGCCTCAGTCAGACGTCAAGCACAGCGGTTGCGAACGCTACCAGAGCGCTACCGAGGCAATCGCAGCATGTCACAATTGTACTCGTAATTGTATATAAGAATCAATCCCAATATTTGACAATTATCAGTTTAATATACGACTATAATTAGTAACTTCAATTAAAATTTTATAACGATAATTTCAAAAAGTGTGTTTTTCGAGAACCTAAAATTTTAAACAAAATAAATAATCACGGAAACGTTAACACATGCATATCATGATATTAAAGTTAAAGCAATATTTTTCTGTGTATGACAAAAAACACTTGTAGAAAATAATGTGCCGTAATCCTAAACATTTAAAGGTAACAAAGATTATGAGATGAGATCTGGTTACATTTTTATTTGTTTTCCAAGGAATATTCTTATAGGATTTAGGATAAGGTGTATTTTTATGTGGCAATATCAGCGTTGGATATATAGTATATTAGGCTAACATTATCTTTCTAAGGAGAGGTTTATGTCCAGCAATTGACTATGAAAGGCTGTTGATGTGATATCTGTTTGTGGTTGCAGTTTCTTTGTTAACATTTTTAAATATCATTCATAACCTACCGTGCATTTTTTTTGTTTTCAAAAGGTGTAAAACGCAAGCTGTATTTACCAAACAAAACTTAAGTTGAATCTTATTTTAATTCATGAGTGTTAAAAACGAATTAAGTTATTGTTAACAATATACATAGTGAAATAATTTGAAGTTGAAATTGAAAACAATATCAGCTGGTTGAAACAAAACCTCAAACTCCTAGATTTTGCTAGAAACCACTGCTTACTATCCATTACGAACGTCTCTGTAAGATTACTTTCTTCTATGCATTGTATTGTAAATCTAATTTTATTTTTATTACCTTTCACACCACCTACACTTCCGTAACATAAAGAGCAAGTAGAGCATCCTTGCGTCTGATCTGTCCCTGTCGTGTCGGATAGCCATACCATTGGACTGTAAGAGTAAGGGAACAGAAAATGTACTTGTGTTTGCGCACACACTTGTGCTCTACAAAATCTCCTGCGTAGTTGACTAGTCTCCGTTGGCATCACAATCATCTCTTCTATGACTTAAATTTCACAACTAAAATAGAGTAAAATCTAAAGCCATCAGAATTTATTTAAATAGCATGTTTCTTTAATATTGTCATTATTGTGGTTTTGTTCCACGTGTACCGTATAACAACTAATTGACGTATATTGATGACGTCATTACATCATTAATCTGTTGATACATTATAAAAGCGAGCGGATTTATGCTGCTCCCGTATGGCACAATACGATATGTAAAGAATATTATATATTTTTTAAAAACGAAGGTAACTTACTGAAACTCATAACACTAAATATGTGTTCCATGTTTTTTTCTTTATTTCAAGAGCCTGCCAAGTGACACACTCTGCTCTATGTGTCATTATGGCCTGGGACATGGAATATCTGCTAGCAGACTTACTTGGTTTGTCATAGTTGTGTGTTGTGTGCTCTGGATATTTTCTCTACTCTAATCTTACTCTTTCGTAGAAGTTAAAGTTTTTGTTTTTTGTTTTAGATAAATAAATAGTCACGCTTCTTCTTGTCAAAAAAGTAGCTATGTTGAATACCCACCAGCCTCTACAGACATACCGATGACATGGTACTTGATCCCTGCAGACCTAGTTTTCCTTGTTATCCTCGAGCCTAATAACTTTCTATATATATTATAACATAGTTATAAAGTATAATATGTATAAGATATAATTATGAAATTCCCTAGATTCTGAAATTATAATACAAACTAATAATATCGCTCCTTCTTATAACTTGAGCCTCGATTGCCGATCCCCACGCGCTGTCAATAAATAATCCGCTGTGCGCCCATTACACACGCCCGTGGTACATGTTCGATAATTTATACTACGTCTAGAAGCTGTTACCTTAACATGGTGCACGAGACTGAGCTGATATTGAGGAGAATATCGCTTATATTATTTATTGACTTTTTTTCTTAAAATATACGTTGAAGTAACGCTAATATTATAAAGGAGAAAGTTTGTAAATGAGTTTGTATGTTTGTTACTTCTTCAGGCTCAAGCGGCTGGACCATTTGTGATAAAATTAGTAATGGAGTTAGTTGAAAAATGGTAGTCCACAAATACTGTGAGATCAAATCAGCTGTATCCGTCCAGCCATTCATCCAGCCCAGCCACACAGCGTCTCCGAAGCAATAGCTTTTTTTAAATATAAAATGAAACAAATAAGCTTGTGTCGGTCTAAGACTATGTTTTCAAATAAGTCAATTAACATTCTCATAATTCCAGTCTAATATTCGCAGCGTTTTTCCTAGTTTATATGAGTGTGTCAAAACAAACATTGCATGATAGAAGTCTGTAACAAATAACATTTAAAAAAAACCTCATTAGCCTTCATTTGTAACCAAAGATTGATAGATAAGCGTGAACTGCAATACTACTTTACATACTAATGCTACACAAAGAGTTTGCTGAACAAATATGTTAAGTACAGTCATGAACCCTCAGCACTACGTTTGAACTAAAAATATATTACAATGCAACATCATCCAATATATAAAAATCTTGTGTTTATTATCATACTCCTACGAAACTGCCTGTCCGATTTTTATAAAACAAATTATGTATATTTGTGTTTTAGGCGATAAGAGTGACTCTCCAGAATTTTAATATTTTGGACAATTTTTTTTTATGATTTTGCACCAAAAACCTATTTACAACCCTAAATTACAGTCTGGATATCATAGCACATGCTCTGTCTAATTTGGAATCCTATAGCCGTGTGTGAAATGTGTGAGGGTATTTATTTATTTATTTATTATTATCTAAATTAATCTGGTCATTGAGTCATTTAGACTGGTAGAAAATGCTTGTGACATTAATTCTGTCGCAGTAAAATTTCCTTTTCGTAGCCAAAATGACAAAAAACGAAACCCTTATCAACCTTCTTCCTGTCAGCCCATCTGGTTTTTTTTCGAGGAAATTGTAATATGGATGTTCAGCAAACATAAAACGATTCTTCACTGATTAAAGTAAATCTGAATTTTTTTAAACAATGTTCACTGCACTACCTATCAAGATGGTTTTACTCCATGATACAGGTACCAAAACTAGTAAGACAAACCCGTACGAGAAAACATTTAATTTTTATAAACATTCCGCTTCCTCCTTGTAGTAGACAAATCTCCCGTTAACTGCAATATCGTAGTACATAAATATCCCGTGTCCCGCAAAAATATATTATATTGTAATAGTAATGTCGTACTACGTAAAATTTTAATCTAAACGCTGGCTATTTCCAGTTCATCTAGATAAAACCAGGGCCCTTGGAAATGACTGAGCAGTTTTAACACAGCCATTAACCAAATTAGGGTCTCGGTGTACGTTCGATGAAACTTCTCAAACTCATTACTTCGCCTGTGTACATTTTATGTGCTATTTTTCATCCAGACAATGTTTTCTGTAGAGTTTTATTAAGTTGATTTAAAGTTTTTGAGTTAAGCTCTTTAATCAGGACCGCTGGTGTTAGAAATTATTTTAGCTAGAAAAATAATGGCGTACTTTTTATTTTTTTTTGCAGAAAAGTTGGAGGTTACTTAATTTGATTAGGTTTAAAAGTTTTTTACTGTTAGGTGTGAAGTAAATATTTTAGTAAGTTCCAAAATGGTATTTAAATCACCATGGGAATTTTTCTAAACTTACAACATTTTTGCGTAATTACAGTTATATAAATCGAAATTTTAAATAAGCCAAATCAAAACCTAACCTACGTCCATATACTTTAACATTATTTGGCGTCTACAGAGCGATGTGATAGAATGCCTGTATTAGGCTTACATTTTTTACACAATTACATTTTTCGTTTGCACAGGTAAGTTTGTACGGAACACTCAGTGCATGAGTTGGAACTGACATATCTATTACTTTTCTTTGGAAACATTTTTAAAACACAGACGTTACGTTGCATTCAAATTGTACTAACACAATATAAAAACATAACAAAACTTATTATTCTATAAACAATTTAACCATTGGTCTCTCATTATTCCTGCCAACAAAATTAGTATTCCTGCTCACCCACAAAAGATACATACGTAATCATATCTAATTGCATCTGTGCATCGACATACATATGTAAATCCCACTTGGTAATGCCGAACGCGAACGCGAGGTAACTGATATGAACTCCACATAATTCCTATTAACATCGACGTCCGATGAGGAGCTTGAATTCATGGAAATTGTCATAGACTAAGTGTAAAAATTAAACGGTTGCAGGTTTCTATCCTATTTTTTTGTTTTGTGTGGTAATCGGATACAACGCAGTGGATAACCACGTGGTGGTTATGTCAGACTTGAACTGACTAAAGACCGCAGTAGATGGACAACCAGGTGTACCCTAAAAAAGAATTCCCTGGTGCCCCGACGGACGAATTGTAACCTACTTTTATGTCTTCTTATGTAGTAACATTACCGAACTTTTATTATTTGATATATCTAATATATATATTTTTAATCGTTTCATACACATCCATCTGACTCAATCTAGACAGAGTCTATTCTGTGTGGTAAGTGTAGTAAAAATGCTAATTAACATACTACTACAAGGTACTATGTATATTTTAACTATATCAAGACACAATAAATTATTATACACATTGGAAACATGTGTTTTGGATAGCATTTTACTTCACTACACCTGCAAGCTCACCGTTCAACGATATAAAAGTTTTATTTAAAAATTAAGCGAACAGGAGTGTCTTACGTGGACATTCCTGTCATTTTCACTTATGCTATTTATTCATAGAAACTTTCGTTGCAGTGAAATAAAAGTTTTAATATACTCAATCTTAATTGCTAACATATTTATTAGTAGATTTAACAAAAATCACTTCTCTTTATCAAATTACAAAATAAAACAAATATAAATAATAAAATATTCACATAATTTTCTTGAAGCATATCTTTTAACGTAAAATTGTGTCGTATCTGTAGTGATTCCATAATCTTTGGGGCATTCGTCTATCTGGGCTGGCTCATTTGAATTTGAAACGACATCGCATCCTTGTGAGGTCGTTAATGCCGTATTAACTTATGTGGGTGTTAGTGGTAAAACGTAAGCTATTGATAACTTGTAAGTACTGGCAGCTTTAAATATATGTTTTTTTATTTAACTTTACTATTCAGCTACTACTTGGAGATTTTTTTTTCAGTGAACCTTTCAGTGAACGCTAGACACGGGTCTCTCCCAAGATTTTCCACAGCAACCGTTCCTGTGCTACCCGCATCCAACAGCTTCCCACGTCAGCTTACAACAGCTTACACTGTATCGTCGGACTACCTTATGAGGGCCTACCAGCGCTGAGTTTTCTGGTACGTGGTTGCCACTCAAGAACTCCACCGACCATCGTTTTTGAGTGCAATATGCCCCTGCCCATGGCCACTCAAGTTTAGTAATTTTTTGGGTAATATCGATAACCTTGCTTCGTCTGCAGATCTCCTCATTCCTGATTCGATCTCGCGGAGAAACTGAGCATTGTCCCCTCCATTACTCTTTGTGTGACTTTGAGCCTCCGTATGAGATCCATTGTGAGCGACCACGTCTCTGTACCGTGACTCATCAATCATTCGTTGAAGATTTTTATCTTGAGGGACCTAACTACCTACTGTCTAGTCTACCTAACTGGTTAGTTTGTCCTGGATACTAAATCCTTCTCCAATATAGTTTGCGTAATTTAGGGCCAAACTATTTAGTTTTAAAATACACTTACTTTTAAATAGAAATACATGATAGGAAAACACCATCAAAATAATTCACACTGTTGTCTCTTACACGTGCCCGGCGATGCAATAGATCGCTCTGTCGGCACAGACAAACGCATCGCTTTACTATTAAATAGTACCTCTACGATAAATACCTCTTTCCGGTATCGGTTACTATAAACCTAACCGAAAGTATACTATCTCTAGATTAGATAGATCAAAGAAATAAAAACTAGGAACGTAACAAAGGTGAAAGTGAAAATAAACTGTTGTTGCGTATTGAGAGTAGAGTAATTTGTGGAAATTTCTGCCTCAATGTTTTTTTCTCATAGCTACCAACGCCATCTTTTTCTGAATGATCGAAATAAAACCATAGTTCTTTTTTTATTTCTAGTAAAGTACTATGACAGACCAATATGTGACTAGACACGTATAGTGTTCTATGTGGCCATGTTGAATTTGTGACACATTATTAGACAAATAGATATCTACTTTTTTCTTGTAATTATATTTAAGTACCTATTGTAAATTCTACTCTCTTCTATTCGGGAAAGATTCAGACAAATCCTTATAACTCATTTTTTTACACGTGTAAATGTGGAAATGTATAAATTATACTCATAAACCTATTTATTATTTCTGTAAAAAGATTTTTACCTCTCATGCATTATACATTCCCTTGTCCTCATAAACAAGAGGCTTATCCTCCATAATGCAATTTATATTACCGTTACGAGATATCTATAGAACAATCAGATGTAATCTCTGGTCGGCTTCGGGAATGCGGTCTCGGTACACGAGCCAATAACATTTTGATGTAATTTTGTTTTTCGTAAGATTAAAAACAATTTGGTAGCGATTGCAGCCAGATTTAGCCGTCGATCGGTAGATGATAGCTTTGTGATGCAATTACACATTTTTCATAGCTGATTCGTTGATCTTTATAAACCTTCTTCCAGATACCAGAGAAAGAAACTTCATGGTTTTTATGGTTAGTAAATATCTGAAGTTTATTTTTAATTCCAAAAGCATTATAATAATATAGTATTAAAAAAAAATATACGTATTTTTTGGCATTATTACTTTGCATGCCCGTCATAATAAACGAGTACCAACAACTACATTATATTAATACGCATCAGTAAAAAAATAAATTACCACGTTACGTTACGTTACGACACGTCATGAAACGATAAAATATTTGTTGTTTTTTTTAATTATCCGGTCAGCTTAAAGTTACTTTATATAAAAATAACTTTATTTACCAAAAATACACTCAATACACCTTGTTTATACATATTATCTGCCAATGTCAGAATCAAATCAGTTAAAACGACCAGTACATGTGTAAATATTATAGGTTCTTGGTCCCAAACCAGGTTTATCACCTGTGACTTAGGAGCCATATCGAATGTCTCAGATGTCATTGGGAACAGGTCTGTTTTTTTTTCCGTATTTCGTATTTTCTAATAAATATTTATTTGGCCCGACAATTCCAATAGAGGTAACATGGTTGTCAAATGGCATAGTTCACGCAAATCATATTCAAATGTTTGTCTTTGAGAAACAACATTCTTGTTTTATACATGAAACCCCGTTTTATACATTACCCGTGAAAGTACATAGGTGAATGTCGACGCTTGTAAGTATTCGTAAGCCCTGTAATATCAGTTTTTTTTTACGTTGAGTTTGTCAAAGTGACTCTACTCTACCTATTCGAAAGTATGAAAAGAATCCAAGAGATGTGGTCACCATATTCATTGTGAATGAAGACAATGCAATATAGACACACTATTGCGGCCTAGTGAGATGCTATTTCACACACCGCTTTTTGACGTAAAAGGCATGGCAGTTATCGAGGCAGTGTAAGGCTCTCACACTTACCACGATAACTGTCAGCCTTGCATCAATCTTATAATAAATAGATATTTCTTATGTCAGGTAGCTTAAATTAAGGCAGAAATCATTCAACAACAGTCTTTGGTAGTCCATTGCTAGACAGGGGCCTCTTCTTTGAAAGAAGGTTTATTTTACAGTTCCTTCTCTTTATAGTGCTTTTGTCACTTGCGGAAATACTAGGTAGTCTTCCTTACCTTACAAATTCGTGCTCTACGGATTGTTTGCACATTTCAGCACGTTTAGATGTACTCAAGTGTTAGGTACAACAATAACGTATTGGAAAATGTCTAAGTGTGCAAGTATATGTTCTCCTGTGTAAAAGGGGCGAGCCTAGAAAACACTTAACAAAATTACATGCACAATGTAAGCATCGGACAGGAAATAACATTCTATTGTTCCCGACCAGTTGCCGGATCCCGCTACAAAAGATAATCGTGCCCGAGCGCCGCGAGTGCCAACGGAACCAAAACGTGAGCCCTCCTATCTTACCACCTAGGGGCTAAGTCGTTTTGTTTCTATTGCTGATATACGATACTAAAAACTGTAACTTCTAATGGAAATGGATTGAATTCACATTTCTTACACTTAAAACTACCACTGCACACTATTTATCTAGTGGGTAGTGACACCGACTGTTAAACCGGGGGTCGTACATTCGATTCCTATCCAGGACAATTATTTTGTGATGCGCACGTTTATTTATTCTGCGTCTAGGTGTAATTTATTTGTGATATGCATGTAGTATTTCTATCTGGTGACTATAACCCATGCTCTGCCAAATTCGGGATCAAAGAGCTTGTGTAAGTTGTGTGAGTTTCCAAGGTGGTCGAACGATTTGGTGAGCGTCGTAAGAAGTGACTGTAGACAGATATTGACTTGGAGGTCTATGAGGGAGATGATGATGGCAATCATGAATAAACTTTTTCTCATATACATACATTTCATTTAAGTTGCAAAAGTGTACCAACTTATACTTGTTTTATGATATGTTACGTATGTATACCCTACATATATTTAAAATATTAAATCTAAACACAAGAAAGATTATTTCGTCAGACTGTTAAGCGATTTAAATTGTCAATATTACGTTGTTAACGTACGTTGTGTAAACCTAAATTAACGTCAAGAGACATGGAGTAGATGCTCTAAAATGTTAAACAATTTGTTTAAACGCATGTGAAAACCCGCCCTATCCACCAAATGTAATTTTAAAAGTGACGAACTAAAACAACATAATATATATTTTGTCGCGGCGCTATTTATATTTCGTTAGTGTAGTTATCTTTTTTAAATTCCTGTGTGTCTACTAGTTTTTCTTCTCAACCGTCCCTAGGTTTGTTTTAAATACCTCAAATATGGCGGTAAAAGATAGCCTTTGTAGATAATCGATTCAGCAATTTGACCGTGAAAGCAGAATATGTAGACAGTTATTATCCTTGGGGGGATAAAACCTATCCTTATATAAAAATACTACACATGAGACAGACTTGTATCTCGTCATCAACAGATTCAGTCATTTTAGAACAGTTATGTTAATATTCCTCTCATCAAATCAATAGACTGTCATATTAAAAGGTAAGAGTTTGTAATCAAATGGAAGTTTGTCTAAAGTACGGACGAAGGTTGCGCGGGCGCCCGTGTCACTGACACCGACATTATTGGACCCAGGGCGCGTTGATAGGTGACAGCGAAAGCGGTAGCGGGAATACTTGTAAAAAAAATTAAAGTATCATTTTTTTACTACAAGTATGGTTCCGGCAGTGATGGCAAAAGGTATTTAGAAGAACACATCTATTTGTTGTGTAGGTTTCCTAAACATTCAGTTGACTGTCAAAAATTTGAAACTAGCAATTTTGGGCACATTATTATTATTATTTTTATTTCATTTATTTTATCTATTATGAGTATTATTTGTTGGCGAATCGTCATATAAAAACACAAGCAAATGCCTTGTGCTCATTCGATTATAGACAATCACATCTTGTATGAGTAGAACATGTACTATTCTATTTAAAAATGATACAAACACATTACAACAGGTAAATACTATAAGAACATGAAAGTACTAAAATAAATACACGTCTGCACGCTTATTTAACAAAAACAGTTTTTTCAGATTGTATTTCCTAGAGTATTTCACTTTTTCGCGAACCACCAAATTAACAAATACATATAGTACCTGCATTACATTTTTTTGCGAAGTCACTGTAAAATGCATTCGTATTTTGCATTACCTTCAAAATGTTTGTTCGAATGAAAACCAAAAATATTTTACACATCATAAATACGTGTTTATTATTCATAATTGTAATCATTATTAATTAAAACCTTCGAAATTGTATCAACTCTTTTGTTCATATTGATTTCAAAATGGTACTACAATTATTTATGCAAATGTGTGGTAATTTCATGCCATATTATATTCATGCATGCAATACGTAATTAGTTGGGTTCTTTACACGCATTTATTAGCTTCACCTGTATATTTTTTATTTGTAACTTTTAAACGTGTTTTTAACTTTTTTTTGATTACTAGTATGAGGGAAAGGGATTTTATGGTAAGTGACTACCACAGTCGATTAACACTTGCAACTCAAAAACCAAAAGTTAAAGTTTTTATAATGTTAAGGGTCTGCCTAAGTAACTTTACTCTGCTTGATGAAAAGCATGAATGAAATCAATGAGTTGAGGTCACCATAGTCATTGCGAATGCAGACAGTGCAGTGTGATGACCTACGCTATGGCCGTCTAGTGAGACGTAAAAGACATGACGGTCATCGTGGCAGTGTAAGACTCTCACTTTCCACGATAACTGGCACCCCTGCATCAGTGGGCTTCCGATCTCGCACTTACCAACGAAACGCAACAGAACGGATACTGACCCTTAATGTTTGTTCGTTTGTGCTGAAATTAGCGTGGCTCTATTACCTACACGTTGACGACTGCTGAGCTACTTCACTCAGAATCAGAAGGAGGGAGGTTCGGACTTCAGTAACATTAGTCACTGACCGTGGTGTTACTCAGTCGAGTCGGTTCATTTGAACCCAAACGCAGTTCTACTCTCACTTGTATTATATATGTAGGAGCCTATCTATCTACTAACCATCAGCTGGTCAGCCTGCACGGTGGCCCCCCATGCCATTATAAAAAAAGACTTTCAATAGAGGAAATATTTATTCTTTTTTCGAACTACAAGATTTCTTGTTACCGCTGTTAGTAATGATCAGTCGCCAATGTAAACGCTCTCTAATCGCCGGCAGACGTCTCGGAACAAGTTTGTTCAGACCGGTTTTATACCTTAGTTATTTGTGTGTTATGATTTATTGTAGTACTGTTGTTCAATACTACTTCAACTATTTGTGTAATTCTTACATATTTACAGTGTATTAAAATAGTTTTAGTTGAAAAGAGAGAAAAAGGTAAGATGAATGCTCCTTACCTTCACCTATAATTATTTATGACACTAAATTACCCTTTAGCGTTGAAAATTTTCTTTTCTTTCATTTTTATGCTATCCGAGTAATTTTACCTTGTCATATAATAACAATATTCTCACACATATCACACATGGCCATCTGATCCCAAACTAGGCAAAGCCTGCACTGCTGATAATACTCTAAATACATACATACAATAGATAAATTACACTCAAAAACAGAACATATAATTGTTTTCAACGCACAAAAGTTTGTCCATGGTGGGAATCGAACCCACGACTTCTGGCTCAGTAGTTAGGATTCCTAACCACTAGACCAACAAGCCAGTCATTTAATTTAGTTTATATATGATTCAAACATTAAAAAATTCCGCACCTATTGAGGTTAACCTTTTGAAAGAATTTACAAACCATTTCAACAGTTGTTCGTCTCTTTTCACGTTGTTTTCAATGCAAGTCAATCACAATGTACCACAGTGAAGTGTGGCAGGATACAGTTTATTTTCAAACGCTATTTTACGGATTATTTGGTCTTCACAAATATAAAAAAAAAATTTTTAGGTTTATATAATATATAAACTAGATGACGCGAAACCTCGTTTACGTTTCATATTGTCAGCGTGAGCAAATTTGTTTACCATAAAAATAGTGACCCAAAACGGATGCATTAGGGTTCCCACCAAGAACCTGAGGCCCAACTCAACGTCACCTGCTAATCGAGGAACGAGGCTCTGATAAACAAAACATCCCGATTAGCAGCAATAGGGTCGCCACCTATGACTGCACAGTTGGCCTAGTGGTTTAAGCGGTCGCCACGCCGCTCTCTATTGCACTGAGTGTTGTGGGTTCAAATCCCACATGGGACAACACTTTGTGTGATCTATAAATTGTTGTTCTGAGTCTGGGTGTTCTTTGTGTCCGTTTCTTGTATGTTTGTAAAGTCTCCCCCGCGACACAGGATTTATTCCTAGTGCGGGCGTTGTATTTTTTTTTTTAAAAAAATAGAAAACGTATTACATAGGATTAAAACACTAGCGAAAAGTAGGTATTTAAGATACTTCTACCTATTCCTCCGGGAAAAAGGCGTAATTTTATGTGTGTATAAAGTAACTCCGTTAAAAAATAAACATTGTTGTCGTGCCTTATTTCTTAGGACTTTTAAAGGCAAAAAAAAATGTTTCATACATTATTTTTGCGAAACTTTAACCGATTGTGCAGCACAAGCTTTTCCTTGTTTTTTCTATCATTTTTCATCAATACTCAGCTCCTTTTGGTCTACGACGTGATGATATATAGCCTTATAGTCTTTCTCGATAAACAATCTAAAACTGAAATATATTTTCAAATTGGATCAATCGAACTAACATAGTGATTACTATAGATGGTATAAAATATAAATAAAGACATTGCGTTCTATGTAGTAATGAATAAGGCAAATCAGATTACAGAAAAAAATCTTATACCAATTAAATACCTCCTATTAGAAGTTAGTTAAACATCCTTATACTTGGTATACCGATTAATATAACTGTATTGAACTTAAAAACTGTACGACCACCAACGTCGAAAATTGCCGTGAAAATAATTCATCCTAATATGTTGTATTTATTAATTTCCTTTGCTAAAAATTATTATAGATTATTATGAGAAACATTTATCTTTATATTTTTTTTTTAATATCCAAAAAGGGAAAAGAATGTCACACTTACATCAGACAACATTAGTATTGTTTACAATTTCTTTAGTTTCGTCCCCATGATATCTAGTATATATAGATAATCGTCATATATCAGTATATATATATTTAATAATAATTTGCGAATGAATGTGTGTGTCTCTCCGACACGTTGTCATTTATCCTAAGGTTGCCTGGAAGAGACTGCTTTTGACAATATGGCCACCTTTTGTACATTATATATCTGAAATTGTATATAATCTCTTGAAACTCTGTAATACAGTGAACAAATAAAGATTTTCTATTTAATTATGTTTGTTACTTCTACACGCTACGGCTGGACCGATTTCGATAAAATTTGGTTTGGAGGTAACTAACACTCTAGATTAATAGATAAGCTGCTTTTTATCACCAAACTTTAGAATAAGTAAGAAATTATAAGCCACGGGTGACTTAAAATAAGTAAGTAAGTTAAGTATTCATTTGTGTATCAAATTAAATCAATATATTAACTGCAGTCTGGAAGTGGCCTCATAAACAATTAAACCGTCCGTGTTGTCACATATTCAAATGTGTTCATTAAAATTTCGACGTCATTGACACCCACCCCCATCCTCATAATTAAACTCACCGTTGACAGTGGTCGCCACACCCACGTGGGTTGGGTGCCGGGAGTCAACAATCACTCATTATCATAAATCATACACAACTATCTAAGGGATTGCCTGCTCCAAACTGGTTCCAAGATGAATGGAAAGGTATGTCTTATTGTATCTCGACGTATATTTATATGTGTGAGATTTCTACAGTGAAATAATGAAATAATAAGCTTTACACAAGAACTGTAAAGTAGCTCATAACATTGCAGAACATAGATCTTTAATAATATTAACAAAAAGCCCCCAAGACCCACACACGTACATCTGATCTTCAACTAGGCAGAGCCAATATTGTGCTGCACTTTGCCGATTACACTGCCGATTACATACTTTTGTATTTTTCAATACACTATGTAAATGAATTACATCTACGAGTAAATGGTTCTACGACTTCTGGCTTACTGGTCAGTATTACTCACCACTGGATAGACAGACCTTTTTATAGAAATATCAATGACAAATTCTTTGAAAAAAAAGTTGTTTATTGTTTTACGTTCACTTTTGTTTACAGAGAAAGAATAGAAAATACATAAGTGATAATTCCGTCAAAGGACTCGTAAATTTATCAATTCGAATTCAAATGATCAGAACCTCTAATGTTAACTATAATATTTACACATGGCTGATATTTAACCAGTCATGTTTAAAGAAAACTTTTGTTTTGATTTGTATTATGTCTTGGTCACCTAAGAATCATCATCAATAGCCTTTAACAGTCCACTGCTGGACATAGGGTTCTCCTTAGCAAGGGGGTTAAAAGTGATGTATATTTTCCCGTAAAAAAGATATGGTGACATTATATTTTATCAGAATCTTAATCATATAGTGTTATTATTTCTTATCACGTAGGTATGTGACATAATAAATTTAATTTTCTTTACGTTAAGCAAGTTACTTCATCGTTAATTTTGTTAAAACAGTAACAATAATTGAAAAATACATCGAAACATTTCAATCCTGTAGTTTGTACTATCAACAAAAGCATGATACGCTAGGTTTTAGTCATGATTGAATATTAACAGAATCAGATTGCAATGAGGAAATATAAAACAGATACAAAATATCCGATATAAACGTCTTTTTATTTCGTACAAAATAAAACACTATCAGTAGCTGCAGACTATTTCAAAAGCGACTATCCGCTTTTGTAAAGCGATTAAAATATGCAAAACAGAATTTTACCCTGTTACATCTTTTCTTCAAAGGAATTTAAGACTAGTCCTCTTTGAGAATGGTTTGTATCGTTTGTTTTATAAACAACAAAACAGTCACTAAGAGTTTCTTGGAATATTATATTCGTTTAACCATCCGTAGATACCGGTAGTGTTTCTGTTTACAGTAGCAAAATTTTAATACTTAGAACACTAACCACTGGACTAAGACCCTATAATTAAGTGGACCAATTAGAATTTTAAACATAAATGGGCTAATATTAGGCTATTTACGTCTTCGTTTGTGGTATTTCCTATATATACATGTTAAATTGCCTGGCCTGACTAACTGACAAATTCAGCCCGTCCAAAACTTAGTTTTGACACCTGATGCTTTTTGTATTGTAAGCACCCACCGAGAAAGGGTTTTTAAATATTTCCTCTTAAGAAGGAAATAGGAATACCTTACCTCTCAAGATATAGTGGTTGTATAGAAATGATGATTATAAGTTATAAGCAACTAATGATAATAACTATGTATCGTGTAAAAGAATAGTAGTCATCAAGCTATTACCTTCATTGTTGTCTAAAACGTGTTCATGGCAAATTGTTTTTAAACTTTCGCGATTTTTACACAGTTTTGTTATACAACAAAACATATTCACGATGAAATTATTTTAAAAGGGTACGAAACGCTCTATTTCCTGACGTTTCGAACGAGTTACACCGCTCGTGGTCACGAGTAAACTGACTAAGTCTAACCGCAAAACTATGTATTCATGATTTGCCGAAGTTTAAAACTTATCTACAACGAATAGTTATATTAACTTGCGTTATCATAGCTTTAATCAATTCTTCCTTAAGAAGGGTAGATTCGTGCATTCAATTAAAATATCAAGTAAGTGAATAGGCATTGTCCTTAACTGTTATAGCAATTCAGTTCCTCCTTATAACTAAAGAAGTTGAACAAAACTGTTTCGTAAATTCGTTACAAAAAGAACAAAACAATCACATAATCTATATCACACCCTTAATTTTCGAACGCACCCCATAAGGGTAGAAAGTTTCCCCCAAATTCCCTATTGACCCGTTGTCACAAACATCTTAATTTAATTGAAAATCCCCATTCCATAATTGACTTTTCCCCTTTCAATCATTTGACTTGGGCACCACGTCTCACGCTTATGGTTACTGTCGTGGATCATGTAACAGAGTGGATATGTCACCTAGGAAAGGATTTTTTTTGGGATTTTCCTGTAGATGTAATATTTTGTGTATTATAGTATAATTGTATACTGTGATGGTGGTCACATGTGACTTCGTTCAGTTGTGATGTGAATATCAGAATAAATGATTTTCTTCCTTTCTTCGTTTATCCTATCATCCTAGTAATTTCCTGTCTTACTTCCTGCCTGTGCTATTAATATGTAAGTTTGTGAGAATATTTAGATGTTTGTGACTCTTAAGCTTAGGTTATACATAGGCTACTATTTACCGCGATAACTGACGTATACACGAGCGGATCCCATGTGTTTTTCCGATGTGTAAGGTATATCACTGTAAAGTTTCATATAAACACGTTTAGTAGCATAAATTCTCACAAACTTTCGCATTTATATGTAATATTGGTATGATATTAAGGTACTACTACCTACTCGTTCTGACAGTGTAATTATTTCTTCTATATCCGTCTACTTGACACCATAGTGGTAAAAATCCATATGGACCAGATACTGCTAAAATTTTGAGGGTAATGTATTTCATGAAACCACTGCAAGGAATCGGTTGCAGGTGATCTGTCAACTACTTCCGCAGCAAGGAAACTGCAATTTGTCTCAATTCACCTCTCACTTCACTCGTGCTATTGAGTAATTTCCTTTGAGTTGTAGTTGGTGGCTTGTTATGAGCTGATTCAGATGTACACGACACGTAATAATGGAGTAACGAATAGTAATACTCTCAGCTTAAAATAAATTTATTTTAGACTGCCTTATTATGTTCAGTTGATTAAAATCTTAATGAATTAAATGTATTAGAGATACGTTTATAAGTGGATGTAGGTATATGTATGAATTGAATTTGCCAATATAATAATAACCTTATACATTTCACAGTCAGCTGTCTGACTTAGAACTAGATAAAGCATGTACTGTGGTAACCAGACTGCTGATATAGATACTTATACACTTATATTATTGTGGTAAGTGGGTGAGCCTTACACTGTCACGATGTCTGTCGTGCTTTTTGGGTCCCAAAGTGGAGCGTGAAAAGCATCTCACTAGACCACCATAGCGTGGATAACCATACTGTAACATTTGCACTCATAATAAGTATGATGACTATAACTCTTGGATTCTATTCATGCTTTCCATCAGGCAGAGTTGAGTCACTTTGACGGATCGTTAAAAAAAACGCGTGGACTAAAATCATCACATACCTTTACTAGACCATTTAGTGACATAGCTACGTCTATACATGTCTCTTGTTTTAGCACAACTGTCCAACATAATTGTTCAAGATCAGTATTTTTTGTATTATATATGTATATATATAAAAGACTATGTCCCACTTAGTTTCCTTAGTAACTCCCGAAAATAAATCTTGTATTGGCTATAAGTTTCTTCAATCACATATTGGCAGATATCCAAATTTACGCGGAACACTAAAACATAATGTCAGATCATTTTAACTTACCCTCCGAGTCAATGCATATTGAGATAGGGTAGCCAAGTGTTAACACCGTCCCCCGAGACTCGAACCCACTACAACCTTAATGACCTATTCTCTGAGTGCACTGCAATTTGGATTAGGTGCTGAATCGTAAGTGATTTCTACGATGTGTAATATTGATGGATATGGGAATGCAATCTTAAATAAGCAATAGAGGTTTAAAGAACTAAAACACCGGTTTACACATTAAAATAGTTATATTAGGTATAAAATAAAATGTGTAATCTTATATTGTACCGTAAAACGATTACTCGTTCTTGTATATTTTTTTATATTATTTTTGTTTTATAAATAAGAGCCCGCTAAAGTGACTCTACTCTGCCTGATGGAAAGCATGAACAGAATCCAAGAATTGTGTTTACCATACTTATTGCAAATGCAGACAATGTAGTATGGTGACCCACACTATGGCGGCCTTGTGAGATGCTTTTTCACACCCCGCTTGGTTTTATAATATAACCTTTAGTTACTGTATACGCTCCTTGCTCTCCCGATTATTGCTCACTTTGAATGCGTCTGGCAAGATGATAGAACCTTCGAAAGTGTCCAGCTACTATGTAAACATAGTTTAATAGGCTCCCAAAAAATTATATATGAAACTTAGGTTTTATAATATAACCTTTAGTTACTGTATACGCTCCTTACTCTCCGGATTATTGCTCACTTTGAATGCGTCTGGCAAGATGATAGAACCTTCGAAACTGTCCGGCAACTATGTAAACATAGTTTAATAGGCTCCCAAAAAATTATATATAAAACTTAGGTTTTATAATATAACGTTTAGTTACTGTATTCGCTCCTTGCTCTCCCGATTACTGCTCACTTTGAATGCGTCTGGCAAGATGATAGAACCTTCGAAACTGTCTGGCCACTATATAAATATAGTTTAATAGGCTCCCAAAAAATTATATATAAAACTTAGGTTTTATAATATAACGTAAGTATAATTATAAATTATAATAGTTTAGGGGTGTCCGGCAAAGGGTTGGAACCATACTAACTGTCTGGCAATGAGCAACGCGAGTTTTGATATTATTATGAATCAAATATAAAAAAATCAAGTTTTATATCATGATAAATTTGAGATGGAATTTTACACACTTTTGTTGCCTGTTATCTGCCAAAGCCACCGCTGCCTCAGCTTCATGTTTGGGGATCATTCTTACCTGTACTAGGGACACACATAGAAGAACTTTCAGCTTTTATAAAATGACGAAGGTCTGGCACTCACGGGCTCTTGCTCTAATAGCATAAGCCCTGCTTAGTTTTAAACTACGACGTCGTATGTCAAATGTCTTGTAACCTTGAAACCTTCCAACCTTGTGGATACACCAAAAAAATGAATCTCTTGAAACAGTGGTAATCGTATTTACAGTCACAATAATGAAACAATGACCCTTGTTTAGCAGAAAAAATAAAAGAAAAACTCCAATCTACATCCAACAACATGATCATCATGTATAGGTTTTGACAGTCCACTGCTGGACATAAGCCTCAATTTTCCTACATCGATAATAGACTTGAGAGAGTAGTCGAGCCACGCTGATTTCAGCATGAACGGGCCGGGTCAGTACTACCCTCCCTCAGAAGACCAACCTAAAGCACACGTGCTGTTGTTTCGTTGGTGAGTGCGAGACCGGAGGCCCATTGATGCAGGGGTGACAGCTGTCGAGGTAAATGTGTGCAATACAAAGCTGCGATGACTATCATCAGCATCTCACTAGGCCGCCATAGTGTGGGTTACCATACTGCATTGTCAGCATTCGCAATGAGTATGGTGACTACAACTTTTAATTTTTTTTTATGTTTTCCATCAAGCAGAGTAGACTCACTTTGGCAGGCTATTAAAATAAAAAAAATAAGCCTTTAATAGTTCTCATGCTCCAATCTATATCCGGTAACATTATCATATGTAGCCTTTAATAGTTTTCAAATGGTCATAGGTCTCCCCTTATAAAATTTCGCATAATATTTAATATATGAAAATTCTACAAGTAAAAACATAAGCATATAAGAGCATATACAAAATACTAATGTAATTCCTCTATAACAATATTTTATCCCATTATGCTACACTCTGAATATTTTATAAGCAATGTACATTAAAATACATTACAAATTCACATCGTCAAGTCAGGTGCGAAATATCAAAAACGAACTACATCCCTTGGGGTCGTAATATCGTTCAGAGGGATTAGAGCCGGGGATTGAAACGGGATGGCTGACGTAAATACGTGTTTTTATCTCTCAAGTGCTTTACTTGGCATCCGTGAATATAAAAATGATGTGTACTGTTTTTGTGATTGCTATTTTTATTTTAGAAAAATATGTTCTATTGGCTCGGGAAACAGATTTAAAAGGCAAGTCGAGACTAAAAAGGCTATAAATAAAAAAGCTCTTTAGTCGCTAGATCCCACTTAAGTTAGTTTCAAAAAGATTAACACACTACTATATCTAGTTCATTGTATGTACATAATAGTATTTGTTTCAATTTGCTTTTGGATTCGATAGCAACTAATTACTCCATGTTAGGACGTCACCATGTCATTACACATTGCTTTACATAAAGACTTGCTATAGAATTTAAGGTATTTTTTAGTTTATAAACCAATAAAAGGTTAATATATCGTTTTCTCTCTATTTCTACTCCTTTATAAGCCATTCGGAATTATTCAGCAACAAAAGGTAATTGCGGTATACCAAGATAAAGAAAACAGCTACTGCTTACGCTTTAGAGTGCGCCATCCCTTATTTTCTCACTTTTAATATAAGCAAAGTAATAATTGTACTTTTTTTTGTTATAGGTACGCTAAGCAGTTCCGTCTCCCTCTGCTCACTGCTCGCTGATCGTATCAAGGTATGGATTTATTCACTAAATCAGACAGCCTTTTTTTTTTTTTTTTAACGTGTGGAAACCCCCTCGGGCCGTCACCCCACCGGGGTTTACGGCCGACAGCCTATTACAAGCCGTGCTTCAACTTCTTTAAGGTATTATTGGGTAAAGTTACGTTTCATAGAGCACTGCCATGTTTAAGGTAGTCGAGAATAAATTGGTTGGAAAAGTTTTTCAGACATTATTTAAATTATCATCTTCTTATCCTATTCCCCAATTTATTTGGAATCAGTGTCTTAATTTTCTTCTCTGTTACTCAACAGTTCGCTGCTTAATCCCCTTCTAGCCATATTATCTTCAAGTAATCCATCCATCTTTAGTCGTTTACAACTTTTATACCCCTTAACACATCTACAAACTTTCTTCTCTACATTAGGTTCCCCTCTATGCATCACTAGTTCATAGCATTTTCATAATTTGGTGCAACTATCAGGTTTCCTAATCTTGACCATTCTAATTTCACTACACCCTATCTTAGCATTCGCATTTTAGCAACATCAGGCGTTATGAACAAATATTATATAAACTATCAACATTCTGTCTAATTCATATGGGAAAGTAATAATTATCCGTCATGACATAGATTGTTACTGAGAAAAAATTTAATTACTAAATGGTTGTTCTTCTTAAATAACAATATCAAATATAGTAAAACATTACAAGTCACTCTAGTAGTACGTCCTAATACACAGTTATTGGGAAACAGGACATTTCAAAGTTATAGTTCAGTGTAGATCTAAGCAATCCATCTAAATTAAGCCTGTCGCAAACCTCTCGCCGTATACAATGCTCTGTTAATCAGTACTCGAGGGATAGTTTTGAACACAAGTAACGCAGTATTTAGTTAAATGATGAGGAATTATGTTGTAAGCACTTCCAATTAAGGGCTACTTATGGCTTACTTGTGATGTTTGAACATAAATGATTATTGATGAGCCTAAGTTTAAGTTTTGATGATCTTTTAATTGTTGTACGAAGTAAAGTCTTGGTGCGTTCTGTAAATAGTCGGTGTCTTGAAGCAAAACACAGTCAGCTCGTAACAATTATGGCAAACGTACTCTGGATGGTCTTGGCTAACTATACTTTGGTTGCTCAAAAGGTCTCTCCACTCTTGCTCATTCCGTGGGTGTCATAAAAATTATTTTCACTAGGCCGCCATTACGTGTTTCGCCATACTGCAGTCTTCCTTCGCACTGAGTATGGCTACCACTGCTCTGGGATTCTATTCATGCTTTCCATCAGGCAGAATAGTCACTTTGGTAGGCCTCTATAAAAAAAAAAGAAAAAAGAACGTAGGACAATAGCACTGCAGAAATGGAAACTTGAAAAAAATGCTGTACCAGCCCGTCTGACCAACGATGTATAGAAGACCGAAACGTCCCTTCTAAGAAGATTAAGAAACTTCTCGATGATGATGGTAGTACAAAGTGGAATATTATACTTTTAAAATTGGTTTAACTACCGTATTGCTCAGAATGGCAGTCGCTCAGGCTTTTCACAAGCATTGCTCTGTTCGAATTATTTATGATAAACAGACTCTCAGTGTAAAAGATTGCAGTACTGCACTTTAGTGACGAGTGACTAAGACGCCAGCCATAAATACAAGAAATAAACTTTATGTCCTTAACAGACATCTGCCATATCATTAAGCTTATTATGGCGTGAAGTGAGTTTTTACTTTTCTATGACCACCACATAACGAAACGGTTGATATTTTCACGTACTTGATCCAAGTCATAATGAGTCATATGTATTTATGTCCTTATTATCCATATAAAATATACATTGTGGTCTAGTGTTATGCGATTCTGACCGTAAAGAAAGAGGTGGGCTCGAGTCTTACGTATAACAAATGTGTGATAAACACGTTCATGTGTTCTGTGTCTGAGCGTCATTTATTTTAATTTATTTATCAGTTGTCCCGTTGCTACAATATGATACAGCCGTATAGAAGATATGCGAAGTTACGACCTTGCATGATATGACGTAAGTAGAAGTAAAATTAAAGTCGACAAAACGTTTAGTGCGTCTCTGTCTACCCCTTCGAAAATAAAGAAATGAATGTATGAATTAGGATTTTTTATTATTTTTAAAAGCATGCCAAAGTGGGCCTACTATACCTGATGGAAAGCACGAATCTAAGAGTTGTGGAGACACTTTATGGTGACCTAGTGAAATTCTTTTTGCGCCCAGTTTGAAAACGTAAAAGGTATGACAATCATCGTGGCAGTACCACAATAACTGCCACCGATGTATCAATGTGTCTCTGGTCTCACACTCGTTAACTAAACCCGACAGCACGTATGCTGTCGCTTTACGTTCGTCTTCGGTAAGAGGGTAGTAATGCCTCAATCGAACCGGCCCGTTTGTGCTACAATCAGCGTGGCTCCACTACTACCTTGAGTTTGAGAGAGTAGTGATATCAAAAACAAAGTAAAACTGTAAAGGCGTAGCTTCTAGAGTTTCATATTTACGGTGGAATTTTGTGACGAAATTTCACATTCTCTCCATATTTTTACCTAGATTTTTCGTACTACACACTTTTGACTTTTAAAGTAATTAAAGTAATGATATTAGGACAGAATAATAAAAAATCCTTTTCGGAAAACTTGTGCTCAAAATTTTATAACAATCGGTTGCGCAGTTAAGACGTCAAAGCGTAACAAACAAACGAATTGCGTATCAATTACACAACTGTCGAGTGAATTTTCATTGCAGAATCCTGCAGCGTCTGACGTTTCTATCCATCAGCATTAGTTGACTCGAACGACCGATACAGGATTATTGGCGGTGACAGTGATCTGCAGACCGTGTGTTGACCGCACGATTTATGTTCATGGTTTTGTGAAATATAGATATGCACTATAGCTTGTGGATTGTTTTTAGTACTTAGGACTAAAATATACCAGTAGTAATAGAAAGTAAGACAAAATTTTGTGTAACTTAGCTGACGAACAGATAATGTGTCTAATCCCAGTGGTCGTTCATCTTCCTAGCCTTTAATATTTATAATATATTTTGGTTTGGCTACTAGCTCAATCGGTGTTACTTCAATATCAGTTTTATCACGAAGCGACTGGGCTTAGACCTCTGCAACCCTGTCGACAAACTGAATTCGTAAGTTGAACTAGTTGTCAGTATATTTGATCTGGATGTCGTAATAACAGCTGTTCCCGGATCAATCTTATGTCAGACGCAGAGTGGCACACCGTGTGGTTTTAGTCGGTCCGATTTCGACACACCAATCCGCCGTAAACCCCGGTGGGGTGACGGCCCGAGGGGGTTTCCACACGTTAAAAAAAAAAAGTTGTCAGTATATTTGAGGGCGCTGAGTTCCCAATAACAATTACCATAAATGACGTTCATGACAACCGGGCCAACGATCAACGTCAGAAAAATCAAATAATACTTTTCGGGAATTGAACTCAAGACTTTTTAGTCGGCAGCCGCATACGCCAACTGCGGTCCAGTGAGACAAATGCAGTGATATAATACAATGCATACATACCTACACACAACCATACGCTCACACATGCATACTGTTTAACATAAATATGTAACATTGCTAATGTAAAGTTTTTATAAATCTATAAAAAACATGATATTTTAATGCATTATTGTAAAATGTAATGGGATTCGGGACTGTTACTCCTTAATACAGATTTTATAAAACAAATGTAAGACGACAGCGCTTTGACCACTGATTGTACACACTACCAGAATTTAATTCTGTATTATCTATATTCTATTATGTACTATAATTCCTTTACGATAGTAAATTATTATTTTTATAATGTCATACTGATGACAGCTAATACGTAAGAACTTGCACGTTTCATAATATGTAATTGAATGTCACATAAATTCGCCTATCGACAGTCTATTTCCAGTCAATCTAAAGATTACCTGTAAGAAATTAGTTTTAAGCTATAAATTCCTCTTTTGTATATGGTCATTAATTTAATGTACGTACATTTTTGTATGTATGTATGTACATATTATTGTATGTATGCACCAAACTAGCGTACAGTGAAGTTTGTTCTATTTAACTATTAAGGTAATAAACGAAATTGGCTATTACAATGAGTTTGTGAGTCTTGGTTGCAGATGTTAATATTTTTTTTACTTTCTTATTTTATTCGTTACTTAATTTTTGAGTAGATTTTGTTTCATGCAGTATTACAAATCTTTCGTGTTGCGGAAGGAGACTAGATCGTGGTATCTACATCGACATCAAACGGTGTACCTTAGTATATTCTTAAGATAATAAATTAATGATTAAATTGTTATCATGTACACGGGCCATGATAGTCCATTTCAATTTACCTGATAGTTCGTCTGTCCATCTATTTTTGTATCAAAGTAAAAAAAACATGATAGTAGCGAAAGATGCTCCTTTCCAACACTTTTTAATGACCAAAAATTGGTAAAATAATACTTCGGTTTAATGGATTACGTCACAACATCAAAATCAAATCAAATCAAATTATTTATTCATTTACCACTCCGTTATACAATTTTCTCTTAATTTAATTAAAATTAACAATTTAATGCAACCAGATAATCGATAATAAGAGGTTATCGATGACGACCGTACTAATATACATTGTGTTACAGTCGTCAGCGCCTTCCACCCTAGATAAATTATTTACCTAGTTATAACCTCAAGCAACAATCGCAATCAACGAAACAAACTTAACAAATAACATAAATCGCACAAAAGGGATTTAAAATGATTAAAATGCAATAGATTTTCAAGTTCACATGATTATATTCATTCACTTATTTACCAGAAGTGGGAGTGTGTGTATGTGTGTATGTGTGTGTGTGTGTGTGTGTGTAAGTGTATGTGGGTGGATGTGGGTGTGAATGTATTAGTACATGTGTGCATATAATTACTAATGTAAGAACTAGCGAAATCAGTATCATACTTGAATTGCCAAAAGGTTCAACTTATATAAATATAGTCGAGTCAAATAACTACATTATCTCATAATTAAACCACGTTATTATGATCCTTTGTTTTACATTTCAACAACAAATGAAGGGAGATTTGACGAAATGAAATAGTCCATATTCATAGTGAAATATCACCATAAAACTCGTACGTTGCTCATATACAGGTTGTAATCTGGTTTACTATCTGTACGTAAAGTGTAATTGTAAGAACGTGGTATATAAAATGTAGCACAATGTGTGTGCCGCATGTGGTTTGTTTAGACTGATAATGGAAAGCATTAGTAGAATCCAAGAGTGGTGGCCATCATACTCTGCAAGGAATGCAGTGACCCATACTACGGAAGCCCATTGAGATCTTTTTTCACACCTCGCTTGGCAACGTAAAAGGCATGACAGTCATCGTGGCTGTGTATGGTTTACATACCTACTACAATAACTGTCACCCTTGCATCAGTGGGTCTCAGGTCTCGCACTCACTAACCAAACACGACAGCTCGGATGCTGTCGTTTTAGGTTAAATAAATTACAAATGTATTTAGATATTGCTATGACTTAATTGATCTCATATCAAGGACTGTCCCTTATTTTTATCCCGTACTTATTTTTATAAACACATAAGTTCTATATGTATTTAAGATTGTGTATTACTCTTTCACGCAAATACGGCTAAATGAATCTGAATGTAATTTGGCATAGAGACAATATTTATAATAACGTTTATTTCTTTCACAAACATTCCTTTACATTAAAATTTAAAAAATACATTTGCTTTTTATCTCCGTTTCGGGAGACTGGTATCCGCACTGTACGTCCCAGGCCAGGAGATAGATAATAGTCTAAAATTGCATTAAGGTTACTTTTATCCTAAAAAAATTTATTCCTAACGGGATAGGTACAATACAATTCTAAATAAATTAAAAATATACTATATAATAAATAAATGATAAACCTCTTTACAGCTTAACTGTACAAGGTTTCATTTACAAAATATCATTCTCACTAATTTATTTGATTGCACAGTCCCATCCCCTTGCAAAATGGACGTGCAATATTCTTAAGTTTCTCGTTCGTCTCGAAAAATTTACAGTTAAACGAGTATTTTGCAAACTGGCATGATTTAAATTTCAAAGTGTCTGATATTAAAGAAATGGCCCAACGAAGAGTCCGCATAGCCCTCCCTATTGGCCCGACTTTCATAAAACTTATGCAAACAGCGCTAAGAAATAATAAAGTAGCTATAGTTGTTAGACAACTTAGATTTATAGAGTTGGATATGAAGGGGGATTATCTCGCGTACACTGGCGTATCTGTGACTTTCATTTCATAACTTTTATTATTACGGTTTATGGAAAAAATGATTGCGCTGTAGAAATGATCGAAAAAATGTTTTTGACACCTGATTGTACCTTTTCCTTTATATTTGCATCATATATTTATAACTGTTTAATAAAAACATAGTCCACGTGATCAATAGTACGTAGGCATTTACGTTAAATCATAAATATTTATCTGTTTTTAAGATTACTACCGAAATAAATTAGTAGCGAAAGTTTGCCATACACCTACAACAAAAATCAGATTTATAATTATTATTATTAAAACATGTTCAGGCGTGTTAGTACCCAACCCTCCAAATTTTTTATTAATTCCCGATAGTGTAGTAAAATATACTTTAATCGCTGGTATACTTAAGACTTTAAGTAACAATCGATATTATTTCACGCATTATTGAACATAATACCATTAGCCCCCGGGGATAGGGGAACTCTACAGCTTACGCATGTTGTCCAATGTTGTCTTTTGTAACATAGAATTTGACAGTGGTTCATTTTAACTTAAGCTTCTTTTATCAAGTTAAGTTGAAAAAAGTACTACATGTAACTGATTTTTGACGTGACTTTCTTACAAGTTGCGAAATACATAGGTACAGACTAGCATAATAATTCTATCGTATATATCATGTACTGGAAGACGGAGCGTAGGTAAGCCCCCTTCATGGTGGTCCGACAACCATTGGAAGGCGGCTGCACAGGACCGGCTCTTGTGGAGAACCTTGGAAGATGCTTATAATTATAGCAATGACGTCCATTGGTCCATTTTAGTTGAGATGATGATGATGATGATATATTTAGCAATTATATATTTCCAACATTCAATTTTCTAACTTAATATAACTCAATAGGGCACAAACCTGCTAAACCTTGCTCATAAAACAGTGCCAACCAAATAAAAACGTCATGAAACAGGCAGAATTTTTTCATTAATCTCACAAAATAAACAAAACAAAATTGAATTTTCCATTCCTCATTATCATAATCAAGGTTAAAGACAATGAAAGCTGAAAAGCGTTTACACTGTAGAGAGAAATTCATTTCGTAGTACAATACTGGAAATACTTGTCTTAATGAGGGTAGTTCGCGAGTCCCCTTTTGTCGATCCTTTCCTTCCAACAGTCGACTCAAATCAATTACTTTTAAATCGATTTTATTTCACTTTGATTGCAGTTTTTATTCCAATTTCGACTATATTTAAAATTATTAATATAAGGTAAGTTCTTATCCAAATTTTAGTCGATTTTGATTGTAACTTTCGTTCCATTTTAGAGGAAAGTAGATTTTCATTACGTAAAGATCGTTTCTGAAAAGCTTTATTAGGGAATCTTATTCGATTCAACGAGAATACTGTTATTGTTTGGACTGCCTCGTCGGTCTAGCTGTTAGCGCATGCGACTGCCGATGAAGATGTGGAGGTTTCGGGTTCGAATCTCGGGTCCAGCCAAAAAGTGTTCTTGAGTTTTTCTTATATGAAACTCTTGATGGTAGCCTGGAGAATGGAGGTTGTTGACGTTTCAAGTATTTGAAGCATACACTAAAAAGAGTAATTTCATTCCTCATTAATAAGAGTTACTTTAAAATACTATTAGCTCCATATCACCTATAATAGTATTCTTCTTTACTCATTTACAAATGGGCGGATAACACAAAATCTCAATAGTCTTATAAAACCATTTGCGAGAAAAGGACCGTAGTCGAAAATACCGCATTTCTTGCACCGGCCATTTGACTAAGCTACTTTGCTCGAGTTCAGAAGTGTGGCGTTAAAGAGAGAATGAAGCGAATTTGGGTGATTTGTTTTTAAAGAACGTTTTATTAGTTTTGAAGAAGAACTTATTTTATAAGACCAAAGTAAAACGCATACTTTAATTAAGTAAAGATAACAAGACAGAAGCTATAAATATACATAAAATATACAGAAACTGGCCAGAACGATAACATGTTCAAGTTGAATAACGTGAAGCTATCTTTATTGCGTGTATTATCTTTCATTTTTTTATTTAAATACAACTGAGAGACTGAGTACCACATAAAACTCTTCATCACTACTCTTTAATACATTACTTCAGTATTACGATACAACGAAAATTTTATCCATATTTGACACTTGATGGGCCCGCTGTATCTCTTGACATGTGTCCTTAAAAAGATCGCTTTGAACGGACCAAATATTATACAAGGGAATCATTGATGCACCTTGTATATAAGAAATCGATGTCTGTACAATGCACTCTGTGTCTGAACCATTGTGTACTCTGACGTCACAAATAGTGTTGTGCTAAAAGCTTTGAACATTACGCGCTACATCTATTTTGAACTAAACTTTGGTGTTTCAGTATAATATTTTACTAACATTTTAGTATTACCAAAACTTTGTTTAGTCTTCTATTTCAATCATTGCATATATTTTCGTTTGTATATATATTGTATCGAAAATCACCAAATGTGAGATTAGATTTTGAAGTGTTGATGTTCATGTCACGACATAAGAAAAAAGATGGTTGCTATACCGACGATGCGACGTTCAACTACACGGCAACGCGGGATACGCGCCGCACGACACCCACCGTCCGCTCGGTCGAACCCCAAAGTATATAAATATGTTGACTAGCAATTTGGGTACCAAGGCACAGACTCCGCTGTATGTGAAATATTTCTAGTTATTATTGTCAATCTATCGAAAAGGACTAATCTGTACATTGTTATTTTAATCTTTACTTATTTTGAGGCTTTTATTATTAAATAACACGTTAGCCCCATCGTGGTTTTAATCTATAGATAATCCTGCTTAATGAACGTGCTAAAGTTATCTAAAACAAACATTTAAGTGGCAAATTCGAAGTGATCTTATTAGTCTGAATAGGTTGGATTCCGTAACGACTTTGTGGTGAAGCTCGAGAAATTGAACAATTATTCGTGGGCAATCCCTGTCCATAGATATCTTGGAACACGATAAAGCTAATAAACTCCCAACAGTTGTCAGGTTTAGATTGTGGTTGTGTTTGCTACAGGTAAACAGAAACAATTCAGTTTATTATTATTTTTACCGCCATATTATATTACTGTAATAATATACAATTACTTGAAAGCTGATTGTGCAAATGGCGCAGCGGTTGAAGCAATCACTTCGCCGCTGTCTACTGCGCAAGTGTTGTGAGGTCGATCCCCATGGTACAACACTTTGTGTGATCCACAAATTGTCGTTCTGAGTCTCGGTATTTTTTGTGTCGGTGCAATGGTTGTTTGTCAAGTCCCTTGCAACACAGGATTTAGTGTGGGCATTATCTTGAAAAAAATCTCCTAAGTTATATTGATTGATAATAAAAACTCCTTGCTAAGGGAAGGCTTATATCCATCAGTGTACTGTTGAAGGTCATTCATATGTTGTTATTACTATATAGAGTATATATTTTGTCTACTTTGTTCATTCAAAAGATTAAAACAAAATCGCCCCGAAAAAATAGCACAAATTTGTATTACTGAGTTTCAAGTTGTTCTCAATATGCTTCTAAATTAATACCTAATATTTATATTCTACATTGTCTTAAAAGAACATCAGATTATTAGTCTCACATACAATCTTATCTTCGTAAATCACTCTGTTAGGCGACCTTTGCCAAATATTCTTTTCATTAAAACCTTAATGAGACGTTACATAGAGACTTTCTCAGGAGACCTCTATACTTAGAACTATTCAACTTATTTGGAACCTTCCACGTGAGATATATTAATGAGTGGCCAAATGGTAAAAAGACGGAAAAAAGCAAGAAATTGTTGGGCTTTACATAATACTTAGTTATTTCTTCTGTATATCAATGTCAGCAACTTTTATGTGTACTATAATGAAAACTCGATTTGAAGTACAGGTCAAGGGCATTAGAGATCAATAAGCGTCTATCAAGGAATGAATGAAATAGGAATGAAGCCCTCCTAAAAATCTAATCCCATCATCTTATAAAAGGATTTCCATTCACTCATCTCATGTTTCTTTCTTCTTATCTATGGCACAGGAGATTAGGAACTACATGTTACGTTATTTTTCTTAAAAGCTGACATAAAAATGTTAATAATAAAAAGTGAGTATTTGCACAAACACAACCAAGTAGCCAAGATAGTACACCAACAACTTGCCCTTAAATAGCAATTCATCTATTTAGAGGTGCCATCTTACAGGTATGTGCCCGGGCCAGTTCTCAAGAACGGTCGTGCCACTTTATATTTGGATCAATCTATTATCACACATAGGATTATTGTTGCCCATTAGACTGGTATTGTGGTGATACATTGATTAGAGGGCCGCGCAATAATTTTCAATATCGCTGTTCCTCATGACGAGAATCTCGTGAAAGTTGACAGGGGAAAACAAATATAATATTTGGATCTATCTCACGAGATTTTTAATATGTGGAATGTGGGTTCAGTGATCATTGTTCCGATAGTCATATCTGTTCACGGATTAATAGCCAAGAGCCTCGATTATCACCATAAGGGCTCACGTTTGAAGGCTGTATCAAGGATTTGATGTAGAAGGCAGTCCACCTTGACACGGCATGTATAGTGAAGAGGTTCCTGTCTTTGGAGTCCTAACAATCGGTGTCTTGGTAACTGTACCCGATGTCGGTGGTCTACTATTTTTTTTGTTTTTTTTTTTGATATAAATTTAACCTACCTAAGTGAGTCTATTCTGCCTGATGGAACGCATGAATAGAATCCAGGAGCGGTGGTCACCATACTCACTGCGAATGACGACAGTGTAATATGGCGGTTTTTTTCTTTTTTGTCGAAGTGTAAAATCCTTTCGGATCTCCGGCTCCTCGGGGACGCAGGAGCCAGGAGTATGTGGTGTTTGCACTAAAAACCACCCCGGTGGCCGGTCTCAGGCGTCCTTCTCTGAAGGGGACCCGAACCATATCATTTCAGGTCCCCTCCAGAATAGAAGCCGCGCCTAGTCAGACCCTATCCTAGGAAGGCCGCAAAGGCTCCCCCACCTATCAGTCCAGGTGTTATAATTTGTTGCGACCCGATCTCATTTTCGCGACTAGGCCACAACAAATTATCCTATCGCCGGCCGCAGCAACTAATCCGTCACCAGAGGTCCCCACTCTCTGGCGGTTTGCGGTCCCGTCGACGGCTCATAACGCCGCCGACGTCTTCTTCGCTCGGGATCGGTCCTCTCCCGATCCCGTTCAGCGATCTCTTTCTGGAGCATAACAGCTTCGCAAAAGGAGACCACTGCGGCCCAGCTTTCCTCACCCTCAGGTGACAGGTCTCATCCTATTTCATCGACTAGAATCTCGTGCAAGTTGAAAAAGAAAAACAATTGAAGTATTTGGATCTGTCTCACGTGATTGCCGACATATGGAATGTAGATTCGGTGATTATTGTTCCGATAATCATATCTGTTCATGGATTGATAGCCAAGATCCTCGACCATCACCTTAAGAGCTCACGTTTGAAGGCTGTATCAAGGATTTGATGCAGAAGACAGTCCTCCTCGACACGGCACGTATAGTGAGGAGGTTCCTGTCTTTGGAGCCCTATCAATCGGTGTCTTGGCCCATCTACCCGATGTCGGTGGTCTACTATTTTTTTTGTATTTTTAAATATATATTTTTGTTTTCCTCTTTTAAGTATTTAAACATATAATTAATATGTTTATAAATGAAATAAAGAGAATAATAATGCTTTATCGATTCTGATATATTACAACCGTAAAACATAGTAGACACCATAGATGTTTACAATATTACGTGCTAGAGTTCAAAAAGTTACAAAAAATTGTAATTCTAAAAATTTGGGCCTTGTCTCTAAGCAACGCCTGTGTCTTAAGAAACAGGTTTCAGAAATAAGGTTTTTTAATAGTGATTTTCATTGGCCGTTAAGACGGTAAAGATAATTTGACGATTAGATGATTACCGAAAATATAATATATGCAAATAACAGTTATGAGTTAAATGTGTGTAAGATGGTGCGCCAGAAAATTCGTGTGTATGTGTGTGAAAGTGTGCATGTCAGTATGTTGCTTGTGATGTGTATGTACATATATTATCACTGTAACTACTGTGCTTTAAGAATTGTAATATAAGTGCATTTTATTAATTATTTAATCACTTGATAATAAAAATTTGCTTTAGTTACGGACCCTAAGACTACAAGTGGCCCAACACTTACTGGTTGTTTTTGTTGTCACTTTATTGCAAATTGACTTAATATATGTATCACAATACCATAATGTGTTGATTACTACAAACGATGAACAATTATACTTTATGAGCTGTTCCATAAAGTTATAGCTCGTTAAATACGTAACCGCTTGCCGTAAACTGCTGGATTTACTCGAATCTACATGCTTACATAGCTTACCGCCACACACCACAACCTCAATGGAGAAGACACCTTGCTTTATCTTATAATTACTTCGTCATATCTATTGCACTCCGATAATACCTACCAGATCGAATAACTAGGATGGAGCTAGAAACAACTGACTTAAGCCAGTCAAACCCAGTCAAATCTGATGTAATTTGGCAAGTCTTTCATCAATACCTACCAAAACCACTACTTTGGAAAAACCATTCAGATTCAATGCACGTGGTCTGCTCACTTGATAAGAGAACTCATTTATTCCGATTATTCCTCCAAAAACAAACTGATAGTAAATATTTCCATAACTTGTCATCGACTTCCGAACTGACCCTAGTGCATGATAATACAAAATCTGTGGGTTACGATCAAATTAGCAGACGCATGATCATAAACATACTTGACCAACTTCTCCCCGCCATTACCCACATCATTAACCATTCCTTAAATTCTGGCACTTTCCCCTCACTTTGGCGTAAAGCTTACATCATTCCTCTACCTAAGATCACAAATCCTGTTCTGCCCAATCATATCAGACCGATGTCCATCCTTCCATTCCTCTCCAAAGTTCTTGAAACCTGTGTGCATAAGCAGCTCTCTGACTTCATTTACAAAAATGATTTATTAAGCCCATTTCAATCCGGTTTTAGGCCTGGCTACAGCACTACCACTGCCCTACTCAAGGTGACTGGTGATATCGGAGCGGCTTTGGAGGATAAAAAAGTGACGGTCTTAGTTTTGGTTGATTACTCAAACGCCTTTAACACCGTCAGTCACGATATTCTCTTATCCATCCTCTCCTATCAAGCGATCTCGCCCGAAGTACTGGAATGGTTCTCATCTTATTTTCAGGGATGCCAGCAGTCCGTTCATGTGGATGATCTCTCCTCTGATTGGTGCGATGTCAACTCTGGTGTCCCTCAAGGCGGCATACTCTCTCCTCTGCTTTTCGCTTTGTTTATTAACCTCTTAACTCTTGAACTTCGTAGTGCGTATCATCTGTATGCTGACGACTTGCAACTGTACGCTCAAGCCAGCGTTGAAGACATAGCAACAGCAATTGATATCATTAACACAGATCTTAAAGCTATGCAAAACTGGTCGGAGAGGTTTGGGTTATCTGTGAACCCGACAAAGTGTCAGGCAATAATTATCGGCAGCAGCCGTTTGATGACCCGAGTCAACCTTGAGGTGCTGCCCAAGATTACATTAAATGGTGCCACGATACCTATTTGTGCAACAGTGAAAGACTTAGGCTTATAACTTGATTGTACACTGAACTGGCATGATCAAGTTACATACGTGTGCCAGAGGGTTACTGGAATCCTGAGAACACTATACCGCCTGAAAAACTTCCTTCCCGCGAAAACTAAGGCAACGCTCGTGCAATCTCTAACCTTCCCTCTGATCGACTATGGTGACGTGTGCTATTACGACCTGAATGCAGATCTCCTCAACAAGCTAGAACGTCTTCTCAATAACTGCATTCGATTCACCTTTAACCTTCGTAAGTATGATCATATCTCCAATTTCCGGACCCAGCTCACATGGCTACCTATTCGTCAACGCAGAAAATTGCGTGCACTCACATTACTATATTCTCTTCTCAATTCCCCATCCCCTCCCACTTATTTAACATCCCAAATTCAATTATTGAGCAACAACCATAACAGAAATCTACATTCGGCTAATAATCTCCTTCTACTCTGTCCTTCTCACTCCACTGGGTTTGTCGGTTCTTCGTTCTTCGTGCAGGCTATCCTTTCTTGGAACGCGCTTCCCCTCGAAGTCAGGATGGCTAAAAGTCGCGACTCGTTTAGGGTTCGGGTGAAGAGGCTTTTGCTGGCTGAAATGGCGGAGTCTTAGTTCACCACCTGGTATTATTATATCTTATAGTGGTAATATGTATGCACGTATGTATATGAGTTGTGTGTATGTGTATTAAATATGTATGTGTTATATAGTTATGTGTTTATGTAAGTATATTTGCTTATTTATGGTTTATCTGGTCTATATATACTAAATCCTCTGGCAATTACTTGTTATCCTTAAGTGCACCTATCTCATATTTTCTCTGCATCGCCCAATCGGTTGACTGGCAGAAAATGCCTTAGGCATTAAGTCCGCCGATGCATGTATTTGTGCATAAAGTTATAAATAAATAAATAAAAAAATCGAATAAAAACTGCATGAGTCTTACGAAGATCACAGTTGAATCCCAGCCGAGCTGACATCATGTTGTCTAAAGTAGTAGTCGTCGTGCTCGCTCTGTTCGATGGAATCTTAAGTGAGTATTAATTGTGTCTATTAAATGCTTTGAAAGTGTCCACTGTTTCTGTGTAATCCTGGCGTTCACATGTAACTATTGACGATTCTTACAGTTCATAATATGAAAATTCATAAATTAGGAAGTTTAACCGTTGTTGAATTTTCAAAAAGTTTTTCACTTGTTGAAGTTATTTTATCTCTTCTATTTTAATTCTTCAAGTATATGCCACGTGAATAATCAAAAAAAGGATCATTTTGATGAAGTTTTGAATGTTATTCAGCTGGGAATTGAACAGCTGATGATAAAATCACTTTTACTTATTCAGCGTCAAAATTGAACCACTATTGAGTGCACAGTTACAGTTTGTAAGCTTTCAGATTTATCGTATATATGTACAAATATTCTTAAATAAAGAACAATGAAGTAAAGTATACGTGTTTTAATAGCATATGCTTGATTGATATTACAAGAATAATTGTGATATTAATCGTGACTAGTAAATAATTGAAATCGTTAATTTGTTTTGAAGAACATTGAGTTAAAAGTTACATGGCACTTGAACTATTCCTATGTATTTCTGATAACAAAATAATATAAATGACTAAACTTAACCAATCAAGGACACAAGTATCCAGAAAGTGTCATCATAATGCTTAGTCGAACATTATCTTCGTATCTGTAGTTGGCCTCAGTGTTTCACGTGAGTATTAATAATTGATTGTAATCAATGCTTACGGACGTTCTCCAGGAGCAGCCGTGCTCAACTTTCTGAAGAGTTCCCACTTCGTGAAGTATCTCGATAGTGAAAACTGTTCGATTGATTGAGTTATCAATATATTTTTATAGGTAATAATTAAAGTTAGTTAGAACATTATCAAAATATTATCCTCCAGATTCACGGAAGTATCTGACACAAAAAGAACTTCTAATTCAAATATAATAGCAACAAACAATGGTCCAACTGACCGTTCAGCATCTGTATGCAGCACTATGCAGTCGCAGTACTACAAGAAGCCTGGAACTGACATGGTGTACAGCGTTCTACTAACGTTACTCGTAGCTAACTTGTAATCATTGAGTAAGCTTTGTCTTGTTTGCCATTATTTCGTCTTTGTTTTAGCTCTCAGAAAGTCTAATTTAATTTTTTTTAATTAAGCCATTCCGGCAGACACAAGGAAACCATGAGATTATACATGGAAATTCTGTTAATGTCGGGCCTGATGTAACCGTTCAGATTGGACCGTATAGCTTTAATGAAACTGGAAAGTCAGTTTCTCCGTTTGAAGTGAAACAGTCAGGCACTAATGTAATAACTGATAATAATATCTCAGCTGATGAAGGTGTAAGAATCGTTATGGGAGCGTGGAATACTTATACTGATAATACCAATATCGCTGCCAACAACTCGCAAGCTAAAATAGCGATGGCAGTTAATACGCAGCTTATCAATCTTTTCTTACAAAACGTAGCACACATAAATGATTTAAATACAAAACACTATAAAAAATAAGAGAAAGACTGGGCAAATCAAAAAGTACTCAAAAGTCTCTATCAAATATGCCTGACAATTCGGATATTGACAAAAACGCCACAAATATCAAGAATGACGAAGCACATGCAGACTAGCACAATGAACCTAACAGTCAAACGCGTTTGTCATCCGATATATTTTACTCATTATCATTGATTGTAATATTATTGCTTAAAAACTACAAGTTTTAAAACTTTCAGAGTTTTTTTTAAGTTGACCGAATAAAGCAACGTTACCCAATAATCGATTTGACGGTTTTATTTACCTCGTATTCAGATGGATACCGTTAAAAAAAAAAATTATGTGTTGACGCAAGAAATTACTTGTCTTGAATTATTTAATCTTGGCTCCAATTTCCTCCCACTCTCAATCCTAAGAAAATTGATTTCGGTTCAGGAAGTTAACATATCAATTCTAGATTAATTGAATTATCTCAAGTTTTACTTGTATCTTAAGTAGAGTCGTAATTTTTCTTTTTCCAAAAGAATTTTTGCTTGAAAAACAAAAATGTGAAAAAATATATATTGAAACTAGGACTCGAAACCATGATCAATCTGTTGAAAATCATGGTCTGATACAAAAGAATACTATATGGAACCCTATGTGAGTTTCTACATGGATTTCTATATTGATTCCTGTATGAGAATCCATCCGAAAACGTCAATACAATTGCTATATTATTTTTTTGATAGAGCTTGAGAAAAATGTCTTCATTGACGCGTGGAGAAACGTAATAACAAAACTTAAGCAGTAAAACCACAATTGAGTTAGCATAAATTTATTTGAATAACCACAATTTTAAATAAATAATGCACAAAAATAACTAAAGTTTTTCTTTTGTCCTTAAATTCTATACCATGAAAAAATACGTTCGTGTGCTTATAGATCTAATATTTTTGCATATGTTATCTCATATCTTATTGGCATTAATTCACTAGACCAAAACTTATTGTTTTGAGGAAGCGTTCCGGTATTTGGGCGGGTTCAGATTTTCGATTTGTTATGAAAAACATATTTTCAATTTTTCGACCCTTTCACCTTCTTTCTTAAAACAAATTAAATAATGCTGTGAAGCAGGAAAGAAGAAAAGTTATGGTAATAATTACGTGAAACGTACCACAATCACGTAACTTACGATTTTGGGAAGGATAGGATTGAGAAAGGATGAGGAAAGGAACCTTCTTAATGTGAGTGTATAGAATAAGCGAGAAAAAATCGGATAACTCAGACTGGGATTCGAACCTAGAACCTTTCGATGACATGTCGGCTGCTCTCCCACTTGCGCTACCAGGTCTATATATTTCCAATTTATTTAACAGAAATGCAATCCGATTTGCAAACGCGAGGTCAACCAGAAAAATAAACCCAAGCGACATTTGTGGCAAGTATGTGATGGACTACTTAGACGACGTTAAGTACCTCTCAGAAAAAGGCTCGAAGGGAGGCAGTTTATTGGTAGGTCACAATAACCTGCAGACAGCTTATGTAAACAGTAACATAACTGTGTACGCGATAGAAACCGTCTCGGGCAATACGAAATATGGCGTTCAAACATTACCGAAATCGGGCACTTTGCAAATAATAAAAAATAAATATTATACAATATTCTGACTCGGAACTGAAGACACATTTTAGAGCAGAGACCAACATTATCGATCACATAGAGATAACTTCATAATTTTGATAGCTTCCTGCATATGAAGGTATGAAAGAAAGCTTCTACATCACGAATGTAAATATCAATGAAATGTGTCGCAATAATAAGTTAAAATTATTTGCTTGGTTAATAAACAAATTGATTATACAATAAATGTCGTTGTCTTTACATCCTTCTCATTATTTCTCCACTCCAGTTACCCCCTGATGAATCTGTAATTTTAACAAAAAAATAATTCTTTTCATTCGATTTTGTTGGGTGGTCCATTATGCCCCAAATACTGTACGCTGGTTTAAACAAAAATAAATAAAAACATCAATTATATGATGATTTAGCAAACTACATCAATTATTTTTTCGGTCAAGCTATTGATGGGTCATATTCACTGTCAAGTTGTTTTTAAATGACAACTAACCAGGCCCAGACTGGTTTTCACAAAGGCTTGGTTTCGACATGGTTGATTCAACCTGACGTCAGTGTCTATTTGACAACCCATCAATTTGAAAAATTCTTGACTACGACAGAAATTACCGAACCATTATCGGCAATCTAATTGGTGCGCCCCGCCAAACAATTGATACCTGCTACAACTGGGAAGTAAATTACACAGAAATCACATGAGAATTCTTCAAGGTTTTGAAAGGTCATTCTCTAATCGAAGTTTTCTAAAAACATAAAATATATATTCAGCAGAACACAGTTCAGCCTAAAACAATCTCGTGTTTTGGATATTGCTAGGGGCTATTAATATTTTAGCAACTGACGGCAAAGAAATTTTCATGGGCTTTCATTTGTAGGACGTGATATAAATGTAGAAAAAGTTACCCATTACATCTGAAGCTATCCTGTTTTCAACATTATTGCCCAATTAAACTGTCGACCTCTTTGAGACTCTCTTTGAGACTTTCGGTGCAGGCGTTTTGGGTAGAAGCTTAGCAATAGCAGTCAAAACATAATATGATTATATTATTCTATCGTTAAAACGAATAAGATCCATAGTCTTTATGGTGTCAAGAATTAGTTTCAGATAAATGAATATCTCAATGACTGATCTGACATGTTGCTAAGCTCTCAAGAGGTTATGCTGTTTACTACTTTTGTTCATAATTCGGAAAGCTATTGTCTACTGCTGAATATAGGCTTCCCCCCAAGGTTTAATAAACTGGATAATTGGAACTCTTTAAATTGAGATTGCTGGTCTGGGTGGTGTAATAATTTAAGCTACTGGTCTAGTTCCATGGTCCCTCGTGATTGCAGGCACAGAGTGGCACACCGTGTGGTTTTAGTCGTTCCGCGCAAAACCACGGTGGAGTGACGGTCCGTGGAGGTGCCCACGGGTTAAAAAAAATAGTGTTTAGACTACCGATAAAATAACTTACGCAAATTACACACAGAAACAGCATAAATTATCTTATTACTTACATCTTATCACAGTATATGTGCCTTGATTCTCATCACTACACTACCCATCATATCGAACCCACGTTCTATAGCTTAGTAGTCAGGATTGCTTTTTGTGTATTAAAAAAATTGTTTAAAGCACTGTAAACCTTGAATTGAATTGAATTATTTTATGAACTAAGCTATCTCCAATGTATATTTTCAGATTATTCTCAAATGGAATAAATTCCTTGTTCTTGTTAACTAGTGCTGTTGACTGTCATCCGTCTAATAAACAAAATAAATATTTCCTACAGCGTTAATAAATCCGTCAAAACCATACTTTAATAACGTACCCCAAAAAATTTAATATCAGCTTAAATATTTCATAACCAGGTATTTTATGATCAAAAATTCGACTTTACAAACGCTCCACCTCAATCATTAAAAATACTAATTAAAAAAAATTTGACATGATACGCTATTTTACATGACACGATCCGACACCGACATCACTCCGACATAATCCTAACTAATGTTATAAGTACAAATTTAAACTGGTTTGTCATATTTTGATGCCTAAACCACTAAACCAATTTTGTAAATTCTTTTACCAAAAGGAAAACGACATACTGCGCAACAACCACCGCGATAACCGACATACTGCAGGCGGAGACGGTGGTAAAAGCTAGTCTATAATATATACAATACATAACACCGTTTCGATGTACTATCAAAGTGATTTTTTAGTTAATAGTTGTATAAATTTGATAAACTTGTATTTCTCTCATCTTTGTTGTAAAGTGTTATTTCTATGGTTTTTACAAGAAGTGTAATGGCTGGCCAAGTGAAGTGACTACTGCTGTCAATTTACACCTGTAATTCAAGAGTTATAAATGTATGTCTAACTTAGAGTAAAGGGCTCTAGACTTCGGCCTAGTATTAAACAGGATGAGACTTCATCCTTGAAGCACTGCTGTGATTCGTCTCAACTGTGATTCAACTACGAGAGACTACGAACACTTTCGGTTATTTATATCGCTGACCCGTCCCGTCATTTGTAAACGTATTAACTCTTCAAATATGTCTGTTTTCATAAATTTTCTTGTCGGAAACGTATCGTTTAAAATGAACGCGCAAATTTTGTGTATCTTAAGCCACCTGTGTTGTTTAATTATTTCTTGTAGGCCTTTTTAGTATCTCTTCATCCTGAGGATTTGTTTTACGGATGACATTAGACTCCTTTAATTCGGGTTCACTTTATTTTAGGATACGGACAGATGTGGAGGTATCTGTTTAAAGTGGAATTTCAAAGGGCTTATTTACGCCGATTTTATTTAACTGACAGTTTTGACTATATACGCTTTGGTGTCTTTGATTGTGGGTAAAATTGAATGCAAAATATTTTACAACTTAATTTCGTAAGATTCATGTCAAATCTTTTATGCATAAGGTTTGTTTTAAACACACCTTAAAGTAAACTGTATTATCTCTGCTTTTGTTGGAAGACTACAGGTGTTCAAATAAATTTTATTCAAACATGTCGGGTAGTTGTGCGTTACATCAGTCATCAGCGTAGTAAAAAAACTTTCTATTAGAGAGAACAAGACATAAACAATCTTTGTGCCCGGATATCAGGTATTCTGCAACCTTCTGGATATCTTAATAAAATTTCCTTGAATCCTCCCCTTTAGGGCACAAAGTCACACATCGTGTGGTTTTAGTCAGTTCGATACCGACGACTTTTTTTTTTTTAAATGTGGAAACCCCCGTCACCTCACCGGGTTTGCGGCAGTGTGGTGTATCGAAATCGGACCGAGTATAACCACACTTTGTGCCACTCTCCGTCTGAGATAGGAGGGATCCGAGTACAGCTATTAATACGACATCCAGGCCAACCTTCTGGCCGCCTGAATCCCCCGGCAAATGGTGTCGTCGAAAAAATCTTCTTCAGCCTTTGGTTTCTGTAGATCCATTCCTTAAGTCAAAGGTTGTTCATCCGAAGTACTGAAGATCACAGACTGAAAGTCTATATTGTTACTAAAGTTTATCAAAACCTTAAAGGATTAAATTTTAAAGGTTTATCTTTATACATGACTACATGCACTGGTGCGGTATTGTCACTATGATCGAAGTGAAGCGAAAACTTGAACCACATTGTCTTCAGAGGGCAAAAATTCGTAAAACATCAAGTAAATCAATATTTTCTGATAATACTCTTAATAACTAATCTTTTGGTGTTTGTGCTTTGATTTTATTTACTCTCCCTATATTCCGGACAAAATATATCGATAACTCCTATCTAAACATATATTTTTATATTTGTATTTGTTTAATATCTTAGGGCATAATCAGAGAATCCGAAAAGCTCGGTAGTTACAGCGTGGGGTTGTGACGTTAATCGAAGCGGGTCCCCTAAAACAATGTTTAAAGATGGTTGTTTTATGTGTGACCCAAGTTATGAAAGGTGGGCTGCATTAATAGAATCTTTGATTCAATTGAAATTTTCAAGTCTCGTGAAATCATACCTGAGCAATACTGAGCATATTTAAACGAATAAGTTAATTCTTATCGGTTAAAGTACCTACGCATTTCCAACACAGCTATACGTTTAGCCCTGGTAAAGCTAAGCTTTGACACAAATGAGTCGACTCGACACGAGCAACTACAATTTCACAGAAAACCAATCTTAAACAGTTATTTCGTCGCTTTACACCGAGTGAGTGTTCAATGAGGTAACCAGAGATAAGACCATCTAGACCCCGGTTCCTAACGTAACGAGAAAGGGAGAAGGTGGGCCGCGTTAGAAGAACTCGTCAGAACTCTCTCCATGATATTCTATTATGTATAATCAATGTAACATTTTTCGTGTGATGGATTAAGAAAACAAAGCGTCACCACCCTTTTTTTTGTACAGCAGTTCCCAGTGATACCACGGAAAGGTGGTATCACTTATGTCGGACTCGAACCGACCAAAAACCGCACGCTGTCTCGGGTACCAGTAGCCGGGAAACCAGTAGTAAGGAAATCTTTGGAACCCCGACGTACCTCGGGCCACCTACGACTTGTAGAACTCCCATACTCCCTTCCCTCTTCTTGCCCCAAAATGGCGAACGCGGTCCATAGCGCTCGCATCGTCACCCCCGGCCTGCTTCTGCTAGGGTGATAGATTACCTTACATATCGTCGTTTAACGATTTCCGGCACCTGAGTCTCCTGTGGTACTCGGCCCTTTCTCAGGACTGGCGGACCGGGAGAGTTCTAAACCTCTTCCGGAGTATCACCAACTCTATACATCTCATGGGTGTCGTCAGACGCGACTGAGGGAGCAAATTATGCAGGACAACAGCACTATGAAAAAAACAGAAACCTTATTTCAACCCATCGAGCAAGTGTTAAAACGTACGTACGTTAAAACCTTCTTTCTGAGGAGAGGTCTAAGTCCAGCAGTATACTATGAAAGGTTGTTGATAATGATATATCATGTAATAAAAATACCATGACATCCATGATTTTTGGTGGTAATTTGCCATAAGGTGACTCACCCAGTACTTTATTCGCTTAAAAAATGAAAGAAATCTTCATAAATTGGCCATCGTGAGGACACTGCAATACTTATATGCCTGAAAGGCGGAACAAAAGTCCTTGATGGCGTCGGTATTGTTTTTCTCCCTCCTTAAAAGGATACTGGGTCAATGGTGACGTGACGCAATATGGCCTGGTGTTAAGTACGTACGTGACCAAGCGTTGACTAATGTTCTTAAAAACCTTACTGATTGTTTGAAGAGTTTTTGTGAAGAGTTGATACAACAAGTGGTATATAATTTGACCGTGGCATGGGTTCGATTCTCGCTCAGGACAAATAATTGTGTGAAGAGTACGATCGTTTCTTCTGTGTCTGGATGTAACTTTTTTTGATATGTATGATTTGAAAAGTACACTAGTATTTATTAATAGTCTAGTTAATATAGCTTCTGCTGGTGTAAGATGTTGATGATCAGGTACAGGTGGCTGTGTGTAAGATGTATGAAATCATTAAGTTGATTGATACTAAAACCTCAAGAATTGTACCAAAACAGAGTCAAGTAAAGAGAATCTAAAGCCACAAATTTTGTTAGTGATTCGCGTTGGACTTTTTGATTAGATGTATCCGTTGACACACAAATAAATTGATTGCATTACTCGGCCCACTCGCCCCACTCGGCCCAACATCGTCAATATTACCCTATTGTTTACAGTTCGCTGATTTTTTGATTGAGACAAACAAAGATTTTCTTAGAGAAGTATTTAGACTTAATTCGGATACAAAATGGAACATCTAAACACGAACGGTTAACTTTTCTTTGTATATTATTTCACTTGAAACATTTTTTCATGAAATTGGATAAAATGAAATTGAATTGAAGAAATTTACAATTCACTTATCAAAGTACAAACATTTTGTTTTAATCTAGATTTTGGTTTTTTGAGTTAGAAGCTTCTTTATGCTACTTCGACTATTTCCTGGCATTAATCGTTTTCAGTTACAAAGATGCAATCCTGACGTGTATAATTTTACTTGAAACTTCTTGGAGCCATCGTTATTAGCGAGACTAAACAGTAAACGATTTGAAGAAATGAAAGTATGAAAATTAACAAGCAAAGGCATTTTGCGTTGATTGATGTCATTTTTTAGCCTTCAACTGCAAAATAAAACGAATTTACATTATGCCATTTTCTTCAAGGTTCTTCAAGGCCGCGACACCATGTTCCTCTCGTTGAAAAATATTAAATGTTGGGTCAAAAACTAGCCGGCATTACTGAAATGATGTACTCCTGGTCGATTTTGTTACGCAACGTTTTATTACGCAAGAGCTGTTATAGGGCACAAGTGTGTGTGCAAACACGGGTGCACTCTCTGTGTCCTCACTCTCACAATCCCATGGAACAGTTATCCGACGCTACTGGGGGGTTGATCAGCTGCACGACCGACAGCCTTACATGCTCCGGGCTGTTATTAAATAATTCTGTACGCAAAACCTCTCGATCGGCAGCCATCACATACGATAACCGCTACGCCAACAAGGCAGTCGAATCCTAAAATGTATACTTGAGAAAGATACTTTAATGAATATGAGTACAACTCATAACTTTTAATTTAAAAATAAAATGAAAACTGTTGTAAAATAGGAAAAATATAATCAATCAATGGATGCTGGATTAAACCGCTGTATTAACCATTTTCAATAACTTTATATACCTAGTCTTGCCATAAATATTGTAATAAAGAAAAAAGAAAATTGTTAACTGCAAATAACATTTATTACTTTTACAGTGTGTCAGTTTAATACATAAATATAAAACAATTAAAAATATAAAAAGCTTATTCGAAGTGGTCTCCATTGGCTGCAATACAGTCCTTTAAACGATGAGGCCAGTTATCAATAGAAGCACGCACTCTTTCCATGGGAAAATTCTTCACTGCCAATCGTATAGATTGTTTTAGGGACTCCAAATTATCATGGCGTTTAGAGCAAGCTGTACTCTCTAAAACTGACCACAAATCATAATCCAGCGGATTAAGATCGGGACTAGACGACGGCCAGTCTTCAGCTCTGATGAAGTCCGAAACGTTCGATTCCAACCAAGACTGCGTGGACCGAGCTTTATGACCCGGCGCCGAGTCTTGCTGGAAGGACCATACTTGGTTATTGAACATGGTGATGTTAAGGGGCTTAACTACCTTCTCAAGAATGGTATCTTGATACACTTGTGCCGATGTTTTGATACCTTTTTCACAAAAATATGGCTCAGTCACTCCTTCATAGCTAACACCCCACCAAACCATCACTGAAGTCGGATAATGTCCACGTTGCACTCTGTCGACTAATTGGGAAGCTTCCTTAGAGCTTTGAGCATAAATACGGTCATTTTGTTTGTTAAAATGTTGCTCAATTGTAAAAATTTTCTCATCCGTAAACAAAATTTTTCTGTGACCTCCCTTTGCGTACCGCTTCAGTAGTTGTTTCGATTTTACCACCCTATTCTTCTTTAAATTATCAGTTAAGAAATGGCCAGTGCGTCTCTTATAGGCTGCAAGTCCTAAGTCATCTTTTAAAATACGCGACATGGTTCTAGGTGCTATCTTCATTTCCCGAGATAAAATCTTTTGCTTTCGGACAGGATTTCTTCGAATTCTTTCCCTTACTGCTTTGACCACCTTTTTCGTACGAACACTACGTGGACGGCCAGATCTTTTTCTGTCACAAACAGAGGAGGTCTCATTGTACCTATTAATAGCCCGGTACACAAACATTTTACTAATACCAAGTGTATGGAGAGTTTTAAAAATTGCATTTGGCTCCATACCTACTTTGTGTAATGCTATCACAGCGATTCGGTTCTCTTTATCACCCCACACCATTTTAATATCGCAAAATATTTTACAATGTATTGGCGCCAAAATGAGAAAACACAATGAACAATCGTATAAAAATGACAGATTCGAAATTCAAATGTAATATTTTTTTATAATTAAGTGTAACAGTATTTATGGCCAGACTAAGTACATATAAGGTTATAATAATGACGCAACATGTAAATAAGCTCTATTACAATGTGTAATACAAGTTATCATTAGTTTAATCCCCTTATATTTAAGGACTAATTGCCTGAAACAACTTCTGAACGCATGTCACATGCAGTATATTCTAACTTAAGATAAACGTTTACTTGACACGTGAACTCTGGCACACCAACTTGACACATCAAGGTAACATGTCTAGATGGCATTATTTGGACCACGGTGGCAGCTGGTATACTAGAAACGAAACACATTGTCGGTGTCTAATTTGAGCTGTTTTATATTGGCAATTATATGTGATCTTTTTTGTGGAATTTTGATGGTTTGTGAAAGTAAGTTGTTATTCTAAATGAGAGTTTTTTTTGGAATGCAAACTTCTTTAGCGGCGTTGCGTACTTTTTGTGATGGGTAAAAAAGGTTAAACTTCCGTCAGGACACTTGACCTGATCGAAAGACGGCGGGAGAGTCTACCGCCTGTGCTGCCGATTTTTACCAGAAAGCGGTGTCCACACGTTTATAGAATATTTCTAACTACTAGATTATCAATTCTTACAATTCTTTGATGCTACTAAGTTGATTTTATATTGTAGCCCTAGAGCTCTGTAGACTCAATTATCCATTAAAAATTATAAAGTTAAAGTGGTAGAAAAACACCACTCTTCAAACTACTTAACTACTTAACATCACATTAAAGTACACTGGCTCGAAATGCCCATCGTATGTCTGCAGAGAATGTTCATTTCTGCGTCAGTACACATTATGTATAAAACAATAAAAAAAATAAGGGTAGTAAACCTAAACTTGTGTTATTACTAGTTGAAATTACTAATAAAAATCAACTCTAAAATACATAAAATAAATAAGAAAAAAAAATAATCGGAATATAATATTAATTCTTTCGCGACGCATGTTTTCACAAGTACGTTTTCTCTTGAAGTTATGAGGTTTTCAAGAAGCCACAAGATTGGTAGTCTTAATATTGTTTGAACGGCTTCGTTTTGAGACCTAGAACACATTGAATATTCTTTACGCTAGAATTCTCGAGAAATGTTTGTATGAGTTTTAGAAGATGTCTTATTTATCGTTGACGTTGATCCTGACTGCAAAGCCAGAGATGATCACGGTTCGGTTCCCAGCCAGAAAAAAACCTTTGCGTGATTAATGCGATCATTTATTCTGGGTCTAGGTGAAATTAATCTACAATATGTATGTATAATATGAAATATATAAGTATGTTTATCAGCGGTCCGGTTACTACCTAGTCTTGCCATAAATATTGTAATAAAGAAAAAAGAAAATTGTTAACTGCAAATAACATTTATTACTTTTACAGTGTGTCAGTTTAATACATAAATATAAAACAATTAAAAATATAAAAAGCTTATTCGAAGTGGTCTCCATTGGCTGCAATACAGTCCTTTAAACGATGAGGCCAGTTATCAATAGAAGCACGCACTCTTTCCATGGGAAAATTCTTCACTGCCAATCGTATAGATTGTTTTAGGGACTCCAAATTATCATGGCGTTTAGAGCAAGCTGTACTCTCTAAAACTGACCACAAATCATAATCCAGCGGATTAAGATCGGGACTAGACGACGGCCAGTCTTCAGCTCTGATGAAGTCCGAAACGTTCGATTCCAACCAAGACTGCGTGGACCGAGCTTTATGACCCGGCGCCGAGTCTTGCTGGAAGGACCATACTTGGTTATTGAACATGGTGATGTTAAGGGGCTTAACTACCTTCTCAAGAATGGTATCTTGATACACTTGTGCCGATGTTTTGATACCTTTTTCACAAAAATATGGCTCAGTCACTCCTTCATAGCTAACACCCCACCAAACCATCACTGAAGTCGGATAATGTCCACGTTGCACTCTGTCGACTAATTGGGAAGCTTCCTTAGAGCTTTGAGCATAAATACGGTCATTTTGTTTGTTAAAATGTTGCTCAATTGTAAAAATTTTCTCATCCGTAAACAAAATTTTTCTGTGACCTCCCTTTGCGTACCGCTTCAGTAGTTGTTTCGATTTTACCACCCTATTCTTCTTTAAATTATCAGTTAAGAAATGGCCAGTGCGTCTCTTATAGGCTGCAAGTCCTAAGTCATCTTTTAAAATACGCGACATGGTTCTAGGTGCTATCTTCATTTCCCGAGATAAAATCTTTTGCTTTCGGACAGGATTTCTTCGAATTCTTTCCCTTACTGCTTTGACCACCTTTTTCGTACGAACACTACGTGGACGGCCAGATCTTTTTCTGTCACAAACAGAGGAGGTCTCATTGTACCTATTAATAGCCCGGTACACAAACATTTTACTAATACCAAGTGTATGGAGAGTTTTAAAAATTGCATTTGGCTCCATACCTACTTTGTGTAATGCTATCACAGCGATTCGGTTCTCTTTATCACCCCACACCATTTTAATATCGCAAAATATTTTACAATGTATTGGCGCCAAAATGAGAAAACACAATGAACAATCGTATAAAAATGACAGATTCGAAATTCAAATGTAATATTTTTTTATAATTAAGTGTAACAGTATTTATGGCCAGACTAAGTATAGCACAGGCTTTGCCTAATTTGGAATCACACGACCGTGTGAGTTAAATGTAGGGGTAAGTTTTGCTATTACTATTTATATACCCGGCTTTTAAGTCTCAAATCTTACATTCAATAAAGTTTTATATAAATAATTAGAATAAAACCCCTAGTTGCACTGATCACAACAACTTGGCATGTAGTTCTATGAAATACACAATTATTATATTTAGTCAGATATTTAATGAGTGCACACAAAAGCAGTTCTTATGTATGATACAATAATGTATTCACATGAAAAACAACGAAACGCATAACACCCGCTTATGGACCCTAATGAAAATGAAAATAAAAAACTAAACGTTATAAAATATGAATTAGTACAAAGAAAAAATTAAGTCCATAAATGACAAAATGAATCCATATTTCCCGTGGTCACGGCATCACGCGTGTATAGCTGGAAAAATGCCACAAATTCCTTTTGTATACAATAAGCTATTTGTCGAGCAAGGTTATTAACATCACGCTATACTAATAGGAGGCGTAAAAAAGCATCTTAATAGGCCGCCATAGTGTGGGTTGCCATACTGCATTGTCAGCATTCGCAAGGAGTATGGTGACTACAACTTTTGGATTCTATTCATGCTTTCCATCAGGTAGAGTAGAAACACTTTTTCAGGCTCGTAAATTAAAAAAAAAAATGTTGTAATACCATGCCTGATTTCGTATTCAATTTGGACAAATGCATTATAGAATCAAATTCTAGATCACACAAATCGGACCGGTTGTGTGCGAATCCGTAATACAAAATTTAGAATTTGCATCCGGCATTTCGCTAACGTGCACCCGGGTTTACACATGCAGGTATAATGGATATATGTTAGATTAAGTTTTAATATTCCTTCAAAACTGCATAAGTGAGCAGTTTTGCTGTACTTTTTATTAAGAGAAGCCTATTAGAATCTAAGAGAATAAAATATTTTAAGTCTTCTTAGACATGATAGCTGTTGCTGATCATATATTCTATTTTAGATTGGATCCACCATTGTGTTTTTCATCCATCCGTTTTCCTATTACACACAAAATTGTAAATACTTAACCAATAATATTTATAGTAATATCAGGTTCATTATCCTACTAATATTATAAATGCGAATGTAAGTTTGTTTGTTTCGGTTTTACGTGAAAACTACTCAATAGATCATTACGAAATTTTATACACATGTTCTTGGAGATATTAGAAGTAACTTTTGATTAGTTTATTTCAGTTACTTTCACAGCATTATGTCCTATGGTTTATTGCTTTGAGGCAGTGCCTCTGATATCGATTCAATCTTTGTGCTCCAGAAACGAGCTATTAGGGCTATCTATAAGATGGGCCCTTGTGAGTCACTAAGAAACAGATTCAAAAAAATTAACATTCTCACACTACACTCACAATACATTTACGAGAATCTTTTGTATGTTCATAAAAATCTGTGTAAATTTAAGAAAAATAGTGATCTCCATCAATTTAATTTAAGAAATAAAAATAAACTTGCCTTGCACACTACTAGGCTCCATAAAATATCGAATTCGTTTGTGGGTCAATGTATACAATTTTATAACAAATTACCAAACAACATAGTATTATTTTCTATTAGTAAATTTAAGAAATTTGTTAAGCTGAGGTTGTCCAAAAAGGCTTATTACTCAGTTTCAGACTATGTCACAGATTTAGATGTTTGGAAATGAATTGCTCTTTTTTTAAGACCTATGATTGTGAATATAACTGCTATTTTAATATTTAAAAGATTTTGAGTTAAAAGAGTGGTGGTGAGTTTCTTTCCTGGGTTCTTTTCTCACCACTCTACCATGAACAATCTGCGAACCCAGCTAGCTATAATTTTAATCGACAGATTGTTCATCTTTCATCTTTTATTGTTTTTTTTTTATGACATTCATAAGTGTCTTTTGTGACCTAAATGAATAAATGAATTTGACTTTGACTTTGACTTTGACTTTAACATAGGAGGAAACTTAATGTGGCAGACCACATTCCACGCAAGGAAAACCGCGGGCAAAAACTAGTATCTTATAAATGTTGAGAATAGTAAATATAAGTTGTTTTTTTTTCTATATATTACATCATTATCATATAAAACAAATACACTTATTTTATACAAAGAGATTCTAAAGTGCGTATTTGATGACCGAGTGCTTCTTAAGATGGCAAAGAAATGTGTTGAAATAATAACATTCATATCTTCAAATATTCAGTTGCATTACGAAGTACGCATCTCGATAATATGCTTCGGTTCCTAGTATAACTTGCAAGACGTGTGAGCCTTAGTAGCCTTAAACTGGCACGATGACTGTCATGCCTTTTACGTCCCTAACAGGGACGAAAAAAAGCATCTCGTTAGGCCGCCATAGTGCGGGTCACCAAACTACATTCTCTGCATTCACAATGAGTATGATGATCGCAACTCTCGGTATCTCTTTATGCTTTTCTTCAGGCAATCGCGTAAAATAAAGCATTGATTTACATAATCTACTCATTCCAGATATAAGAAAAAAGGTACTTTTACGCTTATATTATTACGTTATTAAAAATATTGCAAAACTTTTTATACACAAACATTAATATCGCCGAAAACAATTTCACATATCTGACTTCTAGCATAACACCTTCAAAAAGCTGCCAAAGCAATGCTACCTAAGCCATTATTAATGCAAATCCTGCCGAAATATTCAGTGGAAAGCGATCATGGATGCCTTGCCGTCATGGTTTATTCAGCGGGCTTTTTCATACCCCATGGTAGGGGTTAGTAGTGAAATAATTATGACTCTTCCCTCCTTGCGTGAGCGACACTTATTACTTGAATCTTACGTAATAATCCATCGTTCTTCTTCCAATAGAACTGACGAAGTAATGGATGAATTAACGAAGTAATGGTTAAAAAATTTAAGATGTAGGAGGATGCCAGATTTTGTATGGATATTATTGTCCCCACCCTCAAACAGAGGTGGGATGCATGTCAGTTTATTCATTCGTAAATGGAAAAAAAACAGCTCACTTAGTTGTAAAATAAATGATACCTAAATATATCTCTAAAAATATATTTTTCATGTCGGTGATTCGCAAGCAAATAGGAATATTTAAGTCTGCGCACACTTTACCTTGTTTCGTCGAGATCAATGTTATTTCTGGGCACCTTCGTAAGCAACACTAGGTATAATTTTACTTTATGTTTAATTACTCGTTTTTTATGCATATAGAGTTAACGCCATAGTAATATTTTTTTTTGAAGAGTGTTTTCAGCGTTACTATTAGCATTTTTGAGTCCATCGTTGGGTGGTGACACTTTTACACTGTCCTTTAGATCTTGGTTAATTGATCAATTGGCGGAGGAAAGATGTAAATTTGAGTAAGTATAATGAGTAAGTAACCTCACGTTGCGTGAGGTGACGGACTAAGAATACAGAGTGTCACCACTCCAATTCATCTCATGGGTGTCGTACGAAGCAAATTAAGCAGGACAAGATCACTACAAAGAGGTGCAAGTGTGCAAGCTCTATACCAACCCGTCTGGCCAGCGTGATATAGTAGGCCAAAACCTCCTTTCTAAGAAGAGAACTATATCAAGCAGAGGACTGCTGGGCAAGGTGTAGGAGGTTCGGTAGCGTCACTCGCTCGTTGAAAAACATTGAAGAAATAACATCGGTATTCTGTTAGGTTATGCTACCAATTTAGTCGAAATTACTTGTCTGTTTCTTATCACGTCATTCTGTATGCGACTATTCACATGAAATTTTCTTCGTATTAAGTTTCCTAGTATTGATGAGAAAATGCATGAAAAGGAAGTGAAAACACGTTCAGCGACTTTTTGAAACATAACTATAAAGTACCGTTGCTTTTCCCTCTTTTTATCTTTTATATGCGTGCGTGTACGCATACATTTGGTTTATGCCCCTGATTTTAATTTATAAAAAATCTTTGCTTTAGAATAACGGGCCGTGTGATTTGTATACATTCTCGATTGCAAGAAGATTTAATTCATTTCATTTCCTAGATGAACGTGAAGAATGTCGACTTGTAGACCATAAACAATATTTTGACAGTCTCCGAAGGGTTATTCTCGCGGGATGAATATTATGTCAAGGACTGGTAAATATGACAGTCATAAAGGAAACTTGTTGTTCCTTATTCCCTTGGTCTCACAAGTGACCACAAAAGAGAAAGTCATTCGGGAGAGGAACGTCTGGCTATGATCGGAGTATGTCCTAAAATGTCATAGAAATTTAATGCAACGGCTGTCAACATTGTCTAACAACAACACTAATTACACTTTTGCCATTCGTTTATGAGTCAAAGTACATACCTAATTTTTGTTTTAACTATTGTTATATTATTATAATTCCAAGAATTTATTTTAGCGTAACTGGCAAAAAACAACTACAAAAGTACATACATACATAAAATTACACCGTTTCCCCGGTTCCACTTTCGCCAATGTTTTGGACCACGTGGCGAACTTATTGCCGTTAATCGGGATGTTTTGTTTGCCTGAACCTCGTCCGTCGATCAACAGGTGTACTACTTATAGGTTAGGTTAACTTGGTGCCCTAAGATCTTGGTGGGAACCCTATCCATCCAAACATCTATCCTTCCTATCCATCCATACAAAAGTAATACTAACTAAATCATCTTAGAAGTGCTAATAAATACAGAAATAATATATACAGGAAAGCTAAAACTGAATATACGTATGGAAATGTACACATTATGGTTCATTACAAGCTACTACAAATGCAATAATTTACTTTGTATGACTTGGTTTAGTGCTCCAACGTGAAGTAGAAGGAACTTGTAGCATGAATGGTTACAATGTAGTATAAACTACGACTGATGAAGGATTTGTTGAATATATTATATAAATTTAATATATAGATTATCCTGAGCCGAGGAGATTATGTAAAGCTGTCGATCCTGCGTCTGATCTCTCCCCGGCCGTGTCGGGTAGCTGTTCCTTCGGATTGTGATTTTGAGGAAAGAGAGAGTATACCTGTGTTTGCGCACACACTTGTGGAATATAGTATCTCATGTGTGGTTGGCTGGTCGTCGTTCAGAGCGGCAGAAATTGGCCAGCTGGCACGGACTAGGTGAAGATTATGTTTCATTAATAGAATGTCATATATACTCATACATATATATTTTTCCATATATATGTATAATTTTAGAATATATAGTATTTATAAATGTACATTTTTTAACTTAAAAGTAATGAATGTATACATTATTAATAATATAATACATTATTAACATTTCTGAACAGTTGACGGTTGAATTTCTGAACGATCGATCAAGCATTGACAAGGTTCAACACTTTGTTTACCGAAAGAGGGTTCTTTTGTCATTAAAAAAAGCGTTTTGTTTATAAACCTGTGTTACACTATTACACTATTATTCTATAGAAAACGGTTACGTCTTCACGCCATCGTCATTGTTGAAATTGTAAAAAAGGATTTTGTTAGACTTATATAATTACACATTTATTTTATTTATTTACAACTTTATGCACAAATACGTGCATCGGCGAACATACATTAAATCTTATCTAAAATGATTAAAAGTACTAGACACGCTTACAAAAGTCGGTTACAAAACCAAGAAACATAGAGGTGAAGTTAATAAGAGCATGTTAAAAAGCGTAAGTCGTTAAATGTCTTATTTATTGTGAATTTCATATTTTATCCTATTCATAAATCATCACCAAGCCGTTTATATTCTGGGCGTATGGCGCTACTTATCACGTAGGCGTAGTAAAATGCATTGTGAATACTAAACATGGTATGAAAAATGATTTTGGCAGTAGGGCAATCTGATGACGGCATACTTTTCTAGTTATAGAGAACACACTGTCTACTACACATGACTTAAATAAAATAAATTAAAAAATAACCTTACGCATCTCACATACGGCTGTCTGATTCCAAATTAGACAGAACCTATGCCATGGTAACCAAATTGCTGGTAAACATACTTAAATATTTTTAAATAATTAACACGCAGTTACAGAACAAATAATCGTGCTCATCAGACATATATTTTTCCTATGCGGGAACCGAAGCTTCAAGCTCTGGCTTAGCCACTAGGGCCACTAACCATTTGACCAATAGGCCCGTGAAAAGTGAATGAGGTTATCAAGTCTAATTTATGTATTTATAGACACTTTTAAATTTATTGCAATTGAATAGAATAAACTTTACTGTATACCAAATTTTTTTCAGATTATATACATGAACATATCAGTTAGGTAACCATGTACAAATGGCGGCCTTATCACTACAAGCAATTTCTTCCAGGCAAACAACTTAGTCAAAGTTTAAGGTTTTTTTCTCAGTAAATTCGCAAGGGTGTTTCTCTGGCTGATAAAATTCATGACGAGGTTATTCGATAGAGAACGAGAGTAACTGACATCACATGGCGAACCAGTACGCTGAAGTGGAAGTGGAGATGAAGAAATAAGAACCGATGGTCGCTGGAGCCGAAGTGTGCTAGAGTGGAGACCATGATTGGGCAAAATTAGTGTAGGGCGTCCTGCGGCGCGGTGGACCGACGACTTAAAGAAGGTGGCTGGCAGCAGATGTATGCGAATTGCCCAAGACCACAATGGTTCGCGCTCCTTGGGGGAGACCTTCGTTCGGCCGTGGACGGCAATAGGTTGATTTGAAATTTTCAAGCCACTAATTTTTTTCTGCCTATTGAAAGAGCGTAACTTGTTATTGATTTATTTCAATCATGCGTACTCATTTAATGTCTGAAGTAATCTCTGACAGTCAACCATTAAGTGATGCAGAGAAAATCATAAGTAGAAATTTAGGTTCAAATTGCTAATTCCTTTTTTTTGTGCGGATCCTCTTATTGTACTACTGGGTAAAGCAAATCTCAAAGTTCACATCTTGTTTTGGAGTACGGTTGAGATTGTTCGTTTTCCTATTGAAATAAGATCTTCCGCTTTGCCAAATGGAACATTGCCTTGAGACTCCAATTATGAACCCGTAGCAACTCCGATATTGAACTTCAAAGATGTCTTTGATGCTTACATTTCTTAATAAATTCAAGTACCTAGAAATAAGGTCGGCGGCCCATTGATGTAGGGATGACAGTTATCGTGGTAACTGTGTGAGTCTTACACTACCATGATGACTGCCGTGATGACTGTCATGCCTTTTACATCCCCAAGTAGGGCGTGAATATATAGAAGCCGCCATAGTGTTGATCATGATGGTGACTACAACTCTTGAATTCTGTTCAAACTTTCCATTAGACAGAGTGGAGTCACTTTAAAAATAAGAAAATTTAAAATAAAACTTTAAAAAAGTATACATTTTTGTTCTAAATTTGATGGCACACTTAGAGGGCAAACAAGTACCAACTCTTTTATCATCGTTCGGCTGAATTTTACGAGTATCGTAAAATTACTGCATTACCTTGTTTACAACATCGTCTCCTACAATATTGAAGTACTTGAGAATCGTTTAATATATATTTGTAGATAAGCGGATACTTTTTATCATCATCGTCAACCGCTTTTATAACGCCATTTTTGGGGCCTCTCCTTAGAATAGAGATTTCTTTTGTTTTCTATCATCATCATCTGAGCCACAAGACGTCCACTACTGGACATAGGACTCCCCCAAGGTACCCTACAACAGCTTGTCCCGTGCCGCCCGCGACCTTTACCTAGTCTGTGCCTAGTTTTCTATATATGTGCTTAAATATTTCCAATACATATTTGCAAGTATAAGTCAATTACTGTTGAAGAGTACGTAATTATTATGGCTTTATAGAAATTCTACGTGAAAAGAGAGATTCTTGTGACTTTTCACTGAAAAAAATAATATAATATTTGGTAAAAGTCTGTAATGAAGTATGGGAAAGAGTCCCTTTCACTTAAATATATGCATTATCTTAACACGTTAAGTAGATATTGTTGTGTTAAATACGTTTAATTTACCCCGGGAATTATAGTTAAAAAGTTAAGAAGTGAACAATTGAAAATGGATCAATATACTGTGTGTCTTACTGTTTCTTACCAGTGGCACTTTGTTAACCACTTTGTCTAGTTTCATATTTAATTCTTAACATAAATTAAAAAATTAATGACTGTATGAGATTTTTTTTTATTGTAGAAGAAAATTAACAAATAAATTTCTTTACCATACTGAGTTATCTTTCTAAAAAAGAGGTACAAATAAAAAGGTTCGTCTTCAATCCCTCCCTATTAAGTACGTAAGAGCCACAATCGAGCCCAATCGGCCCATATAAATAAGGTTAAGACAAAACAAAAGGGACATTTGATACGATTAATGTAACCGATTCGATTCTCGGCTACGTTTTAAATACAATATACTGTATTTTATCTAAAAACATGAGGATTTTATTTATTGGGCCTTTATTTCATGATATTTATGATTGAAAGGTAAAGACTGTGGCCGATGTTGTAAATATTGAGATATATTTAACATTATTAAGGTATTATATTACATTTACGTTAAGTTCAACGGAGTAAAGACTTTTATTATCTGCAAATATTTAAACGCTATGTTGGTTTGTGTACACTTCAAAAACTCCAAAAGCTCTATACCAATTAAGCTCAAATTTTGACACGATATACCCGCTTCAGATATGGTGTTTATCTATCTTTTGTAACCAAAATAAGTCACAGTGAAGCGTTGCAGAGTACAGTTGGTGAAATATATTACCTTTTACTGAAAAAACTATAGGCTTAATTACATTATTGTTTAAAATACCTAGGCGTGATGTCAGCATGAGGCAGCTAAGGTCTACCGGTGTTATTCAGAACATCTTAGGATGTACCCGTTACTTGTCACGCAACGTCTTGTGGTTATAAATCATTGATTCTGACATATCACTTTATCACAATTCACTATTTAAAGTAAGTACAAAAACTAACTAAAACCATTTCAATTAAGTTAGTTAACTTTTAGGCGAAATTTTTTAACCAATAAGAGAATTGCCGCCACCACTGCGTTTTATTCCCTTTCTGGTTTTAATCGTGATAGCAAAATAGTGCGTTCAGAAAGATTTCTGACGATACAAACTATCGATAGAGCGAATCGGATTTGGTAGATGCCATGGCTTTGCTAAATCGATTCGACCAGTTTCAATGTAAAGCATGCAGTCGCTCGTGCTAGATATAAAACGGGCAATCAAATGTGAGAAGAGCTTAAAGAGCTGGATAGCTACAGAGAGGTTCTGCAAACTGTAAATAAATTGGTGGGTAGTTTTGGTAAATCTAAACGATTTTTGTTTTATATTTTTCTTTTTGCGTAGGTAGGTAATAATTAATTAAAAAAGAATAAGTTAACTATATCACAGAAGGATTATCTGCGACTTCTCGGATGGTGTAATGGTCTAAGCGGTCGTCTCCCCGATTGCTACTGCGCTGAGTGTTATGGGTGCTAACCCCGCACGGGACAAAACAAATCCACACATTATTATTCTGAGTCTGGATGTTCTTGGTGTCCGCTGCTTATGTGTTTGTAAACTCCCCCGCGACACAGGAGATATTCCTAAAACGAATGTTGTTTTTAAAAAAAAATATCGTCTAAATCAACTATTTTGGTCGACCAAGATGGTGCATTTTTTTTCCTAATTTGTAGTAAAACTTATAACGTTACATCTTCTTGAATGTTTGAATGCAAGGAAGATTTATCTAACCAACAAAACTTATCTCGTGATATAAAAATCCTACAAAACTTTTTATGTATTCAGACAGCTTTTTATAATCTATACATATTACTTGCCCTTAGTGACTGGTTCATCAACGCACAGCGTAAACCCTTGAGGCTAGAAACTTAAGCAGCTTTTTATGTTATTAGCACCCACTAAGAATGGATTTTTGGAGTCTTTTACTTAAAGGATAAATGAAGAGATAAGCGGCTATTTAGAAGTTCGTTTGAAATAAGTAATAATCACGCAAGTGAAACCACGATAGTGAAAGCATATATCATGAAAGCGTATCTGTGATCTCATTTTTTTTAACATCACGTCATCGTCAATGTGTAGATAGATAGATGTATTGTACAGGAATGCACATAAATGTAATACTACAAGCTTCGATATCAATAGTGTAATAAACATCTCTTACAATCAAGCGTAAAATGTTAACCATAATTATAACTGTACTCGCACCACAACAAAGTATAATTTAATTAAACTTCCAACTGATACATATCTTAAACTTGTTTCGAGTTAATGTAGTACCACGAGATCAATCACGCAGATCACGCAAGTCTCTTCACTCTAACTAATAATTATACTACGTTAACCCAAACAATCGATTCGTCATTAAACATCAGTTAATTTTTGAGATCCCATCTCTTTTACACTATAATTTATTAAGACACCAGCATTTTTAAGGCATCGATGTGAATTTTGCATTCCGTTAGTTAATCGATTCTCGATGCGGTGGACGAATCGAGATTAAGAATCGGGAGTATCGGGTTTCTTCCTTGTGGGTTCTATTACACCATCCAGTATTAGTTTTCCTCTTAAAATTATGTCGAAAATATTTCATATTTATAAAAGTGTTGCAGTAACAGTTACTAAGGGTCATGTTTCAGTCTACAGATATCTACATATCAATACGTGAAGCAAAAACTTTGGACCCCTTTTTACGAAACTTACGTGGACGAAGGAGTATGAAACTTGGCACACTTATTGTTTATATGTAGGAGAAGTGCAGAACGCTAATATTTTTCAATAATAAAACTTATAAAGTACATTAAATCAATAAATAAAACATTACACATACTAGCATGCATTTGACACACGCATACATACTCTGTGGTCAAATTGTTTCAATTGTTTATTATTTTGTCTATAGAAATAGAATACTGACATACACATAGATTACTGTTTTATGTGTTTATTGTGGTCTTACTAAATATCGAACAAAAAAGTTTTATTTGCTCTATTTAATAGAAAAAAATACCACGTCAAATACCGCTCTCTTATACAAATTTATATAATGTATGTAAGTTGTGTTTTATGGTCGAATTTCGACCACTAGGCGACCACTAGTATTAATTAATTTATTATAACTTGAAATGGGCAGATGGTGGAATCTGTACCATACTTCCTGCATGGGTTTTTATATTTTATTTATTTGACTTTTACCGCTATGATCGAATATATGTATAAGTATATTTCAGACTTCTACCGCTTTTTGTAGTGCTTTTCTTTGTATATATACTTTGAATGCATAATTAGATCAATTTTGATTAACAATATAATCCATTCTTCAATTCATTCAAAACGTTAAATAGTCTATTTTTAAATATTTAACTACAAAACTTTTCAAACCTGACATGAATATAACTATTAAATTGGTATAATTTAAAATAAAAACTCCTTCCTTGACACAACGGTGTAACAGAGAACCATAGGCACCGACAAGGCATCAGGTTTCTGAGTTCTTTATTTCTGATCCTTAGTCTTAATTCGAGATGGTCGTTACCGATGTAAAGTTTTCGATGAAAATTTTATTCCTTAAGTATTTCGCAAACTTGTTAGCATATCTATCGATACTCGATAATTGTAGGGTGGACCTTATCGATGTGCTTTTGGGGAAATTATCGAGATTTCTGAAGACGATGCGCCTGTTATTTTTATGAATGCCCTCGATCTTGAGGTAAGTGAATGTGTCGGCGAAACAGCAAAGTACGACGTTATAAAATACATAACTTTATATACTTTAAGTATCGGAGGACTCAATACCCAGGGCATTGGGTTCCTGTCAACAATTGGGTGGTGTAGATCTAGTTTGTGTTAGTGTAGATAGGCAGACATAGGTTACATTACTAATGAACCAAAACAATGATATATTCTTAACCGTGCCGGCTTTTAACAGAAACCAGCCATAACTCTTGAGATATTATAGTACACAAGTGTATGCGCCAACATAGGTTCACCCCCTATCCCCTCACTCTCACAACCCGGGTATCCGACACGACGACAGAGATCAGGCGTTGGGCCGACGGTCTTATAGTCTTATGTGCTCTCCGAGGCACAAGGATTAAGACATCTTACAAACTCCGGGCTGTTATTAAATATTTCTGTAACCAAAAAGACTCGATAACACTTTTGACTCGACCCCAGAATCAAAGGCGGGACCTCTTGATCGGCAATCACATACGCTACTAAATATGCGCTATACAACACTACATACATAAATTTAAATACTAATATACACACACTATTTATACTTAACGCGCTATCATTTGTTTGGTAGACTTGCCGTCTCGAGATAATAATATCATCTTATATTTTTTTCTTTATCTACAAGTAAATTCAGAATTTTGATACTAAATAATTATAGATCAACTCAATTTAGTTCGATATACTCTGCGCCATTTTACCGGTTAGCGACACGCAATACTCCAATCTTCAACTTTAAAAGTAACAGTTATAAAATTTAAACCGATTTCAAAGGAAATTCTACAGAGTAAGATATATTTAATCTCAATAATCCATTAAGGTTCTACCGAGTTGAGCCTTCAAAAGCAAAGTAGTTGTGAAAAGTAAAGGAAATGCAACTTGCGGAATGTTATGGCAGTTTGTGTGACAAGTTTATTTTAAAAACACAGTGGTGGAAAAATGGAAAATGCTATTTCTTGAAATATATCATAATATTTTGAGTTACAAATACTAAAAATTGCGTCATTACATCAACAGCCTTTAATAGTCCACTGCTGGACATAGGGCTCTCCTTGGCAAGGAGGTTTTGGTCTACTATACCACGCTGGCCAGACGGGTTGTTATAGAGTTTGTATCAAGTTTTCCTTCTCTTCACAGTGCTGTTGTCCTGCATAATTTGGTCCCTTAGTCGCCTCTCACGACACCTATGGGAGGAATAGGGGTGGTGGTGGTATTAAATTGAAATGCTGTTTAATTCATGGACGTATGTCACAGACGGCACAAGTACGTTTACTACAAGGTAAATAAATGGGAAGATTTAATAATTTGAATAGCTGAATATATAGTAATGCCATCCATGCTTCATGTAATTATAATATATTTGTGTAATGATGTAGGTATATTTAGAATCATACGTATATTTTTCAAGAGTCGGTTTATTGTAGGAAAATGGTTTGGGAACGAATGGGTACATACCCGCTCCTGTGTGCTGCCAATAACTATTATTATCGTTCATTATGAAAATTTAATTAATTAGGCATTTCACAAGGTAACGATTAAAATACTCATGTGTATGTTTTGTGAGGCAATAATTGTTCAGGACAAAGTTGCTATGCTCACTCGCAGACTGTTTGACACTAACTGTAAATGTTAGACTTCTGTTTGTAGTTAAGGCTGTGTGCGTAACGATCCATTGATTTCTTTGTTTATCTGTTTTTCTTTTATATGGTCTTTTATTTGAAGAGATCGGGCAATTTGTATGGCAATTTTTTATCTTTTTTTTTCTCTATTTTCGCAAAACTGAACTTCCACATGTGTTTCAAAACCAAAATCAGCAAAATCCATTGAAACATTCAGGAATTTTCGGCAAACCTAAGATTTAGACAATCTAGAGACGATGTTAACATGAGGTATCTAATACACTTTATATGCAGAGATAAGAATCACCGTTTTTCGAAATTAACTGTTGATTACCTTTAAAGTCTTCATAAAAACAACACCAAGTTGTGTCAGATTTCATAATTATAAAAATTCAAGCTTAGCTTCCTTGCATTTCGCTCGTCTGTCTCATAATGAGTTCACTTCATACTGAATTATTAAGTCCACCCAAGTAACTTATAAGTTGAAACTGAGATGGACTCATTTAAAAGCAATTTACCTAAGGGCAAATAAAAAAGTGTTAAGAAGATAGATAAATAAAATCTTAACTGTACTTTGAAATTTTATGATTTCTTTCTATTCAACCATTGGATGGCGTGTGAGATTGTTGGAAACTTGAGGGTTAGAAATTTTGTTAAAATATCCGATATTCAAAATATCCGCAGCCCTGTCAGGTAATGTTTAATACACTGATTTATTGTTTTCTTTCGGCTTTGACGATCGCCATGGTTCATTCGTACCAAGTTTATTCTTTATTCTTTTTCTTTATTAAGAGCCTGCCAAAGTGACTCTATTCTGCCTGATGGAGAGCATGAATAGAATCCAATTGTGGTCACCATACTCATGGCAAATGCAGACAATGCAGTATGGTGACCCACACTATGGCGGCCTTGTGAGATGCTTTTTCACACCCCGCTTGGGGACGTGAAAGGCATGACAGTCATCGTAACAGTGTAAGGTTTACACAGTTACTACGATAATTGTCATCCCTGCATCAATGGGAGAATATTGAAGAATACTCCATAAACACATTACCAAGTTATAATTTTTTATAATTATGTAGGTATTATAACTCATGTGTCCTCTTCAAATGTTAAGCATTTCTTTGAATAGTTAATTAGTTCTTACTCGCGACTTTACTTACAGCAATATCGATTTTAATAATCGATTCAGCTGGAATCAAATTTACCTACATGCTATTCTAGACTTATAACCTATTTCTTTGTACAATTTCATGCAGTTGTGTTCCACATTTAAAATAAATTAAGAAAAAACCTTCGCTCATTATTCTACTGAAATTTTATATTTTTTTAATATTATTATATATTAAATAATAATAGTAGCCTAATAATAATATATAACCAATTAAAAAAATTAGTCTTATTACCAAAAACTACATTAAAATTCTAAACGTTATAAGATCAAAGTTATTCTTGAGAGCTTTAGAAAAATATCTCGGCAGTTGTGCCTGAATATGAGAGGGGTTCATACCGGGATTAGGGATCCGGGCACCGTGTAGGGTCACCCGTTACCAAAACCCTGGCTTGATGTACTTAAAAAGAGAATATATAATGTGAAGTCAAGTCGAGTGATTTTTAATGTTGAACTTTAATATATAATTTTGAATTAAAATAATTGTAAGGTTGTTGAAAGAAATATACGTTGTCAAAAGAACACAACAAAACCATCTGCTTGTCCAAATTCACGTACAAAAGTTAAAAAAAAAGTATAAATAAATGATTAAATAAAAGAAGCCTTTATTGCTCCATAAATTATGAAAATGTAAATTCTGGATATTTTATTTATTTGGTTAAATAAGCCTCGGTATATAATTGGTCCACAGCTTGCTTTTCAACAAAGACCCCTTCTAAAACTTTCCACTCTGCTCTATTGTGACACCAATATTGTCCTGCTACTTTTGCGAGTTCAGCCTTCCATCGCTTGATCTACCTGCTGGAAGTAGGTATACACGTATATAAATAAGAGTAGACTTCTTCCTAGCCTTTGCTATTCCTAAGATATTTTGGGATTGGTTACAAATTCAACCAGTTTTACAACCGACTGGCATCGGACCTTCGCAACCCTAAGGGTTAACGGAATTAGAGAGTTAAACTAATTGTCAGTTAATTGAGGGTTCATCACAATCGACATCGACGGCTTCTTGTATTCTCCGGACACGGGCGTGAAACCTCATCAACTTCCATATTCCATATGTTATCAGGAATTGCTCGTATTATAAGAAAAACCCCACAACACTTTTAGCCCGACCTGGAAATCGAACCCGAAGCCAAAAACCAAAAACTAAACCACTAGACCAACGGGGCGACTACTAAGGCTACTGTACACTAAGTTTTTCCTTTATTCATACTGCGGGTGTCGTAAGAGCCAACCAAGGGAACACACTACTCAGGACAATAGCACTGCCAGCGTTGTATATTGTAGCCCAAACCTTTATGTCCAGCTGTGGACTAGTAAAAACTTGATGATACTATATAAACCAAACGTCAAAAAACATTGTCATCACTGTCAAGGATATGCTAAAAATCGTATTTATTACGATATATGGATGACATCACATCATTGCATAATATAAATATCAATATGGTAAACAGAGTTCGAACCTAAACCTGAGATTACCATCTGTCCGGGTGAAAAAAAACTCACAAGAACAATAATCCAGTGAGAGACAGAATTCAATGGCTCATAAGTTGGTGATACTTATTCGGAATATCGGGGCTTACATTACGCGAATATATCGATAATACTAAAGATTTCCATTTAGCGATACTAAGGTTTACAAAACACATGTCCTGTGCGAGTTTTTTTCGAGTTTAATGTCTCTTCTATGCGTATACAGGCGGTTTGTTGGCAAATTTTTGTTCAGAGATAGCTAAATGAAGTTTTTATCATATAGCAGATATTTCAGGTATTTTTTTCATTTTCAAATTGATATAAATTTAAAATTCAATTACTACGATAAATTTTTATGAATATGAATATGAAATACTCGTATAATTTTACAAATAAAACACAAAACTAAAAATATTACTAAAATAAACGCGAAAACTATTAAAACACAATTTCTTTTGTAATGCTTAGTTTAATATTTTTTTCCGTTAATCTTTTTTTATCAGCGTGAACAAGTAAGCATAAAGTTCTGTCTAAAGAAGTGCCCCGAATAGTAGAAAAAAATATTAAAGAACCGTCATTGGTTTTTTTAATAATTATGTCAATCGAACATTTATCACATCGTTATTTTTTAAATAGAACTAATACAATCATGACTATCATACGGACGAGTTCCACAAGTAAGGTCATTGTAATCTAATAGTACTCGCCCGGGCTTCGGTGAAATTTGATATTTTTTACCGAAATATCGTTTCTGATCAGTTTCCCCTTACTTATTGAGTAAAGCCACTGTATTATCTCGGATAACAAGTATGTATTATGTACGCGAAACAAGGAAAATATGCGTTCATCACTACCTCTTGAGAGAAGCTATACTGCTTGGCAAACCAAATGTTGAGTTGTATTAGCTAATAACAATCCTTATTTATATATTTTAGTTTAATTTATTTATTTATACTTAATGCACACGTTGTACAATACGTAAACATACATGTATATAAAATTAATACAATATTCTATTATCTATATGGTGAGCCAAGAATTTGTTAACTTTTGAATCTAACATCCCGCACAACATGTTACGGGAGTTCTTGGGACTGATGTTACTGCAATTTGCTGGCTACAATCGTAACATATAGTTTCAACAAGATGGAGCCACACACACATCCAATGAGTCCTTACTGGTGGTCAAAGAGATGTTTCTGGAAAAGCTGATTTCCAGACGAGGCGACATTTCATGACCACCCAGAAGTCCAGAACAATCCGGAGCAGACCTCCTTTAATGGGGTTATTTGTGTCTAAATCAATAAACCAAATACACTATATTAACTAAAAGAAAAAAATAGCGAAAAGATGTCGGTGATCTCGCGATCTCCTTGCCAATGAATATTCGAAAATTTCGGTGCACGCTTAGAAGAGTGCAAACGTCGTAACGGTGGTCATTTAGACGATATAATTTAAAAAATAATATAATAATTCCAACTAATTGGCTTTCTTGTAAATAAACAATTTTTATAATATATCAAATGGTTTTTTTTTTAACAATTTATTTAAATGTTAACTAACTCGTGGCTCACCCTATATAATATTAGAATTCCTTCCTTCAAAAATGTATAAGTTGTCATTTTTGTCAGCAGTTTGGTTGCCACACAGGTACAGGCTCTGCCGTATGCGATTAGACGGCCTTGTGTGAGATGTTTCAAGTTTTTATTATTATTACTATATAATATTTTTTCCTACCTAATGAAGTAAATTACATTAATTATTATCGTATCAAAAATATTTACAAATATTCTCTATTAGCCTCACAAATTTCCCTCGAATTACGTGCCCAGTTGTGCATATAATAATTGACCGATATTTAGTTATCGGGTCTACAATTTCGGATAATATCATTTAATACCAATTAATTAATATGCAAAATATGTAATAAGTCCTTTCATAATGATTACAGAAAACCACAAAAACAGAACCTTTACAATGCTCACCAGACTGTTAATATTGCTAAATACATAATCATAAGCGTGTTACTGGTCCTTTGAAAGAATAATTTGGCTAACTATATTACGCTAACTAGGCGCGTTAGTATAAGGTTTGTGTTAGATTTTCGGTATCGTCTAAATATAATTAATGCATTACACAAGCCCTAGACACAATATTTGATCGTATTAGTCATACATTACTTACTTTCAATTGGAAATAAACCCTGGCTAAAATGACCCTTGACTCAGCAGTTGCGAACACTAAACACTACACAAACAAACCTCTTTTGGTTCGATACAATCATGGTTATTGTTAGAGCATAAAGAAACACTATGGTTTTAATCACTATTTATAACGTTTTATTGAAATAATTAGAACTCAACGTTTAACACGGCAAACGACGTTGGTGACCGATTGACAACTAAAACTATACATACAATCCGTACACACGCATAGCACTAGCTCACGGCTCTTCGTACATCTCAACAATTATTATATTCTTTAGGTAGTAGAGCCACGCTGATTTCAGCACGAACGGGCCGGCTCGACTGGGTTAGTACTACCCTCTCACAGAAGACCAACCTAAAGCGCCAGCATCCGTGCTGTCGTGTTTCGTTGGTGAGTGCGAGACCGGAGACCCAATGATGCAGGGGTGACAGTTATCGTGATAACTGTGTAAGCCTTACACTGCCACGATGACTGTCATTCCTTTTACGTCCCTAAGCGTGGCGTGAAAAAGCATCTCACTAGGCCGCCATAGTGTGGGCCACCACACTGCATTGTCTGCATTTGCAATGAGTATGGTGACCACAACTCTTGGATTCTATTCATGCTTTCCAGCAGGCAAAGTAGAGTCTCTTTGGCAGGCTCTTAATACAGAAAAAAAATGGTATAAGGATATTATATATTCCTTATATCTATGGTTATTGTCAGTGTATATAATTAAAAGAGTTCATACAACCAAACGAGTAATACTCTAAAATTTTACTAAGTATTCCCAGGAAAGTTTTAGAATGTTACAATTATAACATCTCTTTAAAAGTCCGTGTAGTGACGGTTTAAGAATACATAATGTTACACCACCCCTATTCATCCCGTGGGTGTCGTAAAAGGCGACTAAGTGAACAAAGTATGCAAGACAACATCATTACATAGAGAAGGAAAACTTGAAACAAACCCTATTCCAACCCGTTTGGCCACTGTGGTATAGTAGGCCAAAACCTCCTTGCTAAGGAGAGGCTTATGTCCAGCTGTGGACTGTAAAAGGATGTTGATTTTAAAAGTCTTAAGAGTCGAACAGTAATTAACGTGGAGCAGGTTGTATCAGAATTAAGCTTAAATTGTTATAGAAGTTAGTCCCCGTGTGGTGATGGATTAAAAATGCGTAGTATCATTACACCCCTGTTAATCTTGTGGGTATGGTAAGAGCCAACTAAAGGAAAGGACAGGACATCATTGCAAAGAGAAGCAAATCTTCTGGCCAACTTGCTATAGTAGGTCAAAACCTCCTTTCTAAGGAGAAGCCTCCTGGGGGGACTGTTAAAGGCTGTTGATATATAAAATATATGAATGTAAGTATCTTAAACATTAAAAGGATCGAAGCCATAACTTTTTAAAGATGTTTTCATTTGCATACCATGAATATTTTATTAACAAAATTCGAGAGATAATTAATTATACTTTGATAACGTATTGCCTCGTACTGTAAATATTTTTACTTACATTTTTTAACGCCATTAATATAATATTCAATAACGTAATAAATTTTATTTGATTATTATTTTTTAAGCTTGACGTAATGTTAATGTGGATATCCAAATCTTTCATTTGGTCCAGAATCATCAAGTCAAACTAACTAACTTTTCTGCCGGGCTGATTTGTGAATCTAAACCAGGCGATACCCAAACACATACAAATAAAATTCATTCAAATTAGTCCAGCCGTTTATGAATTCAGTGACATACTCGTTCATACGTACAATAGAATTGTATACATTAAGATTATTATTCAACTGCTTTTTTATCGTTAATAGAGTAGATGACTGTACTGTAAATAAATACTAGTAGGAATGTAAAATTCATTACAATAAATATTACAAAACACCTTAGAAAACACAATTATCATAGCTTTTTATTAGTATTACGAATTTAAATCAAATACACAGTGAAATATATTTTTCAATTGAGTAGTCTAAAATAGTGACGTCACAAGTTTCTATTTAGACTGATAAAAAGTATCTAATTTGACTCAGGTGTCTTCTAGCTTGTTGGTCATCAATCAGAAGAAAAGAAAATATAAGAAAAAACCTTCAAGGCACACATTTGTTTCTCGTCTGCCTAACATTACAACACTTACTAATTACAATTTAAACGTACACTTAAAAAGAAAATCACTTCAATACTCATTAAAAATAATTACTCAAATAAACTCGAGTCAGCCCCAATTAGTAGTGAACCATGATTATCGTAGCATGTTAACACGATAAGAACCGACCTATCCGTGATTTATGACAACTTAATATTTTATAGACAACTTTTATGACTCTCCTCCCCGTGGGGTTAGGTACACTTACCAATAAAACGGTTGTTTGGCGATAAATTATTATTGAGACACGTGTAGCCATTTGATATTGTGGGTGTCGATAAAAATTATTATTTTCTTTATTTTATGTACAACGTTTTTAATATTTACAGTTTTTATTTTATTTTATGAGACAGTGAACACTATAGTTTTACACGTATGCACTTAGTATCCTGAAAGGAGTAGGCAGAAGAATGTCAGATTTTTTTGTCATATATGGCTTTCTTTACACTATAAGTATTTATTTATTTATATTAAAGGATTTCCAATAAAGTTAATACACAGATATAACTTAATGTAAATATTTCACATTTATCTTTCGGTGTACTTGCTCGATTATAGGACACTACAGTATGCAAACATTTTTAACAAGTTATATCAAACTTATGTATTTACATGTGTATTATATATAAAAATATAAAAAGTCAATTAATATATTTATAAAATAAAACAATTTCTTCCTAAAATAGGTCCTGAGGCCTATGAGTAATAACATGATCCGTTCGTTTGATCAAAATTTTCCAAATATATGCATATACATGGATATTAAGGGATTCGAACATACATATTACGTCTGTTTGAATTAACATTATTATTCCATAACATTATTGAACCAAATTAAAAGTTAGTAGTGTATAGACGCGCTTTATGTTCCATGTTACCGCCCTCATGAGCAAGCTCGTACTTTCGGTACCTCCTGAGGACATCAATAGGATTATTCTTTCCACTAATTCTAATGCTGCGATCGTCAAATAAGCCTTCCAGAGTGTCATTATACTCGACCATATTCTTCTCGTATGATCAACTTTTGTTTCTGTTTGCCCTAGAAAACAACCTGTCACTTCCTGACCGACTGACTTCTCTGATTTCAAAATAATGCGATGATTTATAAAAATTGCTTTTTAATTTAGTATATTTGTAAAATATTCTGCTCTATTCGTTAATCAGTACCTGAAATACACTCATCCTTTTAATTTCGAGAATGTACACGTACTGAGTTAAAACCACCAATTAGTTCCCGTCCTTATGTTTAATGATAATCAAGAGAAAATACGAACTCAACGCACCCAATAAATTATCAGGGTTAACGATCGGCCCTTAAATTCTTTCCATTATTTATCGACATGTAACTTTACACCGAACAGTTAGCAAGGCGCCTTTCAAACAATAAAATAAAAGTTTTTAAACACGCTGTGCGCGATTGTACTTTTGTTGCTCTTTTATTGAGTTTAATTGATTTCTTGTTTTGTTTCGTGACTGTACTAAAAAAAAATCTTTTTTTGGTGCCATTATAAGTATAGTAAATGAGGTAATAAGCGTTCACGTTCTTAAAAAATATATTTTCTCGGATTATCAGTTTTTTTCTAACTTAATTTTGATTTTTTTTTTTAAAAAAGATGAATCCTGTGTCGCGGGGGACTTTGTAAACGGTCACAAAGAACAGCCAGACTCAGAACAATAATTTGTAGATCACACAAAGTGTTGTCCCATGTGGGACTTGAACCCACAACATTCAGTGTAGTAGAGAGCGGTGTGGCGACCACTTAAACCATTAGGCCAACCGTGCAGTCAAAATTGTGCACAGAACCGGTTGTAGTGGTGTACTTAAGAGGTAACTTAGGTCCAGCTGCTCGAAGTGTACGCGTCTACGATGCCCGCTTTCAATCTGATAGTGAAGAGGAAATATTCGTCAATTATCAGAGATTTTTTACTTTTAGAGATCCTTAATCAAATAATTTTCTTAGAAGTCACGATACTTTCTGTTTTGGCACAGACACACACAATGTAACTATTTATACGTCATTGTTAGCCAATGTTTGCTCATTTGTGGTTCCCTACAGATGATTGCGCTGGATTGGGACGAGCGCACACAGAATATTAACTAAGTTATCCTTATTGCTAGTTAACTTTTGTTTAGATTTTGTATCAATATAAGGGTATAGTTCATTGGTTCCTAGGCCCTCTGCTTTGCTCCTATGCTTAGGATACATTTATCTGCACTCAACGGACGTCTTTGTCTCGTATCATTCTGTCAAAATCCCAGTTTCGTGACCACGTAATCACCAGCCTTTACCAGTCTACCGCTGGTCATAAGCTTCTTGGAAGACTGAAATGTGATTAATTAAGAAAAAATCCCAATTTATACGTCTAATGTTTAGATGAAAACGTTTTCTTGATTCAAATAGGTAACGAGATGTTTCCTTCCTTTATATACTTAATTAATTGTTTTTGGTTCATGGTTTGGCACGCTTAATGTGATCTCAAATGACGCCAAATGTACTACGTCACCCTTCTTAGTCTTATTTCGAAAGAATCACAGAGATATCTCAAAATCTAAACAACCAAATGACAAAAGAATTGTTTTTACAGTAATTAGGTAAGTAGTAGAGCCACGCTGATTTCAGCACGAGCGTGCCGGCTCGACCGGGCAGTACTACCCTCTCACAGAATACCAACCTAAAACACCAGCATCCGTGTTGTCGTGTTTTGTTGATGAGTGTGAGACCGGAGGCCCATTGATGCAGGGGTGACAGTTATCGTGGTAACTGTGTATGCCTTACACTGTCACGATGACTGTCATGCCTTTTACGTCCCCAAGCGGGATGTGAAAAAACATCTCACAAGGCCACCATAGCGTGTGTCACCATACTGAATTGTCTGAATTTGCAATGAGTATGGTGGCCACGACTCTTGTATTCTATTCATGTTTTCCATCAGATCACTTTGGTAAGCTCTTAATATAGAAAATTATATCTGCGTGGGTAGGTATTACAGTTTTTTAACTAAATGTGGTAAAATAAACTGGGTTATATTTCATAATGTAGTTTTTACAATTCAAATAGTGCCTTTTGAAAGAATTTACTTTTCAGGAAGCTCCGAGAATAATTTAAATATCCCTACAAATAAGTGGCAGACGTTCTCAGTGCGTAATGCCGTTAGGGTTGTCACAAACCTCACTTGCAAATCGCGTGTGGAGTAATAAGGTACTCGCTTAGCTATGCACGTGCCTCGCCTCTTAATGCGCATCGGACTAGATCACTTACATAAGCGGAGGCGGCCTTACCTTTTTCTGTAATTACCTACTTTGATAAAAGTAGGATTCTATTAAGTTTGCCTTACAATACTATAATGTGTTGTGTCGTAATGTGCTTTATATAAAATGGTCGCACATGATATGATTTGGTGAATCTTAGAGGAGACTTGGTCGTTTTTCGGCTAAAATAATAATAATATGCACAAATTCTGATACACTTCCTGCCGCGATATGAAATAACACGACACAATAATATGAAACTTCCTTAAATACCTCTAAAAAACTTTCTTGTTTTTTCTCATTTTAATTTTTAAAGAAACTTCGAGTAACAAGAATTCTCAAGTAAGTATGTTTATAGACAAATTCTTTACCACGCTTTATATATTTTTTTCTTAGAAATCCGTCCCTTAGGTATCTAGATGTGGGTGGAAACTTTAAGGTCGTTTTTTCTATGGAAAATATTATTTTATCACGTACTTGGAAAAAATATTAAACAAAGTGCCTAGCAACATGATTTATAAACATTGAATTAGAAAGAAGAAATTTGTTTACGAGGATATTATTAAATAGGAGTGATGGTTGAATTGAAATAATGGATGAATATGGATGAATGTAATAATTGGAATCATTTGACTCAATACCGTCTAATCCCACACTGTTTAGAATCTGTGCTATAGTAAGAAGACTGGCCTGGCACATCAGTGGATATACATACATTTTATTGATAAATTACAACCAGGTCGCCATAGCGTGGGTCGCCATACTGCACTGTCTTCATTCGCAGTGAGTACGGCGAGCACCCCTCTTGGATTCTATTCATGCTTTCTATCAGGCAGAGTAGAATCACTTTGGTAGGTTATTATAGAAAAAAAAGGAACAGAATAAATATATCATCACTCAATCACGACGGACCTCTTGTTCTGTAGTTAGTGGTTAGTGATCCTGATTGCTAAGTCAAAAGTCGTGGGTTCGATTCCCACCCAGGACAAATCTTTGTGTGATGAACACAATTATTTGTTCTATGTCTGGGTATAATTTACCTGTAACGCATATGTTTGTATGTTTATCAGCAATCTGGTAACTGTCGTACAAGCTTTGTTTAGTTTAAGATCAAACGGCGCTGAGCAAGATACGAATATAATTGCGGACCTCAGTGTAAATCTCTCATAGACTGAGCATTTAGGGTTACCTATTGCTGGGCAAATAGACCACTCTCTTTTGTTTATTGTTATTTATTTGTGTCTTCTTCGGTCTATGTCTGTGCCTTTTAGATGAGAGGAAAAATAAATAAGCTAAAATATTATACGCTGTCGCTTTTCTAATGTGTCCAGACTTTAAATCTAGCGAATTTACACCAGGCATTGCAAGTATGTCATTATTCCACAGATCTCCGGGTATCAACTGCACTTGGTTCTCACACTATGCGCTTTTGAAAATCTGACACTGATCTAAATACTACAGTTCAAGTACCAATTAGAAGATGTACAATCTTCATAATTATGAAGATGTCGTAAGAGCCGACTAAGGGAGCAAATTACTTTTAACTTTCAACGTTTTCTTTGAAATCTAAAGTTATTCTAAAGTTATTTGTTATGCTTGAACTTTAAAAACAATTATTATCATTAATGATTGTAGGGAGCTTAAGTATCTATAACCACATTTGTGATCTGATACTCCTTTGTAAGTTAAACTTAGTTATTTAATGATTTCAAAGAAATATTGGTTGATTTTAAAACAACAACGAAAGTGAATGTAGAACCTATTTGATAGCTGTCTAGATTTTATATTCATAACTGAAAAAACGCAATCATAAGACCGTGGTATGAAGGAAAGTCGTAAATAGCACAAAAAACTTGCCATCTGGTTTGTGGTTGCAAAGTCTACTTACGCAATTCGAATACGGTACATATCGAGACAAGGATTCCACGTGTCGCAACATTTCCTACGAAGAGCTTGAAATTTTAACCATCTTTCGGCAGTTTTACTTTCTCTGTTCCCAACCAATATATTTTTGTATGCTAATGTCTCATTGACAGCGGAAAACGGGCAAATGTCCAAGAATTGAGGTTAACTTTGTGGTAAAGACTAGTTGACTTGAAGTAAAGCATGTAGGATGGAATATACATCTAGAAGGGATTACTATCTATACATATCTATATAGGATTTTATTAAAAAACGTGTAGAAACTAAAATGAAACTATTCTAAAATTATTTAGTTTCCATAACCACTATAGGTGATAAAAGTTCACTCGAGTAAGTGCAAGGTCGACGTTGTAGTAGAGATTTTTTTTACGGTATAGGTAACAAACGAGTAGACAGGTTATCTAGATGTAAACAACTAGCACGGTCGAAGGACGGCTGGAAATCAAGACTGATGAGTGAGTTATTAGTGTGCTAAAGCTCTCCTACGATTGAGGCTGACATGGATTGCTAGTAACTTTTCAGGGCAAGACTTTAGACGTCATCGTATGATGCTCATTATGTCAAAGTATAACTTTGGAATGTTCAGTGAGTTTTATTATAATTCACGTGACCATGTAGTTTAAGAATTCTGTTGAATACACTTTCATAATTTTGTTTTTGTTTTCATTATTCGTATTGATTGAGCTGCTGATAATATTAATATTTAATTGCTCTTTATTAGGTATATTTACGTATCTTCATCATTAAAGTAGGCATTTCATTGTATCAATTTACTCGTATTCATCTAAGTGATTAAAATATATATTTAGTTTAAGACTTGACACCGACTTTAAACCTATTAGTAAATAGCATATATAAATAATAGGTAGTATATAATTAATATTAAATCTTTATTATTTTTTACGTTTTAGTTTTGAAGTCGGTTTTTTTTAACGTGGTTATTTTTTTAAAACTAAGTTTAACTGAAATGTTTGGTTTATTCTAAATAATGAAATATTTTTAAGCGTACTGCCCGCTAACAATGAGACCAAGGTTATCCATACAGCCATATTGTATGATCGTCGTGTGTTCACAGTTGTTTGCAAAGTTCGTGTGCCGATACTTTCGATATATGTGATACACGTGCGTCACGTACTTGTGTATTCTTTCTTATATCGCCCGTTTATAAAGTTGCGAGGAATTATGTCGACTTACTGATCTATTGGCGATGATTCTTTTTGTTTCGAAACAGTATGTGTGTATCTTAATTTTATTTGCTTTGAAATGTTTTATTCTTTCATTTTGTACCATAACTTCGCAATTACTCTTTTAAAAGTATGTTATCACTTATAGAAACGGAACGATCACACATCCTAGTTCCTGGTTTTGATTTAGGAATTTGTAGACGCTTTCGTATTCCTAAGTACCCATTAGTTTACGTATATCGGCACCCACTGAACTCTGGAGTCTCTCTTAGAGAAAAACAGCAGTATAATGAAAGTGCTTTTCAATAATTATTTCCCATATAATCCCTTGCGGCCTTGGAAGGAACTTGAAACAGAATAAAATTATTGTACACCAGTTATTTGTTTTATATTTTACAAGTGGGGAACGCGTCTTGGCAACCGCGTCTGGGACTTAGTGTGGGCGCACATAGGCTAAGTGGAGTGACAATTTACGTAAGATAGCTGGCAGGAATTGGATGCGAGAAGCCTAAAGTCTATCAGAGTGGTGTGCAATGTGAGAGGCCTATGTCCAGTAGTGGACTGCGATTGGCTGATGAAGTTACATCAAGTTCATTAACGGGAACATATAGCGATATCGCTAAGAGTAAATTCTTACAGGCAATCTTTTAATGGGCAAATTGACTTTAAATAGAAAAAATTATAGTTAATAATTTTGGTGTTAAAAAGTTCATCAACTGCCTTTTACAGTACACTACTGGACATAGGCCTCTCCTTAGCAAGAAGGTTTTTGGCCTACTATACCACGCTGGCCAGACGGGTTGAAATAGGGTTTGTTTCAAGTTTTCCTTCTCTTTGTAATGATGTTGTCTTGCATACTTTGTTCCTTTATTCGCCTTTTACGACACTCACGGGATGAATAGGGGTGGTAACACTATGTATTCTTAATTCGTTCAGTCCGCATAAAATTATGATTAGCATTGTGTAAAACTGTTACTGAATATACTCGTAGATCTCTCCGTGGAAAGGAGATTTTGGTCTACACCATGCTGGCCAGACTGGTTGGTACAGAGTTTGTTTAAAGTTTTCCTTTTCTTTACAGTGCTACTGTCCTGCATCATTTGTTCTCTTAGCTGACTCTTACGACACCTACGGAATGAATGATTGCAGTGTCTTTCCATATTCTTAGTATATCACCACACTGATAACTTGCAATACCTAATTCTTCTATCGATTTCTTCTATCAATAAAGACGAATTAAATTAGCTGTAATACGATATTAAATTTCTATAACCCACAGATTTACCTTTTTTCGTTCTGTTTCATCGAAATAAAAAAAAACGAGTTTGAGATAGTTCTCGAGATTATTCTAAACGAAAGAACACTCAAACAAAATACAATTTAGTTCTATTATAAGCATAGATAAAAACATAAGAAAAAAAATCATTAGCACGTTTCGTATGCCTGCATCCATTTATAGTTTCATATGAAACCCAATCGCATGTAACAGGGGTTGTATTTACAAACCCTTGATCTACTAACCGCGCAATATAATAGCTTCTGCAGGGGGCTTGCCCAAAATTCTATAGAATATCATATTTTTATGATGCACACTGATTAATCATGGTTTTACTTAGGGTTCCGATACCAAATTCCATATTGCTGCTAACGCATACAATTTTGAACGTTAAGGTAATACTATAAAGTTTATTTAATTAGAATATCATCTCTTGTCTTGAGTATTTGTTTAAAAGCTTATTTTTGGGACTAAATACCCTTTATTAGTTTTGGTTTCTATGAAAAGATCCGATCGCAGATGTCGAATAAGGGAGAGACGTAGTTTTTGTTCAACCTCTTTTGTAGTTTAGCGTTATGATATTAAATTGGGCATGGTTTGATAACATAACAATAATACATCTATACATATAAATAAAATTGGAGTGTCTGTTTGTAATACTGAAATAACCGCTTTTTACTACATGCATGTGTATATACATACGATACATGCAACAAATAACATTTTTTACCATTTTTGTTTGTCTGTCTATCTGTTTGTTCCGGCTAATCCCTGGAACGGCTGGACCGATTCCGACAGGACTTTCACTGACAGATAGCTGATGTTATAGGTAAAAATTTAGGCTACTTACATTTTAGAATTTTGGAATTATAAAAAATGCCACGCGGACGAAGTCGCGGGTGCAACTTATAAGTTATATAAACCAAACCTGATGAGTATATTTAAAATAATAAGAAAATACTTTCAGCTGATAACTTGAATAGAACTGTACTGAACTAAAAGTAAGAGATTAATGCTTTTACATCCATGGATGCATGCAAACTACGTCGGCTATACTGTAGTTTTTTTTTTTCAATGAACTCTTTCTAGGACCAGAGACTAACGACCATTATCTGAACTTGTACTACTATGACAAGGATATATTTCCCGTCAACGTTTTTAGGATTCCACAAGTAACTTTCTTTTCCTTTTTATATATTTTTTTATCTTTTTAATTTAAATACAGACTTTAGAGTCCTTCTAGAGTCTTTTTCTAAAGTTTGACAAACACTTGCTTGTCGTAAGTCGGTCTATATAGAAGTTTCTCAGTTTGTGATATAAGAAAACCGAATTTTAGAAGAAAAAAAACGTCACTGAGTGAGTTTTACATCAAATAACGAAATGTAATATATTTTTGATATTATTACAAGATGTGTCATATACTGCGCGTAGTTGAAGTCGCGGAGGGAACTATTCTGAGCTAAATATATTTCGCTGTCGACAGCGCAACTTTGTTTTGTTTGTATCCAGCTATTGGATTATATTTGAATGGATATTGAATGACAAACATCATTAATATGTAATGTGATATACGGATGTGGAATGCCATCAATGACCTTTAATTTTTCCACGATTTAATTTATATTTCACTTATACTTATTATTTAATTTCTTGTGCATAATTATTACACTTGATAATTTATTATATGACAATTTATCTATATAAATAACTACTAAGTTAAAACAAACTATGTTACAAGATCACATACACATTTAGTTGACAATAAACATTTTTAGATTCTGAAAAAAAATCTAAGGTAGTTATTTTAGTATGTAGTGGCTAAGACTAACTAAAAATCGGTTTATAATACCGAATTATACAGTGATTCTTGTTTCAACCCTGTCAGTTCATTAAATTTTCTTTTTGATAGTAGCTTGAGTTCTTTAAAATACAGTTAGGTCATGTAAAATTTATATAAGTTTTAGTATTTCTAAATCAAATATCGTAAAAGTATTTCCTTTTATCAACAGCTTTTAACAGTCCACAGCTGGACATCGGCCTCACTTTAGCAAGGAGGTTTAGGCCTAGTAGATTATGCTGGCCAGACGATAGAGTATAGGATTTGTTTTAAGTTTACCTTCTTATTTATAGTGGTTTAATTGTATTTGCAATACATACTTCAAAATGCTTGTAGAGTAATCTTATACTAATGAACAAATTATAAAATACTAGCTTTTGCCCACGACTTCGTTCACGTGGAATTTTATCTGCCACATTATGTTTCGTAACAGGTCATTTTAAAGAAATACTTTTTTTTAATAAAAAATATCCTATGTTACTTCTAGTACCTCCAAGAATATGTGTACAAAATTTCATGATGATCGGTTGAGTAGTTTTCGCGTGAAACCATAACAAACGAACTTACATTCGCATTTATAACATTAGTAGGTATTACAATACATACTTCAAAATAGTTGTAGAATAATCTTATATCCTATATTAATGAATAAATTATAAAATATGTTTATAAACTTATTATAAATAAAACAAAATACAAGTAATAAATAAAGTTTGACAGTACATTCGTCACTTAAGACTCTTGTGATTGATTATAATGTATATAATAAACGTGTTAAAGATTTTTAGGAAAGAAAAACGAAGAAAAACTTTACCTATAAATTATTTTTATACAAATCTGTAAAAAACTGCCTTTAATGGACTTCGGTAAACCGAAAGTAACTGCTTCCCCTTGTTGATATTTAAATTATAGCAATAGAAGCCAATAGACCACACCCAAGGTTCTCCACAACAGCCGGTCGTGTGCCGCCCGCGCAACCTTCACCAGGACGTCAGACCACCTTGTAGTGGGTTTGCCAACGCTACGTTTCCCAGTACGCGTTAGCCACTCTAGAATTTTGAAACATAGGTCATACTTGTTTAAATTTAAACTTCCAGGAAAATGAAATGTTACACACCTCTAACTTAATATTTTACATTCATTCCAATAGTAACTAAACAATACATAATCAGTTTCTAACACACACATTCTACCAATTACATAACTCGATCCAATGACATGCAAATTCACTTACACACCACAGCAAATCAAATTGTCTTAATTCCAAATATTTGCATCTAGCGTGGGGGAAATCAAATGCAATTAGAAGTTCCCAGTTGCATATTCATGCTAACGAACAGTGCAGACAAATAGCTCCAAATGTAGACTACAAGGGAAATAATTAAAAACAGAATGTCCCTGAGAAAAAAGTTGGGTAAAAGTTTTCCCTTTTATACTTTCCGTCATGTTTGAACGAATGCGAGATATTTAGTGAGATCTAGAGCATCGCGGTTGAAACTTGATAATTAAATGAATACTGTACTCTTTATCGCAAACCATAGTTAGGAAACATACAATAACATAAAACAAATAAACATAAATATTTCGGATATTTGATTCCCAACGTCATCTAGTTTCAAACTAAGAGAGCTTGTGTTATGAGAACAATACAATACAACTGTTATACAATTGACGGTCTTATCACATGCAATGCACACCTTCTGATCTCTGTAAGGAAACGTTTAGATGGTGAAAGACTGGTGAGGTATGGCAATAAGTCTCTTTTTCTATGTTTCAATGATAATCTACCCAGAACGTGTCGAGATTCAGTTTACTTTGACGTTATTTTAGTCGGGTCGAGTCTGCCCTGTTAAGGTAATCTTTAATTATGTGGATATGGCATTATTGGCCAGGTCTCAGGCTGGTTAGTGATTCTAGCTGCTAAGCTCTTGCTCTGTATATAAAATGTTAAGTCCTGCTAAGTAATGTTAAGACCTCTGGGTCGTCGTGAGTTCGATTCCCTCCAAGACAATTATGATATGAACACGATCAATTGCTCTATGTCTGTAATTATTTGTCTATAGTATGTACACGCGTATAAATGTGACCCCATTAAACATTTATAATGCTTACAAATTCATCCACCAAATTGGGTTGTATCCTACAGCAACGCCAACGTGACGATTCAAATCACTTGAGACCAGCGTCGAGGACAAACCTTTTTCACCGGACCAAAAAAATGTAAAAAAGGGACAGCCTGTTTATTACATATGTATATTTATAATACACTAGTTGCCGTCCTGCACTGTGGCACACCGTGGCTGCATTGGTAAGAAGCGGGTTGTAAACCGTGGCAAAAATTTGAGCTTAATTGGGGCAGAACTTTTTGAGTTTTCAAAGTATACACCAACAAACTTAATATATTATACATGCATATTTTGGTGTTCCAATTTTAAGCTCAATTAGAAACCATAGAAAAACATTCATCTTTCATGAAACATTTTATTCAGCCGTCAAATCGAAATACAGCAGAAGCATTAGAGCTTTCTTTTACGACTTATTCGTGTCCGGTGCAAACGAGCCGCGCAACAAAACGTCAACTCAATGTCTTAATTGGCACATCCTGGCCTGTTTTGCTATTACCGTTTTCCAGCTAAACGAAAGTCGACACTGTGTTTAGTTAGTTTTGTTGAAATTGTGTTTAGAATATTATTCACAGTGATGTTTAGTGTTAGGGTAGCGGTAAGCTTGTTGAATTTGCAGTTATCTTTTAGCATGATTAATGAACTTATTTATCAGATGTGTTGTCAGGGCTGTGAGATATTTGATACTGTTATAGAGGATATGTGTTTAGGACACTGTAGTCAAACTGGAAATTCAACATATCATATCAACGACTGACTTGAAAAGTTGTTTTTTTATAAGCCACCTTTAATCCACTTCAGTTCACTACTGGACATAGGCCTGTCCTTAAAAAGGTTTTGGGTTGATAGGGTTGGTATCATATTTCTGGATGTCGTAATAGCAGCTGTTCCCGGATCCCTCCTATGTTAGGCGCAGAATGGCACACCGTGTGGTTTCGATTCCGACACACCACCCCGCCGTAAACCCCGGTGGGATGACGGCTCGAGGGGGTTTTCACACGTAAAAAAAAGGGTTTGGTATCATGTTTGCCCTCTCTTTATAGTGTCATTATTCTGCTTAATTTGCACTTACGACACTCTGTGTTCTTAATTCGTCACCAACTTTAAAAATATATAATTATTAATTTTGCAAATGAGCATACATGTCATGGTTTTGTAACCAAAACCATGTCAATTCGTCAGAATATTTAAAATCATCGACTGTCAATGTATGAATCACCGGTTTTTGTTCCAATGATTCAGTTACAGGCTTTCTGATGCCTGAGTCATGTGTAGATGACCATTTTGAAAAAGTATTTGGTATTTCAAATATTGACTCTGGTTTTGAGAAACACGCTGAGATAATTTACTCTGGCATTTTTAAATGTGTAGTAAAAACATTTGCAGATCAGTCATCAGGAAACCAATGTTACGCTATTCTTATGTTCCTTTTCACCGAGTGAGTAAGGTTTTTCTTTTTGTTACTCTGCCTGATGTATGCATTAATAGAATCCAAGAGTGGTAGTCGCCAAGCTCATTGCAGATGCAGACTATTCAGTATGGTGGCGAACAAGAAGGTTACCAGGACCCTTCTATTCTTAGAGGGGGAGTCTCAAAGGCTAGTAACGCGCCTGTAAATTCGCCCTCTATATTGTAAAATAAAATACTTTTGAGAAGCAAATTAATTGTGGTATTTCTGTACTACTCGTTTCGTATGTGATTTATCCACGTCACACGTTACGTTTAAATGCACAAGAGTCATCTGCAATCTAGAGGCATGTACAGCGTGTTTCCTTTGCTAATATAAGCTCCGTACATGAATATTAAAGAGAAACGTTATTCTGGATGTTTTTACACCAATGCGTAATGTTGTGTTATTTTTAAATGAGACACATACTCCTAAATGGTTCAAATTAAATGAAAATACAATTTTATTATTATTTTTCCACTTTATTTTACAATTTTCTCGTATTGCCTATTAAAAACAAATTTAATGCAACCGGATAATTTTTGGTAATAAGAAGTTGTCGACGACGATCGTCGTTAGATTGTTTATTTATTATTGAGTTTTTTTGGACAAAAGATGCGCACAAAGGAATCTATTTACACAGACAATAATTGTTCAATCAGCACACTCTTCCAGTCACAGGATGCCACAGCACGCACTATTTTAGTGCTGACATTTAGTTAACAACTGAAATATAAAAACTAAATAATAAACACTACAATATAATATAAAATAAAGTTGTTAAATTCATTCACAAAACTACACTGTTTACGATTATACTTCTAAGATGGCGTGCTTGTACGCAATCCATGTGTTAATAAGAAGTTATTAGACGCCATAAAAGTACGAGCTTTGATAATAAAGTTTATATATTCACACTTCCTGCAAACGCATTGCATAAGGCGGACTTAACGCCACAGACGTTTTCTTCAAGTCAACTAGAGTGCACCTGGTTCCCCGGCAACTGGTACGGCATACGGTTTTAGTCGGTTCGAGTCCGACATAACCACCTCTCGGTGGTATTCGTGTGGATTGCCGCACAGAAAAAAAAGAAGTACACTTGCTGCTATCTGCGCCAGCAAGTTCCTTGTAGAAAATTTTGCTATGGGGTGTGTAAAGATATTTTATGTTAAGCAAGGTGTTTTCTAAACTATCTTTCTTACATCATCACTTTCAAACTCGACAAATAGTTCAAACCTATTTGCTCTTACTTTAAACTAAAGATAGTTAACAAGACGTATTGTTTCGAGTGATAAAATACTTATATATAAGCACGAGTCTCCACGTGGTAGATTGTACGAACAAAAATGTAATAACTTAATTAATTTGCACTAATTTTGTTCGGGTGAACGTCACATAACTGTGTAATTGACCCCCGTTTTAATACAACATTCGCTTGCATCAAATGCAGTTGTAGCATCTTGAATAGTTACAGCATTATATTTGATTAATATTCTTTTAACTGTATTAAAAAAACGGACAGAAGTACTTTAAGTCAGTATTGTATGAAAGTTTTATGACCAAATCAATATCGTCAAATCAAATGACGTCAAAAAAATATCGATAAATAAAAATCTGGCAGAGTATCCATACTATAAATTCAAAATCAAATGTTACTTGAGCTCTATAGTAGGTAGAGAATTCTGAACCTACTGAAAAACTTACTTTAAGAACCGTGTCTGCTAGTACGTTTACGGTAATGCGTAAGTCAGACACGAAAATCCTGGCATATAATGATCTATATTTTCATAACAGTTTAGAACTGTACACAGTAACTGAAACCTGTAAAGGTTTTTATAAAAGGTTTAGTTACGACAGAGAAAGCTTATTAACGAAAATATGTAACATAAAAGTAAATGGCGGGCCTAGCCTTTCAGTCGACAACTCTAAGTTTTGTAGGTATACATAATCCTGGTAAGATCTATTACTTCTTCTCCACGTATGATAAAACAGCTCAGACACTGTTTCACTGCCACATCTGCCGTGATTCCCCGCCTAAAGCACCTCCTGCCATCCCTCGCAATGAGTTACAAGCCTTTCCTACTACAATACAATTGACGTGTACACAATCGTTGTTGTACTTATAATTAATTGCTGTGGTCGGTATGAGTAGTTAGAAATAAACGAGCCATAATTGCCGACTGGTTATGAACAATTAAGTGCAGTGCTGTACTAGATGCAGTATGATTCAATTATATTAAAATACTGTTATGCTTTACGTTTCAGAAGATATAAATGACATTTTACTGTCTCCTCATGTAATCGTATGAGTAGAATCGTATCTCGAAGCGTGAAAATCAGAATGAGTGATGAGCATGCTCTGTTTTTAGGAGTAATTTATCTATACTGTGAGCGTACTTAGCTATATATACCCATATTGTGACGTGAGAATATGGAGTGTCATTACCCCTACTCCTTCTATAGATGTGGTAGGAGGCGACTAAGGGAACAAACAACACAGGACATTTTTTTTTTTTTCTCTATTAAGAACCTGCCAAAGTGACTACTCTGCCTGATGGAAAGTATGAATAAAATCCAAGAGTTGTGGTCACCATACTCATTGCAAATGCAGACAATGCAGTATGGTGACCCACACTATGGCGGCCTTGTGAGATGCTTTTTCATACCCCGCTTGGGGATGTAAAAGGCATGCCAGCCATCGTGACAGTGTAAGGCTTACACGGTTACCACGGTAACTGTCACCCCTGCAGCAATGGGCCTCCGGTCTCACACTCACCAACGAAACACGACAACACGGATGCTGGCACTTTAGGTTGGTAGTATTACTGCAAAGAGAAGAAAAAATTGAAACAAACACTATACCAAGCCGTCTGGCCTGCGTGGTGTAGTACACCAAGACCTAGTTGATAAGAAGTAGCCCAGGTCCCGCAAAGGACTATCAAAGATTTTGCTGAAGAAATAAATAAGTGTGTATATCAGTAGCCTGGTTACCGTAGAACGGAATCTGACTAGTTCGGAATCAGACGGCCGTTTCTTAGATGTTTAGGGTGATTATTACTATTAAGCGTTTGTCAAAGTCTAGTATTTGTAGTTTCATCTTGTGGGTGAAACAGGCCGAGGGAATCAATTATTGGATATTTATAATTATTTTAACACGAATTTATTTTGTTCACAGGTAAAAACGGGACTATTTGACACATAAGAACACTGTGAGTAACGTACATAAGGTAATATTTACTTTGATTCATAAATAATTGTTGATTTTTAATATGAAAAGGAAATATATAAACAAATGTATACTCTCTAATAGTATTATATTTCAAACATCAAACTAATGTTAACATTCAAAACGGATTACCGTCTGTTCAAACGAACAACTTCAAGTCGAACAAGCGCCTCAAACAAACCTTCCTTATATTAAAATAGCCAAGTTTATTTTAGAACTAACAAAGCCGAGCTGAAAACCATCAGAGTACACATTATCTAAGCCAACGCGATCGTGCTTAACCCGACCGCTGGAAAACGAACGAATGAAACAAAAAGTCCTGACCGCCTGTTGCCGCGTATTATTCTTATTTTAGTCGTGTGCTTATGGACTAAGAACGGGAAAGTTACTGTCGATATTTATTATTATAAAATAAATATTTAATATATATATTATTTAATATTATACATTAAATAAATAAAATAAATAAATAAATATTCTTAAACATCATACAAATGCTCTGCCACGGTTGTCTGATACCAAATTAGACAGAGCCTGTGCTATGAGAAATAGACAGATCGGACGAACTCACGACCCCCGACTTAGCTAAACCAACAGGCCTCGTGATTTTTGACAGTTCATGGTTTGGCTGAAATAAGAAGAAGCCATGCACAAACGTGGTACACGATTACTGGTTATCGTTGTTTTGGAATGAAGTATCTAGGAGAAATGTGTGTTCAGTGAAGAAAAACGTTCAGTAAAAAAAACATGTTTTTAAAATACTCGCAATTGTGAAATCTAGTCAATTTAAAAGTTGTTGAAGGTTATTTGGTTTAGTCTAAAACCTATTGTGTTCCTTTACTCTATCGTTGATCGTCATTTCTGAAAAAATAAGAACAATAATACATTCCAGTCCATTGAATCCTAATTATTAATTTGAGATTCATTTTGTAACACGGATTGTTAACAGCGTAGACATTGTAATGATAAGTAACTTTTCTAAGATTCAAATATTCAAATCAAATAATTTAGTGTTATCTAAAGTTGTTTTTTATTTGGTAATACTAAACCAGCAGTACAGCAAATAGTGATCTATTCTGATACTTTAGAATAAATTTAAACTTAATATCTGTAAAACAGTTATTTGAAACATATCGATATTTCATTCCCATCTCTAAAAAATACATCTGCCCTGTGCGGTGTGCATGACACGAGGATATCGTTCAAGATTCTTCAGAGACTGCTCGCTTTGTCTACCTTCCATATAATCGATAATTTAAATTCACGTCACTTTAAAATGCGACGATCGAAGCGTGTTCACGATGCTGCTGATTTTATACTCGTGTTATTATCTGTCGTATCGATGTTGCTGTAATACTAATATTAGCTTTGTCGAAGCGATATTATTAGACGAAATGATGTTTTTCAACCACTATTTTTCATGTTAAGGAGTCGTTTGTTATGAGACTTTATCTCCTGAGCGCTATTTACCAGAATTAACTATACTAATGTTAATTAAATAGACTATAGTTACATATTTTTAAACATACGAAGATTACTCGACTGAAAGGCCAGTCCAACTAATAATTATCAAATTAGGTGGTTGTCTAATATGAGTTTCCATCCCTTCGGGGATATAACTTATATACATATGTCTGTTATTTATTTAGGTCTCGGTGTGTATGTTTAATATCTATATATTTACAAAAAAAATCAGTTTTATTTACATTCTTATTTGTACGGCACAACCTAACTTAATTAGTAAACCAACTAGACAAGTATTGTTAATTTGTCTAATAAAATTATTATGTTACATAGATATTAATTGAAGTTGAGTTTACAAACGACAAGCACTTTAATTGCATCGATTTTCATAATCTACAGTCGGCATCTTTAATCATTTTCTTTTCTAGTTATTTAAATCAAATTATCTGTAGACATGGCAACGTTTATATTAGTGTAATTAAAAGCGGTAGAAAAATTAATATCTCATGTTCAACTAAGTGCATTCCGATCGAGCACACTTCTTATCGACTACTTTAATCGAAATTCCCACTAACGTATGCACATCACTAAGCTATCCGCGTGTTCACGACACTGCTAGCGTCTCACCTTATTGTTTAAGTTCACTAATTAGTCGCTCGCGTGCAAACAGAACTGATAAAACTGCTTTGTATTTTGCTTGCCTATTGTCAACACTATTTGTACAGTAGTGCACCTTGAAGCAAGCCGAGCTAGCAGTCGCGGGAAAAATTGTTACTATGTGTTGATAGATAATGTTACGTATATTTATAAATCTGGACGCTAAACTTAGCTTTTTTTTGTTTCTTTTCGTGCTTCTAAATTTGCTTTTGTAAATCCTGGCAACTTCTTATTACGTTGCGTAATGCGTTCACAATACTTCATCTCTCGTTCTTTAACAACACAATAATGATAGTAAATTCATAAAAGTCTTCGTAAAACAGTACAGAGTGGAAACTTTAGGGTCAGAAATAATCTCGTTCAGCTGTTAATCGCAATGACTTTTCTAGACCGCTCTTGTAAAAATGTTTCAATAAATAATACGTATGTAATGACGTTTCCTAACATTGGTTACTAGAGTTGCTTTGTGCACTTTTGTATCTACATCTTAATTTTTACTTCAATATTAATATATATACATGTATTATAAATGTAAATAATAAAGCTTAAAATCCAAAATGGAACAATCAAATCGCAAAATCTTTAATCGATAACGTCATTGAAATGTAGTTTTTTTTTTGAAATGAAAACAACGCCCGCACTAGAAATAAATCCTATGTCGCGAGGGACTTCAGAAACATACAAGAAACGAACACAAAGAACACCCAGACTCAGAACAACAATCTGTGGATCACACAAAGTGTTGTCCCATGTGGTGTTTAAAACCCACAACACTCGGCGAAATAGAGAGCGACGCTGCTGAACGCTTAAACCACTAGGCCTATCGCGCAGTCATACGTTGTACATCACTATACCGACTCACGACACCAAGCCCGTATTGTTTACCGGCAGTAATTAGTTTCTCGCGTGCTCTGACAAATCAATCGTACAACCGACGTATACCAATAACTTTTAATCTGGGAACATGTTTCTATGCAAGAATGTTAAGCGTTTCTAACAGGAAAGCTTAAATCAATTAAGCTTAAGTACTAATGTTTATAATAAATCGCAGTGGGTTTATGTGTTGACCATTATTATCAACAGCATTTAAAGAAAGAGACGGGACTACTATATCACACTGGCCAGATATTTTGGTATGCGATTTATTCAAGTTTTCCTTCTTTTTTTTATAACGAAACCAGCGGATGTAGTGCTCTTGCCCAATGGTGTAAATGGTGATACTCCATATTCTTAACTAATGATATTACTGCGTCTGATTGACTGTCTCGGTGGCGCAGCAGTAGTGAATGCGACTGCTGTCCCTGAGGTCTCGGGTTCGATTGTTTCGGGCCAAATGTTTGTATGATCTGCAAATATTTGTTTCGATATTTACAAAAAAAAAATATAAATATTCTATCAGTCAGTCTAGTTATCATAGCACAAGCTCTTCTTAATTTGTAATTAGATGACGTTGTATGTCAAATGTCCTGAATGTTTATCTTACAGAGCATATTATTTATTTTTCTTGCTATTGGCTATAGTACTAATAATATTATATATAAATACAGATAATTTAAAAAACTGTCTTGAAATCAGATAAACTTTATGAAAATATGAATTTTTACGATGTGAGTATGAACGTCAGCAACGTCGCCTCCTTGTAAATACAGCCATAAATGCAAAAATGGTTGGATTACGACACCATGGTGTGACTGTGTGTTCAAAATACACACTGATCGATTTTTTACACCCGCCGTAAACGAGCCGACGTATGTTTGTTGAACGTAATTTAGGTTAATCGACTCTGTATGATACTGTTTACAATGTAAACTAGAATGTGTGCTATCATCTAGCTGTTTGGGGTTCGGGCAGACTTGGTGACGAGGGTGTTTAACTGGAGAGAGTTTTGTTTGTAGTGTCATTTGGGGGTAATGTTTTACAAAGGCCATTTATGGCGTTTTATAAGAAGCACTTTATATACCAGCTAGAAGATATACGCTGATTACTTGAAAGATTTGCACATTTTTAATAAAAGCCTGCCAAAGTGACTACTCTGCCTGATGGTTGCCATGACTTCGCATGAGTAGAGTCCGAGAGTGGTGTTCACTATACTCATTGCGAATGCAGACAATGTAGCATAGTCATCCACACTATGGCAGCCTAGTTAAAGGACCTGGAATCGTAATGGGGCGGCAAAACGTGCGCTGGTAGTGAGTACCAGATTTTACTGAACGGCACAGGAAGGAAGAGTCAAACCATTGAGTTCGAGAGCATATGTCTACCGCTCTATAACGGTGATTACCAAAACTAGCACGTGTTGTCGTGCAGAGGAAGGGAAAAGATGGGATCAGTTGAAAAATTTAAATTTATAGAAAAAAATACAGAATAGATGTTTAAAGTTAACCTCTTTAGCTAACCATAATTCACTTTATCCAGAGTACTATACAACTGCTGGAGGCAGGATACCTGGATTGGAAAGTCTCTACTTCAGTGTCCAGATTTCTTCATGCTCACGCTGAATATCCTTGATATATTAAGGTCTGGGCCATATTAATTTCATATTGAAAAATTATTTACCATTTCTTTAAGATTTATTTTAGTTTTCAATTAGTTTGCTCGCTTTCGTATTCTGTCGTTAAAAAATGGTAAACTGATGAGCTAATGATTTCAAGAGATCTGATGATCTTCGAACGATTGTGCATTTTGTAGCATTACTCAATATCTTGTGGCTAAGAAAGTTCTAATAAAATCAATTTTAATAAAAGCAAAAGAAAACGGATTGAAAATCAAATGTCCATTTAGAAACTATGATCAGTTAGTTCTGGATGGCTTAATAACAACAGTTCCCGGAGCCTTCCTATTCCAGGCGCAAATTGAAACACCGTCTGGTTTTAGTCTAACCGATTCCGACATACCACCCAGCCGTAAGCCCCGGTGGCGTAGGGTTTCCACATGTAAAAAAAAACCAGTATGTTGCACTGGCCGTGGTCACTGCGACGGCCAATAAAACATGGTCTAACCGTCAGGAACTTCAATGTCGTGGGCTCGTTAATTCCCGTAAACATAATTTTTATTATATTCCGATCATTTTAATTACCATCGTAAATCTGTGATCAACGTATCGGCACGAAATTAATTAGCAACCTTCTGGTGAGTTCCAAATTTAACCTTATTCTTTGGATATTTCCCTGAAATACTCAAGAGCATTTTTGAGAAGAGTCCTGTTACATATGTCAAGCGCGAACAGCTGTCGCGTAAACATTTAGAGTGAGAGGCGTAGTTAAATATATATTACAAGTTAAATATACTAAATCATTATTACACACTCCATCGGTTCGCGTGCTTTAAACCAACCATGAATGCTGACGTCAAGTAGGGAAGCAATGTGTCATAGCGAACGCGTATCTTTGAAACACACTTTGTATTAAGTGTTGTATTTTAGGAAACGTTATTTCAATCGTCTTGTTTCAACATTATAATGTTACTTACTTATGCGTTTAGAGGTTTTTATTGTGTAAAAAGTTATATATTGTAAAAAGTATTCTAACTAAAACTATAAATGTGAATGTGAGTTTGTTTGTTTGTTAAGTTTGCACGCCTATACCACTAAACCGATTTTAAACATTCTTTCGCTCGATTCAACGAGTGCTCGACTCTGAACAATCAATGTAAATTAAAATTCTTCGAGTCGATAAGCTGTTTTCGTATTATTAAATTAATGTAACTGTATTTGTTATTAATTTGATGTGATTCCATCAATAATTGCAAGGCACACCTGTACCACAGATGCTAAAATGCCGTGTAAACATGTTCACTGTGTTCACTCTCTCGTTTCTATATTTTTTTTAATTCTTTTAATATTATAAATGAAAAAGATTGTGAGGATGTATGGATATTTGTTACTCTTTCACACAAGAACTGCTAAACGGATTTATATGAAACTTTACACTAATATAGCTCTCATACATCAGAATTACGCATAGACTACTTTTAACCGGTGCCGATATTGGACATTGACGCGGGTAAAAACTAGTTATCAACGCGAAAGTTAGTAGGGATATATTGATGTTCGTTACTTTTTCACGCAAAACTATGGAACGGATTTAGTTGAAATTTTATAAAAGTAACACAGGCTATTATTTACCGTAGTAACAATACGTGCGAAAGCACTAGCAAAAGCTATAAGATATTTTATGGGTTCTTATTAATTATTTTTAAGATGACAAAATAATACAATTATGAAAATGCCTTTCGCCGGGAAGGAAAGTTATTCTGCTCCAAAAGATGGCATACTTCGATTGTACATGTTAATGAAAAGTCAACTCTGTTAGTGTAAAAGATCAATTATATGCATTTGTTTACCTGTGAAAAGATTCGTAATCATTTCGGAATGTTGAACACGTTTCAACAAATTGGTGTGTTAATCAAACACATGCGTAAAAACACGTGGCAATAATAATATTTGTTTTCAATCAGAACCACTAATAAAACATCAAACGCAAACAATTAAAGAATTTAACTAACGAATCATGATTTAAAGCTTCGCGTGTTTTGCACCATTTTTTTCCGCTCAAAGGATTTTAACACATAAGTAAATATTAACATTGCACGCAGAAACGATAGCCAATGGGGCCATAAAGTTTTTAGAAGCGCCGGCATACCGGCAAATTCAGCGTTAGCTGGTGACCAAATGGTGATCTGACGAGCTGGTGAGGGTAGCGGGAAGCTCTTGGACGCGGGAGGTGTGAAACCGGCTATTGTGGAAAACCTTTTCGGAAACTTATTTTCAGCTGTGGACATCTTTTGGCTGAGATGATGATAATGATAAGCAAATATGTACACAATATTTATATGTAAATAACCGGTTCGCCCGCAGCTATGTGCATAATTAAGCATATTTCAAATTTCTTAAAAGTATTGTATTTTGGAGGGTATTAAATTATTTCTATCTATTTTTAAAAGACCATCATGTTTATTAACTTTAAAAATTTGCTTAATATTATGTATTTGACAGGTCTTTTGATCTAACGACCAGTAAAAATGTCTACTGAACTTGAGCAATTTGTTTTCTATCTTTCTTCCCTTTAGATGTTTATAACGATGTCTGCTATTTCCTAGAACAACTACGAAATAGAAGACTATTACCACGATAAGATTAGGCGACCAATTACCTCACCATAATATTGTATTGATGTTCTGACTATTGAAAATTTTAGTAGCGAAAAGTTAATAAACAGACAAACTAAATGCTTTTTCTTTACGTCTTTAGAATTAGAATTTATTTTATTTTTGTTTTAGTGCATGTCATAAAACGTATTCATAATTCCATATTTCCTATTTTTGATGTCGCATTTATAACTTTCGAAGCTATACACTGTATAATTTAGAAATACGCTTCCACCTCGTGACGCCTTATTAACTGTGATGACAGATTTATGGTAATATAAGACTTACGACCTTAGAAATAACGACGTGCGAGTAATACACTTAAAAGGGTTATTTTAGCATGTCAATTAAGGGATAAAATGCACTCACCTTTCTATATATAACTTAGAGCTGTAAAAAATAAGTGCATCTTAAAAAGCGTTAAGTGACTTATAAAATTTATTTTTTACACTTAAGTATAGTTTATTAAATAACACTGTATTCTTAAACGTAGCTTAAGTAAGTTTTAAGGATTATTGATTTCATTTTTCGAATTTACGAGAGAAATCTGAGTGTTGTATGTGTTTTTTGACTTCTTTTTAAAAGAGAAAAAGAAAAGCTTTCCTGTTCTACTTTTGTTGATAATTTTGTTAAGAATCTGTGATGACTGTGAGACAAATGTTTTCTACATTCGTCTAACCCTAGACCACTGATGTTGGAGGTTCTATATCTGGATGTGTATCCAGGATTTTCTTCTTTTAAAAAGAGAAAAAGAAATGCACATTTAAACATAAGATTTAAATAACAATATCATCACATCGCACACACGGCTATCTGATCCCAAACTGGGCAAACCTGTGCAGTGATAACCAGACCACTGATAAACAAACTTATAAATTTCTAAATACATACAAATTATGTAATAAATAAAATACACCCAGACAAAACAAACGATCGTGTTCATCACTCAAAAGTCTGTTCTAGGTGGGAATCAAACCCATGACCTCTGGCTTAGCAGCCATGATGACTAACCACTAGGCCACCAGGCCCGCAAAATGTATAAGACTGGAAAAATATATTATTTAATCTAGGACATATTCTACTGGACGTAAATAAAAACTACCAAGTGTCCATTAGTCGAAAACACCTTTAATATTATAAGATAGTAATCTTAAGATTCAGGTTAGTTAAGTAATTTTAAATGTTGTAGCATTCTTTTATTTTTATAGTCTAAACTAAAAGCCTCAGATGGGTATTCGACGACAATTCATTTGATATGCAAACATATTACGTGTTTATTGACTTTCCAATATTAATTTTTATAAATCTCGGAATCATATATATTTAAATTACAACCAAAAACGTCAAAGGGCTCTCCACACAAGCGCACCATTAATAATATTAATACCTGTTAATAATATTTTATGGTGACGTAACATTTAAGTAAACATAACTTCGTCTTCAGTAAGTTACCGAAACACATAAAAAGTTATTTCATTACACAATTAACCGTTAAGTAATTATTTTAAAACTTAAACTGGTTTTAATCGGTAGTAACCAGATTTAGTAGTATCTGAAACATTTTTTATCGTTTTAAATTAATTATATGTTATTATATATAATTACACGCATTAAACGACGTGGGTTCTGTATTTGGAGTTAATAAATTTTTATATCTTTTTTAATACGTGTATGAATACGTATTAGATATTATCAACAGCCTTTCCTTGTCCACTGATGGGCATAAACCTCTTATTAGAAAGCAAAGTAGGATCAAGTATATTTGATTGCTATTTAAGTATCCAGTTTAAAATTTTAATCACAATGGTTTATATAGAAATGAATGTAAAATATTTAAATTTTTTTTCTTAGTCCAACTGGTATACGAGTTTTTTTTTTTTGCTGGAGAAACTCACGCTATACGGATAAGCGGTTAATTTTTAACCGAATTAAGAGTGACTCATTTTTAAGTTACATGATAAAATACTATCCATATTGAAACAAAAAAAATAGCATACAATCGCGTGATTGTACGAATCACGCGATTGTTCTTTGTTCGCTGTTCGCTTATTCTTTAAAGAAGTGTCAACATTTTACACATTATGTCTTATGAGGATAAGAATTTGCACTCTCTATTAAAAGAGAAACGACTTTTTAGTGAATTGAATAAATTTAGGCGAAACTGCGGGCCAAAATTATTAAAAAAAAAGACCTGTATAACGCTATTAACGTTCCTTTAGATACGGGGCTTTAAAAATTGAAAGACCGCAAACAGAAGGATGTGGACGGTAATGTTAGTCGTAAAGTAGGTGAAGTACCAGCGGGCAGTTGGCTGCGGTCGCGTGTGTGGTCTACCCTTTAACGGATATTTCATGAATCGATGCCGGCGTTTGTTTATACGTGATCAATTTTTTTAGTTCATTTTTGTTTTTGAACATGGTTACGTTGCGACTTAGATTTTCTGTCTTAGTCTTAGAATACCGGATACTCTACAAGCTACTACAGTCTGCAGTCCTTCAATGTATTACATACGTTTACAATATGACAGCAGGATTAACACAATCTATTTAACCTGTATTTATCGTCGTCTTTCGTTGTTTGTAATATTCATGACAGTACAGGATTTCTCTCCAGTAGCTATGTTATCTTCAAGAGGGGCCAAGGCTACCTTCTACTTTTCGTATTGAGAACACTAAAGTGGAAGGGATAGATTAAGGTTAAGGGTCCTGGTAGACATATTTTTATTTCATTGAAACATGGTTCTACTTTAGACATCTAAGTTATCGTATGATAAATGATGATGCAATTTTTGGAAGTAAATCTTTTACAAATATTTTAACACGTCAGTTTTCACAGCTGGAAGGCACCGGCAGTTGCTAAGACTCACCACTCTAGAAAGAAATGCCAAGAGCAACAACAGAGGTGTCTTTTTTCAAATCCGTGAACATTATTTTTACATTAAAGCTATGGGAATAGAGTGTAGGGTCTGATTTGGCCTGATGAAGAAAGGACCATAGTTTTAAGTCGGCCTCTCCATACAGACGGCGTACGAACCATAGTTATCGCCGTACCTAACAGGTATTAGTCAAGATTAACGACTCAGCCACAATCAAGAAGTGACCCGAAGTTGAAAGTAGTCCGTAGAAACACTCGAAACCACTAGAAAGATCCTAAGTATGAACTAATATTATAAACCCATACTCATATTCACATACACAAGAAAATACTGTACAATTTAACATTTTTTTTCTATATTAAGAACCTGTCAAAGTGACTACTCTGCCTGATGGAAAGTATGAATAGAATCCAAGAGTTGTGGTCACTATACTCATTGCAAATGCAGACAATGCAGCAGTTCACACCCCACTTGGGGACGTAAAAGGCATGACAGTCATCGTAACAGTGTAAGGCTTACACAGTTACCACGATAACTGGCACCCCTGCATTAATGGGCCTCACGAGTATGTGCTTATGAGCCGTCAGGTTACCATAGTACAGACTCTGCCTAATTTAGAATCAGACGGCGTTGTGTGAGGTTTTTACTATCATAATTATAATAAATCTATTTTACTTTCTTATACATTTACTGGGTATACAACCCGTAATAATTTTAACGAGAAATAAATAACCAATTAAACATTAAATGGAACAGAGGCTTTTAAGTTAAGCGCCAATTGTTAATTTTGTCTTTAATTGCTTACAAGTTAATGGTAAATAAACTGTTGTTGAAATGTTAATAATGGTTTGTTTATTACATTCAGCCAATAAATGTAATTCTAAGAAAATAATTACTATTTTATATTACAGCAGCTCGTCATAGCGTTTTGAGTATAGTAACGTCAGAAGAAATTCTGTTAAGATAGTACTTTATCCGTTGTAAAGTTATAACGAGCCGAAAATATTCAACATACGAGCCTGGGACATTGCAATTTGTTCTGTCAACAAAGAACCAAATCTTTTTTTTTATTTGAAAAGTGACTACCACCTCCTATCATCATCACCATCATCAATATCAACAGCCTTTAATGGTCCACTGTTGAATTCTCATTAACCCATCGATGCAAGGGTGACAGTTGTCGTGGTAAATGTGTGCAATACAATGCTACGATGACTGTCATGTCCTTTACGTCCCCAAGTGAGGCGTAAATGATCGTAATAGGCCGCCATAGTGTGGGTCACCGTACTGCATTGTGAGCATTCGCAATGAGTATGGTGACTACAACTTTTCGATTCTATTCATGCTTTCCATCAGGTAGAGTAGAGTCACTTTGGCAGGTTATTAAAATAATAAAAAAAAAGCAAAAAGAGATTTTGGTCAACTATACCACGCTGGCCAGACGGGTCTGTATAAGATTTGTTTTAGGTTTCCTTTCCCCTTGAAGAGGTGTTGTCCTGCATAGTTTTTCCCTTAGTCACCTTTTACGACACCCACGGGGTGAGTACGGGTAATTGCACTTCGTATTCTCCGTTGCCACACAGATTCAGGTGTTGCAGTTGTCCATCTAATATCAACACCTGCAACTCAAGAGTCATAAATGTGACGTCACCCTTTGAGTCTTCCCTCGTTCCGGTGAAAAACAACGAAAGAGTTTCTTAACAGAAGTTTTCTACAACTGTCTATTAACAGTTTCGCTTGATGGTATGGATCCCCATACTGTAACCCTATCTTGCTGATAAAGGACATAATTGTAACAAAGAGGTTTTCTATAGCTGTCTGCTGTCAGTGACAAGTCACAAAGGAAGTCAACTACTCGTACTTTGTATACTCTCCTGGTCTGGTCTAAGCACGGATACATTTATTATTGAATATCAATTTTATTTTTCAGTGACCTTTACCCAATAGAAAGTATAGTTTTATGAAGTTTAATATCAAGTCGGTTATGTAATAAAATAGATTGTAACTGAAAAACAAATACATAGTCACGTAACGTTTGTAGTTCTTGAAAATATTTTCATAAATTATTAAGCCTATTGCAGTATACAGTTGATTATGCACCATTACCGTATGTCTTGAGTTTTCTACATACAACCAACCCTAGCTACCTTTCTCAGGTCATCAGTTCATCTGACTGGAAGCGACTTATCTTCGCTAACTGACACACAACTTAATATACAAATGACAAATGCCGTAACATAATAATTATAAAAGTAGATTGTATATGTAACTTTATTAAGAAAATTTGGCGTTGTGCATATGCAAAGAGGTTCCCTAATCACTTAGAGGATACACTAATTATATGATCTGTATAATCATAAACTTCCATGATCATTTTGACACTGACACGCACACTTAGACAGTTGACCTACTACGTTATATATAACCCTTCAATGTCACGTAAATACCCGAAGTACCCACATTCAATATTCTGTCCAAATCGACAAGGGTATAAAATATAACAGCCTGTCGTCGTTTCAGGGTTACGATCTGTTTGTTCGGCGTTATTGGCTACGAGCACAGTGACGTCACAAGACTGACTTGTGCTCATTGGTCATTTAGAGAACGTTTCTCAGTTTGTGAAAGATGAAAATTTTTAAGCAAGCAGTTTCATCAAGCAAGTTCATCTTAAACAAATTCATCTTAGGCTAAAAAATTGCGATATGTGTATCATCCCATTACAAACTCATTTTCCTCATCATCAACAGCCTTTAATAGTCCACTGCTGGACATAGGCCTCTCCTTAGAAAGGAGGTTTTATTTAAATTCTATTTATTTTGTATTGAATAGGGATACCTATACCACACGCACCGCGACGAGTTGTAGATATTGGGAAGTTGTGTACATAGACATACACTGATCGACGCATGTAACTTCATTTGCGTGATATACGATTACGCTCTAGTTCGGTATGTCTTCATTAAATGTTATTAAAGTATGTTTTGGATAGATGTCATTACAATTATATTGAAAATTTATATCTCGCGCTTCGTTCCAAACTTTGAGTATTTAAACGAAAAGTATTCAATACTCTCTGAGTTACACATAATATAATTTTTTAATTACATTATGAGATGGAAATAACCATCACCTTCACTGCTTGTCTAAAAATCAACATTATTTTCAGAGCTGTAAGTGTCTTATCGGTGTGACTTCACAGAATTTGTTATAATGTAATTTCATCCAAACTCGTGCAAATAATTATTACTTTTAATTGGATAAAGGTTTTTAATAGGATAAATAAATTCTAAGGCCCCCCGCAAGCGATCAGTAAACTTTATACTGACCCCCACCCGCTGAACAGGAAATATTGAAGTTTATTTGAAATAAAGATTTTATTTAAACGAATTTGGAAGTTTGTTCAGTTTGTGATGAAATTTCGGAAGGATTTCGTGTTTCACTAAAAGGTGATATTGGACGACTTCTTCAACTCGAGGCCAGGAATAGCATTTCTTGTATTCGATGATAATAATAATTTTTATTCAAGACGTTTGCCGTTGCACAACATAAAAGCTATTAACAAAAATAATTAGTAAAAACGCAATATTGTTATAATTTTGGGTGTCTTATTCATTATATTGTATTATGTCACCTATTTACATCACAAAATTTCGGCCGTCAACTTTAATAGTCATAATCGTAATATACACACATTACAATTTTTTTTTAAAAAACCCTGAACCTCACCTGCACTGAAACACGCCTAAATCATGCTAAATTGCTGTTACCCATCTTGGTCATTTAATTTTTCACTCTTATAAATTTAATATTTTCTTCAAATTTATATAAGAACTCACTCACTTCAAAAACATTTTTTTTTAAAAAACACTTAAATCTGATGACATATTTACAAGTATACACAAAAATACTCTGCGAAAGTTGGAATCTACTCTGTTTTGAAGTATGAAACATTTTGTAACTATATTTTTATAGCTAAGAGCTAAAATGACTCATGTTATTCGTAACCAGGAAGAACCTATAGCAAAGCCATGATAGTGTTCAAGTATAAACCACATTAAATCAAGGATAGGTAGTAGAGCCACGCTGATTTTAGCACGAGCGGGCGGGCTCAACCGGGGCAGTACTAGCCTTCTACAGAAGACCAACCTAAAATGCCAGCATCTGTGTTGTCGTATTTCGTTGGTGAGTGTGAGACCGGAGGCCCATTGATGCAGGGGTGACAGTTATCGTGGTAAGTGTGTAAGCCTTACTGTCACGATGATTTTCATGCCTTTTACGTCCCCAAGCGGGGTGTGAAAAAGCAAGGCCGGTATAGTGTGGGTCACCATGCTGCATTGTCTGCATTTGCAATGAGTATGGTGACCACAACTCTTGGATTCTATTCATGCTTTCCATCAGGTAGAGTAGAGTCACTTTGGCAGGCTCGTAATATAAAAAAAAATAGGATAATACATTGAGCTATGACATCGCTACATCATCAGATATTTATGCCCAGTCTTACAACGATAACGTAAAAGTTAACTCATGCCTTATTAGGTCTTAGTAATATACCTTAAACTGTACTTTTTCCTAGATTAACATCTAAGAAGAAAATCTGACTTACCAACATTGGGTGGCAGATTAGGCACTACCGTCTAATCTATCCAATCTATAGATACTATTTACAGCTGTTTGCTATCAGTTTCGCTTGATCGTGTGCAATCCACACCACTATCGTATCTTGCCGAACAAATTTAAGCTTTATTTCAAAAGGAAAAGGTTTACATTGAATTGTGTTTGCGTTATCCTAGCACCTGTTGTTTCGTGTCATCATTAATTTATTGGGAACGCAATTTCTACGTGCTTATAAAGAGTGTCTCAAGTTGGTATCTCGATAATCGTAGATCAAGTCTTTGTAATAAGGGGTATATTTTACTTTATAGCAAGATGAGAGGATATGATGCACTGAATGTTTCTCATTATTACTACAATGATACCAGTACTAAGGTAGTGTAGTACTAAAATATTCTTCAACTTCAACAGCCTTTTACAGTCCACTGCTGGATATAGGCGGAGGAAGAGGTTTTGGCCTACTATACCATGCTGGCCAGACGGGTTGGAATAGGGTTTGTTTCAAGTTTTCCTTCTCTTTGTAATGATATTTTCCAGAATAGTTTCTTCCCTTAGTCGCCTCTTACGACACCCACGGTATGAATAGGGGTGGTAACACTATATATTCTTAATCCGTCACCATACGGACAGTAAAATATTAATGTAATATAATAAATATGAAGTCGTTGAGTTATTTTGTATAATAAAGTTTCTTTTGATTTAATACACTTTCAATAAAACTCTCTCCCGAAGACAGTTTAAGTATTATTAAAAATGTTACAATAAACTCAAAACATGTAAGTCAAAGCGCACTTATATGGAGCAAAAGTTTCAAACAATAATTGTTTTTCTTCCAATGTTTTAAAAAATAAATATACTCTACATTATTGTTAAAGGACAGGAGAAGGACAACAAGGAATATATGTATGCCTTTCTTTTGTCCTGCTTATAAAACATTATTCAAGCATTTCATTGCCAATCTCTTTCACGCATATCTCATTAGGTATATTTAAAACCCCAACAACCCAGTAAATAAATATACCTACATTATAACAAGTGCCGTATAAAGCTACAAGAGTTATTTCAATGCTGCAATTAAAAAAAAAACTTTTCCATATTATTAAGTTCTGTCGAGCATTGAATCCGTGCCCGCATAATAATAAGGCAATTGTCAGTTTAATTGACAAGCCTACCTGATGTCTTACAGCTTGCAGCCTCGACAAGTCGTTAACGTGTAGCTCGGTTTATGTGGTTCAAAGAATACTTCTCTTTAACTGTCAAGTGTGTATGTACTTTAGTGTTTCTTATTGACGATTTCAATAAAATGTTAAATAATAATTACATAATTGCAGTATAGAAGTTCATTTTCTATTTTTAAAATTTTAGTTAAATACAAATTCACATGGGAGATCCATGCAGCTTATATATTTAGAGGTAGAAGAGCCGGGGCAGTACTACCCACTCACAGAAGATCAACCTAAAGCGACAGTATCCGTGTTGTCATGTTTCGTTGGTGAGTGCGAGACCGAAGGCCCTTTGACGCAGAGGTGACAGTTAGCGTGGTAAGTCTGTTCAATACTATGTCATGATGACTGTTATGCCTTTCACGTCCCCAAACGAGGCGTGAAAAAGCATCTTACTAGGTCGCCATACTGCATTATTTGTATTCGCAACGAGTATGGTGACCACAACTCTTGGATTCTATTCATACTTTTCATCTGGCAGAGTAGAATTACTTTGGCTGGCTCTTAAAATAAAAAATAAATAAAAAAAGGCATTGACCAAGATCTTGTAGAAAACCGGTATCGAGTAATTTATAATTTTGTCGGTAAACAATGGTAGTCACTTACTTTCAGGGGACATGTCCAGAAACAATTTATCTAAATTTGTTTTGTTTGCTACTTGATTCTTATGATAATTTGGATTTTAATTTTATGACATTTAGACACACACAATGTCACACTTTCATACACATATAGACATTTCTTCGCCATTACTATTTTAAGGAAACCTAATACTAATAATATAATATAATACAAAAAAACCAAGACTGCACGGTTGGCATAGTGGTTTAAGCGGTCACCACGCCGCTCTCTACTGCGCTGAGTGTTATAGGTTCAAACCCCACACGGGACGGACAACACTTTTTGTGAATTCATAATATGTTGTTCTGTGTCTGGGTGTTCTTTGTGTCCGTCTTGTGTGTTTCTAAAGTCCACTGCGACACAGGATTTAAGCTTAATGCGGGCGTTGCCTTTAAAAAAAAAGATATAGATGTAATAAACTAAAAATTCACCTTGTAAAATCTTGAAATTCCATTAAAGCTCTCAAAATCCACTTAAAACTATTGTTACATAAAGCTATTTATATACTAACCTTCCAGTGTTAGGGATTAACCGTAATTTCATGCATACAGAAGATCCACCTTCATTTCATAAGCAAAACAAAATTAAACAACATTACTTTCAAATGAGCTTTACATTCCTGTTTGAAATTATTAAAATAAATTCCTTGTCGTTTTGTTAACGTTAGCTTGTTTGTAGAACAAGTTTCTTCCATTAATGTATATCAATCATTATAATAGTATACACCAATTAAAGTGTTGTTTTATTTATATCTGTTGGAATAAGTAGTTTTATATTTATAGTTGTTTTAAAGGGTTTAATTTAACATTTATTAGGTGATTAACTGTTAATGTATTGACTATATTCAATATTGGCACCTTAGCAATGATTTCATTGTGTTTTATGTTTAATTTCGCTCAAAAGCACCTATGTTTAGACTAACATGATTAACTAGCATTACTTTGGTATTCGTATAAAGGTTTAATCTAGCAGCAATTGTTATTTGGTTTATTAGAGTAGTAACTTCACTTATTGAGCGATACTAAATAGTGCTTAAATACGCAGTTTCTTTATTTTATGCATTTTTTTTATATATACTGTACGACTAATTATTATCCTTTATCAAAAAGTTCTAAAATATAATATCTGTACAAAAATAATATAATAAAGTCCATTCTAAACATAAACGATTTTAATTCTATCCGTGCGACGATAAAATCTAAATAGGTCGATGTGGGATTGCCAAAAATCCGGTGATTTTACGGATGTTCTGGCAGTAGAGTATGTTTGTCGAATAGGTTTTTCTATGTACTTAATAATAGTAATCTAAATACAATATGTTCAGTAGTAAGCAGGCTTGTATAAGCGTGGTATAAATCGATAACTATCAAACATTTGTTGGCTCGATATAATATTAATCAGTCGAAATAGTTAGATGATGCAATTTTTTTTTGTGTCGTCATCAACCACCGTTAGTCGACCGTGAGACAGGCCTCTCCTTAGGTTTTGAGGGTTCAGTTGACTATACCACGCTGGCTAGGTAGTTTAGTATAGAGTATGGGTAAAGCTTTTCCCTTTTTTTTTGCAGTGCTAATGTATTTTTTTTAATAATTAGTTTAGTCACCACACAGATTCCTAATTTAATATAACATATTTCTTCTTAGCCCATTGTGTAGTGACGTGGGTTCATCATGTTATGTATTATAAGTGAGACGTGCCTGACGATTTTATGTTTTGTAATTTGTCAATCAACTGCCTTAGAAATTTGAATAAACAAGATGTATGTAAATAAATCTAACAAAATATCTTATCCCATTTAATCCCTGCCGGGCACTCATCCCAGTTAAGTGGAACGCAGATCGACTGGCCGCTGGCTGGCTCTCCGCCAAATGTTGCTTCTAATGTTACAATATAAGGAAATCTAAACCTGATGGCGACTCTATGAGACTTTGATGGGATTTACTTGTGGGGAAAAGATTTCGGTGTTTTGTCTGCGGCGGTTGTGTTTTGTTTGTCAGATTTGGGGTTAGAATAGAAGTGTTTTGTTTTCACAAGAAGCATTAGTCGAATTGGAAGTGATAATTATATTACTTGTATAACACTGTGCAAGAGAAATATATTATTTTTAGGTTTTTTAAGGTTAAATACTACTTTTTAAGGTTAAGAACGGTTGGGGGCGATAATTAATCAATCAATAATAATTACTTCAACCTAAATTGGGCAGATAATTATTATTCCGAAATGTTGTATATATAACTGGAAAACGAACCCACGCGCCCTCGGCTTAGCAGTCAAGATCACTGAAAACTAGACTAACAGACCCGTGATTTAACAGCATTTATAAGACTGCTGTCTAAAAATACATACGGTGTATGTTATTAAGTATAGTTAGTTTAAATAGCGTCGCGTATTTACGTATCGTGTTACAACAAATCCAAACAAAAATTGTATTACAAGACAGTTTGTATAATCTGTTTTTTATTTCGGATTAAAACATAAAAAATACAAATCAATACGTTTATCTTACCATCGATGAAAAAGTTTATTCTGTACAAATTGGAAAATGCATAGTAAACCAAACCATTTCAATTTCCTTTTGAATTTTTATTTCCACAAACACTATGTACCGTATGTTTGTGTTGAGCGAAGCGTTTCAACCGTGATATATTCACGGTTGAAATAAATTATATAGGACTAGTTTTCTTACACTACAAATAATTTTAAGTGTAATGGACATTAAAAAGAGGACGCTTCAGTCAGTACATGTTATGTGAAAACTTGCATGTTTCATCAACAGGCTTTAATAGTCCACTGTTGGACATAGACCTCTCCTTCGAAAGGAGATTTTGACCTACTATACCACGCAGACCAGACGGGTTGGTATAGGATTTTTACCAGGTTTTCTTGCATGTTTCATAAGGAATATAAAGATGAAGAATTTGTTTCAACAACTATTTGTTTGTTTGAACGTGAGATCCAGTTATTACACTATTGTACTATTGCTTCTTACCTTCTGTTAACTTATTCACGGTGTCCAATGTGCGACCCACTTAGTTGGTGGATGGATGTCCACCGACAGATATGGTCAGCTTACTCTAACGTGCTTATACTTGAAGTTCGGTAACGTCTAGATGTCGGTAACTTCAGGTTTGAAGTTATTCGATATTCTGAGTGTTTCTTTCAAAGAAACTGATAGCATAAAATTTAAAAAAAAATAATTTTACGTTGGTTAATTTCAGTTTAAGTTTAAGAAATCCAAAATCTGCAACTTATATAAAAATCTTCAAAAAAAAATTTGAGAAAGAGTTAAGTAAATTTATTAAATGCATTTACATATCCAATCAGTCATTTGATAGAGAACTGGAGTAACTGGCTTCGCACGCAGAATCAATACGCTAAAGTGGAAGGGGGCTGGTCATATCTATAGATGAACTGATGGTCGCTAGAACCGACGTGTTCTAGAGCGGAGACCGCAATGAGGCAAACGTAAGGCGTCCTGTAGCATGACGGACTGACGATTTGAAAAACGTGGCTGGCAGTGGATGGATGGGCACTGTCTGAGACCGGGATGGTTAGCTCCTTGGAGGAGACATTCATTCAGCATTAGACGACAATAGATTGAAAAATTATATAATAATGTTTACAAAACTATAGTTCTTAAATTTAGAAATGCAGAAAAAAGATTTTCGGTCTAAACTAAAAGAAATACCCTTTTATAATTAAAAATAGGGGTAGTTGTTACAGGTTTAAGTTATTGTCGAATCCCCACTCAAAAGACACATTAACAAAGCCGTTATGCTATCAAGGTACACAACAACACACTATTGTAGATTTTCTTAAGTATCTTTGCACATTACGGCGTATCGCTTCATAAAACACAGACTTTCTTTTGTCATATTATGGTACTTAACCACATGACTGAAAGCACCAAGTTTGAATCTTTATGTAAGTAACTTTTTTCTAGTAAATATTACTACAAGTAACTTGTAGTCAAAAGATTGTATAGGTGTAACCAATGAATTTAAAACAATGGCAGATTACTTCAATACAAAAAAATGCTGCATTTTATATAACATAATCGTGCATAAATTAATCCTGAACTCTCTAAAAATTATGCAGTTAACCAGGTCAGGTAACCAGGACAGAATAAAAAGGACCGTGGACAGGAACAATTGATTTTTACTTTTGGGAATAATTTTTACAATTTACACCAAATGCTGACGGTACAGAGTGAAAATTAAATCTCGAAAAATTAATTCTTATATCTGGTTAAGACAAAAAATATTACCAACGTCAATAAATAATGGAAATATTGATGGGAGAGCCAAGCTTCTGACTCCTTAAAGGGAACAAGTTCTCACAAAAAATCGGTGTACCGCAACTCTCTCGTTACTTTTCAACGTTTAATTTTTTTTATTAATTTTGTGTATTCACATCAGAAGTATTGGTGTACTTTTAATGTTAATATGTGAAGCCCATTGCTCCTGAGCTAGGATTCTGGCCAGTGTTACAGAAGTCAGTATCGTCTCCCGTTACGAGGAACTCAGAAATTTTACGTTAATAAGTGGAATGAGTGCGAGTGTATGATAAAAGTGATTAGTGTGGTGTGTACTGTTAGTTTCTGGTCAATCATGGTAATCAGACGGAAGAGGAATTTTTTCTTACGTTTTTTCGAGATCGTAGATGCAGTGTTTTGCAGGCTGGCTAACATTTGATTACTGCTCTTTCAGCTGTGAGAGTAAGCAGTGAGCGAGTTTGATTGGAGCTGTTTCCGAGGAGAATGTTGGTATAGCTAAAAGACATTTTTGAATTTGGCTATATTCAGCTTAGAGAGTACATATTCTTCACGAAGTTAAAGCAATAAAGAATAATAAATAAATATTTCAGACATTTGACACACAACGTCATCTAGTTTCAAATTAAGCAGAGCTTGTGCTATGATAACTAGACTGACTAATAGAATACTTATATACTTTTTTTTTGTAAACAGATACATATTATACATAGAAAATACCCAAACTTCGATACAAATATTTGTAGATCATACAAACATGTGGTCCGACCCGGGCATCGAACCCGAGGCCTCAAGCACAACAGTCGCATTCACTACCACTGCGACACCGAGGCAGTAAATACTTTCCTTGCTTAATGTGACTTTGTACCTTGTCCGTTACGCGTAAGTGTGTGAACAGCTTTATGGTGATCTGCGCAGTTTGGCTTCAGTCCAGCCGTTGACAGACTCCTCAGGGAACCTATTAAGATGTTATCTTTTAAGACTCGGTTAGATTTATCAACCATCTTCGCTAAGGTAGCGGCGAAACCAGATATTTAAGTATCGCCTTAATGTTTCAGTTAATATTTTTATTGCTATGTTATTTATGTATATTTGCTTTAGGAAATTGCTTTTGGAATGTTTTTGATGAAAGGTGTTTGATTTGAAATTTACCATTTTTTTAATGTTTTGATTCCCAGGCTTCGTTAAAACAACTCTCAACAAACATATTATTATCGTTTATGCGTTTTAGTTGACAGGACTCATAAGATTTCTGTGCAACCTGTTCGAAATGATAAGTAAGTCATAGGTACGTAACGGCTATTGAATAATTGATTACATTAATTACTATATTTTAAGACGTGGTTACATTCCCATAATGCAAGTAAGAAAGAATGAAAAATCTCCAGAAATTGGCACCATACTAAAGGGTTGCTTTCGCGATAACATCTAGTCGTAAAAGTCTGGCTAAATTTGTAAAATTTTGTAATATTACCTTGAAAAGAATCATTACTATAATTGCGAGCACAATTATGTCTAGCATACATTTACCAATGATACGTACTGTCTACCTAAGATTGCTCTTGGAGTTACACCACGTAACAACTTATTTATATTCTCTACTCCTTCAATGCTGCGCCAGGATATCACATTCACCAAATGTACCTTAAATAAAACCTTTTAATATATTCACGTCACAACTTATCCAGAATAACAAACAGTTATACAAAGAAAGTTAGAAATATAAATAATCGTGATCGATGCATTTCATATAAGTGATCATAATCGTATGTGTCGGTATTTTTATAAAAAGAAACCGGAACCGCCACCATTTTGGCATCGTGTCTAGAATATATTATGTAACACATGTGTTTCCGTTTTCGTGATGTAGCTTCCGCTTTTGTATTAATTTAAATTTCGAATTTTGTTTCGAAGTTGACGGTTACTTGAAAAGGCGACGTTTAAATATGGAACAAGGTTATAATTTAATAAGTTTTCGGTGTTTAGTCTGTTTCTTTACCTTATTATAAAAAAAATGTATTTTCTTTGCTTAGGTTGGAGGAGTCGAAAGGTTCGTCTTGGGAATCGTTGTTTGTTCTCCAAATAGAAAGATGAATTATTGCCAGAAATTAAAGTAAACAGTAAAGGGATACCGTTTCGAGACACCATTGACATTACGAGTGGTGTTCTGACTTTAAGAGTGAAATTATTTTTTACTTAAGGTTACCCTTGGGTAGTAAAAAGCTTGGGGTTGTAGTTCGTAATAAAGCAAAACTATGTATGCAAAAAATTAAGCAAAAAAATTATACATAATCAGAGTTAGTAAGTAGTAGTCACGCTGGTATTAGAACCTTACAGTCTGTCATACCTTTTACGTTCCCAAGCAGGGCGTGAACTAGCAACTTACTAGGCCGCCATAGTGTAAGTCACCATACTACGTTGTTTGCATTGGCAATGAGTATGGTGACCACAACTCTTGGATTCTATTCATGCTATCCGCCACGTAGAGGAGAGTAACTTTGGCAGGCTCTTAAAAAAAATTATAACGGTAATACTTTTTAATATTAGTGATCATAAAGTGCTTACTACCTTACAAAATTTTATAAATTAAAAATTGACTGGAAAACACAGTCCTAGATATGAATCATTTGTTGTACATCTGCTTATAAACTTACTTCAATACGTAAATTCATAAAATGTTTAAATGACCCTTGACCTAGAAAACAACAGTTAAAATTGATTATCATCGCAGTATACATAAGTATGCATACGACCTCATATACACTGTAATTTGGGTATCCTGCCAGCGCCAAATGTATTGGGCGATGTGCCAACTCGAACGCAGGCTTAGCTGGACAAACCTAATATCTGAGAGATTAAAAATTTGTGGGTCGTAATGCGGCTTTTTTAAACTTTTAAACTAATTCCATTTCGATTTTGTTCCATAATGTACGGTTTGTTTGGGCGAATAATAAAGTTTTCTACAACTTTTGGGTGAAAATTATGTGAGTTGTTGATTATTTTGTACTTTTCTACTTTAAGGTTTCAAACACATTTGGATAAAGACAGTACTCATCATTTACGTTCAAAGGTGGCATATGTAATTTAATAACACTTTGTTATTCAAGTAGAAACTTACATTGTCCGACAATATGTGATTTCTGCTTGAATGAAAGAAAACCATTTTTCTTTAAGTTTTTATTTTGAAGAATACTGTGCAAGTCTTTTACTGGACTGGACAAGAATCAGCTTAGGCTAAACTAAACTATCTACGTACAAATTTATCTAAAAAATTTGAATATAAATAGTTTGTCTATCATCAAAACATATCTTCGAAAACTTTTACTAGAAAAAGATGTACTTGTTGTTAATTTCAATTTAATTCTTTCAGATTTTGTAAGACAAATAGCTTAATTATTCTTTTAGCAAGTTAACGTTAAAAATTATGTAAACTTATGTAAAAAAAGGGGTAAAACTTAAAAGATAAATCTTACATACGGATCTAGAACAAGATTAAACACGTCTATTATCCAATAAGAACAGTATCAAACAATCACACACTAATACAGGCATAAACAATTAATAATATCCGGACCGTGTAACATTGTGATCGAACGGGAAACCGAACTGGCGAGACGTTGATCGATCACCTCTTTTGACTTCGCCGTACAGAGTCCATTGTCAAAGAAACTCTTAAAATTTATTAATGGTATGTGCACTTTAAATTAAGAGGCATAAAGTTGCTTATTTTGTGATTCCAATAATACATTTTAAACGACTTGTTATGTCATTAGATATGTAATAAAATTTTTGTATTGGTCAATGATAAATATTTGAACTCAAAGGTGTTTAAAGACAAAATGTCAATGAACCTTAGACAGTTGCCAGAATGATGCCAGAGTAGACAGAAGCCACGCAATGATGTCACATCTTAAATTGTATCAGAAATGTGAATTTTAGTTTCTTTGTTCTTCGTTATTCTTTTATGCCTAAATCACTAAACTGATTTTGAAGTTTTTGCCCCAATGGACAGCTACATTGTTAGTGAGTAATACAGGTTACTTTTACCGCGAACCACAAGCAAAAGTTAGAAAAGAAATAAAGAATAAATAAATATTTTTTTTTGGCACATTACAATAGCAAAAACAATAACATAAAAAAATTGATGATATTGTAGAGGGACGGGTGTCATGTCCCTCCGACACAAACGGAAGATCGTCCGACCAGGCGATATGATCATGCCTACCGGGACACGGCTCAATGGTTACTGTTGAGATGTCGTGTATATGTTAATCAACACGAGAATCTCTATTTCGTGATACAGGATTAATAGTTGTTCCGTAGTTCATCATACCACGTAGTTCGGTCTGTCATCGCTAGATGGTGCTGTAGTATGTTTTTTCTAAATATGCTGTATGTGGAAGTCGCCGCAATACAAAAACAGTCTGGCAGTGCCAAAGACGGACCCAATTTAGCATTGTGGCAAAAACCCTGAGGCTGGTTTTCAATTGGGCCCGTGATGTTATATATTTATTTCTAGTTTATAAATATTTAAGTATAATTTATAAAAATAGATACAAGCATACATTCATTAATTTTATTTTTTGTTGAGACATAGTAAGCAAAATACACTAAACAGAAAAATTTCTGTTTCAATAGAAACTTACTACTTAAAATTCGTTCTCTGAACTAACTCCCCCAAAATCTAATCAAGCACTTGTGATAAGCAAATACAGTCCATTTCCATTATGGCGGGTACTTCTCCGTCATTTGACTGTCAAATCCACCGGCAAGCCAGTAGATTTGCATTCGAGTACGGCGGTGTTTGCAAGGTACTCGAAAAAGCAACTTCTTAATCCTTGCTGCTCTAGGTACTGGTAAACAAGGATGACTGTTACACCGTTATGTGAGACACTATTTATTTGTAGTTTTTCATTTTAGAGACAGAATAATTCGAATACCGAAAGTGTGTATGTCGTCGATTTGAAACCGTCCTAATTAATAATGTTATTTTATTTGATTAGATTGAAAAGTTCATCCTAGTAACGACCGCATCAAATGTTGTTTTTTTTTACATTCATTTTGTACGAGAAAATAAAGTTGTTGTTTTTTTCTATTTTACTCACACTTATCATTATTTGAACGTTTTGAACACCGTTTGAACTTTTCCTAGACTTTTAAAAACATTTCGAAACTAAAATCAAGGAAATCTACCATGAAGGAATTTAGTAAGATTTACGAACAGTGATTAATTTTATAGAAGCGGAGTAACTTTTGCCCGCGGCTTCGCCCATGTTTCTGGCGGTTATCAAGTATCTCCATGCCAAATTGCCGTGAAAGCGTAATAAGCAAACAGATAGACAGAGTTACTCGAGAATTTATGACATTAGCACAGATGTAGCATTTTTTTATTCGACTGTTTTGGAAACAGTTTTTGGCACCACGGGTCCACCAGCTAAGTTGTAACTTATATTAAAACATTATCTACCACGCATAATGAGATCTTCTTATGAAAGAGAATCATTAAAAGGGTTCAAATTGAGCACCAAGACTAAACTGCTCAATATTAAAGCCACTTCAGTTGAGCAGAGATTTATAGCAGACCACATCACGCGTTGCTCTTTTATTATATTACAATACGGTGTAAATGCAGTTCATGAAATATACCGTACCCATATTTACCTTCACAGTGCCAGTTACAAGCTGTGTATAACTAGGAATTTACGTAATATATTGGAACCTTTGAAACCTACTTAACGTTTTCAAGGAGTAGAGTTGGGTACGGAAGTCGATGGACCGGATATTGTGTAGTCCTTTAAAAGGCTCCTGGAAAAGTCAGACAAACTTGCGTTGTACTTTTTTATGTAGGATTTTAGATGTAAACCTTATAGAAATTGTTTTCTTCAATGCTTCTCTTATGTCCCTCTCACAACTCTGATTTCGTGAACTCTTCGTTCTTTGTTCAGGCAGTACTACTCTGGAATGCGCTCCCGCTCGAAGTCAGGATGTCCACAAACCGTTTCACATTCAAAAAGAATGTACATAATCTCCTTCTTAACGAGATTGAAGAATCGTCTTATCGATAGTTGGCTCAGCTTACAGTCAAGTTGTCATAGTGTACGAATATAATCTAAATGTGTGTATGTGTATATTTATGTATATATGTGTATATTTATATGTGTAATTATAACGTATGTATTGTATGTGTTCATGTATGTATGTCAACTCATGTATTATACATCTTAATTGTCAATATAACCGCTGTGCACCTCCCTTACAATATTTCTATACCACCTTAAGGTTGACTGGAAGAGAATGCCTTGGGCATTAAGTCCGCCGCTGTACAAAGTGCATAAAGTGTAAATAAATAAATAAATAAATAAATTATAATCTACACTGTTTAACAATAAATCTTAATGGCTAAGCATTGGTTACGACTGATAATAAACGTTTCGTTTACCATCTAACTGGTTTCATTTTCCTTTGATCTTGGTGATTGAATAGCTTTACACACATAAATACATAAAATTACGCCTGTTTCCACGAAGTAGGCAGAGACATATTAAACGCCCCCTTTTCGGCAATATTTTGGCCCCACGTTCTGTTTGACAGAGCTTCGTCCGTCAATCAACAGGTACACCACTTGCAAATGAGATTGACTTGGGATCCTAGGTTCTTGGCGGCAACCCTAACCTTAACCCTATGCACCCCTCCCTATTATAGATAATTCTTATATAAACAAAAAAAAATCGTTTCTGTTTAAATACAGCAATTCCGATTAGTCAAACCCAGTTTCGAAAGTCCAAAACTAAAAATATATTTGCCAAATCTTATAATTTTCTTTATAATGAAAATGCCGTAAATCATCCACATAAGAAATGTATTTAAAAATACAGACTACAATTTCACAAGGACTTGTTTTTAAGGTATCCACCTCAACCCCTAGCCTTGGTATCAATGACTTTAAGTTCTCAACTCCCTAGTTGAAAATTAATGGTTCAATAAACATACAGATTTAAAGTTTCTGTAAAGCGTAGTCTAGACGAGAGCGGAACTAGTAATTTTCCTGTTCAGATTAGTGCACAAAGCTGCAAAGCATGAGCTTTATTTGTCGCCTAAACTTCACCCAACCTAGGCAGACAAATTAGATAACGCTAGGCTAGTTTCAAATTCACTAGATGTGTCTACGCTCCTGATAGTATTTCTTTTTGAGTTTAAAACCCTACCAAAGTGACTCTACTGTGCTCGATCGAAAGCATAATTGGAGTCCAAGAATTGTGGTCTCCAGATTCATTGTGGATGCAGACAATGCAGTATGGTGATCCTCTCTATAGTGACTCAGTGAGATGCTTTTTCACACTCCCCTTGGGGACGTAAAAGGCATGACAATCATTGTGGTAATGTAAGGCTAACACTCTTATCACGATAACTGTCACCCCTGACGACCTTCCGGCCTCGCGCTCATCAACGAAACACAACAGCACGAATGCTGTCGCTTTACGTTGGTCGTTTGTGACAGGGTAGTACTGCCCCGGTCGAGCCAGCCTGTTCATTTCAAATGTAATATGTATATTACTGCCCTTATCTACTATTACATAGAAATTATTTCATTCAATTCAGTATGCTTTCGTAGAACTGAAAAATGTAATTAAAAGGGTAAAGGCTAAAAACTACTGTGAATATTTTACCAGAAGAAAAATTAAATAGCGATTTACCGACCAACAAATGACTAACAACCACCAATAACAATTGCCGTATTCAGCGAATCCATTATGATGATAATTAGATTAAAAATCACTAAAGTGATATAGTCTGACGTCTTTTTTCAGATCAAATTTAGTGTTTAATATTTTGACTTTGACGTGTTTATTAATATTAGCAATGTGTATTAAGGTATCCAATCCATTTATTTAATTAGTTCATTTATGATTCAGATTTTTCTTTAATAAGATGCATCACACATTAAAAAATTTACTGCTCCACTGGCACGTTGACAAGACCAGTGAAGTCACTCAGGCTATTAGTCTAAATGTGTTAGTATTTATATGTTTTATCTTTCTCTTCATCATTATAAAAAATATAGTACATCTATAGACACAACATCTATGGTTTTATTACTCGTTATTCACCCGTTGTATACTAACGAAACTACACGCGCTTAACAGAATAACAAATTTATCTAACACTGATATACTAGACTACTTTACCTCGTTCGTCTAACGGTTAGCGTATGCGGTTGCCGATCAAAAGGTCTCGGGTTCGATTCCCGTGTCGGGTCAAAAATTATTATTCCGTTTTTCTGGTTACATACATACTTCATACTTTATTCGACTAACCAGTCTCAACGTGGCCTGCGTGGCTAGAAGTATATCATTATCACTAGACTACTTTAGTAACTATTTATTTAGGTGTATTATACTCCATATTACGTATCCTACTCATCCCATGGGTGTCGTACCAAGTGACTACGGCAATAATCTACGCAAAACAGCAAAACTGCAAAGAGAAGGAATATTGAAAGAAAACCCTGTACAAAACCTGTCAGGACTACGTGATATAGTAAGCCAAAACCTCCTTTCTAATAAGAGGCGTATGTCCAACAGAGGTCTATTAAGGGCTGTAGATGATACTGCTAAGTGAGCAAGCAATCTCAAGTTTTTGTTTTGAGTTTGGGATGAACTATACCAATGAGGTTCGTCAAGACTCCTTGGGGTTTCAGTGAGCAGTATGTCGGAGTGTAACTGACTAAATCCATACCAATACCATGCCACACTGCCCTCAAATAGAAGGTTCTAATAATAGCGTTTAACAATTATACCCTTTCCAGGTATCTTGCATATCGTCCCATGCGACTACTATTGTAGGTATTATAACCACACAGTTTATTTTATAGTATGTATGAACAAGAGACTTTTTTTATGTCTCTGCATGTAAACAGAATCGACCTTAAAGTAATTGCGGCCACCTCGTTTTTCTAGGATCTGTTTTTATTTTATTTTTTATTTAGAGCATGCCAAAGCAACTCCACTCTGCGTGATGAAAAGTATGAATAAAATTTAATAGTTGCGGTCGTCATACTCACACCACCATGGTGTTGTGGCCACAACATAACTCTGTTCGCAAGAATTCGACACAAATTTTTGGCACAAAATTATAAGACTTAAAATTAGACCTGCTAGTTAAATACAGAATCTACGGCATTTAAAATCAACATACAACTGATGGGATTCATAAAAAACTATAATTTTTCGAGTCTCAATGCCGATCATATCAAAATACAGACCTTGTCACAATTTCAACTGTAACAGCAGCGTTGGACAAGATACCCTGATAAATATTCAGATACACACCCTCTATTGGACAGACCCGAATTTTGATTGGGTAACTGCTGTATTATGGATATCAAACGATATTCATCAGAGTTTAGTTTACGGTCTGTTCAATACGAAAATAGTTTAGACTGAACTAATTCTGTATGATTATACTAAATAAATTTTACTAGAGTCTACGAGAGAATTCATTCTTTTATTTAATGAAATGTACTCCTAGTCGACTCGCAAGGTTTAAATTGACTCTTCAATACTCTACAAATGTGAGGCCTTACTGGTATGGGAAATAGGGATGGACGAAAGATAAGTGAAGATAACGAAATAAAACGGGTATTGTTGTCTATCCGGATATTACGGTTAGATTGGGCAGTGATTAAACAATAGCTCAATCAAATTACGTTTGCTGACGAATGCGGTACCACCGAATAGTGTAAATACTTAGCATGTTTAGCAACAATTGAAGAATTCATTTTACTTTATTCACTTTATTTATTAACTCTCATCTTCTTAAGTAATTGTATTTATTTACTTCAAGAAAGTTCATTTAAACTCGTCAGTTCAAAAGTGCATCGTCTTGGGACACAAGGACGTTAGTGTCAAGTAGCGCCGGTTTGGCTGCAACTTTAAACTTTGCCAGCGTCCAACCACACTGTGTAACGCACGTAGATGTAATATTTGCTTGAAGAAATGATATTTTTATTTTGAATATTTATGATATGTGTTGTAATGTATGGTAAAGTTATAATCATAATCCATCACAGCACCACCTCACTAGTGTGCACACACACACTTAATTATTATGACGGATATTCCTTTTCCTATGTAATCTACGGTCCTATTTAACAACATATATTTCTTTATCACGTCGCGGGAAGCTGCTGGATGCGGGCGACACAGGACCGGCTATTGTGGAGAACCTTAGGAGATGCCTATGTCCAGCAGTGGACGTCTTTTGGCTTTAATGTGATGATGATGAGATGAGACGATTTCTTTATATGTTTTAAAAATTACAGTAGAATATAGAATGTTTTGATGACTATTTACCACAACATTTTTGAAGTACATTATATAGGGTGGGCCACGAATTAGATAAAATTTGAAAAATCGCATAAAAACACCATTTGATATATCATAAAAATTGTTTTTTTACAAGAAAGCTAATTAGATGGCATTTACCACCATTTCGATGTTTGCACTCTTCTAAGCGAGCACCGAAATTTTCGAATATTTGTCGGCAAAGACACCGTGAGATCGCCGATATCTCTTCGCTGATTTTTCTTTTAGTTGAGCTAGTATATTTGGTTTATTGATTAAGACACGATTCTTCAAATAACCCCATAAAAAGAAGTCTGCTGGGGATAGATCTGGACTTCTGAGTGGCCATGGAATGTCGCCTTGTCTAGAAATCAGCTTTTCCGGAAACATGTCTTTGATCACCGACAGGGTCTCATTGGATGTGTGACAAGTGGCTTCATCTTGTTGAAATCATGTGTTACGATTGTAGCCAGCAAATTTAAGTAGCATCGGTCGCAAGAATTCTCGTAACATGTTTACGCGGGATGTTAGATTCAAATGTTAACGAATTCTTGGCCTACCCTATAGTATAATTGTATTTATTGTTCTAATACATAAATGCTTAAATGAGCCTTCCGCTATTAGCTACTATTGGCATTATACTGATATAATGAAACTGTTTCTATATAATATGGTATTGTCGAATAACTTCCGATTTTTCAACTGAATTTTGAATTTCTACTCCATCTTTCTCTTGCCAAAGAAACTGTACTGTGTACACAATATATCCATACTAACATTATAAATTTGAAAGTGACTCTGTCTGTCTGTTATGCTTTTACAGTTAAACTGATGAATTGATTTGGATGAAATTTCGCATGGAGATATTTTGATTCTTAAAGAAGCTCCCTTTTTCCGCAAAAACCCACATTAACACACAAATGCTAGTAACACACATATGTACTGAGTATGGTTTATATATTTGGTCATTACAAGTTAACTCCTATTACCGAAAAAATATGATGAAAACATTGAGCATTGTTTCTTCATTCGATATGAAATATGCCAAAAATTATTCAATTCTAACTAGTAACTAAATGCAGATTGTCGGATAACATTAAATACGCTGTGGTTGAAGTGTCAGTGAACTTGGTGAAATAGTTTTCATAGTTGTATGTACATATATGTACTTTGTATTTATGTTTAAATTTCTGTTTGTTAACTAAAATAGCTATTGGATTTTAAATATTAAAATATATTAGTTTTTGTACAACTTGTTTGAATGTTTGTTTGAGGCTTAACTATATATTTTTTAATTATAAAAGTCATAAAAGAAATGAAACATAGCCGATTCGAGCTAATAAGTGACAGCTCCATTCTCACTTTTATTATTATAACTTTTTTTATTGTTTTTGTGTTTATTTTCTTTGTGTTTAAAAGGAGTTTTATTAGCTCCAATTACTAACTGACTGCGAGTCAATAAACTTTAAAAGTCAATTTTAGCTTACTATAAACGTCGACTCAATTTAAAATTTTTCTATCGGTATATGGTTTGTCTATTACGTCTGGAGTCCAGAACTTGCATAAAACAAATCACTGTTCAATTTGTTTTAAACCCATAAATTCATCCTTATTTTCTACTCTCATTCACAACTGTTGAAGACGCTTCTATTGTTGAGTTATCTTTGATATATATTGAGAGAAGAAATCTTAATTAGTTAATAATTTTTAATGACAAGTGATAACAAACCATGTATGTGGATCAAGTGAGTGTTGTAACTGCTGTTGTAATACTCTGTATAGTGTAACATTCTATACCACAATGGTTGAATTCTTTTTTTTACTATGAATAAAAAAGTAGGTATAATAGGTTCTATTTATCACACCCAAATATTGAATGTGTAGATATTTACTTTGCTTTTGCTTTTATTCTTTAAATAAAACTTCAAATCCAAAAAAGACATTTACAATTTAAGTTACTAACTAGTTAGCCCCACGTAAATTTGCCTGCGTCTTCTATTGGACGTAGCGTGATGTTTTGCAACGTAAATGAATCTAATTACCTTAAAAAAGGTTATGGTGAGCTAACCTTAATAGTCTTATACTATCACAGACTTTGTCTAGAACTTTTAAAGAGAAAAAAATCTGAAACACATGACTTTTGCGTTCATTTAACCGTTTCCACAGTGCACGCAAAAGCGACTTTCAAAAGGAATAGTTTTCCTCCGTTTTTGCAATATTTTTCATTGCAACACCGCTCGTATTGATCTTAGCGTGATGATATATAGCCTATATATAGTCTTCTTTGAGAAATGATAAAATACAATATTTAAAAAACGTAGGTAAGTTACGCTTTTCTGTACTTTACACTCGGTACATATATAATGTCTCGTTTTGCTTAACTAATAAGTTTTTTTTATTAAACAGCTTTTAACAGTCCACTGATGGACATAGGCCCCTCCTTAGCAAGGAGGTTTTGACCTATTATACCACGCTGACCAGACTGGTTGAAATAGGGCTGTTTTCAAGTTCGCCTTCTCTTTGTAGTAATATTTGCCTGAATAGTTTTTTTTCCTTAGTCGCCTCTTACGACACCCATGGGATGAATAGGGGTGGTAACTCCGTATTCTAAATCCGTCACCACACGGAAAAATAAGTTTACTAATAAGTGTTAGGCGTTTTAACTATCGTAAAACCGCTTAATATGATTTAAGTAATAACTAATATATATATACTGCTTCTAAATAAATCAGGTTGGGTATTTTAATACAACAATATAGTCTTGATATGAAATAATTTTGTCAACAATAGCAGCGCAAGTAGCGTTAACTGGCACTGATAAATTTGCAACACGTACGAAATTGCAATATCATGTCATGCAGTTATTCGAACAGGGATTAGTTGTAGTCTATTAAAGTTTGCCCTGTGACCCTTCACCAGCGTAGGGGTGAACTGCGCTGTTTTAATGGTCGTGTGATTTTGTAGCTACAATTATACTTTCGTTATTGTGACTGCGGTAAATCAAACTGAGACAATAAGCGCAGAATTTCAGAGCATAGATGACGTTTATTGAGGTTTTTTTATCTCAGCGTGTTCGATGTAGATGATTGTGTAGCGGACCACCATCTCGAGAAACACCTACAGAAAGACTTATATCAAGTCTCCTTTCTGACTTTGCTCAAATTCTAATAGAGTTTCTTCTTTCACCATAAAACTGTTGCCCAATGTATAATTGATTCTAAGTAGGGTCATCTGTCCGTAAAAGAGATGTAAGGAAAACCCCCAAATGAGAGCATTATCATTATCTCATGCAAAAGACGTCCACTGCTGGATACAGACCTCCCCCAAGGTTCACAGTCGGTCCCGTGCCGCCCGCATCTAGCGGTTTGCCGCTAGTAATAAAATGACATCATAATTACAAATATTAATAAACAGTGGTTCTGGTGATCTTAAGAATCACAACACCTAGAAGTCCATTTATTTACTACCATGCCCTCTCCGTGTTTCCTTTATCTTGCATTTCTGTTTGTATATAAATTAAATTACTCTTAATTTAATAAATATCGGTAGCAACCCTATCAGGTTTAGGGGCTACATTGTTGGTGGATAGTTAAGCGAGTTATACAGGCCCCAACGTTTTTGTAGCCAGGGATTCGGTTAGTTTGGAACAAGCAATTTATTTATTTGCACATATGTGGTTTGAGAACCGATTGGTTTTAATTCTTTAATTAAGTGGTGAATCTTTGATTCGCTTTTTATTGAAATTATACCATACTTCCAACTTGGTAATAGAACTTGTATTCGTTTGTCATTTGCGTACTTCTCTATCAAAAGTTTTTATGCATACAATCTAGCACAGACCTCAAAGTCGAACCTCATCATCGTAAAGTTTTATCATTTTCTTTATCATCAAAATTTTGACTAAGGTTATGACGAAACTCTGCGTTTTACCGCCTTTAGTATCGTAGTTAAGTCACCCCAAAAAGAAATAGACGCGAACTTAGGTCTATTACAATATAGACAGTCATTATGCTAAAATACCCTTGAGATCTATGGTGCTTAGACATAGTTTTTAGAGATATTTACGGTAATAATAAATTATAGTTACAAAAGGCACAAGAGTAATGAAAACTACACAACTCTTGTAAACATACAAATAACAAGTGTTAGCCCGCTGTATTATTCAATAAAAGTAATGTATTTTTCAAGTTTGTTACATTATAGAAGTTCTAATGTAGGGTGGGCAAAGAATTCGTTACCATTTGAATTTAAAAGCCCGCGCAAACATATTACGGAAGTTCTTAGAACCGATGCTACTGGAATTTGCTGGCTACAATCATAATACATGGTTTCAACAAGGTAGAGCCACTTGTCACACATCCAATGAGGCCCTGCCGATGGTCAAAGACACGTTACCAGCAAACCTGATTTCTAGACGAGACGACATTCCATGGCCATCCAGAAGTCCAGATCTATCCCCAGCAGACTTCTTTTTGTGAAACGTCTTAACTTCAACCAACGAAATAATCAGTGAAGAGATGTCGGCGACCTGGCGGTCTGTTTGACAACGAGCATTCGAGAATTTCGGTGCTCGCTTAGAAGAGAGCAAACGTCAAAACGGTGGTCATTTACATGATGTAATTTTTAAAAAACAAAAACGAACTAGTTAGCTTTCTTGTAAATAAACAATTTTTATAAAATATAAAATGGTTTTTTATGTAATTAACTTAACTAACTTTCCTGACATAAGTAACTTTCCTGACATAAGTAATCATGATGACAATATTGATGAATTTGAATCTAATATTGTCCTAGTAATATTATGTTGTTTAAAGCATCAGACGCGTCATTTTTATCACTGATTGATCGCTAAAGTGTATCGGTGGACGTTCACGCGATTTATCGCAGTTGTGTACGCTAATAAACAGTAAGTGTATATATTGTATTGAATGGTAATATAGTAACTTGTTAGATTTTAAAGGCTTAAAAGATAAAATTAAAAAAAAAGCAAAATGGATTAGAAGTCATAACCATTTAACATAGAACACTCACATTCTGCTCCTCATAAGTTAAAGCTAACTGTATCACTTTCATAATAATTAAATTTTTTTAAAAATTCTTGTTGCTGTCGTATTCCATTAGGAGATCCTTAACGACTCAAAATAAGACTACATTCTGTATAATGTGTCTCTGTAACACACACATCGTTACGAAGCGTAGGTATATGTAATAAAAAGCATACCTTAAACATAAGTTAGTTAACAAATTTATTTACCTTTTTATCTATTAAAAATTAATTATTTTACATATTTACACTTTTAACACAACTTAGTTTCAATTTAAAAAACCCCCTTTGTATAATGTGATCTATAAGTGGCAAACATTTATAACCAAGATCACTTACACTTATTGCCACTTTAATAAGTGATAACGACTAATGCCACCGGGCCTAGGTAATACAGTATTCTCTTTATACTGCCCTAAGGCTCGTTTAATATATGCATAATGGTAATAAGCTAGTTTAATGCCTCAGTTAAGATAGGATTATCATCTGAAGTGCATTATCATTAAATACACCTTCTAATAGCGTTGTAGCGCAAGAAATATTTATGAATACGAACCAATTATTGTCCGTTGAACTTGATATAGCTAAGCAGACCTTGTAGAAGTTAGAGTATAAGGAACCTTCGGACAAATTAGGAAGAATTTGCTATAGAACCTCTTCCCAACGTTTCATTAATGGAATAGCAGTTTATTCGTAGGGACAGGAACCACAGTTTTTACGTTCATAAATCACCTTTCCTGCGACTCGGACTATGTCGTCGGTCCATCTAGTGGGGGGCCTACCTACGCTTAATCTTCCGGTACGTGGTCGCCACTCGAGAACTTTTCTTCCCCAACGGTTGTCGGTTCTACGAGCGATGAAGTCTGCCCATTGCCATTTCAACTTGCTTATAGGCGTCCAGTCGTACGGCGTGGCGTTCTAGGGGGGAGGCCTATGTTCAGCAGTGGACGTCTTCCGGCTGATGAGGATGATGAATCATCTTCAGCATCAACCATCTTTTATTGTAGTAACAGGTTTTGGCTTACTATATCACGTTGGCGCGACAGATTGGCATAGACAGGGTTTTTTACCAAGTTTCCCTTCTCTTTGTAGTGATGTTGTCCTGTGCAGTTTGCTCCTTAGTCGTATGTCTTTTGAGTTGTATATGTCACTTGGAATGAGATAACTCGACAACTAGATTGTCCTCTATACTAATTTAGAAAAAAAAATAAACTGAACCTATATTAGTCTATAAAATTACTGCTTAGTTTGCGTACTCATAATTGTTATGATAGTAAGATAGTTATAAACTGCGATATAGGCGGTACGGTGAAAGTTAATAGAAATGTGTGTACTTTGTGACTCTTGAAGACTTGTCTTCCAAAATGCCTAAATTCGCAAAGATAATCCGGGCTGCTAGCTAAACAGCGTCGTATAGTACAAGTTACGCTGATTTCAGCACGAGTGGGCCGGCTCGACCGGGCAGTACTACCCTCCCACAGAAGACCAACCTAAAGCGACAGCATCCGTGTTGTCGTGTTTCGTTAGTGAGTGTGAGACCGGAGGCCCATCCATGCAGGGGTGACAGTTATCGTGGTAACTGTGTAAGCCATACACTGTCACGATGACTGTCATGCCTTTTACGTCCCCAAGTGGGGCGTGAAAAAGCATCTCACAAGGTCGCCATAATGTGGGTCACCATACTGCATTGTCTGCATTTGCAATGAGTATGGTGACCACAACTCTTGGGTTCTATTCATGCTTTCCATCAGGCAGAGTAGAGTCACTTTGGCAGGCTCTTAAGATAGAAAAAAAAAAACAAGCTACGCTATTAATTGGACAGCTAATTAAACTAGTTGGTTGCGACGTTATATATCCCATAAAGAACAAAACTAATTTCAAAGTAATAAATTGTGTTACTAGATAAAAGTTATTTTCTATCTAAGTTTTTAAACATTTTACAAAGTCTCAAACAGGCATTATTTTGTAAATTTATAATAGAATGAAAGCGAATAAAACTGTATCTATGTAAATTTTTTTTTTTGCTTTTTAATTATTGAATTTTGTTTTCTCACCAAAATTTAAAAAAAGTAAACAAAACAACTAAAATCACTTAGAGGTTTGTTTGTTTCGGCACTTTATTATTTATTAATTTAAAAAGTTATACCTGGATCTTAGTAAAAGAATCATTTCAGGAATTTTGTTGCATTCAAAGTTAAAATACGTTCATAAATTATTATTGTTACTGACATTATTACTTTCCAAACCGTTATGGCCTTAAGAATGTAAGACATCATTCCAGGGAATCATTTTTATTTCCCTCCAAATATAATAATACCTATTGATTGATACGTAAAAACTGCATACAACGATCATTCCACGGTCATTGCAATTTCTATTCCAATGCATTCGCTTTCGTATCATGCAAGTTTCAACTCTAAGTATACGCCATAAGACGTAATTATAAATAATAGGAAGATATAGTGAGCTTCCCACATATCGTCGAACAAAAAAAGGGTCGCCCTCAGGTAAAACCAGAATACAAAAGATAGCGTTTCGATCCTTCTTAACAAACAAACTTGTTACATTCGACATGTTATTTTAACATTTATATTACATTAAAATAAGGTATATTTTTGTATGATCTCGCGTGTGATAGTAGTACATTTGTGTAATTGCTCCGAAGTCCGAGTTTCCTTTGAAATGGGTTATTGGCGGTCAAATTTTATGAACAGAGTTCTCGACTCGGGAGTTTTTAGGTTAGTTTGGTTTGGTTTCGCGTTGACGCTATGCGTTTGTGTGTATTTATAGTTTAAGATTTTGTTTAATTGATAGTTTTAGTGTGTTTTAATATAGTGTGTCTAATAAGTGTTGTGTTTTTGTGTTGCTGTGGTTATTAGTGACGGATGTTGCGTTGTTTTCGATATTTGGATTGCTTTTCTGGATGTTATATTCACGTGTTAAGGTACGGTGTATTATTCTCATGTTAAACTTAGTTTTTGTCAATAGAATAGTGGACTTTTTGGTTATGTTGTATTAATGTTGTAACAATGAAGGTCTTGGTCTTTTGCTGACGTTTTTATTTTATATTTAAATCACGAAAAACGTTACTATCGTTGGTCATATAAATGAAGCGTCGCAAGCGTCCATTGATATTGTTTTCATAACTTAAATGTTTCGTTTAGTTGATATATCGACTCGTTGCTTAGTATGCATTACACAGTGATATAAGGGAACCGGTTAGGAGGCTTATTTCTGGTAGTCACATCGAGTAGACATCACAAGAGATCATGCTTTAGAAAGTTTGACACCTACGTTTTGTAATCGACACAATATCAGTGGAATCATTTCTTTATTGTTAACTATGAATAAATAGATTAAATATTTATGTAGATCAATATTTTATAGTATACGGCTACTTGTTAAAATAACTATATGATTTTGTATTCTTGTTTATATACAATAACAATTATACAAAATCATATAACCTCTTATTTAACTTACTTAAAGACAAATGTAAGTTTATTAGTTATATATATATATATCTTACTCTTACGAATAAGTAGCTAGACGCGTTCGATAGGATCCGTATCTTTTCGTGTTAATGGTTTAACTTATAGTACTGATAAGGTCTAGCGACCTTGGTGGTTACATAGTCGTCCCTTATCCACAACCACTGGTAGATACTTTTGTCACAATCATTGAAACCATAGAACGTCTATTGATCGCTACAGTTTTAGTTTAAATATGTACACGTTCGTTTTACTCATTATACGGCTTGAAATAATTTTTTTTTATTTTTTTACCTCTGTAATGGAATAGGCGTTTGTCCTCTATCTCACCTGATGGAAAGTGCAGATGAAGACGAAGGTGGTACACGCCCATCCAAAAGATACCTGTTCACTCTACTCTTAAAGGCTCCAGAGTTCACGTCATCAGGAAAAATAGACCCAGGCAGGTCGTTCCAAGTCTTGGCGACTCTCACCAAAAAAGAGCTGTCAAACCGTTTAGTTCGACTTTTGGGTATGTCAACAACGTGTGGATGAAATTTTTGCCTGCGCCTAGTAGTCCGATAAAGGAATGGAGATGGCTCAATCAGTTCGAAGAGAGCCCTCGAGCACTCTCCAAAGTGTATCCTATAAAAAACCGACAAGCTGGCAACACGACGACGATGCTCAAGGGTGTGCAGTTTGCTATTTGAGAGCTTTTCGTTGTTAATTAACCTACGGGCTCTTCGGTCAACTGAGTCCAAAGCTTCCAGGTGATATTTGGCTGCACCATCCAAGAGGTGACTGCAGTACTCCATGCAAGATCGAACTTGGGCTGTGTAAAGATTAAGCAGCTGTTCAGAGCTGAAATACCGCCGAACCTTTGAAAGAATTGACAATTTCTTTGACGCCGCTTGTACCATAGACTCAATTTGTTGGCCAAAGTTGAGGTTAGAGGTGATGGTAATACCTAGAAGCCCTAGATGGTTAGTAATCGGTAAGGATACACTTTCGAAAGTGGGTGTTAAATCGAAGGTACTCTTTTTCGCGGAGAAAAGACACGCCTGTGTTTTGGAAGGGAATGTGTAAACCAATAATAACAAACCAGAAAATAGGTCCAATTGATAATTTGTCGTGTGATGACAGGTTAAGTACACCAAGTGTCAAGGACAAGAGCACTGCACAGAGAATAAAAACTTGAAACAAATCCTAAACCAAATCGTTTGATCTGCGCACAATAGACCAAATCTTTTCTAAAGAGAGACATGTATCCAGTAGAGGACCGTTAAAGGTTGTTGATGTTGACGATGATCATCACGATAGTGTCATCATGAAAATAACAATAGAACTTGCAAATCCAATAATCTTATACACACTGCGTCTTTCAACTTGCACTCCTTACCTAAGTCGTCTTTCAATCGTAATATCAATGGGGACGTATTTCCACAGTCACGTCTTATTCACTCGTATTCTGTAATTTAAAATGACTCAGCCATACTCATCAGGAACAAAAACTACATTACTGGTGTGCACAAATATATTATGTGGAAAAATGTCTGATGTGACTCATAGCCATGCAAAAACGATAAATTTCTGTTGCAGAAGTTTTAATTACGAATTTTATAGTCTTAAGTTTAAGTGTATGGGCCATCTCATTTTGTCGTGTCGTCTTCTTCTATCCTATACGATCAAGTGTGAGAAAAAGAGACGACGTGTTGGAAATGTTTCTTGGGAGAATTTGTTTAAGATAATGAATAAATGTAAGAAGTTAAATAAGAAGTGATATAAACGTGTTTTTATTTTAGCAAATATTAAACTTTTAAGATATGACAAGGTTACGATTAAAATGCTGTTAATCACTGTTGATTTACTGAATCACTTATTTAACCTTTTCAAGATCAAAGCCTAACTCAACAAAGCCAGTAATTGTGCCCTTATACTGCAACTAAGCTGTGTGTGTATTTGATAAAATGTATGCATGAATTTTGATCGATAGAGTGTGATGGTTGCAAACGGGATTTAAAAGAAAATAGTATTCTGTACGGAACAAGTTTTGAAGTGATTGTTTTATAAATACAAAATATTATATACCTATCATATCATAATTTTTACGTATTTAAAAAAATTATAGTTATCATGGCATGCATGCCTTGATCAACAATAAAACACTTTGACCTTGATCACAAGCACTCACAATAAACCACATAACAATACTAAACAAAGTTTTACACATATTTTTTAAAGTTAATAATCTGTATTCATGTATTCGTAGAAGCAGGTCCGCGTGGAAACTCTTAAGTATTGTTCAACCTAAAAAGATACTTCTAACAAAGAAAAAGATAGACCAAAGAAAGTCGCGGGTAGCTCGCCGTGTAAGAAACTTGGAGTTACCGACTTCAAAGTTTTGTGCAACCATACGTATAGGTTTCGTTTAAATAGCGAGCTCGAGAGCTCTTAGTAGAGCGTAAGTCTTGGTTTAAGATAAAATTTATACTTTCTATAATAAGATACAATAAGCCCAAACATAGCGTTTAGCTAAGTAGCCAGCGTGTAGTAGGCCAGATCTAAGTAGTAGTCTATGTTCAGAATTGGACTGTCGTATGGTGGTTTTGTGATAGTGTGATACGAGTTAGCAAATAAGGCTTTTCTCAAATTATGGGTACAGTAGAAAGTGTAAAAGATTCTCCATTCTTCAAAAGATCGTGATTAGATAGTAATGCAAATCTGCGTTTGCCGAGTCGATTGTGCGCCTTATCTGTCTCGATCTTGTCGGATAACCGTCCATTCGGATTGCAAGAGTGAGGGAATAGAGAGTGAACCTGTGTTTGAGCACATACTTGTGCACTATAGTATCTTCTGCCTAATTGGCTAGTCTCCGTTGAGACTGGCCGCTGCGGCCGAGATTGGCTAAGATATCTGCGTAGTGTTTTTTACTAGCAGTAGCTAAATCTCCAATACATCCGCTACTGTTCTGACTGTTTGTAGGCGTTAATAATTGCGGGTTTTTCAACAGCTCGTGTTTTTCTTCACCAAATTAATTATCCAAATCGAAGGAAAACGCTACAGAAATCTACCAGAACTTTGAAGCTATGTTTCTGATGTTGGTAAACAATCCTTGAAGATTTAGTTATTACCATTATATTGTAGGATTTTTATAATTTTTCTCTATGTTCTTTTATAGCTACTTTTCTTTGTCGGTCAGCAAAACAACTTGATCAAAATTTATTTCTGTAAGACTTTTTCCGCGTCTTAACAATATTCAATTAATAAATCAAAATAATGAATGCTACAAACTTTATTACAATCAACAGAAACGCCAAACATTTCGCCGAGCTATACAAAACATTTTCTTATTAATTGGAGAGGCTAATTAACGAAAGTAGAATTTTATGAGACAGTTTATGCGTTATAAATAATCGGCTTTACTACCCTTGTTTTAACTTGAAGGTTAATATCGTCCCTAATAATAGAACAAGCTGTTTATGTTTTACATGGAACATACCAATGTTTTTGAATATCACAAGTAATTTCAAATATTTAGACGTTTTGTTTCATACCTCGTTTTTGTGACGGCGTCAATAAACTTACGTCTGTCTATTCCCCAAGGAGTGAACAGAGATTCTACACTCGTCAGTACTATTGAAAAATCACTTAATTGCTTACGCATTTTCGGGTTTCGTGGAAGTGTGAGTTTATTTTTTTATTTTAAACATCTCACACAGAGCAGTATTTCAAACATGACAGAACATGTACCTACTGTGGTAATCAGAATACTGATTAACATACTTATATATGTATAAATACATGCAGATTACAAAAAAAATATATCAGTAACGACACATTTTACTGTTTCTATCACACGTCTCAGCTTTAGTACACATATTATTAATAAGTGTTCACAAACTACTACCGAGTGACAGCGTGTTTGTGTGAGTGTGTGTGTATTGCGTGCATGCGTATTTATATGTGCGTGTGTTCCCTAAGATCTAGAATAAATGATCATACTTATCACTCTATGTTTGTTCAGGGTGGGATGCGAACGCACGACTTGTGACTTAGTAGACAGGGTCACTGACAACTAGACCAACAGGTCCATCGTATTCTATTGTTTTCTTCAATTTTTCAAAAGATTGTCTAGATACTTTAGATACTATATGCCTCTTGCATTCTTGTTTTGATTTAAACCTTCTAAAAGAAAAACATGTACTCTTGTATACCATTTTTTCTTAAATAAATTTGCCCTATAAAGTGACCTTACTTTTTTTCGTAGTTCTAATTTCGTTGTAATCAAATGGCAGTGTTTTTCTTTAATCTTCACCCTTTGTTTTTCTTATCGAATTGAGTTACTCCACTAAGGAAGAAAGATCGTATCAGACTTCCAGTAATGAGTCCCCCACTTACGCAATAATAGCCTTGTTTAGTTTTTACAACTGAATAAATGGATTTACCTCAATAATAATTTAGTTTTTTGCCTTAATTTAAGAGCTATTTCATGCTTTGTAAAATAATCTAGCGTTTTGATTGCTCAATGATAGAATACAATTCCTGCTCTCGAAACATTCCTGCGTCGCAGAGGACTAAGATTCGTTAGCTCCAAAAGTATTACTAAGTTGTTGAAAGGTTAAATTTGTTAAATAAGGATGTGGTCTAAAAGTTTTGCAACTATATAATTTAAAAAATCGACTCATTTTATACCACTTGTTGCCTAAAAATTAGTTTTATTCTACGCGTTACACAAAATAATTTTTAAAAATGACAAGAGATCGTATTGAATAATTTGGTATCCTTGCCACACTGACGCTGATAACTAGTACAAATATTACTAGTAACACGTGTTAAAGACTATTTTACATCTCTATGCATCTAAGGAAACATCAACTCACTCTGGACAGCGAGCGCATTTTACCCTGTGATTGGTAAAGAATTTAGCGCGGACCGCAAACGCACTCAGTGTGAAAACAATAAAATTGTATCAATAATAGACAAAACACGTACAGAAGTAACAAATAAATTCACACTTGGCCCTCTGTTTCATTTTCACTTTGAAAATGTTCTAAGCAAGGACTGGTACTTATTGGCTAGAGTTAAATGAACGTTATCTTGACTTCGCTCATTAAAATGTTTGATAATAATAATATTTGTTTACTTATATAATTTAACAATATAGATTTAACACACGAATCAATCATTATTTGGATGGTTCTCATACATAATATGATAAATATATCAGTTAATAAACCTGCTCAAACTGGTAGAAAAGTAACCAAGTTAGAAATTCATTTTTTACATTTCTTGTTTATTTATTATTTACAACAGAATATTTTCTTTAATCAGTTTTGATATTAATTGTTTAAATTATATATTAAGTTAAGGTTTTCAACTGATTTTAGTTTCTCAATCTTCCTATAAAGGTTGTATAGTTCTGGCTGAAATTTGAATAGACACTAATTATACTCTAGAGTAGCATATCGATATTTTATTTTCATTTTTTTTTAATAAGACAAACAAAGCTACGAGTATAAGATATTATAAATATAAATTTGTAACCAGACTTTCTCTTTTGTTTCAGATGTCACAAAAAATGTAGCGCCATTTGTATACATCATTTGGGGTTTAATAATGGGGTATACGCGAGTCAGTGAGATGGGAAAACAAGATTCCAGCTGGCGAAGAGTAGGTTCTATCAGTGCTAGTGTAGTGAAGTTTCTATTAATAGTGGCTGTGTTTGGGCAAGTGGCTAGTGCAAAGCCTATTAGTGAGACCCTGCAGAGGGCCTTGTCGGCGGTACGTGGTCCCAGTCCTGGTGCAAAGAAGTTGTTGAATATCCCTGAGGATGGAGGTGAGTTTCAGTTATGCATTTCTTTAAGTTATTATATTACTTGTGATATGACGATTACTAATAGAAACTTAATATAGATACTACGAATATAAGAAGATTTATTTTATATGTAATAACGGTTCTGGACTTGTCCTTTTTTTCTTAAGAGTTTGTCAAAGTGATTACTCTGCCTGATGGAAAGCATGAATAAAATCCAATAGTTTGTTCTTCTTTTATTTCTTGAGTATAACACGACAGGCAATACGATTTTTTTGTCTATAAATGACAATTTCGAAACCTATTAGCCAGGTTGGAACATACTTTTGGTATTAAATAGAAAAGAATATCGCTATAAATGAAGCTGAAACTGCCCAGAAAATAAGTTCAAATGGATTCGTAGGAAAAAGTGCCACATAACAGTAATATCTACCTACGCTTATTACATTCTAAATAATTGAAGATTACGTTAATTGTTCTCGTTAATTTTCTTTCTGATTTGGTCTTTGCCAGGAAAAGAAACTTAACAAACCAAGTCAATTGTCTTTCAAGACTGGAACTGCCGAAAGAGATCGCGTATAATTACTCAAAAACTTTCTGACTTTTGTCCTTACAAAGACTCTGGGTTCCCTTGTATACTGCGGTACTGAAATGATGTCAACCCTCACAAGGGCTAGACTGAATTAGGGCTGTCAATGTGTACTAAAAATATATTTTTTCCAAAGAGGAATGTCAAAAATTCTGTGATTAATAAAAAAGTGTTTTGCTTTGTGTCTCGTAACATATGGAGAACTAGACCTTTCTTGGCTGGGAGAACTGGGTACTGTGGAAGTAGTCAAATATCCCAAGTGTGTGTTCCTAATAAAATAAACCACCTGGCATGATATTTCAGTCAACTTCAAAGATGCTCTCTGTGTGTTGATCGAACCTGCCCATAACAGTTTCAAAATGAAGCAGATCTCTATCCTTCAGATGTTTTAGTTCTGAAGGTCAATCTTCTTTCGATTATAATAATCTTCCCTCCCTTCTCTGGAGAGTCCTTTCCCCAGATTTGAGCGAATTGGGCGGTTACACACTTGTAACTTTTTAGTTGCACGTGTTTATGGACGGCGGTTGTCACTTACCAACTTACTTACAAACAACCAGCATAAAGGAGAAAAAGTATGCCTAGAAAACTCGACTGCACGGATGGCATAGTGGTTAAAGCGGTCACCTTGCCGATTTTTACTGCGCTGAGTGTTGTGGGTGTGTAGTGTAAACTCCATATGCGGCTGGGGCATGGGGTATGATCCAAAAATCATTGTTCTAAGTCTAGGCGTTCTTTACGTCTGTTGTTTGTGTGTTTGTAAAGTCCCCCACGAAACAAGAATATTCCTGATGCAGGAGTTGTCTTTATTAAAAAATAAAAGAAAAAAGAGCATAAACTTCCTTTACACGCCAAAAAGTTAACGATATTTCTAGTGGTGGTCTCAGCAAATGAGGCCCTATTGAGCAGCCCTAAAACAATCTTTGAAGTTTCCTAGTTTGAAGACCCTTATTAATCAACGGAGTCTTGCAATTACAGTTTTCAGGTGTTCTTTTGAAGAAAACACTGAAAGTTTTGACAGCGCAGTGTCGAATTCTTTCCTCGGTTTTTGTAATGAGAGATAATTTTTTTACGAGGCACAACAAAAAACCTCTCTTTTTAATTATTATAATGGCAGGGGAAATAAATTCCAGTTAGGGATATTATCAAGTCTGTATTTATATTGTTATATAGGATCATCATCATCAACAGCATTTTACAGTCCACTGCTGGACATAGGGCCTCTCCTTAGCAAGGAAGTTTAGACCTACTATATCACGCTAGCCAGACGGGTTGGAATAGGGTTTGTTTCAAGTGTTCCTTCCCTTTGTACTTTGTTCCCTTAGTCGCCTTTTACGACACTCACGGGCTGAATAGGGGTGGTAACACTACATATTCTCAACCCGTCACCACACGGACGATACTATACGATACGAAACGATTGGATAATATAATGTATTTAGTGATAAATATATATGTATAGGCGTATTTGTATATAGGTTGTGCAAAATCATATATATTTATAATCTATACTAAGCTAACGAGTTATCTCGAAGCTACCTCGTTTCTAAATCGAAAATATTTATTTACAACGTTTAAACTCTATTCAAAATGGCAAGGGATCATGTTCAGAAGTGAAAATAGGCCATCAATTGTCTTTTTATCAGCAACATTAAGCATAATGCAGTATAGTAAATCTTTGGGACAAGGAAGGGAAAAATTCGCTGACTAATGCCAGGCAATCAGTCTACTCTGATAAAAAGGCTTTCACGCGAGTTCCAAAGTCGCCTCTGACACGTACCCTAATTAGTCCACGGAAATTAAGGCGGAGACCAAATGATGTTGGACATTTTCCAGATTCTCTTTCTATTCAATTTTTTATGTGGCTTTGGACTTTGATAATCGAAAACCCGGTTATGGACATTTACGATACACTTGGTTGTTTTTTTCTTTTCTTTAAAGGCAATATCCAAACTGACTTCTACTACTGGTATAGTAATTATTAGTGTTATTAAACTGGATGAAAAAACGTATGAAAGTGAATTCCGATCGAAACTAACAATTGGGACTAATCTTCAAAGTGAAAAATATTCCACGTCCACTTTTAAGTGATTCCAAACGAAAAAGAAAATGCGAGGATATCGCGTATAACAAGAGACTTGTCTAACAATATGAATGCAAAATAAAACATATAAACAAGGTACAAAATATGCATAATTTTGTGCAATACATTAACATTGAAATCAAACCCAACGTTATTGTGTAGAGAATTCATGTATCTGTCTAACCTCAATGCAAGTGTTACGTAACCTTCTGACTGCACTAATTACGTCTCGCATGTCGCATAATTGTTATATTAGGTAATATATGTGTCTGGGTCCCAGACCTGGGGATTGTTATCACTATTATATACGACAAGAGACCTTTAAACCCCACTTTATGTTGATATCACACATTATTTGAAATAATTTATGTAGAAGAACTACAGAAGACTAACTTTTTATTTATTTTAAAAATATTTATTTATGTTCATATTTTTCTTTTTACTCATATTCAATGTTAATGACAGATTTTTTAAGATTTTAACAAAATGAGTGTAAAATAGACATAATAATAGTGATTGAAAACTTGTTAATCGTATGACGAAAACTAGGAACAGTAAGATGAACTGAACAAAAGAGATGAAGAATCCTGCATCCATTAGGAGCGGTCTATCGAAATAATTTGCAAGTTATTTAAATGCATGCTGACTATTCCACGAGTCTGCGCCGATTTTCATTTGAACACACGCTTGCACACACGGCTGAACAAGTTATTAAGCAAGGGAATTATGTTGGTTGAGGAGATAATTACAGGAGTATGACAGATATGGGATGAGTAGACAGTAGTTTTGTATTCGAATAAAAATTCTACAGCAGTGGTGTTAATGGTAATTAAGGATTTACGGTTTTCGATTTGCTTTTAATTTGTATTGTATGTATTTAAAAGTATATGTGTCAGATTGACGGCTAAAATTTCGCTCCTCTCACGTAAGTGGGACAAAAATACCCTTGATGAAATGTGGTCGTCTTAATTCCTCTCCACTTACTATTTCGGTAAAACTGTTCTCAAGCAGCGGATTCTGGTGTAGCCTAGAAAGAAAGTTCAAAAGAACCCATTTTTTTGACGTGTGGATACCCCTCCGGCCGTCAACCCATCGAGGTTCTACGGGGGGGGGGTGTGTCGGAATCGAACCGGCTCGAACTACACGGTGTACCACTCCACGGTGTGACACTGTCGCATGTAAGTCTGTAAAGAACTCTGATGTAGGCTAGGAAGCAAGTGCCCGAGAACTCTAAGGAAGGCTTGGTTCTTGTTACATTTTTAAATGTGCTGCGTACCCCGTATGGTATAGCAGTGTGTGACTGCAACGACCTTATACCACGGCACAACTGAATTAAAGTCGTAACTTAAAACACTGCAATATCCATTACTTGTCGCCTTTGTACTCAGTGGCTTATAGTCAACCAGCAATGTAGACGGAAATGATAAGGATTTAAATTAACGGTTTCTATCCCGACAGTAGTCGGGTATCAAAACCCGGTATTTTACTACGTTTACATGTGCTTAGCCAAATTAGTTTTTATAGATCTAAATTTAAATTAATACACAATATCATCATAATCAACAGCCTTTGATAGTCCACTGCTGGACATCGGCCTCTCCTTAGCAAGGAGGTTTTAGCCTTCTATACCACGCTGGCCAGACGGGATGGTGTACATTCCCTTCGCTTTGCAGTGATGTTGGCCTGCGTGCTTTGTCTCTTAGTCTTAATATAATCTTTTTTTAAAATAGGAAAGCAATATTAACGATTATAGCTTAACAATAAATTACTCTACATTATAATATATAATTTTATTACATACATACTATATAGTTTTTTACTTTCTGTAGCGTGAGTTTATAATCAGTGTCTACTAGGTGATGTTTATTGCTTTTAACTTAGAGAAAACGACCCAGCTCTTTGTAACATTATATTATTCTCTCAAAATTGGTTTAAACACCTTCTCAATCCCTTTTCTTACTCCATATTAAAACAACAATTAAGCTTGTCCCAGACTGATCCCAATAATTGCTAATTTAACTTTCGAACGATTCAAATGCTTGAATTTGGAATGAAAAATTATTAATTCTCAATTCGGTTGCTTTTTTATGTTCATTATCTCAGAACTCCGACGTTTATGAACCGCTCGGGAGTATTATTTCCTTTTCAGGACGAAAGAGTAAACTGCCCGTTTGGTCTTATTCAAACTTGAAGAAAAATATCACCATGCGAGGGGTGGGGAAGTAAGGAATGGAAAAAACAGTTTGTAACGATTCATAATGATAAAAGCGCATTTTAAATACTTATTTAGTTTTAGAGTTTCATGACTTTCAGGATTTAGATCTGTAACTAGTACGGTCGTTTCACAGTAAATGCATGCAGCTAGGAAATTCAATGGAAATTAAGTCGCCCAAGTTACGTAGGGATGTTAGAAATATTTCCCTAGTTGGGATCGCTATGCGTTGCACGCGTCGCATTCGCAAGTTGTTGTAAATAAACTAAAATTATATGATGGACATATTTGTTGACATTTTTTTATGTCGTTTCCAGCTTTAACTATGTACTTAAGTCGCCATCTGAAATAAAACCCTATCCGCAAAATTGCTCACTCGATTCGATTTATAATTAAAATCAATAAATAAAAACAAAAATAGATTATTAAAGAAATTTATAATTTCCTAAAGAAATAAACACAGCTGTGGATGTAAGTATTAATAATATTAAGAACGTAAACCACTTGAAGTCTGTAATCCGTCAAGATCACTCCACACAGAAGCTGAAAGTAAATATTTATTGAACACATGAGCAGTCGAAAGATAATAAACAACTTGTTACGGTCTATACAGAATGGTGCGGTTTGACGTGTGACTCGACAATTTGTTTACGAGTTTAGACAGATTCTCCTCTCTTTATGTTATAATTTAGGATTGAATCTTCTCACTTCTCTGTGTCCAAGTTCTAATCTTAACTTGTTATTGCGTACAGTTGGGTTTTGTTAAGGCACCTTTTTTGAAACTCGATCAAGTCCATAGCGATTTGTCTTTACCTTACTTTAGAAAGATAAAATAGTTAGGAAGACGGTCTAGTGACTAGACCTTTGACTAGACCCTAGTCAAAGGTGGTTTGTTCGGGATCGTTAGAATCCCAGGATTGTACGGCATTAACCAGTTCTAGTTAAAGCATTACGAATATCTACTGCTCTTATTTTAGTTTAATATACATATATATCTGTAAATAAGTTTAATGTTCTTCTTCGTCTTGACTACTAATCAAGTCTAACTGTTTCTTAATTTGCATTTCATGGTTTTAAATAAAATCGATTTTATGGTATATCTAATAAAAGTGAAATATATTACTTAGTAAACTTAATTTTCTTAGAAGTAGGTAAATCTTAAAGTAATAATTAATGACTTTAAAGTTAAATGAAGCAAAACTTTTCGTGAAAAATAATTAAAAAAAGTTCTCAGCAAATATTTTTATTGTGTAAATCGTCCCGGGTCGTAAAGTATCTAAGGTTGTCGGGATCAGTTTCTCGTTTAACTTTTTCGACATCTTAACTGATCAGCCTGCACCAAAACTCATCTCACGTTAATAGAGACGTAAATTTCTAATCAAGAAAGATATGAACTTCGTAATTTAGTGCCAACTGCACATTAAAAGGCACGAATGGCGTAGTGGTTTAAACATTCGCTGCTTTCTTCTGTGCCGAGTGTAGTGAGTGTGTAGTCCACATTTGACAACACACGAAATATATTAACTACTGCTATTATATAGTTTATGGTCCGTGTGGTGATGGGTTAAGAATACATAGTGTTACCACCCCTATTCATCCCGTGGGTGTCGTAAAAGACGACTAAGGGAACAAAGTACACAAGACAACATAATTACAAAGAGAAGGAAAACTTGGAACAAACCCTATTCCAACCCGTTTGGCCAGCGTGATATAGTAGGCCATAACCTCCTTGCTAAGGAGAGGCCTAAGTCTAGCAGTAGATTGTAAAAGACTGTCGATGATTATATAGTTTATAAGCCTCTAACTTCTTACTTTATTACAAAGATGTTTAATTGTATATCCCCCGTGCCTCGGAGAACAAATCGTGTCGGATAGCCGTCTCATCAGATAGTAAGAGTAACGAAACAGAGAGTGCATGTTTGTTTGCGCACACACATATGCAGTTCAATATCTCTTGCGTAGTTAATTGGTCTCTGCATTGAGACTGACCACTATGGCCGAAGTCAGCTAGAAAAACATCAAACTTTTAAATAAAATATAGTTTTTAATAATAATAACTCTTATTAATAAAATTGGTGATTTTAGCGCTATGAAGTACCTACTCTTATTCAGACAACCAAATGTAATTCCGTTGTTATTTCATTAAAAAATCTCAGATAATATGACCGCCATATAAACTACTTCAAACACAAACAGTGGCTGAACATAGCATGATTTCTGGTTTCGGCCTGCATATCACTAAACATTCTCGAAAAGCCATGTCAGCGCATCACCAAAGTAAACAACAAATCTGTCGTTATGTGTGTCATTGCGTACGATTCACGTGGCCCAGATCGGTTCTAACAATAACTACGGTTGCGTAAAGCTAAGACAAGCGCCATTCATTGTTAAATTTAAACAAAAGTAGCCGATGTACTATTTTCTCATAGAAAACAATCACGTTGCTAAAAATATAATTATGTTCTGAAAATTTTCATTTTAAAAATCTGACCTGTTTCCTAACCAACAGAAACTATAGGTTAGAAAGTAAGACGTTGGTAGGTACCGTATACTCAACGTTTTATTCGTTGTCAGATTTCTTACTTCACTTACGTATCACTATATTACGTATTAATATACTAGCTTTTGCCCGCGGCTTCGCTCGCGTGTATGTCAGCTATCGCGGTAAAAAATAGCTTATATATTTTTCTGATGTTTAAACTATATTATTGTAAAGTTTCATCTAAATCCATTCAGTATTTTTTGCGTGAAAGTGTAACAAACATCTATACGTCTATGTATAATGTGAGTAGGATTTTTTGTATTCATTGGCGTTATTTACAGTTATAGTAACTACTCGATGACTGAAAAACGAATGTCGAATTCATTTCCTTTGAACACTACTTTATATCATGTAACGGACTTGTAACATCCTGAACAAATTATCTTACAACCCACAAAGAGCAAAATACGAATAATATTTTAGTTACACGCATCACAGTAATAACTTTCCTCTACCATAACTTTGCATAATAACTTCACAGCGGGCGACTTAATTACCTTTTTGATGACGCTGGTTCATTCAGAAACATCAGTTCAAAGCAAAAATAGGGAATGTGAAAATGATCACCAAGCCACGGAATTAACATCTGAACATTACATTATGCTTGACTTAAAGCTGAAATTCATGAAAACAATGTTTAGTTGGCGATTCATACCCAGAATAGGTACGAGTTCTTGGAGTGGAAACAAACAAGTTTTCAAAACCCAGCCATTGGTCTGCATAAGCGGAGGATACAGGAGATTAGCGGAGCGATTAACGTATTAGAGATATTAGATTAAGCGATCTACAATATTGTGCAATTGTTGCTTAAATATTTAATTACAAAAGCTCTAAGCTCAGCGTATTCTCTATCATGGTTTAACTGCCTCGGTGGCGCAGCGGTAGTGAATGCGACTGTTGTGTTTGAGGTCTGGGGTTCAGTTCCCGGGTCGGACAAAATGTTTGTATAATCTGCAAATATTTATTTCGAAGTCTGTGTGTAATAAGTGTGTATGTATTTACAAAAAAAAAATTCAATAAGTATTCTAGCAACCAGTCTAGTTATCATAGCACACACTTTGAAACTAGATGACGTTGTGTGTCAAATGTCCGAAATATTTATTTATTTATTTTAAAAAGTATAGTTAAAGTTCAGTATACGGCATACAGACACATACACGCATTTTAACTTTCCTTTAAGGTAAAGGAACGGATTTTAAGTTAAAAGCAGATAGATGCCTAAGCTGCCTTTTTGCAATATTCTACTGAATGATAGAACCAATACCTTCTTAATAGTCTGTTTTGGTCAAATGTTAAATCAGAAGGTGTTGGTAACTCTTTTTTGTGCATTGATTTTATTTTATTTTTTTTAAAAGACTATGCCCGCACTAGGAATAAATCCTGTGTCGCGGGGGACTTTACAAACATACAAGAAACGGATACAAAGAACACCCAGACTCAGAACAACAATTTATGGATCACACAAAGTGTTGTCCCATGTGAGATTTGAACCCACAACACTCAGCGCAGTAGAGAGCGGCGTGGCGACCGCTTAAACCACTAGGCCCACCGTGCAGTCATATGCTTGAACAAGATATACTACATTGAGGCATCTTTTTACCACTTTGGCTTAGCTTATTTCTTCTATAACCTAAAATTTAATTGCAAATGACCCTAATGGTTATTTAATATTATTATTTTGCGACAATCACTCTATTGATCGTTTCTTTCAATTGCGCCTACTGTTACGTATTAGGTTTTATTCAGAAAAAAGAACAATACGCATACCGAAGAATAGGACATCAACTAGAAAGAAGTTTTCTTTATCAAATGGTGACATGGATGCTACTAACTACTTTTTTTTTTTTTTTTTTTTTACGCGGGTAATGCTTTTCGCACCATACCCTCTGGAGGGACGAAGGGCGTGTGTGGGACTCCCGGAAAACCGGTATACCCACTAAACCCCGCGGCGGCCTACCTCGGCAGTCGGGAGGAGCTCCAGGAACGCATTAGCGGCTTCTAGAGTCCCGGGATGTACCTCACAAGTGAGGTACATCCCGGGCACCTCATGCCCCAAGGACAGGACGCTGTCGCACCTCTCTCCGCCCTGCACAGTAAGAGGCAGAACAGCGCCCCGCCCCAGACGACACTCCCCGGCCGCACCGGAGTGTCACCTGTCTCGGGTCGCTTGCAGCGGTCACATCGCCCCAAGATATGACCACAGCGACCCTTAGGCGGCGATTAGGGAACTAGCGACCTCTGCCGCGTCCCCTTCGCCGCCTCCTTCGAGCGGGATCGGCCCTTTCCCGATCTCGCTCTGCGGTCTCCTTCCGGAGCATAACATGCTCACAGAAGGATACCTTAAGATGATATGGTTTGCACTGAACCTGTTTTTAACTTTTCCATGCTCAGTGGGGTATATAGGCGTAGGGTCAATATTTCCATAGTGTAGCAAAGCGTTTATAAAGTCCAATGTGTCCACGCCCTAATGAAAGTTGAGCGACGTCATTTGTCTCATTTAAATACGTATTTGCGACACCTAATGCGTCGGGACATCACTCCTCAAACATTTTTCAAAGCTTCCCGATTTGAGTTTCATAAAAGCGAGATATATTTCAAGTTACATTTGTTAAGTCCTTCGTATTGCAATTTTTTTATGTTAACCGTTTCTTGGTCGATATAAAGAATTGTTTACACCGATACTTACAATTTTCTTCGTAAGCATGTGTTTACAAGCTAGTGTAACGATTTCTCGAAGATAAATTCGCACATGCACATTTTTGTATTACGTTATTAATATCGTAACAAACAACATCACAATAAATAGAACATAAATATTTATTTATTTATTTATTTAGGGATCTCACAACAAGGAATACACAAAATCAAAAACAAAAAATAACAAAATCAAAAAGCTATGTGCTCCCGCAATTATAGGAGACCACGTCATGCACATGAAGATTACATAAACATCAACTTAGCTTAACAGACAAATACATACACAATTATTATTAATAGGAATAAATAGATAGGTAGGTTCAAAATATGAAAAAACATACATTACACTATATCATTATCACTCTATTTACACCCTCACAAACTTAGTATATGTAGCGTCCCTCCGGAGGGTATAGCGCGAAATGCATTGCCCGAGTTAAAAAAAAAAGAAAGGATTGTAGTATATATGGCATAACTGAAATATGTAATTGACAGTCTGTTAAAGACCACCATCTGTTAAGAATCACCAAATAGAATATAATCATTGGGCTTCTAACACAATCCACTTTTTGTTTATGTGAGATCACATGTGTTTACTCTACAACTTATCTGACCAACTTCTGAATTCAGAAGTTCTTCAGAAGATAAGACAATCACACAAAACTCAGAAATATGAAACGTAGCTCAGATTAACAGTTTAAATTACATCACACTTGGAATAATTTAAATTACATTACATCACACGTTGGAATCTAACTTATGACATTAAACTCAGTTGCAGTCGGCGATGTTATTCCTAGCATTATGTCATCTAGTAAGAAACGTAAACGAACTGTTTAAAACACTAAAAGAAGATAAATGTGAGATAGTTTATATACGTCGTGTTCTAGAAAGAATATCCAGATGCATTTGATTTATTGAAATTTTTACCCATATATTTGCTCCGCTCACATCTCTCAAACAAATTGTTTTACTAGGAGTAATAACTTATAGTACAGTATTTACCGTATGGTAGTCAATGTATGTCATATAAGAAAACTATAGGGAAACGGAAAGTATTTAATGTATTGCTAGATTTGACTGCGATTTTTGCGGTCGGTATCGCAGAAAAGTATTTATTATGAGTTTAAAAACGCTGCTATCAAAGTTTCCCACCCCTGTTTTGTACGCTTAGGGGTGGAATTTTTAAAAATCCTTTCTTAGTACACTCCTACGTAACCTAAGGAACCTTGGTGCAAAATATCATACTTCTAGATAAAGCTATTTCAGCTACACGATGTTCGATATGACAGTGTGTCATTCAATCAGTATCTTTTTTTATAAATATAGATAAAATCGAGTCCTCTAAGTTATAATAATAAAGCAAAATCGTAGGTCTACATAAACTATTATGGACCTCCAGAGAAATATTGAAACATTGATTTTACAACCGAACTGTGTATCCCCAGAAATCACCTAAGGCCAATAATTTACCGCAATTGGGTCCCAATACATCTTGACTTACAAAATGGCGGACGGGAGTTACAACAACCTGAATAAAGTGTCCAGACGTAAATCTTCGTCGAGAGACCAATCGTCGATATATGAGAGGTTCCAACCATTCCTTCTCGCTGCTATACAATAGATATTTAGGAGGCCTATTACGTATAGTGTTTGATATTAAAAATATATACCTAATCGCTATGGACTTTTATGGCCTTACTAAGTTTAAAGAAACTGTATACCAGGTAGTTTTGAATTGAATGTAGAATAATTTAAAGACCTGTAAAATAATTTACCTCGACTTCTTTCCTATTGTAATGACGACTCTCAGTCATAAGTCATGATGTTGCGATGTCTTCATCTAAAGTCAATTATATCCTTATAATTTCTTCGTTTTCCTTATTTATGACCAGATAAAATTATTATAGGTTACATAACTTTACGAAGAGACTTTATATTTTGATCTTTTCACACACTACTTTCTATTCCCTTCGTGCAAATAAAACATTCAAATAGACCATTGCGAAGGTAAAAGGAATAATTTGATGACTGTCATGCCTTTTACGTCCCCAAGCTCGGCGTGAAAAAGCATCTCACTAGGCCGCCATAGTGTGGGTCACCATACTGCATTGTCTGCGTTCGCAATGAGTATGGTGACCACAACTCTTGAATTCTATTCATGCTTTCCATCAGACAGAGTCGCTTTTGCAGGCTCAAAAAAAAAGTATTTAAGCTACCCAACAATTCTTGTGGTTTAAACAATATCCGATAGAAAATTGTAAACAAGAACACAACACGTATTTGAACCCTCAGCCGTGTCCCATTTGACTTCTTACGTGACTTAGAAGCATGGTCACGATTAATCCTGCTCTCCACCTAAGTGCAACTTACTTCTGATCACCCCTCTTGTATAAGACGCAAGTTATTAATTTACCATTGACTTTTAGAACCCTCATTTTTTCTGTTGTAAATATGAGATTTTCTGGTCTCCACTCCTAAACGATATATTAATTTTATAAGAATGAAATTACAGTAATTCGTGGCCCACCCTATATTAATATAAAGATAACTATTTGTACGTAGAAAGAACTTTGAATTTCAGTTAATAAAAGTATTTAGTTACTATTTAATTACTGATTCCAATAAATTCTACTCGTAAATTATGTTCGTAGTGGTGCCGCCGACTTGTAAATAAACGAATATTAATTAATTCAATAAATTCAAATCCCACGAACTTCAATAAGCTGTTAGTGTAGTTAAAACTAATTGAACCGTATCAATCTAGTGGCATTTACTTTGAACAAACAACGACTATTGATTCTCAAAGTATTATATTACAGTTTGCAAATCATAATGATCGTAATACGAGAGAACAATACACGAACACCCTAGACGTTATGGAAGTATAAACTCTTTCAATTCTTAACTCATTCGGGGACGCGAACATTTCTTATTACGTCTTTTTGTAAGGTGTAAGGTTTTACATTGGTTCTTTATAATTCTATCAAATGCATGTAACGCAAGAATATGTTTGGCGGTGGGTAATGATAATAAAATTATTTCTATCTGTTTTCTATAGCTCGTGCCAAGTAGCTTCCAGATATTAATCGTTATCTTGTACTGGTCTCATACTAATACAATGAAGTTGAAGTCGAAAAGATATTTGCAGCCTTCTGCCTGTAAGCTATTGTCGACTTGAAGACAGTCACTTGTATTACTGACCTTTCTACAAAAAATGTAAAAAAATAATTTAAATTTCAATGATGGTTATTGAAAAATGCCACGTATAAAGTTATCTGGCGATATTTCCAGTAATGGTTACGGATGAGTCTCACATGAAAGTTACGTGAAACTGATCAACAGAATTCCTGAATTTATTAAGTATTTTGAGTCGTATAAAATAAAGGCTTACAAATTGTAAAACGGAACTCTGAAATCTAATTAAGGTCGTATTGCAAGTGTTTATTGCTGTACAATTATCGTGCGACCATAAATCCTACTCGAAAGGCTAATAAAATGTCGGAAGAAAAGCGCGCGAAACGCACGGACGCCATTATAAAAGCGCGGGAATCCAATTTCAAATAACTACCTATTAGTTATTTAATAGTTATTTGAATTTAATGGCCTTTCATGATTATTTGGATGGAAAGCAAAAAGGTTTATTGACATTGGTAGTTAAATAATTAGTTGAGTATAACTAAGGAGAATTTTCTCATAGGAAATGATTAACAAAAATGGATGAAAATTGACATTGAAGAACATACATTTAGACTCTCGGCAATGAGAATGGAATAACCAGTAATTTTTATTAAGTCTTATTTTCTAAAATGCTTTTTTCGACTATAACCTAATAGGCTCAGTCACATTCTTGTTTAGTTTTAGATATTCAGAATTACTGAAAATAATAAGGTTAAAAACGTGTTTGCTACGTTTGATATAAAATAATAAACACATTTTGTTGACCAATCAGTCATTTTCAATGTGGCTGATTGGTCAATAAACACTATCCAATCTCAAACTAAGCAGAATTATTACATACAACATAGAAAACACTCAAACTCCGAAACAAATATTCAATATATATTTGTCTATATTTACAAGCTGCGTTTAAAAATGTGTACTATCAGTACTTTTCAATATATCACTCAGCGAAGCACTAACATATCCAATACTATTCAACTACCACACGTCAAGTCACGACACAGGAGTGATTTATATTTGAAGGATGTTGTGTGCTGCCCTTACGACATTTTCCATTTGTGTCATTCAAGTCCGGGATTTCACGCGTCAATACACCCAGTGTCTCCCTGAATTGAGGGTAATCGGAAATTTTCGGTCACTTTCAACCGGAACATGACATTTTCTTTCAATTTGCTATCCAGATGACCTTTAAGACAATATTTTTATGGATGATTGAATTGTTAAAGGTATTTTTTTAATGGTAATAAAAATAAATCTATACTTTTACATTATTTATGTCTTGTGATATTCGTTTAATAGATTTCGTTTGAGTTTGTTATCGAATTACGTTGCTAATAAAAAACTCATTTTCAACTAGACTGATACGAAGCGTACATATATATATATAAGTACGTATCAATGGGAACAATGTGTTTACTGAACGTAGCGGTGTCTTAAATGTGTTTAATTATGTATTTTAGTGAGTTTATGTATCGAATAACTTTTAATGTGTCCGAATATCCTGTCATTATCAACCACTTTAGAAACAGTAGACAGTACAAAAATAATATTGCTCTAGTTAAGTTTATCGCGAAAAGGAGAATTGCACGAACAAATTTCCTAGACAAGTGCCCACTCTCCTTCAAGTTTTAACTTTTATCTATACTGTTATGCTACACATTGTGTATTCCGAGTGGCGTTCATTATCATTTGCATCGACGGTACCAACAAATCCAATCGGAGTTGGCAACTTAAACGGAGTTCTGTCAACATTGTATCCGGGGTCCAAACTCACTTATAAAGTTCACGTGACATACAATCAGGTCGAACGAAGCACTGATCTCCCGAAATAAATACGACTACCCTCGGATTGTCGTAATTGATTTGATTTACAACTTTGTACGTTTCAAGATATTAGTGATTTGATTTTTTGATTGTCATGGTATAATATGGTTATCTGTTTGTTATTTGAAGTAATATTGAAGTCAAAATAAAGAAGAAAAATAGTTAAAAGTAATGTTATAAAATTAACGTACGTACATATGTAGTTTTGGACACAAATATCACATTCATTTTTTTATTTTCTAACGTAAGTTTATGTAGGTAGATAGGTACTCTTTATTGCACACCATAATTAGAACATACTATGTTGAATATAAACAAAAAAAATTAGATTACTAATTTAAATGTTATATATAATTTTATATGTTTAATTTTGTTATCTATAATTTTTATGATATGGTTAATTTATGTATTAACTATTGGCGACTTTATCGCAGTCTGCGATCTCTTACAGGCAGCTTTATTGTACTACCATCATCATTATCAGCCTATTGCAGTCCACTACTGGACGTAGGCCTTATTAGCTAACTGAACCGGCAGTGGGCTGGCCATATTAGGCACTGAACCAACAACTTTATGGGTAAAAGATTTCTAGACTGCAGACCGCGTCTCGGCAAACGCAGTGTAGGACGCCCATAGGCCAAGAGGAGTGACAATTTGCGCGACATTGCTGGCAGAAGTTGGCACTTTGCTCTTTAATGCATTTAATCTTATTATGTTCTGTGTTTTTTTTAAGTGAGTACTTACTTAAAACGTTGTTCTTGTTTTCCGCCGAGAGGTGCAGAAATTTCTATTTCATATAAAATTAATAATATATATCTCCTGATCAAGACGTCAGTATGTCACTGTACATATTTGGCACAAATTAAGGTTTTCTCAACGGAATCCTTTAAACGATGGCTTCACCCTTCAGAATTTAGTATTAATTAATCATCCAATTACAAGTTGGCAGTTTAAAATCTTTAACAAAGTGAGCACAGTTCAATTTAACGGAAACAAGCGATTTGAATCCCTTTACCAATGTTGAATGTTTTTGACAAAAGACAGCCCATAAAGCTGTATTTGTATTGTCTTTTGTCAACGGTTCTGACATGATTTAGTTTCAATAACTTTGTATTGATGTATTGCTATTTGTTGATGGGATTTGAAGTATATTTTAAACAAAAAGTTGAGATATTAAATGTTTACCTACTTTTATCAGTAGTCAAGATGATTTGTGCATATATTTTTTAAATTTTATATGACATCAGATAGCAGTAAGTGGCGACCTGTAATTCAGTCTCAAGTGGTTTGCCACCTCTCAAAACTCTTACCTCGCTTAGAAATTTATTTTTTAATCTATTTTAAATAGTGATGTATTTAAACAAAATGATATTCTGATGTAATAAAACTGACATAACTTCCGTACAATATGGCGACACAAAAATTTGGGTACGAATAAATTACGCGCATAGATATAAAATTATCACATAAAGTAATAAATACATTTTAGCTTCATCTCGACGTTGTTCAAAGAGCGTTTTGTCAGAAGGTTTTCTTATTACTATAATCTATTTCCCAACGTCTTCTTTTTATTGCACCACAAGCTCTCCAGCCAGAAATCAAGGAAATCTTGAAATTGTTCTTATAATCGATAAACAAGACTCGTTAAAACTTTCAAGAGTAGACTAGTTTAATTTAATTATGTGATTATATTTGAATTAATCAATTTGGATGGTAGAGAAAGTACTCACTTTGGAGTAAGTTGAAATTCCTTTAGTTTATATCCGAAGCTCGGAGCGGGTGTAAGTGATATTGATTTTCTTAATGGGGTTTATTGTAGTAAGTGGAAAGGAGAACTGTTTATGTCGAAAGTGGACTACCGAACTACCTTGGAGTAAGCTTTGTGAGCTCTCCATCAATCACAATTAGTATATTTACCGTTTAGAAAGTTACAAATTAAGATCTTTATATTTTCGATTTTGAAATACGTGGAGAATGAGTTAAGTCAAGTTAAAAAACAAGTATACATGATACTTCCTGGGTGTAACTAGCATTTTGGTCATCCTGTGGAGCTAACCCGCAAAGGATCCACTTTGCTAATTGGTCCAGTCTATGTACTTGTACACAATAATATATCTTGAGTAGTGGACTGGTCTCTGTTGAGACATCCTCTGTGGCCGGAATCGGTAAAAGTACATCATTTTGAGACGGAGTACGAGACGCGTCTTAGACTTCTATTAGAGTATACTGTTACACTATTATTACAGAAAGATATAAATATTTATTTATAATAGGTACGAAAGTGGTAAATGTTGCTGATGACACAAATACACACACTTATAAGTAATTGTATTTTGAACCTTGTGTTATGTGGTTGTGTATTTACCTAAATAAATAAAAATAAAAAGCCTTCGTATTTTTCGCGTGACAATTTGAATCATTAATATCCATCCCAACTCAGACTTACTCGTGACATCCTAACGTGCATTTTGTGCTAATATTTTATTTCCCACATATTTTTTTATTACGTTTCTTTTCACGGAATAGTTCTTGGTAAATAAAGCCTATTCTATTCAACAAAAACGTCGTTATCGCTAATGAACGAGATCTTGTAATATCTCTTATTAAATATAATAATCCATCTTCTGATGTTACCCTAAATTTCTTTACTGGTAAAGATAAAATATCATATTTGGGAACCTCGAGTTCGTCTTTTCTTACAAATGCTTATGGAAATTACTATATATATGAGGGTCGATTGTTTTGTTTCTGTTACTAAACTAAAATTTGTCTAATATTTCATCTATTTCAATTTAGAAATTTCTATTCAATTGTTCCATCGATCTGAATTTGTTTTCATTACGCTATGCTTAGGACGCCGATAATTATACATAGAGCTGCTAGATATTACTTAAATCTAATTACGAGGGTTATGACGTTGCTTAAAAATTATGAATGAATAAGAAACAGTGAAATGAAATAAAATGCCCGATTACAGCGGTGTAAGGTTTTTCTAAATGTCTACAATAGCCAAAAGATGTGAATACATAGTTATAATACAATCCGAGAGAACAATGAGTAATGAACAAAAATAGACCAATTCAAGTGAACTATTTATACAAGTTTAGTTCTATATTTTCTGTAAACATATAAAACGTTATTTGGTAGTCAAAACCAAATGTGGTAATCAAAATGCCAGTAATTTTAGGCTAGTTTATTGAATTTATAACAACAGAATTGGAACCGTTTTTGGAATCAAATTGAGCTCAATTATTTAAGTATATTATCTACAAAGTAGTCGCGTATGATATTTCTTTATAATTCTACCTAAAAATATTTCTAAGAATGTTATTATTTTAATATCTTAGAAGTAAAGTCAAAACGGAATTACTAATTGTAGAATTAAGGTAAGCGGAAATTTTACAGACGTCATGTGTCATAAAAACCTTTTATAAATACTACAGAAGTACGTCAAGACATAATCTCTTGATTTAAAAAACAACTAATATAGTTAGAACTCGTTCATGCGCCTAAATCCGTTTTTAAAAAGCTATATGGAACAGCATGTGACATATTGTTCTTCTAAGTTGTAAAAATGTTCACAGCTTCTTAGAAACTTGTAACTGTTGTAACAAGATGGGCGATACTGCCAATAGCCCATAACTTCCGCGTCATGTTTCGTAGCAGTTTCAATTTCAACTCCGTTTCGAACAGATGTGTTTGCAACTTTACCAACTCCGTTCTGAAAAACTCCTCACGTATTGAAGTTTGACGGTTCAGATTTTGCAATATTAAAGATTTGAAGACCTTCGATTCATGGAGGTTGGAAATTGGAACACTCATCAGCATGTTTACGCTTGAAGTTTTGATAGAAGTGGTTTTTTATTATAGGCTTTTTAACAAGTCGTTTTATTCTACTTGCTTGGAGGGCGAAAACTATTAAAATAGGTAATGCGTAGGTAGTAGAGCCACGCTGGTTTCAGCACGAACAGGCCCGGTGGATCGGGGCAGTGCTACCCTCTCACAGAAAACCTACCTAAAGCGACAGTATCCGAGTTGTCGTGTTTCGTTGATGAGTACGAGACCGCGGGCTCATTGATGCAGGGGTGATAGTTATCGTGGTACGTGTGTACACCTTACACACTGCCACAATAACTGCCTTGCCTTTTACATCCCCAAGCGGGGGTGTCAAACAGCATCTCACTAGGCCACTATAGTGTGCATGACCATATGGTATTGCTGATATTCGAAAAAAATATGGTGACCACAACTTATGTGTTTTATTCATGCTTTCCATCAGACAGACTAGAGTAAAAAAAAACAGTTAAATTAAATCATACTATAGAAATATAGTATTATAAAAAAATGTTGAATATGATATGATACATGGATGAATGAAACAACCATAAATAGTTGTAAAATTCAACTATAACATCTCATCTCATCTCATCTCAGCCAAAAGACGTCCACTATTGGACATAGGTCTCCCCCAAGGAGAACCAACCACAACAAGCGGTCCCGTGCCGCCTTCATCCAGCAGCTTCCCACGACCTTCACCATGTCATCAGACGACCTTGTGGGGGGCTTGCCAACACTGCGTTAACTATAACATATACTGTAAATTTAATAATAAAATATACATTTATGTTGACTGTTAATAAATTGACAGAAAAAAGGACGTTTCTTATTTATTTATGATGCAAACTACTCTTTACAGTAAGTTGTCAACGCCTGAAGCTTTTTTTGCATTCATTTGACGAAGTTTCTACTGTCCAGTTCGAGCATAGTTCCACAATGAGGAATGCTAATCTGAACTGCAGAATACTAGAAAAACTTTTATTAAACTGTTGAGGTAGATTATTTTCGTAGACGTGTTTTCCTTTTCTGTATAGGAGCTTTGCAATTATTTTAGTATCTGTGAAATAAGGATGTTGCAACATTATTAATAAACTTGCTACTATTTTTTAATGCCTTAGTTTCGCAGCGGTAGCGAATGCGATTGCTTTGCCTGGGATCTTGGGTTCGATTGCCGGGTCGGGTCAAATTCTTACATGATCTGCAAATATTTGTTTCCGAGTTTGAGTGTTGAAAAGAAGTATATAAGTATTCTATCAGCTAGTCTCGTTATCATAGTACAAGCTCTGCTTAGTTTGAAGTGTTTATTGATTATAACTAATAAAATAGGTGGAATGGTTGTTTGAATAGATCACAGTTTGGAGTGCACGTATGGGCTACTTTTATCCTGATGAAGAAATAGCAAATCAATGCTAATTTATTATAATTATCTTATAATAAAAATTGCTTCCTTATTGTTCAGTTAAAAATTTAACTTATCTCGTAGGCTGAATACATTTTTAAATAACAGTTACAGTGATGAATTACTGTACCGTATTTAACATTTAACTTAAAAATATATCTTAAATAACTGGGTATAAAACACAAAAGAAATAAATTATGGCCTGATTAGCAACACAAGCATTTAAGAACCAGAAACAACCAGCTAAACATACATTACCATCTCCAAATCCACTTTTTAAGACCTTGCAACAAAAATACAAAGAAATGCGAACATAACTGTATCCTTAATACCAGTATATAATGCGGATTTTCGTAGCAGAAACGGAATTCAGTATAAATTAGACACATTTGATATATCGCCCATTGTTTAAGGGTAGCAGAGTGTCTCGGTATGGGACCAAGTGCGGAGATTACGAGCGGATATTACGCCACGACTTCTGGTTTAGATTATAAAATTTGTGGGTTGTTTTCTTTTTGCGTTGAGTGCTGGGTTTAGGCCGTCATTTTTTTTATTTCTACCATTGATATTTATTTTGTTTGCTTAAAGTTTACAGTTCTTTAACAAAACATTGATTAAAACGCATTTTGTTACGAAAATAGTACAAGATTACCTAAAGGTCCCTCTGTCTAAAAAAAAGATGTTTTTCAAATTTTATTTTTATGCTGCGCATTACAGAAAAAATGTCAAAAAAAAGTAAGCAACATGTCAAATAACTCTTATAGTTTGTTTGTCGTTGGCTGTTTGTTATTTTAGAAATATTTAAATAGTTTCTTTAAAAGGTTTGCAACACTGTCAACATGCTAGTATATTTGCATGTTGGCAGGGTTATAAACCTTTATTAGTATCCAATATTTCAATGAAAACAAATACAGTTCGAAGCAGCTTAGCAATAAGACTTGCAACAATTCATGCGTTGACGGGTCCTGAGTTCGCAGCCCGCGCGGTATGAACAACCAAGTTATTTATGTCCCTTTGTTGACTATCTTTGCGAAGGTATGTGGCAGTATTTCTTTGGAATACGTTATTTGTTTGCATTAGCAAGTTTTAAGGTATATATTTTATTGTTGGTTGTAATTAGAAATGCTTTTCTCTTCATGCCTTTTTGAACCGTATTGTATGAACTGAAATCTGTACAAGAAATTACTTACCAAAACTAGAAATTTAGAAGAGAATAATCTTTTTAAATTTCACCCCTAACGGACTAAAATCAAGAAAGAACGGTTGTATGGAAGTTCGTCATTTCCAAAGTAAGAAACATGACATAAGAAGAAATAATCACGTAAGCGAAGCCGCAGGTAATAACTAGTCGTTTGATAGGCATATATAGTAGTATTATCATTCTATGGTTTTCCTCCAAAGCAACTTTTGGAAACAATGAAATGTAGTACTTTGCTCTAAGGTTGACACTAAATGTCTGAGGTCTACATCTCGAGGTAGAATGCTTAAAATTGTGCTTCACATCGTGTTGGTTAAAAATACGACAGAATTTCTTTTTTTTTGTGTGCGGTAATCCACATAGATATCACCAAAAGGTGGTTATGTTGAACTCGAATCAACCAAAAACCGCACGCCGTCTCAGGTACCAGTAGTCGGGGAACCAGGTGCACCCTAGTAAGGTAATCCCTGGAACCCCGACACTACAGAATTCCTAACACTAAAATGAAAGTATCACTAGATGTTAATTAATGAACCACTTAATGAACTTTTAAGCAACCTTACCATGTTCAAAATAACATACATTTCAGTGTTAGTTAATAACATTCAGTAGGTATGTAGTAAATTATTTGGTAGATAATTCCGACGGTGGATGAAATATTGAGCTCGTGTTCTCCATGATATATAGGTTTTTGTTGACGGGATATATTCTATTATTATTTTGTTCTTAGCCCGCAGATGAGTGGGCAAACTAAACATTTTGTTACCTGCCTTTGAAAGGTTAAGCAAAAAATAGAGAGACGTATAAAGGATCTTTTGTAAGCACCTGCCGCTATTGTGTGTGATAGTTTCAAAAGCGTGTTCGCTATGAGTTTATCGGATCCGATTTATTTTTATACATTTTTTTTAAATAATACTGTTATATTTGTTTACACCACTATGATAGAAAACAATTACGTGTGACCGTAAAACTGAGTGCAAAGCAAAACTTCCTTGATTGACAATAAATCATTGAATTTTTTTTTATATGTCTATGTCTTGTTTTGCAGTTACGATTGTTGTATTAATGATGTGTTTAGATTGTATAATATTACTATGTAAACCATGAGATCGATTGGGTACAGAATGAGAAAGATTTCTTACATAAGTTTAGGCTAACATTTAGTATTTGTAAATAAAAAAGTAATTTATGCAATGAAATTTTTCTACACAAATTCTAGCTTTGCATTCGTGCTGATTAGTTCTTAACTTTATTATCTATTGAACAACTATCCAACTATCTTGTCGTTTCGAAGTTGCTTTTAAGATTTATGGTAAACAATTTTTAAACATAATTCAAAGCCTTTAAAAAACCCTCTTAGTATGATAATTCAGGTTGTATTTCAAACCAGAGAGCTATTACACCATAAATATTTAAAAATAGATTAATGCCTACTCAAACATGGAAGAAAGAGGCAACCGCACAAAACATTAATGTTTTGGTTCAACAAGATTGAAATTTTCCTACGAAATTGTATATGATACAAGGCGATACGCCCACACATTTTCCGCAACGACGCTTATAAACTCATCTTGTTTAACATATATTTATTAACTCTTTGCTTGTAACGCTTTCAACCATAATAGAATCACTAACCAATTTTTTCGCTCCATAAATCTGGTAACGTAATACTCCAACGCTTTATTTTCATTTCGCGACTAAATCAACAGGGTTGAACGCCTGTTTTGATGTTTTGAACGGAAAAAACAATATTCTCTTGATGTTCTAGAAAAGTCTTTTGCCGTTCGGTAAAGTAATAACTATTTTTCTTTATTTTATAAATTCATATATTAAGGTGGCTGGCAGTGAATGAATGCAGATTGCCCAATACCGGGATGGTTGGCGTTCCTTGTGGGAGACTTTCGTTAAACAGTGGACGGCGATAAGTTGATTGATTAATGTATAAAGCTGCTAAAGCAAAAATAAATGAACAAGCAATTCTAAACTAAAAAATACTCTTCTGACCGCTTCATTATAGTGATTGCGTTATAATATTTCATTACTATTTATTGCCACTGTACATTTCACAAAACATGGTCATTATATCAAATAATACCTACTTGAGCTGTTCTCAAAGCAAATTTCGTTACGATACGGAACAAAATAACTAAATATAATTTACGTACCATCTACAAAACGAGTAATTTTTGAACATTCCGAGCACTTAAGCCCCTTCATCAGACCCTTTTGGCTCCACAAAAGGGTAGATAGAAATTATTTCCCCAATAGAATTTTCTCACATTGAATGAAAGAAAGCGCGAAAGGGATTCATAGCCAGTGGTTTTTCTGAAAAAGAAACTCAAACGGGTGGTATTCAGGGGGAGACATGGTTGGCCGAACTTTGTCTTTAGATGTGCGAATTGACGATTGGTTTGACGAAATGTGGAATATTTTTGCATAACATTAGAACAGGTTGAGCGTGATGTCTTGTGGAGATTCATTGGATTGTAGTTGTCACCTGGGTTCTATTACAAATCAACGATCAATAATGGGTCGGCAACCTTTGGCGCTTTGGTATTAATATATTATTTTCATAAGTATTTTATCAAACTTTTGATTATATTATAAATAACTTTTCGATGCTCTGGTTTTCTCACGCTTCTAGTTTTGACTGTTTGGACAAGTTATAATGGTTACCGTCTACCACATAAATGAAGTTAGAAAACTAGGAGGTGTATGATTGGGGTAAAGAGATAACTCTTGACTGTACACTTCAGGAACTGCTATATGCAGTGTATGTACCTAAATTAGGTAACTAAAATTCGCCAGTCGACATGAAGACACCTGTAAATCTCTCATCATGAAGAAATTTTAACTGTTATTCAGGTCGAATAATTTCATGTTGTCTACGAATGTTTAGCTAGAAACATGCAAGAAGATCAAGTTTCTTTAAATATAATTAGTTCAATTTACAAACCATAATTTAAAAATAATTTGACTATATTTATATGTCGAATATCGCTTTGTAGTCAGCTTATTCTGATTCTCCATCTTAACTTCCATCTCCCTTTTCACCCCCTGGACAAATCATTATTAAAATAATAACTATTATATGTCCTTGTCCGGGACTCCGAACTATCTCTATGCCTAGCGTCATCTAAATCGATCTAGTCGTTCACGCGTGATTCCGTAACAAAGAGAAATAGAGTTTCATTCATCAAGAGAAGAAAACCCCTACATGGGCTTAACTTACTCGTGATTGAACAAAAAATGTCACCGTTATTAATAGACTTTAATAGGACACTGTTGGACGTAAGCCCCTACTTAGAAAATAAATTTTCGGCTGCTAAACGCACTAGACACGCTTCAGTATAGGGTTTGTATAGGTATATAGTTTACTCCTATAGTCTCCCATAACACCTACACATTGAATAGAGTTGCTGACGCTCGCATCTTCTTAGCTAAGATAGACTTTCTAGGTAGTAGAGCCACGCTGATTTCAGCACGAGCGGGCTGGCTCGACCGGGGCTTTACTACCCTCCCACAGAAGACCAACCTAAAGCGACAGCATCCGTGTTGTCGTGTTTCGTTGGTGAATGTGATACCGGAGGCCCATTGATGCAGGGGTGACAGTTATCGTGGTAACTGTGTAAGCCTTACACTGTCACAATGACTGTCATGCCTTTTACGTCCCCAAGCGGAGTGTGAAAAAGCATCTCACAAGGCCGCCATAGTGTGGGTCACCATACTGCGTAGTCAGCATTTGCAATGAGTATGGTGACCACAACTCTTGGATTCTGTTCATACTTTCCATCAAGCAGAGTAGTCACTTTGGCAGGCTCGTAATATAGAAAAAAAAAATGTGTGCGTGTACTAGCGTACACTCGTAAGAAGTGAAACTTCTTTATGACGTTATTTTTCAAAAAAATAATTTAAACCCGTCCGAAGTCGATGCAATCGCCACCTGGATTTCAAAAATGTAACTACTTAAAACGGGCCGCAAAATACATTGGAGACATTTACCAATCCCTACTCCGCTGGAGAAAGTATACTTCGAATCACGCGTGGTAGGGATAAGAAAAAGATGGCGCGTAACGGAAAAATGTGACGCGTAACGAAAAAATGTTACACTAAATTTTTTCCAACCCCGATAAAGAAGTTTCACTTCAATAAACAAATAAAATATATAGACATCCGTAATAACTTGTGTTTACACGTATGTTGTAGGCTTTATATATCGAATCTAAGTATAGAACCTTCAAAACCCTTACATGTCAAGTCCATTCACAAAACCTTTAACAGCCTTAGCATTTTGCCTATCCATTTCAACAATGTGTCACCGGAAGGGTGAAAGGTATCCTTTTTTGTTAAATTAGATTGCTCCCTTTTCTATGTTCGGCCAGTATTCGTCCCTAAATAGTTGCACTAGACATGCTTATTGTCTTAGTAATTAAGTTCACAATTTGCCAAACAATTTAAATTTATTAACTTACTGAAATTTTAGAATATTTTAGTGACGGCTGTTGTGATGTGTTGATTTGGGTGGGCAAAAAGGTCTTGGGTTAACTAAACTTGTATTGAAATTGTCTTAAAATAGTTGTATTTTAAGTGAGATCAGTATATATAGTGTGTTTAGAAAGAAATAATTGTTTTCTGAAGAATTCGTTTCGAATCACTGTGTTGATTGTCTGTATTTTTTTGTGTAGTTTCACGTCACAGAGACTCACAGTGAGTGTGACCGCTTCCAAAGATTTTTTGAGTTTTTATTAATGTTCACGTGTACATTTGTGGTTGATTGAATTAAAAGAAAATTGTTTGACAAATATTACAGAAAGGTATTATATTTATAAGAGAACTTCTTTATAACTAAACAAACATTATTTTTATGAGTAAGTTAAGAAAATACCAGAGCCTGTAATCGTGTCATGTACAGTATGCTCAACATGTTTGCTAAGCATCTATGTTCAACGATGTTTCCCGTCTTGGCCATTTCTTATCATTCTTCTATGTTACTGCCAATAATTCGAATTTGGAAATCAAATAGTGCTTTTATTTTATTTTTTCGTGTAATGTGTCGTAAAATTACTTGTTTTAGATGGCTAAGCAACTTTAAAGCTTACAATTTGCTGCTAACATTCGGTTACGTATGATGCACCCTACGTATTTCTTAAAGTTTCAATACTATTCGCTTGTAGTTTAGTTCACCAACTTTGTTATCGCTATTGCCAAGTCACATCAGTGGCAGGGGTGCGCAAAAGTTTTTTTAAGACCAGTTTCTCATATAATATGTATGGGGAGCCATTATTAGAATAATACTATCCAGAATTAATTTACTGGCAGTAGAGGGTTGAAACTTTTCATTCTACGCTCTCTGTCTCTCTCAGAGTTAGTATTATTTATAACATTTGACGACTGTATTGCCTTGTTACAAGTCAATATATCTGTTTGTATTTTTTTGTTTCATTTGTTCGTGTATTTTGTTGAATCTATTTAAAAATGTTGCATCTAGCATTGAAATAACGTTGTCCGTTATTTGTCTTGTAATATGCTTTTTAATAGATTCGCTAGTGTATACGACAGGGTTAGATTGACTTTGCAAGTGACTATATTAAGGTAGTTACGATATCCATGGACACACGGATGCCAATCGATGATTAGTTGCATAAAGCAGTTGATCTTATTAAAAGTATAATATATTGTTGTATCCCAGTGCTGTAGTCCCTTAGAATATTAGAATATTGTTGGGTATGCCCACAATCTAAAGTTTACATTGTCTATAATACTCTAAGTCCAATTATTACGACAATTGTTATTCATGCATAATATATATACATTTTATATAAAACATCTGTGTTATTTATTAACTAGTAACTTACTACTCTATCCATATGTTGAAGTAATGAACACAAACGCGTCAGTGGAGCAAAATGAACAATCCTTATGCGGCGGCAGCAACGATGAGGCCCCGGTGGGATGCTCCTTACATGTGCAGCGTGCGAATTTTATACCGAAACTCTGATCGCTATGGTGTATAAAATTCATGCAATATTACAGGATATTTTAAAATTACTTTTTTGGTATAAGGGACAAAAGAGTACAGTGACTGGACCCTCCGCCCAATCCTCGTCCATAGAGGCCTGAAACTCGAGACGAGACTTATTTTTTGAGATTCAAATTCATGAGTCCTCCAATATCAGAATATTCATGAGTTTCTGACGAGATCTTCCAACTTTCTCCTTGCTGGTCTTGGAAGTGACCGTTTTAGAGTGCCAAATATACGCTCTTCCTTTCTGTGTCTAAAACCTAAAGCTCACTACAAGCTTACGTGTTTCCCTCTCACTATGGTCAAGGGATCTTTAAGCGAACCGTATAAAAGCATCACATTAGGGCGCCATAGTCTGGGTCACCATACAGCACTGTCCGTCTTCGCAATGAGGAGGGTAGCCACTAGTCTTGAATTTTACTTATGCTTTCCATCAGGCAGTGTTGAGTTATTTTGACCAATATTATATAAAAAAATTATCGGGTATAGTTTAGGCTTTGACGACCTCATTCACTCCTTGAAAAGATACTAGTCAATTGCTTAAAACTGGTCTTTTGTAAGACTTTGGTATCACTGCTATCGGCCCATTTGTGTCCATTCTTCGCGGTATTTTTTTTTATATCAATAAAGACTTTCACTTTTGGATGATAAGGTTTTTTCATCATATTTTTTTGCAACTAATACTAAAAATATATCTATTTATAAGTATGTAACTTTTGGCATGTCATATCAACGGCCACGGGGGTAACTTCGGAATATATTTACACTGGAGATAAGCTGTTCCATAATCGAATTGTGCGCTTTATTAGAGAACTGTTTAATCAAATTTCCATAACTGGGTAGTTTCAAAGACCTGCTTGCCGATCTGAACTGCCAAGTTGAATAAAAAAGGACAACTCACTTCCTTTTCTCTAAGCTGTTTGTGACATTTGCGATCCATTGTAACATTGTTGAATATAGCTCAAATTGTAACCAGTGACTAACAGCGTATACTTTACTAGTTATTGTGTGTGTATGAAAGATTGCTAGCATTTTGTTCTAGTTACAAAAATACTAATAAACAGCCCGGCGCTTGAAAATTGGGGTCTTATCCGCATGCCTCGGAGAACACGCAAAGCCGTCGGTCCTACGCCTCATCTCATACTAGTCCCATCGGATAACCTAATAACCATCCCATCGGATTGTGAGAGCGAGGGAACAGAGAGTGCACCGTTGTTCGGGCAGACGCTTGTGCACGGCAAGGAGTACATCAGCAACTTTTTTGTAAAACAAATGAAGAGAGAATGATTAGATTTTAAAGTGTTTGCAGTATGAAGATTGCATTGCCAGACTTAGCTTTTTATGCATAATATTTTTGATGAGATTTAGAAAGTCCAAGCGAAGACAACGAGATCCGACATCATATGATTTTCTATGAAATATTTATTCTCTAAATAATAACTTAGTGACATATCTTTTTTAATAAAATATACTTTCCAATATCACATAGTATTAGCAACTAGACCATGTTTACTGCATACCAATATAAAGACGTGTGTTATTTATTTACAACGAAGAATAAATGATTATCTTTCAGGTTGAATACACCCAATTCTGAGAAAGGTCTAATAATAGAAGTGTACTCTCTTTAGCGGTTTGTTATCAGAAACCAAAGATATCTTTGTATAAGAGATAATTAGGAAATCTTGTTCGTAACTTTGTGAATTCGAAGTCAAACTTCAGTGATCAGAACTTCGTAACTTCTAATACTTGTATTCTCACGCAAGTGATTCGAGCAATAAATCGTATGGCATTATAATAAATAATTATATCTCATTACAAGAACTTTACTCATTAAAACGTAACTGAATACTTTTTTGAATAAATTTTGTTTCACAAATCTCGTTCCACGAGTCGGTTGCTCTTAAGGCCTGATTCGGTTTTGTATTATCAATTACAAACCTTCGCTCAATACATCTGTTATTTTTAAATGTATTAAGTTTAATTTATCTTGGCTAAGAATTTTCATGTCTTAGAAGTTTAAGAAATAATGTAATATTGTAAAGTGTAGTATTGTATACATGGACACATATAATTTAATTCTTCCCTCAGAACTTTTGAAATTTAGGGATTGAGAACCGATAACCTCACCGGTTGTTGTGGTGAACCTTAGTAGAAGTCTATGACTTATAGTGGATGTCTTCCAACAGAGATGATGATAATAATGGTAAACCTCGCTCATTCCGTGAAATAAAAAAGTTATAAAGAGATCTAGAAAGGAGACTTGAAGAAAATAATTTAGATAGAAATTTAGAACCCATGCAGGGTTGCTACAAAAATAGTCAAGGTAGAGCCTTCGCGGTAATCTGTTAAAAACTAACGAAAGAAGTTTGAAACCGGTTTTCTGTTAACCTGGAGAATATCTCTGGTCGAGTCTTCCCAAATATGTCAAAGCATGACTCGTACAAAATATTCTGTCCTGAAATATTGGATATCATTTATATGGATCCTACTCGGTATATATTGGATCTGTAGCACGTATCCTGAATAAGAATCATTTTAGGTATCATATTGAAGTGTCTATTGTGACACTGTTCTCTATGAGATATTGAAGGGGATAATATGATAAGACACGTTGGTTATGAACTGTGGGTATGATGAGAAAGTTATTAAAATACTGTTTATTTATTTTAAACCTGTGACTTTTTGCCAAATTATTTGCTTATGACTTATTTTCTGAGTGTTAACGGGTTAAGCATTGTCACTAAGGAAGCAAATTATGAAGACACCAGCTCTGTGAAGCGAAAGAAAACTTGATACAAAAGTTATTCCAACACGCTTGGCCAGCGTAGTATAGTAAGTTAAAACCTCCTTTTTAAAGAGAGGCCTATGTCCAGCAGTGAACTATGAAAGGCTGTTGATAATGACTTACTTTCTAATCTTGTTTTATACTTTTGTTCCAGGTAAGGACATTTGACGCGTATTCGTATCATGCCACCTAAAGAACCTGCGTATTTTGTGTAAGTAATGTAAAACTAAAATGTATGAATAATTTGTAAATGTAAAGTGCTGTTTTCACTCTTAGTTAAAAGTGTATTTTTTTAAACGACAGTGCTTTAAGATTGCGTTTGTCTAAAAAAAAACATAAGCGGTATATATTCATAAAAGTAAACAAAAGGTTTCACTTATTGCATACATTGCTTCTACGACAACAGATATTTAACTACTTGGTAAAGGAGTCCCGCGGTGGGGTCTGAATTACTCGAAAAACCTCGAAATAAAAACACAATGTACTCGTATATCGATCGACTCGATATGATTATCAAGAGAACAAATACGCACAGTTATTTTTATGCTTTGCACTATATATTTATAATGTAAAGCCTTTTTTTAGTTCGTATTTCTCAAGAATATTTATTCTGATTAAAACACGACCTATAGGAGTACTTTGTTTTTAATCCATCTGTAACTGTCGCTACAGCACAGTAACATGTGTGTAGTATAGAGTTTTATCGCTCGAGGGCTATTGCATCTTTTCCCGATTCCCGTTCTATTACATCGACAAATATTGTTATAAAAATACGTTTAGATATAAAATTAGACGCACTTCGCTGCTTCATTATTTTACAATTTCATTTCTCTTTTGTGTCCGGAGGCATTCGCTAAATGAATTTTGTTTTATATACGATTCAATTTATCAGACCTATATGAGCTGTGTAAGCGATTTTGCCGCTAAAATGTAAAAACCAGAACGGGGAATATTTGATATTGTAAAATGGTTTTTTGTTGAATTGTTTTAAATTTAAATACACTGCACATGATTTAGAGACGTTTTAAGCGTTTGTTGCTTTTCACTTCAATGTTTAAATTACGAAAAAGTAAAACTATACTAAGAAACCTTAGTAGTGTAAATACAGGTATGTATAATTATATATAAGATTAATGACTGCACGAATAACGTAGTGGCGTAGTAGCACAGTGTTAAGGGTTTGATTCCCACAAGGGCCAACACTTTGTAGGATCCACATATTGTTGTTCCGAGTTTGGCTGTCTTTTTGTTTCATGTAATATTGTAAAAGTCTTTCAGCAATTGCTTTAGGGCTGAATTATATTAGAGGTTTATAAATTCCAAGGTCCCTGTTTCATATAGCCTGCGTGTGTTGCCCTTTATTGTACTGGAAGCAAGCCTGACATTTAAGCAACCTGTTCTGCACGCACCTCGTTATACCCTTTTTCATTTCGGTACTCAGATAAAGGAGTCTACTTTTAAAATAGTGACTAAAATCTACCCTGGTTTTCGGGGACTATCATTATGATGCTATAAATTCTTTGCTTACTTACTAGGCTTTAGAGGAAGAGTTGTGACAGAAAAGAATAATATATTTTAGCAAGCGTTTCCATACAAAGAAAAAGGGGTTCAAGATCTTTTGTAGCATGTGTTTACGGAGGCACAAGAATCCGTTTAGGTTTTTCATAACAGTCCATCGTTTAACATTCTGTTTAGATCTTTATCATAATAATGTCTAGTATTTAAATATGTGTAAGATTAGAGTATACATTAAACAAAATACAGAAAAGCATGTGACTACACTTTTGCTGGCATACAACTCAACAGAAACTATGCGATGGGAAGTTCAGGATGTTATATCATGCAGGAATGCTGTTAATTTCGTAAACTATTACTAGAAATATGCCGAAAAAGCGTACAAGCTATCAAGCTGAGTGCTTTATGCTCGAAATTGAGATTGGCAAAATTATTGAGATATTTAATGAAGTTATGTTACTGGAATGTTTCGGTAACAAAGTTTAATATACTCTAGAGTTCCAGTTCGTTACTGTTTTATTACCTGAACGTTAAAGTGTTGGTAGTTATTTATGTAGATGATGATAGCTTATCGTGTAACACGCTTTTATTTCAAAGAAAAGCTTAGCTATCTTATAATATGTGATAATAAAGGTCACTTGAAAATATTGTAATTTATCGTTATATATTGATCGTTGCTAGGATTTTAATAAAAGAGAATAAAATAACGATTAACCGATATTAGTATATGGCAACAAATATCATCTTTATTGTTATTTTATTCAATACCCAACTGGCAGATTTTGACTTGGCAAGTCTGCAAACATCCAAAACTAATTAAATATATATCTAAACACGTAAAAATTAAAATTCTCACATTCAATTACTTAAATGAGAATCAAAACCAGCACCTCTTAACTCAACAGTAAGGATCGCAAATCACTAGGCCAACACTATATAATTTGCATCTAGATTCTGGATATACTACCACATTATCCATCTGTAAAACAGTTACAGCTGTATATAAGTACACCATTAAAATCATAACCTTTAGTAAAATCTCATCGTTTTAATATCAAAGCATTTATCAATGAAAGTGTTCTATAAGATATTGTCCAAGAAATTCCAATAACCTCGACCCAATTCCATCTGAACCCCCAATCGTTTTATGCTTCATACCTTCAAAGATCAGAATCGAAATAAAATACGGCTCTGTTTACTTCCGATATCATAAGAAGAGAAGTGTCGATAGTAACAAAACGGAATGTATATATTACTGTAAAAGCCCGTACTACTGTAAATCCTAAGATTTGCCAGTAAAACCTAACATTAACCAGTAAAACCTTAAATATACCAACTTTTAATGGTAAAAGTTCGAACCGTTCTATGATAATCGTTTATTTCATACTTTAACTACCTTACACTTGTAAATCTTGGGATTTACCCCGACACACGGCAAACGTTGAAATAAACATGACGCAAAAATACCATACTGTTATTGAATTATATAGATTAGGTTAGGTTAAGATAGAATAGTGATGAACGACAGTATTATTGATGTTAGACTAATGACGTTTGGTAAATATTGGTTTTGGAAACAAATTAATGCAATTAAACTCATTTGATCCAAAAGATTCACCAACAGAGGTAATCTGGCATTAATGGTCACTGTTCTAAATTAGCTTACATCATTCAAAAACATTGATCTTGTGGCAAGTTTATTTCAACATTTACCGTGTCTTACGGCAAATGCTAAAATTTACCAAGTGAATGATGGTAAAAGTTAAAAAAAAATACAATTATCATAGAAAGATTTGAACTTTTACCATTAAAAGTTGATACAATCTAGATTTAACGCGAAAATGATATGTCATAGTTCAAGCTTTTGCAGTAACATAAGCATTCTTAATACTCTCGGTCATTCATCTAAGTTCTTTTCCTTACGAGTTCTGATATTATCCTAGACTATACTGACTTTATTAAGTTGCTGATAATACGTATATGTTTTTGAAAACATTTGGAGCTTTTTCTGGAATTGTCTTTACTTTAACTACCATAGACAAAAAAGTTCTTTTCAAATTTATTTCTTTTTGTTATTATTAACCGTCTAATTCGACCCATTTGGTAAAGTTTGCTACAATTTTTGCAATACAAATATTTTTTTTTTGTCATTTTTTGTAAAAAAATTAATAAAACCTAAATCTCAAAAGTTGTTAGGTTAGTTTAGTATTTTGTAGTGAAATCTATTAGTAATCATGGCTTTTTATTTCTTTTTTTAACGCGTGGAAAATCCCACGTACCGTCACCCCACCGGGGTTTACGAAGGGGTGGTGTGTCGAAATCGGACCGACTAAAACCACACGGTGTGCCACTCTGCGCCTAACGTAGGAGGGATCCGGGAACTGTAATTATTAAGCCATCCGGATTAGTAATCATGGCTACTACGACTCCTAACAGTATCTAGGTCGATTTTACCAGCACTCTGTAAAAGTATAGAATATTAACTTTAAAAGCGAGAATTTTCGAAGTCAACCAAAATGCGATAACGTATCGACTTCAATTACGGCTGTCAACGGATTGAAAGGAGTTTTGGAGCTCAATACCGCCCTTGCAAGGAAATGGAATTGCAAACTTTGATATAAACGCCTTAGCAAATAATATATGTTTGAATTTGAATGTATTTTAAGTGAGTAAATATTGATAATGTTAAAGAGATTTTAGTAAAAAAATTACAGTTAAAATTATGTATTTTATACTGTATTTTTTTACCTGTGATCTTTTATTATCATTAAGAGCTTTTAATAGTCCAAGTTAGACATAGATCTCCCCTTAGAAAAGAGATATTTTCTACCATACCACTTTGGTCATACGGTTTATTTCAAGCTTTCCTTCTCTGTGTAGTTCTGTAACTAGGGATATAGACAGATATTGTATCTAATGATTAAATGATAGTTGTATGAATAATTTATTTTTATAAAACAATGATAAACCTACAGACCAACAACCTTTTGATTTGGTCTAGATTTTCAAAGCACTACATAACACTTCTATTACTAACGTTTCAATAAATTTGCTAAAAACTAGACAGAACACTGCGTTTGAAAACGCGTCATCACACAGTGTAAACAAATACAGTAGAACCACAGTTAGTTATTTCTGTACAGCAAACAAGCGAGACAGTTGATTGCTGAACTTTTGATAAAAACGGTCGGTGCAAGCGTTTGTAGACATTAGAGGTTACGTAGATGACCAGCACTAACTCCAATGTAAATTAATTTAAATAACACCATTTTAAATGTAAAGTGCTAGAAACCAAGCAAAAAATATCCAGCGCAAAAAAAAATCTACTTAATATGAAAGCGTGTTTAGTATTAAGAAATAATAATATACATTGTGTTTTTTTTGCCATTAATAAGGTTTGTTGTCTATATTTAGTTCTCTTTCAATTACTAAAAGTAAATTTAGTAGAGTGGATTATTACATCAACAAGTAACACAAAGAAAAACAGAATTCAAATCCTCTGCTGTTTAATCCACCATAACGGTTAATCCAGAAAATATCGGTAAACGGGCATATTTACCTTAAAGTTAATTCGATGATTTTAAAAATCTTGGAGTTGGAGAAAATCAATAAAAACAGTTCGATCTTCAGTGTTCAGTCAATTTCATGAACGGTTTACTGGTGTTATAATCCATTGGCTTTCGGATTTATCCGGAGCACAAAGGCACTGGTGGTCTGTTTTATATGTGTACGCTGGCCAAATAATCCAGTCGACATTAGACAGGTACTCATATTTCCAGGTGATTTCTGCCAAATAAGTCGTCTCGTTTCGATATACGTTGAGGTCTTATGTTAGGTCTCAAACACTCTTATTTTTTATGTCCAACAAAGAGAATTAACTTTTTTAGTATTAGTAATTTCTAAAGTAAAACTTATTCATTAAGTTTTCAACTGTCGGTGGTGCTGTGGTAGCGTATGTGCTGTGACTGCTGTGCTGAGGTCTCGGTCTCGATTTCTGGGTCAGAGCCAACATTTCTATGATCGGTATAGTTTTTATTCGGATTTTCAGAATTATCTATGTATATATATGTATTAACAAACAAAAAACATGAGGATTCTAGTTAATCAAGTCTGCATAATACAAGCTCCACTAAGTTTGAAACTAGATGGCATTGTGTTTGTAAACATTTTAAGAAAAGAGAACAAATTTATATACTACACTACACGGATGTCACACCGCTTTCTACTCCTCAAGGTGTTGCGGGTTTAAACTCCACATGGAACAACGCTTTGTGTGATCCACGCACTGTTGTTTTGAGTCTGGGTGTACTTTGCGACCGTTTCATGTATGTTTGTAAAGTCTTCCATGACACAGGATACATTTCTAATGTCACTTGTCTTTTTAAGTACAAAAAGATATGTTATATGTCGGCAGACTTCATGCTTAGGGCACTCTCTGTAAGTCAATCTTTGGGTGAGTTGACCTAATTTGCATTAGGTGTGCATAATTATTATCATTATACGCTTAGTCCCAAAATAGAAGCATTTATGATGTAAAACAATGAAATTGACATGTTTGTATTCCACTGGTTTCTAGAAATCTCACATTATTCAGCTTTGTGTGTGTTGACTTTAGTTGTCAAAACGCTTACTCGGGTAATGTCAGTCAACCGATGCGAACCACACACATGTGATCTCACACGTTTGTAAATCTACATGACAGAGTAAGTCAAAGGCAAGCAATCATAGAAGACGTTAACGTGTGCCATGCAATTAATTGAACTAATTAACTACTTACTACCATATATATGTAGAAAGGTGCATATAATACGTATGTATGTATTTAGGAACATTTTTGTCACAATCATTATGTGTGTATTACATCTGGCTTTCATCAATAACTGTTAAAAGTGCACTTCTGGACATAAATCTCTACTTTGAAAAGAGATTTTGGTCTACTATACCACGTTGGCCAGACAGCTTGCTATAGGGTTTTTCTAAGTTTACCTTCTTTTTACAATGATGTTGTCCTGTGTAGTTTGTTCTTTTAGCAGCCTCTTACGACACCTATGGGAAGAAAAGGGATTGTCACACTCTGTAATCGTAAGCCGTCATCACACCATAATCTATCCAAATGATAACTCTTAAGTAAATGTTCTTTTTCTATTTTAAAACTAAAAACTGTCAATACTGGGAATTATATACACTTTTTGTATGATTATAAATTAGTTTTTTTAAGCTTTAAATAACAAATGTTGTAAATGATGTTGCAATGTTTCTCCTGTAAACCATAGGTTACGTATTACTAAGTGTTTCTAGTATGTATTTATATTAACATGGAATATTTATTCCATATAAAAAACTTCGTGAATCACACACAACAGTAATCCATACTTAAACGCTTACATGTTAAAGTGAAGATTCTCAATATTTTTATTTAACGTCAGACTGTAATTTTCGCCTACGTTAAACACAAAAGGGGTATCTTAGTAAACGAGAGGCATAGAACAGGTTAAAATTGACTAGCTCCCCAACCCTTCAAACTATTGTTGAAGTTCAGTCAAAGCATCTGGCAGGGACAGCGAGGATTATACCTGCGCCCCTCAACGATTAGTATCTTAGCTATGAGTTTGTATATCTGTTGCTGAAGGTAGATAAACTTGACGCTTTTGCTGTGTTTGAAACATACTGAGTTTCCTTGTTTAGTTGTATATTGAAATTGACGAACCATTATACTTTGAATATAGTTTCACAGTATACTACTGAACCATAACGGAACTTTAGAGTAATTTTTATTGAAAGTTAGATATCGTTGTTTATATATACTTTTACAGTTATTTAGAATTAATGCGTGGATGGCGTAGTGGTTTAAAAGATCACCACGCCGCTTCCTACTGTACTGAGTGCTTTGGTTTCGATTCCCATGCAGGACAATAGTTTGTGTGATCTACAAATTATTGTTTTGAGTCTAGGTGTTCTTTGTGCTTGTTTCATTTGTGAGTAAAGTGCCCACATTTTTTTTAAAAGAAATATAATAAATACAAATGTAAATTAGTTGAAAATGAGTACTTTTATATCCAGCTGATACAAAGAAAAACAAAAGATTATTCTTTCTTTAATCGGATAAATAGTGCTTTCCGTTTCCACACACAAAAGAGCGCATATTATTATTATTATTACGAGTATTTCCAACAACATTCTATTAAACACAATCAACGGTTTCGGCCGATATCCAAACATTTGCTGAGTGATAAGTATGTGTTTGACTGTCTGTCATTCGGCCCACGCGTTTCTCAGAAACCATTTTGTAATGCAAATAATGACGACTAGACACGTTATATGTACAACCGGATATTGGGTTATAAGGTAATTATTGATAGAGGTAATATATAGTTTTTAGATGAGTGCATTTAAACAAAAATTCAACTATGTAGCAATCCATGCGATAGCGGATTAGTAGGTAGGTGACGCTGATTTCAGCATGAACGGGCCGGCTCGTCTGGGGCAGTGCTACCCTCCCACAGAAGACCAACCTAAAACGACAGCATCCGTACTGTCGTGTTTCGTTGGTGGGTGAGACCGGAGGCCCATTGATGCAGGGATGACAGTTATCGTGGTAATGGTGCGCACCTTACACTGCCACGATGACTGTCCTGCCCTTTACGTTCCCAAGTGAGGCGTAGAAAATCGTAATAGGCCGCCATAATGACCCATACTGCATTGTCAGCATTCGCAATGAGTATGGTGACTACAACTTTTGGATTCTATTCATGCTTTGCATCAGGCAGAGTAGAGTCACTTTAGCAGGCTGCTAAAATAAAGAGAAAATTAATATTGCTAACCCTGTAGCCACCAGTCTGGTCAGTGGTATAGTAGTGTATAAAGTAAAGTGGACCGCTAAAGGCTGATGATGTGATGTAGCTAAATATTACAGTGGAAGTTCCTTATTCGCGCTTCCTTTATTCGCGTTTTCACTATTCGCGGATTGAAAAATGCGATCCAATTCCTATATTCGCGGTCTAAGATTTCTTTATTCGCGGATCGAATCGAAATATCGATGCGTACATGTACCTACCTAAAAAAATGCATTCGCTATCCTTTGTCGACACGTCAGTAGAAGGATAAAAAATAAAATAGACCTTATTACAACGACGTCTAGATTGTGATTTCTAAAGTGATCGGCGTTGTTTGTTTTATGCGGCAGTTTCTTTGACGTAAGCCGCCTTCGCCGCAGTCGGTGTTTTTGAGAATACACAAACAGAATGTGTAGGTAAAATTATGTATCTTATTACTCAAAACATAAAGTAATTTATTAAATGTTGCCACAATAGGACGTTCTGTCCTCGGGTAAGAGCCGCATTGCGTGTTTCGTTGTTTTACTTTTCCATTCGTTACAAAAATTCTGATCGAGTAACACGTGTCTTTCGCTGTAATAATGTCAACCAAAAAAAATGAAAAACGTGTTTCGATGCGAAAAAAATCAGTGTTACCACTTAAAGTGAAAATAGAAATGCTTGATCGTTTACGACTTGGAGAGTCGTTTGCATCGATATCACGTTCATTCAATGTCAACGAATCAACTGTACGATCGATAAAAAAATCCGAAGATAAAATAAGGTCGTCTGTAGCTTCAACTTCACTGTCAGCGAAAATTGTTCGTGATCCAGCAATAGAAAAAATGGAAGTGGCGTTGTCATTATGGATAGAAGACCGCAATCAAAAAAGGGTGCCTCTAAGTGGTCCATTGGTACGGGAGAAAGCAAAGCGTCTTTACGCACATTTTAAGGAACCTGGTGGTAGTGGTGGTGGTGAATGTATAGATGGAGGATTTCAAGCATCGGAAGGTTGGTTCAATAAATTTAAAATGCGACAATCATTGCATAACATGAAAATCGTTGGAGAAGCTGCATCTGCAGACACTGCTGCAGCAGAAAGATATCCAAACGAATTTGCGAACCTGATAGCTGATGGAGGGTATAAGCCTGAGCAAGTATTTAATGCAGACGAAACTGCACTGTTTTGGAAAAGAATGCCAAACAAAACATTCATTTCTAAAAGCGAAAAGTCTGCCCCTGGATTTAAGGCACCAAAGGATAGAGTTACATTGCTGCTTTGTTCTAATGCATCTGGAGATTGTGTTATTAAACCACTCATGCTTTATAGATCTTTAAATCCTCGTGCGTTAAAAAATCAAAACAAAGACGACCTGCCAGTGTTTTGGCGTGCTAATAAGAAAGCGTGGGTTACAAGCGCTATTTTTTGTGACTGGTTCCGGAATTGTTTTGTGTCTGAAGTTGAAACTTATTTGAAATCAAAGAATTTAGACTTTAAAGCAGTTCTAGTTGTGGACAATGCACCAGGTCATCCACGCGAACTTGAAACTATGCATCCAAATATAAAAGTGACATTTTTACCTCCCAATACGACGGCTTTGCTTCAACCTATGGACCAAGGAATAATCCAGGCCTTTAAGCTTTACTACATTAGACGAACCTTCAAAATCATACTGGATAATATGGAATGTGATCCTGATATGAATGTTATAGAATGCTGGAAGCAATTTGACATAGCGAAATGCATCGTAAACATAAAAGAATCATTGCAAGAATTGAAGGCATACACATTGAAATCATGCTGGAAAAAACTGTGGCCTGTTCTGACAGCGGAAAATGAGGAAGAACCTGTGCAAATTCAAAGTTTAACTACAAACATTGTCGAAATTGCGAGTGGAATAGGACGAGATGGGTTCGATCAGATAGAATCAAGTGATGTTCAGGAACTTCTTGAAGCACAAGATGAAGATTTGACTGAAACCGACTTGGAGGAAATGTTAAATTCGCAACCCATCGAAGAAGAGGCTTCAACAAGCGCTGAAAACGTAACATTTAATTTGAAAAATCTTAGTGAAGGTTTAAGAATGGCAAATGAGCTTTGTGATTTCTTTATGAAAATTGATCCATCTATGGAACGAAGCCTTATTTTTAAGAGGCAAATTGCTAATGCCACTGCTGAATATCAGTCTGAGTTGAAGGAGCTTTTAAAAAATGCCAAACAAGAAAAAATTATTAAATTCTTTAAACCATTGCCTAAACCTGATGATAATATGTAATTAATCAACCTGTGTGATCAGAAAGTTCAATTAAACATTTTTTTATCTACAATTTGCTTTTTTATTTCGTCATCTAGGCACGTATCCCCTATAACCCCATACAAATTACCATTCCATATTCACGGTTTCTGTATTCGCGGCATATTTACGGAACGCATACCCCGCGAATAAGGAACTTCTACTGTATTTACTTATCATCTTATAGGCTTTCTATCTAAGGTACCTCTTACTAGCTGACCTACGCTACTTCGTTTGCGTCTCTGAAAATGAAATTTTTTTCGGCGAGCAACATTTTTCTTTGATGCTAGACTCCTGTTGTTCGTAGCGTAATGTTATAGAACCTTTCTTATATCCTATCTTTATTTATACCCTATATGACCTTCTTGCCCGACAAAAGACTATCCAAAATTAAAATATAATAATTTTTCAATTCGGGTCAGTAGTTGTGGAGATTAACGTGTTTAAATAAACAAACTAAAATATTAAATCTTTATTATGGATTAAGTAGAAAATAAAATACTTAAATATTCTTTTTATATTAACTTCGTCCGTCAGTTACAAAAAAATAATGTTGAGAAAATATAAAAAACAATTTCTATGTAAGATTAATCTTTCAGTCGACAACTCTTTTCACCCCTCACGTATGCAGGCCTGGGGTCCTTTTAGTAGTTGGTCTAAAGGAAAGGAATATAGCGATGTTAATACATTATGTACGATTTAAAAAATCCCTACCAGTCCGAGTACTGTTTTACATTCCCGTGTTGTAGATTTGATCAAATCCTACATAAATATGTGGTGGTATTAGCTGTAAAGTATTGTGGTGGAGCTCGGATTAGATGTTAACAATCTCTCCCATCACCATCGTCAACTTATCGCCGTTCACTTTTAAAGAAAAACCTTTTATCATCACTAAAGTAAATAGTCTTCACAGAAATTAGTATAGTCAGTGTATAGTTGAGTATGTTAGGTAACTCAAACCCTTATTGAGGCTACATGATAATCCTACTAACCTTAGAATAAAACCAGGACATTAAATGCGGCCTGGACTGCGAAACTTGTTTAGCGTTTCTATGAAATGTTTAATTAATAATCCAGTGTATAAACTATACAGGACCTCTTCTAACTTGTATCGCAATTGCTAAGCGTGAGGGTCGTTTAAGTATTCAGCCATCTTTCCACCTGGAAGTGACTCCGGGCCCTCCCTGAAGGGTCTATTGTAAGGCGCAGACAGACACGCCGGCTTCATTATGTATAGATCGACGAGATCCTGTAAGTAGTGAACTTGGTGCAGGTATTGTGGGTTTTTTGCCATGTCTGGTGTTTGTACGGTGTGGTAGAAACTTATACTATGTAACATCGCATTGTCGTTTTGGAAAAATAAAGAAACAAAGGCTCACATACTAAAAAAAATTAATCCATATATTTGCAGTGGTCTGGGTTTATAACTTTTCATAATTTGAATGTATTTACTGAACAAAAATCTGACTGATAGATCGTTTGTCCATCTCGGGAATCGAATCTCAAATTTTAAGTATCGGTCAGGTACTCTTTTTTTTATTAATTATCGATTCTTGAATGTATTTGGAGTTTACTTCTTAAGAATCGGTTTTTTGATATAAGGCGCCCGGCCCGGTATGAGAAAAATGTGAAGAGTAAAATCTACTAAACGAATGACCTCGCTACGTTTTTGGTGCGACTGCATTAGTTTTGGTGCGGCTGCACTGGTTGTGAGTGTATTAAGACGTATATAGAGTATGCTGCAAAGCGACTATATCTATATGTTATTTTCATTAATTTGTTAATTTACCCTTTCATACGGTATCAATCTTTTTTCAGTTAATTTCAGTTAAATAAACTTTTTTTGCGTCTATTTTGACAATCGTACTTAAGGAGTAAACCCCAGTCGTGCGTCGGAGCTGACACACAATTTTTTAAATTATCTATTGAATATTGGTGACCGCTTGATATTAAGACAGATAAGTGGACAGTTAAATAAATTTTTCTTATAAGATTTCCTTTTTAATCTGTGAGAATTAGCATCGTAAATAATAACATGATTGTCATCTTATACTTGTTATGTTATTTATTTTATTATTTTATTTATTTTATTTATGTATGTATGTATATAGACTTACATCAACTTAAGTATGTATATATGTATTTGTATAAATCTTAGTATATGATAAGTTTGTATATGTCTACTTCTTTTATTCAACACCTGAAACGCACCTACATCCTATTTTCTCTGCTTTACCCAAAGGTTGACTGGTAGAGAATGTCTTAGGCATTAAGTCCACCTATGCACATAAAGTGCGTAATGTATAAATAAATAAATATATATGTTTGTTTATAGCCATACACAGAAAGGACAGTAATATTATTATTGATTGTCTAGATTGCCAGACATTCTAGTCAAAAACAAAACATTTTTCAATATTTCATTAATTTAAAAAATAAATACCACACTTAGATTACATTACTTTTATTGACAGATGTCTATTAAACTTCGTTTAAAATTCAGCTGTTTAAGGTCGTGTAGAATATAGTCGTAAATTATAATGTCTTGAGCAGAATTTTAAAATTTAATCAGTCACAGATTTAATATGCCATCGAAATAAACATGACGTCTTTTCTCTTCAAATCTCGTTTTGGTCCTTACCAACTTAAATTAACTAGACTGTTGGCCTGACAGCTGTTGATCGTGACTGACTGTGTTTTTTTTTATTTATAGCCTGCCACTGTGCTCTAGCGTGTGATAAGCGTGATCATTTGTATTAAGCTTAGATATACTTGATTTAGAAATCTATACCTATAAGTATAACAGTTGACCAGTAGTTTATGTGTCTAGCGGTTAGTATATGCAACTGCCAATCAAAAGGTCTTGAGATCGATTTGCGGGTCGAGCCAAAAACTGTTATTGGGTTACAGCCCAGAGTTGGGAAGTTGGGTCTTAATCCTCGTGCCTCGGAGAGCACGTAATGCCTTCGGTTTTGCGCCTGATCTCTCCCAGGTCATGTCGAATATCCGTCCGATCGGACTGTGACAGTGTGGGAACAGAAAGTACACCTATGTTTGCGCACACTAGTGCACTATTATATCCCCTGCATTATTGGCTGGTCTCTATAACATATGTTTATACTCCAATAAAAAAAATGTACGTCCGTAATATAAGCTTTATGATATAATTATTCATATCAGTAACGTTGCACGATTAACGAACATCAACAAAACACGGCTCGAAGTAACATTCACCAAAAACAACAGAAATAAACACGTGTGTGTTGTATCGGTCGCTTTTTCAACATAAAATTAAAAGGCAACTATCGAAAATACACCCGACGACACACGATTTATCGTCGAACAGCAATTAACCCGAATATCTCAAAACTTAAACATCGCTATTGTAAAATAAGGCCAGTTACACGACATTTTCGTGGACAGTATCGTAAATTTTCAACTGCGACTCGAACGCAGTGGCTGTAACTGTTTCCGTTTCTCGTTTGCAACCACCCTTAAAATTGCGAACCGTTTTATAGAGCCAGTGTGTCATGTATTTATTATTGGATTTTCGGTTTTTAAATGGGGGTTGTAAAGTTGGTAATGATTGTTGTTAATTTGACGGCGGATGATTTATATTGCTGACTGTCAATATATGTTTGAAACGAGGTGGGTATCTTATCACGTATTGACAGAGTGTTATGTGGCCTTAGGGTGAGATTATTGTTCGTTTTTTTAAGGTACAACTTTTATTTAGTTATTACATTGTTTCTCAGTAAACCAAAATAGGCTTTAAAAGAAACTTGATCTTAGATCGGATTTAAGGACTCGTGGCTTAGATCTTTGCATATCGCTCAATCGATTTTTAGTTTTTTTTAAACTCTTGGACATGATAAACTAAATTCCATAGCTTTTCAATGTGTCAAGTAAAGTCGCGATGTATTGTTTTCTTTTTGTTTTATGACTTCACTAAAGTGGATGCTATTTTGGTGCAGACTCACTTAGTTTTTGTTATGCCGGTTTTTATTTTTATTTTTTTCTAATCAATTAGCCGTAGGATGGCAATGAAGCGTAGGATTACCTTAGCTAAATACGGATCAATTTTGGTTTAAAGTTTTGCTGGCGAATAACTTTAAAATAAACAAAACTATGTATGGAAAAAACTGTCTTATGGTATTTTTAAGGATTGTATGAAACTTAATAGTGTAAAGAATCATATAGATATACAGTCTTAATTTTCCTAATTTAATTTGTTTGAATAATCTGAATTCCTTATCAGTTTCTTGAATCTGTAAAAATTTTTAAAACTAGACCTTTTTTTTTGCGTGGGGAATGCTTTCCACACCATACTCTCCAGCGGGACGAAGGGCGTGTGTGGGACTCCCAGAAAACCGGTTTACCCACTAAACCCCGCGGCGACCTACCTCGGCAGTCGAGAGGAGCTCCAGGAATGCATTAGCGGTTTCTAGAGTCCTCCCTGAAAACTAGACCTAGCTATAGTTGTTTAGTAGCCAATTTTTAAAACTTCATCCCATTGCTTTAATCCACTTCTATGTTGTAACTCAAAGGCATTTTTTTTTAATACAACACCCGCATTTGCAATTTATCCTGTGTTGCGGGTTACTTTCCAAACGTACGTAAGACACGTACACAAAGAACACTCAGACTCAGTACAACAATTTGTGGATCACACTTAGTGTTATCCCGTGTGTGGTATGAACCCACAACACTCAGCGCAGTAGAGAACGGCGTGACATCCGCTTAAACCACTACGCCACCGTGCAGTCAAGTTTCTTTACTTGTCTTTTTGTAGAAACTTGTTTCTTCATACTTAGTTTTTTTTTAATTAGAATGATTGAGTGCAGTTTATGAATCATTTATACTGGAACTAAGACTGCACGGTTGGTTTAGTGGCTTAAGCGGTCGCCACGCCGCTCTCTACTACGCTGAGTGTTGTGGCCTTAAACCCCACATGGGACAACACTTTGTGTGATTCACAAATTATTGTTCTGAGTCTGGGTGTTCTTTGTGTGCGTTTCTTGTATGTTTATATAGTACCCCACGAGAAAGGATTGATTTCTAGTGCGAGCGTTGTAATTTAAAAAAGAAATAAAAAATACACCCCACTAAAGTCGACTGGTAGAAAATACCTTTCGCCAGAATCCCAAATACTAAATGCTCGGTGTACAATAGCGATGTTAATAGAATAGCGCCATATTTTAGGTACATTTTAATATTGTTAAATAAAGAAAACAATTTTTGTTTGGTTATAATCTTCATCATTTGAATAACAACAAAGGCGTTTTAATCGCTTAGCTACAATAACTTCTAGTTAATAACAAAAGAGAATAAAAAATAGAACAACTAAAATCCATTAGTTTTAAGTAAACCTCTGGTATGTACAGTCAGCAGAAACTTTAATAATATCTCGCAAAAATATTTATTGGATTTTGGTCTTTACCTTTATCGATATAAAAGTATAAATTCCATAATCACAATGTGCTTTGGGGTGGAAGCGTAGGGTTGGCTGGACTCCAATTTTAGGGAGTTTTAATTGATTCTGTCTATGTTTGAATATACATTGAATAGGTAGTATTTTATATCTACATAGCCATAAAATATTTAGCTTATAACATGAAGATATAATATATTTATTTTTTTATTTATTTAATTTGCGGACTGAAATTATATAGGAAAGTCAACTTTGGTACTAGCGAATTCGTGGTTAAAACGAAACTGCACTCAAACTGTAAACCTTACACTGCCACGATGACTGTCATACCTTTTACGTCCCCAAGCGGGGCGTGAAAAAGCATCTCACTAGGCCTCCATAGTGTGGGTCACCATACTGCAGACAATGAGTATGATATGATGACCACAACTCTTGGATTCTATTCGTGCTCCGTTAGGCAGAGTAGAGTCACTGTGGCAGGCTCTCAATATAGAAAAAAAAACTAACGTAAGCAAAATTTAACTTTTCTTTTGTGGTTAACTACAAAAGAAAATTTAATTTTTAAACAGTTCTTTCAAGAACACTAACCACAATGGGTTCCATCTATAAATTCTATTAGAGCATCGAATAGGAAATTTCCCAACAATGAAGGTAGAAAATTGCATTTTATTATAGAAAAGCTTTTGTGAGCACGTTGGTAAATTCACTTAAGTATTTGGTGCTAGAACATGATAAACACGGTGCTACTATCGGTTCGATGTTTGCGATCGTACGTGTTAATAATTTAATATCGCTACTGGATTTATCAGTAAATATATTCACATACCTACCTATGACTATTAGATTTTAATTTATGATTACAAAAAATAGCAAACTAGCTTAGGCATTATACAGAGAAATTAACAAGAATACTCTATTAGGACCATTAAGTAGTAGTAATATTAAACATATAACGCTTTCTTAATCTATGTGTTATTCTATAAGTAATTATTTTATGACTTACAATGAAAAAGTAAAAAAAAATATATACACAGTGTTCGTTTTGGACCGCAGTTTGAAAAAAATATGCAAGGAGTGCGTCAACGTCGGTAGTGTACAAGTGGGGTGTAAACCCACGACCACTTGATCGCTAGTGTGACTCCCTAGCTTTTATAGACCCACTTAAACTGATGGCTTTCTGATTTTTGTGCGTGTTTTTAAATGAAATATCAGGACGTTCACTCGGCTAGTTGAATAATTGGTTAAGTAGTATTAAGCACATTACGTGTCAAGCATTGTTTTTGAACACCCTATTTTTTAATGCGTAAAAGAAGTTTCCAATTGATTTGCATCTGAGGTCGTTTAGAGCGTGAATTGGGATTTTTGGTATATTTTGTCTGAATTACATCTATTACCCACATTCGTAGATGATCAATTCAAACCATGTTTTCTACATCGTGATATTTTTATGTAATCCTTACGTCCTTTAAATTAATCCTTATACAGGTAAATTGTCTAAATAAATTATTTTCTTTTTCTTCTCTTTTAAAAGACAACTCCCGCAGTAGGATTATATCCTATGTCACAGGGGACTTTACAAACAGAAAAAATGGACTTTAAGAACCCCCAGATTCGGAACAATAATTTGTGGATCAAAGTGTTGTCCTGTGTGAGGTTGGAACTCACAACGCTCACCGCAGTAATATGCGGTGACGCCGTTTGTGCAATCGAATCATTAATGCGTTATAATCTATTAGTAGTGTTCTGAAAAACATACTATTATTACTATTATTATTTATACATTTAATTATTTTACAGAAAATAAATAACTAATTTATTAACAAATTAGTTACAAGCTCTCTCATTAAAATTTTATCTATTTTATTTCAAAGAGCGTGCTTTGTAATAGTTGTTGAGCATTTAACAAAAATGATAGAATATATTCTAACCAGTTTTAATAAAGGAAAAGTACGCACATACGATAATATACGTACGAGTAAGCCATGAGTCAAGTTCGAGTTTATAGTGAGTTACTAATAACAAACCAATAGTTACATATTTGTTCATCGAATCAAAAGTGAATTATGAAAATTTTAGTACGCACCACTCCCCTCCTGTGTAGCCATATTTAAAATTAATAATCAATGTGGCGAGATAACGAATACCAGTTGCAAATTCGTTATAACTTTTATTGAAGCAGATATTTTGAATTGCTCTTGTCTTTACAGTTATTATGAAAAAAAATATTGAATTTGTTAGACCGACATTTTCGTTCACGGTAATAATTGTGCGAATATTTTAGGTACTCTCATGTTAGAACGAAATAAAATTGTTAATTGTGGCGACTTCTACATACAGCGCAACCAAAAGATAAACTACAGCACCATCTACAGAAGGCACACCGAACTACAAGTTAACTACTAATCCTGCATCGCGATGTAGAAATTCTCGTGCCGATTAGGATATATATAACTTCTCAACTTCAACTCTTGGGACGCGGGTCGCCAGGTATGATCACCTCACCTGGTCGGAAGATCCTTTTGTAACTATTGTACGATAAATGTATGTAGTACTTGTGTATGTTATTTCTATTAAATAGTTGGACAAATGTCTTAAGACGATCTCAAAGGTCACTAGAAACCGTTGGATGCAGGCTGCTGACGACCTTTTGTTGTGGAGAACCTTGTCGGAGGCCTATATCCAGCAGTGAACGTCTTTCAGTTAAGATGATGATGATAAGACATAAATTATACTACCAAAAAAGTGCTGTTACGTCTCTGGTTAATTAGAGACTATATCAATGGAGAAATTTGAAACTGAATAAAAGTTTACATGCAATGCTCGTGCGTATTTGAAATTTCAAATTTTTCAGCAATAAAGTGTATCAAATGGTGTTTTTATCGCCTTACCTCTTTAAGATACATTTATTTGAATGAATTAAAGAAAATTCTAAATTTCAAAGTATTAACCGTTACTATCTCTCCGCCAAAAAAAACATTTTAAAAAGGATCTTCATTCTTGATTACCCCTGCATCATGTATCCGTGTGTCCCGGCGCGGTGATGCGTGACGCAGGGGCGCGGTCACAAATCATTCCGTGTGCACCCATCCGATAAATTAGATTCGCCTAAATACTGAAAATGCTGACGCCACTGAACAATGAAATGTGACATACTAACAGAGTCATTGTAGCTTTTGTTCGTATTCCTTTTCTATAATTGGCCTTATTTGTTGTCGATAAACCTAGGGTTGCCACTTGTAAGATTGGCTTTTAACAGTAATGTGTAAGATTGTTCGTATCGTTGTTCGGTTGCTAACATCGTATTATTATCACCAAAGTTGGTTATACAAATTGCTTGCTGTTGTGTGGCTGGCTACAAATCCTCTGTTATAAGCCGCCCTTACCGCACTCAATGCTTTGAACCAGAATAGATTGTATATGAATTGAATAGGTGATCTCACTCAATAGTAAAACAAAATGCCAAACCTGCAGGCGTTGTATTTTTATTGTCTTGTTAAGTGATTATCTCTATTGCTTATGAGAAGGAATAGTTTTGTTAAGTACTAATAGTCCCAATTTACATTGAATACTTATTTTCCTTTGAAGTGAATCTATGTAACTTTAATAAATAGTAAGACACTGTCCCATTAATCAGTCAACTATCAAAATATTACCTTCCAGTGCAGAACGAAGTCTTCCAAGGAGCACCAACAAAACGATACTTCCCAACCATCTCCACCCACCACTCTCTTCAACTCGTCTTTGTATTGTCGTGGGCGCCCTCCATAGGATGTTATATTTTTCCTCTAAATTGTGTTATGGCTACTATAAGAGTACTTATTTACAAGTCCTGACATTTATCATGACCCTTTCAATTCATAGCATGTAATATGTATATTTACGTATTTCGAAAAAGGTACGAGTAAAAGCGATACGTTATCACGGCTGGCTTTCAAGCCCAGCACTCAATCGTCTCTTTGCCTGACTGTAGTCAATTTGTGATGTATGGAAATATTTCGTAGACAACCCTTTTCGAATTGCCTTCGTAAACGCCCTTTGTCGGGTAAAAATTGGCATATTTTATTTGTACTTTTTCTGTTTTTTTTTTTATTTCTTTGTGCTGTGTGTTATACACACATAGTTTAGTCCATCTAGGTTTTATTTGAGAAAAAACTTTTTGTGTTTAGCTGATGTAAGTCTATTTGGGAAAGATTGAATTTATAAACTAAACGTGATTTAACAATTTACAAAGGAATAAATTGTTATTATGTTGAATAGATTTTAAGGACAATGCTTTGCATTTTTTTTTGGTTTTGGTACATCTCATACACGGCCATCTGGTCTCAAATTAGGTATTACCTGCGCTATGATAATGATTATGCGGATATTATGCCTTTTCCTTTCACGAATTCGGTAGGTAGACATTTGAACACTTTTTAATTATTTTTTTAAGCACTTGTGAGTGATGAGTTGCAAGTGTCCATAGAGGACGGTAATCTCTTACTATAGTAATCTCAACCTGCCTGATAGTTTGCCCACTGCGACGCCTTCGTAAAGCATAAGGTGAGACTACCCGCACTTGGTCGCCTAGATTGTTTGTACTGTCGGTACTTCTACACACACACACACACACACATACACAGCTCTGCATACTTTGTCTCATTTATGCGGTGATTGCACACGCTGATGACAGGATTCCGAGATGTTGATAGTCTCTAAGTACAATCCGTAAAGAGGACTGCGGTTTATGTAGCTTAATCCAGCAGTTTGATCCTTACTCCACTCCAGCAAGTACTCTGCTATTGCTGACTTGTTCATTTGACGGTTATTCCCAACGGTTCGAAACATCGGGACATAGAAGGTATCCTAAATTTTTAAATAATTTTAACACAAAAAATATATCTGTATAGGTGTGAAAATCTCAAAATTGAAATCTGATTTATGTTAAAAAATAAATATTATCATCTTTTTGAAGAATTTTAAATTTTCCACGTGTATATAATTTACTTTTCCTTACACACACGTGATGTTTAAGTATACAAGCAAGTTCCATTACATAAATTGCCAAAAGCTTTTTCCGTTATTTAATATGAATTCCTCTTCTACGTAAGGTAAGTACATATTTAATGGATGTTGTGCCATCTTATCGGAGGCAGATGAATCCTTCAATGTGTAAGCACTAAATCACACGGGTTCTGAGAGGATTATAAAGTACATTATTAAGATTCTTTCTCTTATACTTCTCATTTTTTTATAATCTTCATTTATGAGAAGAGTTGCATCAATCACCATCATCGACCTATTACAGCTTACTGCTGGATATAGACCTCTCATGTTGCACGCATTTATGATTGATACGTGACTTCTCGATTCAATGCGAGATGGGTTTCTCTTCGGTAATTTTATGTCCATTGTGATTAAAAAGATTCATCATCGCAGCCGTTAGATCTCTAGTGCTTGATCTGAAGTCTACTGAACAATTTTCAGACACATGAGACGGTCTTCTATAGTCTTCACTCTAAAGTTCTTCAAACCTTTACAAGCTTTGTGTTTTTTTTAAGTGCCTGCCAAAGTGACTCTACCTGATGGAAAGCATAACCCAAATAGAATCCAAGAGCTGTGGTCACCATACTCATTGTAAATGCAGACAATACAATATGGTGACTAACACTATGGTGACCTACTCGTAGTGAGATACTTTTTCACGTAAAAGACAGGACAGTCATCGTGGCAGTGTAAGGCTCGCACTATTACTACGATAACTGTCACCCCTGCATCAATGGGCGTCCGATCTCGCAGTTACCAACGAAACACGACAGCACAGATGCTGTCGCTTTAGAGGGTAGTACTGCCCCAGTCGAGCCGGCCCGTTCGTGCTGTAATCAGCGTGGCTCTACTACCTTTGTAATGAGTTCATGTTACTCAGAAAATAGCAAAAGTGTTTTGTATACACAAGGTATGGCAACTTATCAAATCCATCAGATTTCAATCATAAAATGTTCTATCAATCAATACTAGATATAATTTAAGATGTCTGCAACATCTTTTTCCCAATTGCGTAGTAACGCAATCGACATCAAAATTGGCTATTAAGGTTTCTACGTAAATCACAGGTTTCTGAAGCCACCTCGGTGCGCGCTTAAAGCGTCCTATCACGCGACTCTTGTATCAAATTTTCGTTCACACATAATAAAACGCATTAAATTGGCCGTATAATACAACGTAGTGTAAGCATATTGGTAGCGAACTGTAGAATTGTAACATTGATATTTAGAAAAAATAAATAGCGTTATTTGTCCTCAAATTACAAATAGCATGTATTTATTGACTCTAGTAAAATAAACACACACACACTCACCACACACCACCCTAAAACACAAACTAAAAACTCCCTTTTATACAGAACAGCCCAAACAATTTTAAACATGACTTTTTGATATATAATGTTTTTTTTTACTAAATACTATGATGTTAATATGTCATGTTTTGGCATTTTTTTGCTCTATATTTTAAAATAATGACTACTGTGATAGCTCTCACCTAAGTTGATAAAAAGCCGGAAAAGCCATCCTTATATTCAAAATTTGAACCAATAAACTATTATGAGTTGCTCTACTTAGCTCAATAATATCGTCGCTATCTTTTGGAAGATATTGTTGCTCTTCTCTTTGAGTAGTGACAAAAGTTGAATGTAAGGATTGTCCTACTGAAATAATAACACCTAAACTCTAATACTTACCGTCTCTGAAGTTTTTTATACTGAAGGCTCCGATTTCCGGTTATTCTATTCAGCCTATAGATGATAAATAATTATAAAAACTTATAAATATGTTTATAACTGTCACTACGGTGTGACAGAGGGCTTATCACAGACCGCGATACACATACACATATCAGTCGGTCGAAGCAATCTCACTTCAATTTTACACGCATTTGCACGTAATACGATCAGGTGATGGAATGTTGCGAGATATAATATCACTGTGTAATACATTGCGTGTTCTTATCCATATTAAAGTACTTTATTATACAAAACCAGCAGTGAATATTACACATTGTGTCTGGCACTGCAAATGTGTTTCTTAAGTTCAGTAAGAGTTATATTTGCTCCAAATCGCTGTTTAGAAAATAAATATAAGAATGAGTTGGAAATGTGACATTTTTGATTGGATTAATTTCTTATTTGGTTTTTAACCGACTTCAGAAAAGAAAAAGGTTTGAATTCAAATGATTTTTTGTATATGTTGTGTCTTCATTAGTTGCTATTGGTTCGAACTATTTAGTTTTGTATAACATGATGTCCAAGGTAAGTTTAGAGAAAACAATCCACCTCTAAGGGTCGAAAGTAAGAGATAAAATAAACAAAGCTCACTTTAAAAGAAATATTCTTCTTTCACATTTACAATATAATAACATTTTTTATTTTATTGAAACACAGTGCAGTGTGAGCCGTAGACATAAAACTACTATCAACTGCTACATATCTAAGATGTATTTTAATTTAATCATAAACTATTCACGTTACGAAGAACAATAACAGACAAAACCTGTTATTAACGCTTCCCTGGCAATAATCCGCGTGGGCGGTCATACTGCGACGTGGCCTTAGTTGATCCTATCATATAATTACAATAAACCCAGAGAATTTAATTACTGTGTAAGAGCATCGAGATGCTGCGAACTGAACGTCCACTACAAGCGACTGATAAATAAAGCTATCGCTCTTCTATGAAGCAGTGGTTATACTTATGTTGCGTCTGTTACACATCATCATCATCATCATCTCAGCCACAGCCAGCTCAGGACACAGGCCTCCTCCAAGGTTCTCCAGGGTCTCGTGCCGCCCACATCCAGCGCCTGCCCGCGACCTTCACCAGGTCATAAGACCATCTTAATTATCTGTTACACAACTTTATAGAAATTAAGGATAATTTAATTGTATATACCAAAAACGTGGGGTAACTGTTTTTTTTCTTTAATACTAATTAAAATATTTACTAGCTCATAGATATTCATTTATCTAGGACAAGTTAGAAAGAGTGAGTAAGAGAAAATTTAATGACTTTCTCTATACTTTGTCTCGGTTATGAAATAAATTTGACTATAGTATATGTTGTAGTATATATAATATACTATATTACTATACTAATAAAACATCCTGCAAGACAATCAGAAACGACAAATGGTGAATCGTTCCACATTCAACCGGTATAAATTTTTTCAAATTCTACCGCTTTTTATTTGACATTCTACCGGTATGTTTCATAATACCAGTTTTAACCGGTAGGTTATTCTTGTTCTACCAATGTTATATCTATTAATCTTATACTAATTTGATATTAACCTTCATTAATCACATAATTATACTACTTAATACTTGTTACAAATGTACGTATGAGTAATAAATACGAGTGTTGATTACCAGTAGCTGGTCTTTCTATTTTATAAAAAAGTCTTAACTTGCTTAGTTAATTTAATTTTTATTTTCGTTTCACCGGTTGAACGTGGCATTTTCGTTTACTGACCAGTTGAATGTGAAAAATATACTCATCGGTAGAAAAAGTAGCGGTTGAATGTGAAATGTGTGTTCTATGTTTAAAAATTCAGTTTAAATAATTTTATAATATTTTGAACACTTACTTTTTAGATACAAAAGAAAGAATATGAGTCTGTGAATGATTAGGAAACGTATTTTCTAGATAATTTTCTTGACTTTGGCCCATTATATAAATTTTTAGAAAACTTTTTTGTAAATTTCTGAGTAACAAAAGTCAAATTTACGAGAATGCCAATAAAATGATAACAGATCAAGACATTGCCAATTAAAATACTATCGAATGGTACACCACTAAAATATTTCTGGCAAGATTTATTTCGGTTGGTATCGGCGCTGTTTAATATATGTTTTATTGTTGGCGAACCAGTCGCGTCGCTTAATATAGCGAACTGTATCGCAAATCTCACTATGTGTCTAGACCGTATATTGAGCTGGCGTTTCATGAATTTTAGAATGACATCAATTAATTAAACCGAATTTCGACTGAGCATTATAGCATAGTTGATTAATTTAAAATAATAATTAAGGCCCCAAACGCGTTTTGCGGTTTTCGGTTCGATTGCTCAATTAAATTGGCGCATATTTGTGATTTATTGACTTCTATATTCACGTTGTGTAAATATTGATGTGTGATGGTTTGTTTTGTTAAATATAGGAGTAGTTAATATTTGAGTATACTTTTAATGTTTACACTATACGAAAAATTGGGTGCTATTAAGCACTACATATTTTTTTTTCTTATGAACGTAAAATCTCACTATTTTTATAGGTATCTGTACATCATCATCATCAACCTTCCTTCCTTCGAAAGGAAGTTTTGACCTGCTATACCACGGTAGCCAGACGAGTTGATATAGGGTTTGTTCAAGTTATCCTTCTTTCTGCAATGGTGTTGTCCTGTATAGTTCGTTTTTTTAGTCGCCTTCTAAAACATCCATTCGATGAATAGAGATGGTAACACTGTATTTTAAATCCGTCACCACATGAGCATCTGACATCTGAACATTATATCTTAAGTTCTCAAAAACTTAAAAAGAAACTCTCGTGAAATCCATTTAGTACTCTTTGCTAGGGTTTTTTAAAAGGTACGATACACATAAACGGGTATTAAAGTGTAGAGTTTACAACACTGACGTGAAAAGTTTTGAAATAATTTGTGACGGGACTTGTTTATGTCGAATTTACTTTACGAGTGTTGTACAGGGCCGATCGTAAAGTTTGGTTTTTTTCATATGTTCAGGATGCCGTCACACCGCAGTGTATTAAATTTTACAGAAAAAAATAAGTAAATAAACTACCTGTGTGTGAAGGAGAACTACTTTTCAACGGGATAGAGTCTAATGGGCCATGACGTCCATTCGGGGAGGACCTGAATTCATAGGGTTCGTTTCCTTCCCAGAGCAGGGTGTCAGAGGTGGGCTGTCGGGGCGGTTTATAGTTTGAACACCACGTACTCCTGACTTCTGTATTCTAAGGATCAGTTGATCGGAAGGTATTTTTCACCCCATCAATAAAAAATCTGTAATTTTAATTTTTTTTTGATATAATTATTAGATTAAACTATAGATTATCTATTACTATACTTCTTATATTCTATACGACCACCACCTTGAACCGGGACCACCTAATGTGTATTAATAAAAAAGATATAAAAGAAAAGAGGACCGAAACGGAAGAAAAATCTAGATTGAAATCTCTTTTGGAGCGGTTTTCAAATTTTGAACGAAATTGAAACTCTTTGAGTTTCTGAACCTACAACAACATCTTGACATTATGACATTTAACCGATTTCATAAAACAGGAGATGTGAAATGATTCTATTGACATTATTAATGAATGGATTTCAAATATTAATTTTTACTACAGTCCATTGTGATCATGAAGAGCTTCCCTTATATTTGATGTAAATTAAAGATTAATAATGATAATAACAATTTGTGCTTTAGGCACATTGTCGTCGTTTATATTTTTTAAAAATTAATTATATTAGTTAATTTTTACGTACCAAATAAATGATATCTATCTATAAAACATCTATGTAAATTTGATGACTAAATTAGTATTATTGTTAACGTAACATTTCGTCTACATTGAACTGTCATCATATGCTGTCAACCGTTTGACAACTTGTCAGTTGAGTCCTGTCATAACGAACCTGAGAGCATTTCAGCAAAGTCAGCTTGTCTAACGTTATAATATATTCAGTACTCATAATCTTGAAATTATGTATAGATAAAAGCAAGCGTAGTACGAACGCTAAGACGTCAAGAATATTTTTCATCCTAAATTATGGTTATAATGAAGCCAAAACCTCCTTGCTAAGGAGAAGCCTATGTCCAGCAGTGGACTGTTAAAGACTGTTGATGATGATGATGACGCTGACGACGATGACTAATATTAACATTCCTTAATAAATAAAATAAAATTTTGTTTTAAGTACATTTTCTATTCATTTCGAATTTGTCAACATCGAATTTTTGGTTTTAACTTATATTGTTTTATTATTTTTTATTATACTTCTACCTTCTTGTAAAAATCATGAGTTTTATGGTTATGATTTTTTGTAATGCGTAATTCTTTGCCTGTCGTACTCTCCGTAGGGGAACGAAAGGCGTGTTTGAACCGGTCTTCCTACTAACCTCTATTGCGGTCAACCTGAGCAGTCGGTAGGAGCTCAAAGAACACATCGATGGCTTCTGAAACCCTCCTGAGGTGCCCAGAGTCACCCTTAAAGTAGGCCGCAATCACACCTTGCTTATGCTACGTTTCGGTGTAACAGTCATCCTAACCATCAATTGCTGTAATTCAAGTTTTATATTTTTATAATTAGGTTTATAAGGCTGGTTGACTTGCTTTTAAAAACATTACGAGCGGTTACTGTGTTATTCTTAACGGGCTTTTACGTGAAACGGTAAAATAAATATTTTAGCAAATGGCTGTAATAAAAATTAAACGTTCAACTGGTTATGGACCACTTCTATCACATGTTTTTATCGTACATCTAATGAATCGACTCGAATTCTGTGATGACTGACCTTGGGAAGCAAAATTTTATTTTAAGTTTTTATTTATAAAGATTTTTTTTATTTATTTAATCTAGTTACCGTTACCGTTAACTGTTTCGGTGGCGCAGCGGTAGTCAATGCGACTGCTGTGGTTGAGGTCTCGGGTTCGATTCCTGGAACGGACCAAATGTTTGTAAGATCTGCAAATTTTGTTTCGAAGTTTGGGTGTTTACTATTCTATCAGTCCGTCTAGTTATCGTAGCACAAGCTCTACTTAGTTTGTATCTAGATGACGTTGTGTGTCAATTTATTGAAACAATTGACTGTTATTTAGATATTTTAGGTAAAGTGAAAGTACTTGTATATGGTTTAAAAATTACTTAACTCCATAAACATGATTAAAACATAATAAAAAGCTACTGAATAAAACAAGGTAAGGAACCACATATCTAATATCTGCAATAAATAGTTCCAGACGTACAACGAAAGTTAGCTTCCAGTGCATTGTCAGACATTTCTCCACCATCCAGGAAATGCCCATAGCAACCATTATACATTTCTTAATTGTGCATCAAGAAGAAATAAACGATAAATATAAACAAATAAATATTTCTGACACCCGGGAATCGAACCTGACACCTCAAGCACAGCAGTCGCATTCTTTAGCGCTGCGCTACCTATTCTAAATGTTATTGAAAAACTGCTATCGTTTCGTATTTTTTTTTGTTCCCGTGTCGTTTCCATAACTGGTTTGAAATATAACTGTGTAGGCGTTAAAACCGCTACAATACCTCATACAAACCGACATTCAAACATTATTGGTTTCGATATGATCGTGTTGTTCGATGTCCACTGCCTTTCGTTCGTCCGAATTTCCCCAATGGAATTTATTACGTATCCAAATAGTCCACGGGATTAAAAGTTGACCGAATGCTGAACCAAATATTTTTTTTGGTATATTTTTGTCTGTGGACAGCTTTAGGGAGATTTAATTTTTTTTGTTTTAATTTAGCTATTCGCGGTGATGTGAATGTTTTCGCTAATACACGTGTCGCTAAATTCCCACTTATATTTTAAATATGTCTTTGTGTTTGGTTGATTTTGTTTATAATTATCGTCGACGTCATATCATAATTCTCGAATGTTTGTCATGAAGTACTGCATATACTAAATTTAAAATTTCTGCTTATGATACACTACTGGAAAAAATTAAAGGATCAAAAAAAAATTCCAAATTTTTGGGCAGTTTTCAACAGGCCGTAACTTCGAGAGAAATAGTCTTACAGAAAATAAAAAAAAAGAAAATTGTAGCTCCAAGTGTCTAGTTTTTGGATTTGAATTTTAAAATTTTATAGCCTCCGCGGTTTTTGAATAATCGTAGAAAAACCAGCAACAAAAAAATTTTTTAAATTTTTTTAGTTTTTTTTTTTGGTCTACGGACGTGGAAAAAATTTTTTTAGCTTAAACACTATAAAGATCGGATACCTTGTTTACTTAGCTTTAATTCGTTTTTTTATACACTCTGATACGCCCACTTCTCGCCCAGATATCGGTTTTCAAATGGAAAAAGATTCTTTTGTCTTTGATTATCGATATCTCAGCAACCAATGATTGCACAGAAATTTAAAGGTAGGTTTCAGGAACATGAATAAATGTTGCTTAACAACTGGCCATTGTTTTTTCGAAAAAATTTTTTTTCTTTTTGTCACATGAATTTGAAAATGCTACAAAAAAAGGGCTTTTGGTGGTTTTTTGGAAAATCAAGCGCTGGATCGAAAATACTGAGGAAACCACTAATGTTAAGTGTGCCTTTTACAGTTCAATATGTCCACAAAAACCCTACAAAAAACCAAATTAATCTAGCTAGCTGTGTTTTTGTTTCACTCGATTGAATTTTTGAAAAAATGAAAGGATCACGTTTTTTGCTCTGAATGCTCATAATTTTTAAAATGAGAGAAAAAAACTTGTTTTTCCGAGCTTTCCCCACATTTTTGTTCCAGAAAGTGCTTAAATTGAAAAAAAAGGAAATTCAATTCAATTCCGTCTGCATTAACATGGCTGAACTTTTGAAAGCCGTTATTGAAAACAGAGGTGGTAACATCCCGTATTAAATAAACAAAAATCTTCGGAACATGAGTTTGGAGTCATTAAATACGGTGGAACTGACGAGCCACCGGTTCTCAATTCTCCTGAAATACTACACACACACACACACACACACACACACACACACACACATACATACACACACACACACACACACACACACAGAAGCGTAAATTCTTCGACCGCGCTACCTCCACGTGGTACGTTTTGGATAGCGCTAATACCGGCAATAATTATAATAATTTTATTAAACTTCTCAAAAGAATTTTTTTTTTATTTGAATTTCCTTTTTTTTCAATTTAAGCACTTTCTGGAACAAAAATGTGGGGAAAGCTCGGAAAAACAAGTTTTTTTCTCTCATTTTAAAAATTATGAGCATTCAGAGCAAAAAACGTGATCCTTTCATTTTTTCAAAAATTCGATCGAGTGAAACAAAAACACAGCTAGCTAGATTAATTTGGTTTTTTGTGGGGTGTTTGTGGACATATTGAACTGTAAAAAGCACACTTAACATTAGTGGTTTCCTCAATATTTTCGATCCAGCGCTTGATTTTCCAAAAAACCACCAAAAGCCCTTTTTTTGTTGCATTTTCAAATTCATGTGACAAATAGAAAAAAATTTTTTTCGAAAAAACAACGGCCAGTTGACCTTTAAATTTCTGTGCAATCATTGGTTGCTGAGATATCGATAATCAAAGACAAAAGGATCTTTTTCCATTTGAAAACCGATATCTGGGCGAAAAGTGGGCGTATCAGAGTGTATAAGAAAACAAATTAAAGCTAAGTAAACAAGCTATCCGATTTTTATAGTGGTTAAGCTAAAAAAATTTTTTCCACGTCCGTAGACCAAAAAAAAAAACTAAAAAAATTTAAAAAAATTTTTTGTTGCTGGTTTTTCTACGATTATTCAAAAACCGCGGAGGCTATAAAATTTTAAAATTCAAATCCAAAAACTAGACACTTGGAGCTACAATTTTCTTTTTTTTTATTTTCTGTAAGACTATTTCTCTCGAAGTTACGGCCTGTTGAAAACTGCCCAAAAATTTGGAATTTTATTTTGATCCTTTAATTTTTTCCAGTAGTGTATAATATATTGTTAATTTAGGCAATAGCGCAGTGTTATATGACATGAGTTTAAAATACTAATTTTGCCGTGAAAGAACCGGCTTCATATAAAACTGGTATTAAGCAAATCTTTCTTTGCTTTCTATCGATTGAGAGAATGCTGCTGACGGAAAGAATGTCTAGTGTTTAGAATTTAAAAGTGCCTGCTTAGATGGTTTGGTCACGTAGATAGGATATATGATAGAGCGAATGTGTGAAACATGGGATGACTTTATGTTATGTTATGAGTGAAGTTACCGGGAGTCCAAATCCTCTCTATAATTCGGACGGTACGCAACATGCGGGACCACACATGTATGGCTTTAATAGCAAATGGCCGTGGGCGACGATGGTCATTTGCCATTAGATGAGGTGCCTACTCGTTTACTCCTATACCAATTATTAGTTGTATGCTACATAGACAAAAAGAAAATAACACAAAGTTTAATGAGATTTGAATGGGATTGACAGAGGCATATTAAACGCCCACTTTTCACCAGTGCTTTGGTTCCATCTGATAGATGGCGAGCCTATTGCCACTAATCGTATATATTCGCCTATATTGTATGCCAGAGCCTCGTCTGTCGATTAGCAGGTGCAGCACTTGCAGGTGAGGTGGTTTTGGAGCTTAAATTTTTGGTGGGAACCAAATGCATCTTTTAGAAAAAATAACGTTTACAAAAGATGATTTTTATGGCTAACATGTTTAATGTTCGAGTAAAGTTACATTCAAAGGCTGTATTTGCGTTATATTTAAGTTATTGTACGAAATTATTGTTCATGTATATGTAATTTTTTGTAATATAATTAAAAACATACACAATCTGGGGAAGGAATGTGATGAAATATCTTTGATGAAACATTGATAAATGAATCGCTCTTTGAATGAGATTTGAAGGGAACCTTATAAATTATCAATGAACATTATCATTGAAAGACCCATAGTTAAGATGATAAACATCATAAAATATCATTAAAACATGATACGATAGGTAGAAACCAATTAAAAAACTTATTAGTACCTACACTAGCATCTGAATCTCGAATGATCAAAAGCCGTCTTCAATTTCACGAGCAGACTGTTTCCGCTGCTGTTTTGTTTACGTGTATAAATTTAAGATTCTTAATCAATACTCTTATTCGTAACTATAAACCAAATAAAAAGCAGGATAAGTTACTTTTTACAATATAAGCTTTCTGCCAGTGAAAGGTCAGTGGAAAGAAGTCAACCCCTTCAGAAGATTATCCACTACATTCAGTCATATGGCGAAAAACACTTTTTGGGTATTTGGTTTTAGATGTGTATGATGTGCGTATATATAAAATGTTAAGTTGATTTGATATGCTTAATTCCGCGTGCTGACAGATTACAAATAAAAAGTTTCACCATTGCTATTTATCACGTGGGTGTCGTAAGACGCACCTAAAGGATCAGATGCAAGATAATATCATTACAAAGAGAAGGAAAACTCGAAACAAATTTTATACCAATCTGTTTGATCAGCTTGGTATATTAAGCCAACACCTCTTTGTTAACGAGAGGCCGGCCAGGTCCAGCAGTATACGCTTTAAATTCTCAAAAAGTTCTGCAGCGATGAAACTTAAATTTTAACACTACATACAACACGGTTGAAGGATGATTTTCATCTGTTCTTTACGTTCTCATCAATGCAACCACAAGCGAGCAACGAAGCTTCATAGGATACAGCTATTTTATTATATAACTGTTACAAAAAGATTCTTCAATTCAATTTATTCTTGTACATTAATCATCTTATTTTCTGTTGGTTTCAGGTATGTATCTTCTCCTAAACACCACACCATTTCATCTTTTTCACAAGTAAGTAGTAGGAGGTCAGAAACACCTAAGTCATTGCTCTGAACAATCAGATGAGTAACGAATGTATTTAGGAGAATTCCTTTGTCATCAATATAAATTGTAGGTCATTATTGTCGCTATCTGAGTCATCGCTAGTGAATTCTCAACGTGGGATCGGTGTTCCAGTCAGTTTGAATAATCATATTTTCGGGTTGATTGAGAGTTTTTATTGATATAAGATTCTGCAAATATCATGATACCGAAATCTGAACTTAATTCGTAGAATCGATGACAAATATTGGATTTACACGATGTACAAAACTATATAATGTTACGAATTGTTTAATATTGGGATGGTTGGTTCTCCTAGTAATTTAATTCTGCACATACAGACCAGACTCGACCTGTGTGTATGAAGGTTACCGCAGCCTGATCCCCTTTCTCCGTCAGGCTTTCTTAAAAGACGGCTACGGTGATTTATCTTCTCGTTTACCACATCTGTATGTATGTATGCTCCTAACCGGTTTTAAGCACGGCGGCCTAACGGCGACTTAACGGAGACCAACCAACTACACAGGAGATATTAAAGTGCACTAGTGTGTGCAAACACAGGTGCACTCTCTGTTCCTTCACACTCCTTCCTATAAGCAGAAAAACTCAATATTTATTTTTTGGTTCGACCCGGACTTCGTACCTAAGACCACTTGATCGCAGTCGTACACGCTACCCGCTAGACCAATGAGACAGTTGCCGCCTCTAAGTAAATATTTCGGACATATGCCACGAAAAGCAAACTAAGCAGAGCTTATACTTTGAAATCTAGGTTGACTTGAGTAAATATACTTTGTGTTCTAAAAGAATAAATATTCTCTACGTAAAGTATGAAAGTTTTCTCGAAGCTTTGGGGCTACATATTGCATCTAAATCATATATAATGGTAGAGACTAGTACAATCTGGTGGTTCAAAGGCGAGGCTTGACCTCGTTCCTCCCATATTGCATGTCATCATTTGTCCTGCGATACGAAATTTTTGGTCGAGCAGTCCATGTTGAAAGAAAATAGCGAATAATATAATTTGTATTATTTGACTTAATCATAGAAAAATATATATATGACTTTGGTTACATTAAAACACTTTAAAATTAAAAAAAAAACTTTTTGTATTCGTATGAAATTGATTGTCCTTACAAATCAATGTTATTGTATCAATTGAGAATGCAAACATACCTACCAATAATTTCTTTATATTTCTGTTTAAAATTTTAACAAAAACTGTATTTTGTTTAATAATAAACAGGTCATGTTATATGTGTACACAACAGTACATACTATATTAACGAATTTGCTATACAATATGCAGAATTTATCATATAGCAACGCCTGCTCAATAACTCCTAAATAATGAAACTTATACTTTTCAGAAAGTGGCTAAACCTTAAAGAAAACAGCTCAGTGTATTTATTATAAGTAAATTTAAATATGTTCGTATTATTAAAGTATTTTATAAAAGTATATCAATAATTCGGTTATAGTAATTAGACAAATGCCACTATTAACGAATATGAGAGTAATTCCCACATTTATGTTTAAAAAATAACCACATGCGAATAGTGTAACAATCGAAATATTAAAAAGTAAATTTATACCAAAAAAAAGAAAAAGAGGTTTTAGTGTGAAGCATAGACAAGAGACAATAAGCTTTTGCTTTGTCCCACACAAGTCGTCCGGTGCGTAGATGTTGATTAATGAACAGGCAGCCTCTCATTCCTCTGTACCTCACCTAATGCGATTATCTTGTTACTTAAATAATGCCACAACGTTTTTATTTATGACTTACTAGATCACTTTAATTACCTTAGCCAAATAGTACCTATATATCACAGCTATATACGTATATATATGATACTTCGTATATATGTGTAAATGACTCCACCGATTGCGTAGTGATTGCGGTCATTTCGGCACTTCCTGCTCCACTTCGTGTGGGTTAGAACCCTATGAGAGACAATACTTCTTGTGATGCACATATTATTAAAAATAAATAAATAAATTTTTCGGACATTTGAAACACAACGTCATCTAGTTTCAAACTAAGCAGAGCTTGTGCTGTAATAACTAGACTGACTGATAGAATACTTATTTACTTTGTTTTTTTGTAAATACATACATAGGAAACACTCAAATTTCGAAAGAAATATTTGCAGATCATACAAACACCGGTCTGACACGGGAATCGATCGCGAGACCTTAAGCACAGCAGTCACATTCACTACCGAGGCAGTTTCGAGTCTAGGTTTTCTTTGTATAAATTTCGTACGTGTAACATATACATTGTAAGGAAGCAAACTACGAATAACAGCATTTCAAAGAGAAGAAAACCAAACTGTATATCAACCCACCAGCGTGGCATAGTAAACCAAATCTTCCTTTCTAAGAGGGCCCTATGTTCAGCTGTGGACTGTTAAAGACTGTTGATGATGATGTAAATCTAAAGACCCTTGTTATTATATGTATAGTTAGTGCGAGTGTCGTCTTCTTTTGAAGACGAGAAAATAAAATGAGGCCGAAGTATAAGATATCCGAGTCAAAAAGTAAATTCGTATTTTACCCTCAAAATCTTCAATGAGGTTTTCGAGGGTCAGCTTGATTTTTTTTAGATTGGATTTAACATAGAAAGTAGTCTCAGTTTTTACCTCAAAATCCTACTTACGGACGGTTTTACAACTTTGAGAGTAAAATCAGAACTATAGAATCAACATTTGACCCTCAAAAACCTCAAACCATATAAAAATTATCCTATACGGCTTTGAACCTCAAAAACCTCATATGATGTAACCTCCCATTAAATTTACCTCCACTCCTTTTATGTAGAGGAGTATTCCATACCAAATCGGATAGTTCAAAAAATTTTAATTTTTTATTTTTCTCTTTTGACATTTTTTAGTACTCAGAAACAGCATTTTGGTAAATTTTGAAGTTTTTTTAATTAGTTTAAAAAATTTCAAATTATAAGAAAAATCATTTTTTTTTAATTTAGTCTTCCGAATTATTGTTATAAAAATCTCATAATAAATCGGTGAAAGTACTACAAAATGTCGCAGCAGAAAAAGTCTTAAATAAAAACTAAAACTTAAATTTTTTTTCTGAACGATAAATTTTCTAAGTTCCAACTACAACTTTCCGATGTATGAGTGTTTTGAGGGTAAAATTAAGATTTCAAATCTACGGGTAATCCATATTTAAACCTAATATCCTTCAATGAGGGTTTTGAGTATTAAAATAGAGTTACTTTTTGTGCGGCAAGTGAAAGATCAAAGCAATTGAAGATTTTGAGATCAAAAATGGAACTTTTTTTTGACTCGGGTAAGCTCAATTAAAGTTGTCACAGTTAAATGTGTAGGTGGTTTTGCTTAGATTCGTAGTGAATATGAAAATATTTGTAATACGAATAAGTGTAGAATTCTGCGACGTGTAAAAGTAATCTCTCACGTAGAATACTTCAAATAAACATGTCAGGACATGATTATTGGTGTCTAGATACACCTTATTTATCTAGAATATGTATGTATTTAGAAATATAAAGTACAGACAGTTACCAGTGTGGTGTGTCAATGTGTTATTACTATATTACTAGCTTATACCCGCGACTCCACATGAGTTTTGTCGATTATCGCGATAAAAAATAAGCCACGTCCTTCAAGAATTTAAAGTATATCCATGCCAAGTTTATATGAAATCGATTCAGTGGTTCAGCCGTGAAAGCATACCAGGTAGTTTCTTTAACATTTCTAATATTAGTTTTCTTTGTTACTAAAACTGTCGAAATGATATTTAAACAGGTAATTATGAAATATATTATTTATCAAAGGAGGTGAACTGTTGCTCACTCTAATAGCCAACTACACCACCTTGTTATAGCGTGTTGCAATAGCAAATTACGGTAAATGCTTAGATCGTTTTTACCCTTTTACGAGTGAATGGTGCTTTATTATATTATATTACTCGCTTTACTGTCGCCTTTCAGCTTGTACTAGATAATTAGTAACACCTATATATGAGAGTTTAATGCTTGGTAGGTAATATAATAACTTAATTTGATTTAAAAAGTAGTAAAAACCCGCAGTTTTTTAAGCAGCAAAATCTTATACACAAAAGCTTAATGGTTAGTGTTTATTGGTGTCAATTAACTTCTAGCATTTGATTTCTTAAGAAGAATGACGGTACAATATTGAGTAAATTTTAACCGGATTCAACACGCATTTGTTTTCTTATTTAATATTAGGCCACATCAAGTTATTTTATTTTTAAATCAATATGTTCTTTTTTTTATCACTGGGCAGGACAGATACAAAAGGCGGTATCGCACTTGTGCTTTCGAGCTACAGATGTCCACGGCCAGCAGTGATCACTCCATGCACCATCCATACACCATAAAAACATACTAAAATCTCGGCTTTTACCTACAAAACCGGTTTGCAAAGTTTTGCTACGGCAATTTACTAATCGTTTTATTTATTTTTTGTTATTTTATCCATTGCTTAACAATCAAACACGGTTAATAATTACTAATCAGCTTCTACTGACAAACTATTTTGACACATGTCAACTTGACATTTGGATATGTCACTTTGACAGCTGAGAAACCTGCTGCGTTAACTTTATCTCTCCATCTGTGGGTTTCAGGTTTGGTAACTCGTGGTCGTTAATCAGGCGTGTTGTATGTCCCCTGGGCTTGTCCGTCTACGTAGCAGGAGACCTTTCGCCATTATTCATTCGATTTTGAGGTTTTGTCGCACCGCAGGCTGAAAGGCGATAAGAAAAGGTAGACAGGCTTTGACTGAAATTGTTTTTTGGTCTAACAATTTAACTGAGAACGAGAAAACGTGTGACATTTATATGATTTCTTGAGATACCATTTTGTTCTCTGTATTTACAATTTTCATTCGATTGCGATATCGCCCTGTCTGCTCCGAAATATTTAGTATTCGTAATTAGGTTTACCTTAGCAATCTTTTATCCTTCAACTGGTGGTGATGTTATTTCTTAAATCCAGATAACTTAAATCTGTGGCGACTTCCACATTACAGCACCAACAAAAATATACAATAGCGCCATCTAGCGAAGATACATCCAACGATGAAGTATGAACGAAACGTATGAATGTAATGAACTACGAAGAAACTACTAATCCTGTATCGCGAAATAGAGATTCACGTGGCAATTAGCATATATACAACATCCAAACATCAACCGGTGGGCCGTGGCCCGCCAGGCATTATCACCTCGCCTGGTCGGAGGATCCTCCCTTTGTGTCGGAGGGACACGATACCCGTTCCCTCCACAAATCCCTTAACAATTAACTCCTGTGGTGTTTTTCTTGATTAGTTAGATAGAAAACATTATGAGTTACTCCAAGTTGAGAGCCATAAACAAGTGTACATAAAAGTATTATTTCTTCCCGTTGCTATAAAGTTACTTCAATTACAATTTTTTAAAGTTTTATAAATAGCCTTCCATGCCAGCGTATTGTTTTATATTTTTCTGTGATTTATTTTCTAAAAAAATAAATGAAATAAAAGTATGTATATTAATAGTCTGTTTATCATAGCACAGACTCTACTTAGTTCGGAACCGCACTACTGTGTGTGTCATGTATTTTTATAATATTTTTTGATCAAACAACTGCTTACTGTGCTTACAGTCAGTCTAACACATACTCGTACAGCGAGCCAATACGAAATTGCAATGATGCAAATATACTAATAAATACTTCGGTATATATACGTATATGAAAACCTACCACTTGAAAAAGACAAAGTACTGAATTTGGTGTAGAACATGTCGACATCTGGTTACGGAGCAATCAAACAGTTGAGCAGACTTATTACCTGACTAGTGGAAGCGTACTGTTTCACACCTGTGACGCAGCCAGGAGACGGCACGAGCATAGCCGAGTATACTGGTTTGGTACTATAACATACACCGGGATAACGTACTCGAGTTATCAATTTTATTATTTGGTAACAAATAATAGTGTATCATTAGAACATACATTCGCTACAATCCAAGTGTATATAGACCTCCCATGCTGAAAAGAAATATAATCCATTGGACCGTTTTCTTAACTATCGAATCCAAACATCACACTCAAAAATCCCTTACCAAAAAGGCTTTGGTCCTAAAATAATAAAATACCTCGCACGTATTCACATAGAAAACTAATATCATAAAATCATCAAACACAATCAAATTATTTAAACATAGAACACAATCAGGTCCGGCCTATCATCGAAAAGGGTATTTGGGCTATGCACACACCATCGACAAATACCTATAAACCCGGACACACATTGAACGCCCCTTAGGTCACGTACAGACCGTTTTTTCCTTGCATAACCGAGTGTATGGGCTCAATTAATTAAAGTTCGAGTGTAGACCGTGCCTTATCTTTAGTGAAGGGATGTGTAGTGAGCTAGTGATGGGACATCAATAAAAACTTTTACGGTTTTGTTATAGAGGTAAAGAGTTTAGAGAAATGATCTCCTTTGATATGTAATATTTAAATAGGTGATAGATTTATATGACATCACCTAAACTGAAGGGTAACTTAGTTTGAATATTGTTTTGTAAGCTTTGTGTAGTCTTTCGAATAATGGATGCTTCAAAATAACCCATTCATACAAATTTTTAAGTTTTTAATAGTTATCCTAAGTGTGTGTCAAGTTCGTTGGCACAAAATGCTTCCAATTCAATTATAAAAGTATAAAAACTTTATTGCTATTGAGAGGGTAAAACTAAATTTTGTTTCTTCATAAACACGTTTCAGTAGTTTGCGAGACACGAGCGCAACTCCGACTGGACGTGTCGGTGCATCCTAGTCGAGGAGCTCGCGTAAACTTCTTTATGACATTAGTTCAAAGACTTATGGTACGGGAGCTAGCAACGTTTGAAAAGTAAGAATTTTAGGTCAGCTAATTTTGTGATATGTCGTCCTTCTAGCACTTTCGGTTAGAGTCTGGGCTATCTGGCTGGCGGTAGCGGTTGCGTTCATTAGTGCGCATCCTACCTGTCCAGGTAAGAATCCTGGATTTTAAAAACATTTTAGAAGGCGTAATTTTTGATTTTTTGTTTTTAAATAAGTCTACCTGACATACTTTTTTTATTGCCAGACATTTTTGACATTGCTAACTATGTGCCATACGTGATTTTTTGTATTTTTTTTTAAAAAATTTCAAAGTATTTTATAATGTCTGTAATTTTAATATTATGTTATCTAAATATAACAAAACTTAAAATAAATTTGCCAGACATTAATTCGATTGTTAAGTCTTGAATTAAAATTAAAAAGTTATGAAGTATTGCAGTATGATGCTAGTAGTCCGAGAGAGACAGCTGAAGGCGCGAGAGAGATAGACAACGATAGTGGCGCGACAGGCAAGTTTGCAAGATGGCGTCAGTCTAATGTCACATGTTTGTTTTTGTTTTGATTTTAATGTTTATTTTTTAATTTGGTTACAATGGCCAGTGATAAAATAAAATGTGTTTTTTGTAAAGGACATAACGTTACCATAATACTTTTCATATAAAAGGCTGAAACAACTTGAAAAACTTTATATTAATTATTTATAATTTCCATTTAGTAATCAGAACAATTTAAATAAAAAGTGTTGTTTTTTAAATTTTAATGTAATTTTATATTCCTTTTATACTTAAATTTTTTTGAAACTTGCTCTGACTAGAATGATTATTATTATTATTTTCTTTATTTCATTATATACACATATTTATTACATTTTTAAATATATAAAAAATAAAAAATACACATTTAAAAATATAACAAATAGTAGTAGACCACCGACATCGGGTACAGGGACCAAGATACCGGTGGTTAGGGCTCCAAAGACAGGAACCTGCTCACAATACGGGCCGTGTCAAGGAGGACTGCCTTCTGCATCAGACCCTTGATCTAACCTTCTAACGTGAGCCTCTTAAGGTGTTGGCCGAGGCTCTTCGCTATCAATCCATGAACAGATATGATTATCGGAACAATAATCACCGAATCCACATTCCACACATCGGCAATCTCGTGAGACAGATCCAAATACTTCAATTGTTTTTCTTTTTCAACTTTCACGAGATTCTGGTCATGAGGAACGGCGATATCGACAATCATTGCGCGGCGCTCTAATCGATCTATCACCACAATATCAGGCTTATTGGCACAATAGTCCTATCTGTGATAATAGATCGATCCCAATATAACGTAGCACGACCGTTCTCGAGAACTGGGTCGGGCACATACCTGTAGTAAGGTACTTCAAAATTGACAAGTTGGTATTTAAGGGCAAGTTGTTGGTGTACGATCCTGGCTACTTGGTTGTGCCTGTGCAAATACTTACCGTTAGCAAGACGAGAACAACCAGAAATAATATGCCTAATAGATTCTCTAGGACGACGGTGGCACGCCCGATAGATGTCAACCGTACTATCTTTCAGGATATATTTCCGGTAGTTATTTGTCATGATAATTTCTTCCATAATTGCACAAACAAAACCTTCGATTTCTCCGAAGAGATCACCATACCGTAGCCAAGACGACGACGCTTTAAAGTCTATATCAGGCCCGTGTAGGGCCCGAAAAAAGACTTTTAAGTACTTTTTTTAGGCGGCGAAAGAAGCGTTCCTGTAACATTTGTTTCACGCCAGATTCTGGTATTCCCAAGGACTGTGAAAAACCTAGATACATATTATTATTATTTTTTATTATATGCACAGTGAAAAGTAATTTACTTTCGTAATGGTTCTCTGTATCATTCTCGACTTATCCTGCAACTGTCTCTCTCGGACTACTAGCATCATACTGCAATACTTTTTATGACTTTTTAATTTTAATTCAAGACTTAACAATCGAATTAATGTCTGGCAAATTTATTTTAAGTTTCCTTATATTTAAATAACATAATATTAAAATTACAGACATTATAAAATACTTTGAATTTTTTTTAAAAAAATAAATAAAATCACGTATGGCACATAGTTAGCAATGTCAAAAATGTCTGGCAATAAAAAAGGTATGTCAGGTAGACTTATTTAAAAACAAAAAATTAAAAATTACGCCTTCTAAAATGTTTTTAAAATCCAGGATTATTACCTGGACAGGTAGGATGCGCACTAATGAACGCAACCGCTACCGCCAGCCAGATAGCCCAGACTCTAACTGAAAGTGCAAGAAGGACGACATATCACAAAATCAGCTGACCTAAAATTCTTTCTCGAAAACGTTGCTAGCTCCTATACTATTAAGTGTTTGATTATAATGCAAACTTACTATTAAGTTATGACCGAGTCAAAGCGGTAAAAGTGTCGTATAATAAACTAAGTACAAGCTCAGTCATAGCTGTTTTGGTAAAGGGTTCATGTGTAGGTCGTTTATCCATAGTATCTTCATTTAAACATGTAACTATAAAAATGTTTTTGGAAAATAAGTTACAAAAAAAAAGTAACACTAGCAATAATCGTAACTCTTAGCATTTAAAGAACATTTTGGATAATTTCATACCAGTTGTCGATTTCCGACTGCCCCACCAACTTTTACAAGCAAGTGTTATTGGAGCCTGTTTATTAACTTATATTGTTGAAATTAATCTCATAGTTTTTTCCTTATAACATAAAATAATCTGTAATATTTTTTTTTGGAAACATGTACAAGTATCAAGTTTTTTATTCCAATTTTGCCTATTTCATCCAACACTGCCTCCTGATCTACTCACTAGGGATGTTTGTCAGATTGTCAGCACGCGTGTAAACGCCACTTGCTCACCTGAAAGTTCGCGGAACTTTGCCGGCATAACCAATAGCATGGCGTCATCGGGTACAGCTGAGACGGTTCGAAATTCGAATTGTTTTAAACGGTAATGTCGTTTGGTAAGTGTTAATTACAGTTAATGCTTGTTTGGGCCGAAATTGGATTCAAAGACACACTTTTGAAAGTGGATCAACTTTTTGAATAAAAATTTTGATACTTGTTTTCGAATAATTCATCTATTTTTGCCATTCGTACAATAGCTAGGGAAATAAAACGTAACATCAACAACAGCAACGAAAAGGCTTAAATTTACTCATTTTATAACCATTTTTCCATTTCTCTACCTGCTTTTTTGCCAGACGTATGCTAAAAGAGCATACATATACGAACCTTCGTTACCAAAAATGGCTTACTGAATATCAACATTTTATTTTTAAATGCAGTTTCGTGAGCAAAAATACATTATTTAACTCAGGGATTTTAAAGTGCATTAAAGATTCAACACGGTGTGAGTTGACTATATTTAGTGCAAAATATTGTGGACTATGAATAAAGCGGTGCAACTCGCTATTTAGCGTTGACAGCTTGTTACGTTCAGGACACATGGGAAAGTAAACATTCTTAACTATTGTGCATAAAATACTTAGATTTTGAACATTTTGCGGCATGCATGGCATGAAATCACACTAATATTATAAAGCTGAAACTCTGTGAGTGTATGAGTACACATGTTCACCTCTTTACGCTAAAACGGCTTGACCAATTTTGATAAAATTCTGTATTGGGACAGTTCACATTCTGAACTAACACATATGCCATTTATTTATTTATTCTTTGTAAATTTAGCAAGGAATTTTACAGGTAGCACCGCGGAGCACATTCAGTCAGTATATACGAGTATGTAAGTTTCTTACTACCCACATTAATTGACTACCATAAAAAAAATGTCCCTTTGCGTTGGAATGTCTATATAAATGTATCAGTACGGTGCTTGAAACATTAGTTTTATAGTACATATCCATTATATTCTGATAACTATAATCCACTTTAATAATTACCCCAACACTATATATCTATACGTTTTGAACGTGTTATCAATTTCTATCAGGTTCCTCAAACCATGTTTTGAAACAGGATTAAATTTCCAGCGTGCACAATATACCCTAAATATTCCTACTTGTCACGGTTTAACACAATTTAATGACCCCCAAAATAGAGACGCAATTCATGTGCACTACCCCTTAATGCGTTTATATACGTACACTCGCAAACGAAAGTGTTAAAAGGCCATTTAGCTGTCATGTGTAAAATTTAACTTTTAAAGGTACGTCCACACGCTCAGCTGTCTAAAAATACCGAAGAGATAAAAAATAAATCGCAACATTGTAAATTTGTTTACTCAACAATGTTTTAAGTAAATTAAAACCTTTTTATTTCTTTTTCTTTACAGTTCTGACTGTCTTCTGTGTAATTATTATTCAAATTAAGATAATTTAAACAAAAGGACCGCTCTTAGATCTCTGACAGGCACCATTGAGCAGAATCATCTTCTTTTGTAAAAGTTATGATATTAATTACCGAAGTTCTTTTTTGGCAGTCAAATTAAGTTTGGAATTTAGATATCGTTGAAATATTAACTATCGTGATTAACGAGATCTGCATACGTGCAAACCTGAATCACAGTTCATCGTCCTAATGAGCAGTGGCGTATCTGTGAACATTGAGAGTCAGCAAGGAATAATACAGCCAGCGACATGCACGTTTATTAACGCTGTTCGCGAGTGTAGGAGGAGCCATAATTTATGAGTTTTATTATAGTGTGTAATTTGTGCATGATTGTACTATGTTGGCGCTGAAATGAAGTTTCAGTACTTGTATTATTACGTATGATGTGTCTGTTTCATGACAATACGTCACTGTCTTTAAAAAAATAAAAGACGTCTTTTTTTAATAGTGACTGAAGATTTTTACCTAATGTTACCTATTTCTTATTTTAGTTTATGATAGTTGTTATTTTATTAAACTATATGAATAAATATTTTGTCCGGATCACGATAAGCAGCATACCCTTGACCATATTAGGTTTATGCCCTTTGTGATGAAGTGTGTAGCGATAACCGATTATTGCTGATATTACTGAAACTTATACCCACTAACACTTTGTAATTTAGAAGTCATTCATTGTTAGAGAAGGAAACCCTTTTTTTTATTAATGTGTGAAATCCCGTCGGGGTTTACGGCGGGGTTGTGTGTCTGAATCGGGTCGACTAAAACCACATGGTATGCCACTCTCCTGGAAATAGGAGGGATTCGGGAGCTGCTGTTTTTAAACCATCCTAACGCTAGCCTGCTCTGACGCGGGCTCCATCTACGGCGAAACTCTCTATTTAGGCGACGTACAGCACGCACGGACGTCTCGATGAGAAGGAATCGCTATATCAACCCGCCTGGTGGGCATTGTATGGTAAGCCAAAACCTTTCTAAGGAGAGGCCTATGTTTGGCAGTGCACTGCTACTGTTGATGACGGTGATAAAACCATTATTTCCTGAAACCTAGTGTGATATAACACTCCGTGTTGTGACGGATTAAGATTTCATAGTGTTACCACCCTTATTCATCACGTGGGTGTCGCGACTAAGACAACAAACTATTCAGGAAAATATCAATACAAAGAGAAGACAGACAGAGAAGACAAAACTTGAAACAAACCTATTCCAACTCGTTTGGCCAGCGTGGTATCGTAGACCAAAACCTCCTTGCCAAGGTGAGGCCTATGTCCAGCAGTGAACTGTAAAAGGCTGTCAATTTAGTATGATGTATGAAGATAAGTATGATGAGTTTATGTGTTTTTGGTTATGTGTATAATGTGCCTGTTTAAGTTTAATTAAGTTAAGTTTAATTTATTCAAGGATAATATAGGTTTTGTTACCGTACCTGACACAGGCACTACACCTATTCACAGGACCGATAGCATGTAAAGCCGTCAATCCTACGCCTGATCTCTCCCCGGTCGTATCGGATAACCGTCCCATCGAATTGTGAGAATGGGAGAACAGAGAGTGCTCCTGTGTTTGCGTACACACTTGCATATCGAGTATACTTGCTAGTCGTCGTGGCCGAAATCGGCTAGGAGTACATCATCATCGTGATAGGTTTATTTATTATATTTGATAAATTATTTAGTTTGTAATTCTCATACAAATTTCAACCAAAATGCACCTACTTACTGTTTTCTCTGCATCACTCGCTGGTGTTAGACAATGCCGCAAGCATTACGTCAAATGTTAAAAAAAAAAATAAAGCTGCACAATTTATGTCATTTTTTGTCAAGCTCACTTGTGACAGTTCAACACTTAAAACTCACCTTCAGCATTTTTGCGGTTAAACATGTAGCAAATTCACTTGAAAGAAACTCCCAACTATTGACATTTTGATAATATATCGCCCTCATAGGAATGAGAATTTAAACACACTCCAAATATATCACTCTAAGCTCTCAAACGCAAATTATGTAACGAGAAAGTAAGGTATTTTAAAAGTTCGCTGTAAGTTTAAATTTTGTGTCAAATTATCAAAATATTGAAGGAAAGTTCATTTGTGAAGCGTTAATAGTACAACAATAAAAGGGATAAGTATGATGACATTATTACGTATTAAAAAAAGTTCATCAGCCTATGGCCCTTGTCGAAAAAAGGTCAAGAAGGAACATTGAGCCCAGAAGCGCCAACCACCTGCTGCAGCCAAGTGAAAACCATTAAAATTGGGAAAAAAAAATTAGAAAAATTGCGATATTTGAGTTCAGTATAAGTGATGCCATGGTCTCACACAAAACCACTTTTACGAACAAACAGCACCCAAACTCAGAACAGCAATTTGTGGGTTACACAAAATGTAGTCCCATGTGGGGTTTTGAATCCACAACACGGGATGCAGTAGAGAGCGGCGTGGCGGCCGCTTGAACTAGTATTCGTGTAGTCCAACTCCATTCCTCCCACTACCTCTGTAGTGGCAACTCATGTATGACAGCTCCCTTAACCTGCTTTATTTAGTTAAGGCCTAACTCTACTCGGCCTGATGGAAAGCATGAATGGAGTCCAAGAGTGGTTGTCTCTATACTCATTGCGAATGCAGACAATGCAGTATGGTGACTCACGCTATGGTGGCCTGGTGAAATGCTTTTTCACTCCCACTTAAAGGTCCCTTTTTTCCGCAAATAACTAAATGTTTGCTGTCCAAAAAGACATATTCTACTATAACGCCAACCTACCGACAAAAGTATATTTTGCTTAAGATAATTCTTCAAAGGATTATTAATCTTATGTATTATAAAGGAATAGGAAATATTGAAGCTTAACGGAGACCTGAGGCAGATTTCCACACGTTAATAAAAAACCTAAAATGAACCTGTTACGTCTTTGTACAAGTTTTAGTGAAATGGAATCGATAAAGCCGATTCTACTTTCAGGAATTACTTTACTCCACAAACATCATTCAAGGCTATTTCACCGTACACGTGTTAGGGAAGTTAGATCAAATATTTGTGGATAAAAACGTCAGAATTTGTATTAATAATTTAAAGACAATGCTTATGCCGTAATGTGATATTAAAGACGATTAACAAAATAGGAAACATATTTTGGTGATATATCTTCAAAATATATATATATATATATATCTTCAGGCGGCCTGATGGTCCCTCGCACCAATTTATGCTAGACTTAAGATTGCAATTAGTCAAACGTAGTGTAGGGTACTCTGCGACAAAAAGGACAGTCTGTAACCGTCCATGCTGAACAAAGGGCTTCCTCATGGACGCCAACTGTCCTGATTTTGGGCAGTCCGGTTCAATTTGCTACCATCTACTCTTTTACGTTGAACTGATAATGGATACCAAGGTTATGAAAATTCAAATCAATCAAAGGAAAAAAAATCTGAAGGTAAAATTGAATTTGAAGGACTCTTAAGTTAATCATTCGTTTATCTTTCCTCAACGTTGAAGGAAAATAAAAAAGTGAATTTAGACGTTAGTTAATTTACTCACGTTTGGTGAAGGTACTGTTTTTGAAGTATGTATGAATGCCCACTCCGATGGCCACCACGAGGTGTGTACCGGTGACCGGTGGACATTCTACCGTGTCTACGGGCAGCCCATCACAATGGTGATACTCAGGTGTTGAATCCTTTCGGATCAGATGCAGGTGATCGCCTGTGAACCTTCAAACCGTCCCTGCGGAATACCGCACGACATTTCACGTCAACCGAATCCCGTCTTGCTTGAGTAGACGACACAAGCCGACGTTACAGCTGCAATCCATGAAGCTTAAGTGTTTTGCTAGCCTTTCAGTAACTATTAGAAATTCCTCCATTCTTACGTCCATGGGAACGTCACAAAATCAACTGCGTATTATTATCTCCTATTATTATCTCCTTATTTATGGCTGTGCGGTTTGTAGAAATGCCTATTCGACATCAATCACAAATCTACTACTAAATATGATCAGTTAAAGTACTATCAATAATAGCCACATGCAGTTAACTGTAGACTGTATTAATAATAGTTTGAATCGACAGCGACATGCACAACGTTATTGCAAAACTATTTCAGTTTTAGGGTATTAAATCAGGGAGAATAGCGGACGTATTTACCGTTTGTGTTAAATTATGCAAAAATATGCATTGTAGTCAACGCTTGCATAAAGCATCAGTTCAATGTGAGGCTTAGCCTCTAATATCATCGTGTTCCTGATTATTCATACAATCGTGATCATCATTATCATAATGTTTTTGTTTTAGCTCAGTTTTGAAATACTGATTGCGTTGTTTGTGCCATTATTGGATTGAGCTTGTTGTTCAAACACCCACACCTCGTTTAATTATGTACTCATTGGCTTTAGGTACGGAAGTATATTACAGGATGCTGGGGAAACGCGCGCCATTTAATTTGACCAAAGAGCAGGCGCGATATTAGATGACAGATGTTACGCATCATTGTTTTGTTTATTAATCTATTTGTGACAAATGAAATCTAGAAACTTACTTTACGCTTAGTGAATTGCAATTTATTATGTAGACATTGGAACAAAAGGAACATGTACTTGATGTACGCCATATATTTTCCTGTTGCCTAAAACAACATTAAAATCGAACTTAGAAAAAAAAAGAATCCAGTCACTTTCATAATTTTTCAAATCAGGAACCATAAAATTGGAAACGTCGAGCGAAGCGGCACGAAGGCACGCCAGCCAGATTTTTATTACGAACGCACTCGTATTCGAAACACGTCGCGACACGAATCGGAGCCGAAGCTGTCCGATCGCTAGGGTTGACGAATGATGTGATTCGAAATGTCCAGATTTTGTACACGTCCAGGTACGACGGGATTTTTGTACGAGCTTTTTATTTTGTATACGCTCTTTCATGAACTTCAGCCCAGTATTATCTCAGGCACAATTGAGTGAGACATGTGCGCTCGAGCTTTATTTATCTCATTATACACAGTTCTTATGTGTTTTATTTACAACCATACTGTTAATTTTACATATGTAATGATGAGTAGAAGTACAAAAGGACTGACATACTAAAGTATGGTCTATCCAAAGCATATGAATTTATTTTTATGCATATACAAATGATTTTACAATCAGTATAACTGCAGTACTAGCTTTGTAAGGTAAACTAATTAAGTTTTAGTATTTTCTGTTTTATTTCTTACATTATTAAATTTTGCTTGTTAGTCACACTTTTTATTAATAAATTGAAAGGAATGCAACCCTAATAAAAATGATCTATGCAATCGTTATATTTTATGAATTTGAAATTGGAACTGGACGATTTCTTCTTCGTCATGATTTATTGCCGGTTTCATTTAAGTGAGCAATATTATACCTTATGATTAAAACTATAGAATCTGTTTCTACTTACTACTGTTTGTGCAAACTATATGGGTATGCCAATTTATTATTTATTACAAAATTTATTCTCACGAACACTATTAACTATTAATACTAGATTATTTATATGTAGTTTATCTGGCAGATAAGTTTAGTACGGTTTATCAGAAACTTTATCAGTAAGTGGTGAAACGGACTCTGATGCAATTTTAAGTTAGATCTACTAGCTATTAATACACATATCTATTGACAACATTCTATATACGTTTTGAAGATTTTAAATATTTAGATGTCAAATCTTTTCAAAAAGAACAGATCAGTTGGACACATTAGCTGGTGGGACATCCATGTCTTACTAAATAAAGTTTATAATTTTGATTATCATGAATAATTAATAAGGTAGTCTAACGGTTAGCGTATGTAAAGACTAAAAATTGTTATTGAGTTTTGCCGAATATAGAAATATTTAAAAACAATCTCGAGTTTGGCAGTTGAGGTTTTAACCCCCCGTACCTCAGAGAGCACGTAAAGCCCTAGTTTCTGCGCCTTATCTTCCCCAGTAGTGTCGGATAACTGTCCCATTGGGTTAAGAGTGTGAGAGAACAGAGCACCTGCGTTTCCGCACAGACTTGTGTACTATAATATCTCCTGCGTAGATGGCTGGTGTCCGTTGAGACTGCTACATATTAGTATCACTGATACTGGCGTAGCTATTCACATTGGATTTTAATTCTGATGAAACAAAAATTTAGTCGCTAATTGTCGCTTAATTTCAGAATTTATTAGGCACTGGTTCAAAGGCTATACTCGTTAGCAGACTATGTTGTTTTCCGTAAGCTATTATGAATATGGTAGAGACTGTATGTTAAGAAGAGGGCTAATAGCGTTCGACTCTGCCTACCTCAGACTGATATAAGACGTAAGTGCATTTATCTATATATCATTATTAATAGTATTCAACAGCGCGCTGTTGGACGTACCTAAATCTTCTCAAAAAGGAAAGGAGTTTTTTGCCTACTACATCATATATACATATATCACATACATAAAACCGCGTCTGTTCTCCCCGGAGGGTAGACAGAGTTATATTATACGTCCACTGTTCGTCCGTGTTTTGGTCCCACCCAATAGGTGTCGAGCCCATTACCGCTAGTCATTTTGTTTGCCAGAACTTCGTCCGTCGAGCAAGTGCTATAACTTACTTCTAGTGACTTAAGTTATTAAAGGGAATCCTATACACCCCTAAATCACGTTGCATCTACTGTATAAAACCAAATTTGTTTTCAAATCATTTCTACCTTTCAAAAACCTTTAGTAAAAACATCACACATTTTTTCCTTGGTTAAATAATATCTTTCTCTTTGTAGAAAAATAAACAATTCAGAGGTACTCCATAACGTGTTAGATCCTAAATCCGAAATACAGATAAACAATGTGAAACGTTATAATGTCCTAACAGTAAATATGTACGTGTCAAAATTTCTCGAAAACTGTCTCTTTGTATGCGCCGCTTGCAATGTAGCCTTTGAAATCTAGCACCGGTTTCGTATTATCTTTGTGGAGCGATATCCGGACAGAATAGTAATTGTGAATCACGCTGGTTAAACAGGATTCTGTTTAGTGATGACAAAATTGCAATACGGATCGTGTTGAATTGTGTCTGCTGAGAAATGGAAATTAGTGTACTGACATGTTGTTTTGTCTTTGTTTGATTATACTCACTTAAATAATAAATTATTATTAGTATTTTGTATTGGTGCACAAAGAGCAGATTAGTAATACGCATTATAGTGATCCAGTAGAGAACTTGTGTGTGTGGGCTGGCCATGTTAGCCACAGAACCAACAACTGTTGGGGTAAACGAATTCTGAAATGGAGACCGCGTCTCAGCAAATATAGTGTAAGGCGCCCACAGGCCAAGTGGAGTGACGAATTGCGCAAAATGGGTGGCAGGCATTGGATGCGTGAGCCCAAAATCGATCCGAGTAGTGTACAATTGGAGAGGCCTATGTCCAGCTGTGGACTGCGATAGGCTGATGATGATGATGTTGAAGTAATACCTGGTGTTCACAGAAAATTTATGTTTAAAGCCAGTTTCCTGTGAAACCGGGTTCCAGTCTTTTGTTGGTTTTAATTTGATTTTAGGAGAAAAAAAGGAGTTGAGATTTTTCAAGATATTTCGCTACGCCATTTATTCTGTTTTATGTGCTTTTTCAAGTGGCATGCAATTGGAGGGCCTTATGTCCAGCTGTGGACTGCGATGGGCTGATGATGATATGCTATTTTCACTGTACATACACTCGAATTGCACAATATTATTTGTTCTGTTGTTATGTGAGAATGAATCCCACGAGCTTTGGTTTTAAAGTGGGAAACTAGATCTATCGTAATTTGACTGTTGATGTAGTAAATGAAAAACTTGTAAGTTCTAATATTAAAATCATTAAAAATACAGTCATAGAAATATATACCCTTTTCGTTTATCACGGAGTATAATTAAATATCTAAGTCCAAATTCCCACACAGGCTAGTCCATCAATGACATGCATTGTCAGCGTGATGTTATCTCGCCGCCAGAGTACAGCCAGGCGAGTTTCGTTATGAAAAGGTCAGATGCATTAACAGATTAAACGCGTACAGTGAGAACTTGGTCAATAAATTATTTAAAATATAATTTACTTACAACTAAGAAAATTTTATATTATATAGAGTACTATTATTATGTATGTGATAAAAATCGGCATGGTTTTTATCACGCTTTTATTAGCTTGTCCTACATATTTGCTTGTTGGTAACCGACTTTTGTAAGCGTGTTTTATTATTAAAGTATAGATAAACGAACAAACGACCTTAAATTTGCAACTCAAGAATCACAAGTGCGTTGCCGCTTGAAACTTGAATAACTCACTCACTCGTCAAAGAGTATAGGGTGACTTGCTTCACATCGATATTCTAGGAGGAAATTGTATCACTCCAGTAGAACTGTTTCATTTATACCGAAGCATGGTTCTTCCACTGTTGACAGTCCTTCAAAGCTGACAATATAAAGTTGACTACTAATAGTAACACTCAATCAGTATACCAATTATAAATTATACATTTATTAAAGATGCAAAAACAAAAATAAGCGTTCCATATAAATACTTATATAACTCCCTAAAGTAGTCCATCTTAAAACTATAGCTATTCAAATAATAAAAAGGTAGTGTGTGTGTGTGTGTGTGTGTGTGTGTGAGTAAATGTGGTGTGGCTATCATTTACATAGCGTGTGAAGGATGATTATAAAAATATATTATGTTATTGTGACAGTTTTCGTTCTTAGAACAAAGTTTGACTAATATTATTTATATACGAAATTTGAGGGGTGTTGATGAGATCCAGTTATGAAAAACTGTTATGTATGTGTGTAGAATGTGAATAATTTGTGAAATTTAAATATAATTAGTTGGTTGTTGCAGATGGGGTTGCAAATACCTTCTGCGAAGACGTAATTTCGGAGAAGGAGGCGGCGGAGAAGGCCCGGGAGGACGATCTCCACTCGGACCCAATTCGCCGCCGGCGAACCGGGCGGCGGAGGCGCGCGTACCAGCGCCTCATGCCGCCTTGAGTGTGGCCGCGGGTGGACGGGACGCGTTTTCCCCTCCATCCGCTACAATGGCCAGCCGCGAGGAGGCGACGTCCGCGTGTGTCGCCTAAAATAGAGAGTTCATCCGCAGATGGCGCCCGTGGTAGCGGGCAGGCGCTAGGAGGGATCTGGATGTCGTAATAGCAGCTGTCCCCGGATCCCTCCTATGTCAGGCGCAGAGTGGCACACCGTGTGGTTTTAGTCGGTCCGATTCAGACACACCACCCCGCCGTAAACGCCGGTGGGGTGACGGCCCGAGGGGGTTTCCACACGTTAAAAAAAAAAAAAAGATGGGGTTGCAAATGAATGATATACGTATGTTTGTTCTAAAAAAGTGTTGCAGTCGAATTTTTTGTTTAAAATGTCGTATAGGAACATCTACAATTTAGAGTTTATGTTCCAGTGTATTTTTTTTTGTGATATTGACATAGTTCTTCATATATATGTGTTTTGAATTCTGTATGTGTAAATCTGGGTATAGTTAATCGTAAACATTTGTTGAAATAGGCCCAAAATACTTCACCTAATAGTTTACAACGTTTGTTTGTTTAGCTCATTTTGTTATTCTATTAACTTGAATTTATTACTTCTATGTTTCGTATAGTTTAACAAATGGTAATTAGTTTAAAAGTCACTACAAATTATTAATGTATATCAAATTTTAAATCATTTACCGAACCGAGAAAGTTGCACGCAACGTTACAGTTCTGCAAGTGAGTTTAGTTATCACAAAGCTAATGAATGTGTATCTTAATTAACAGATATGTTGCAACACTACAGAAAATGTTACATGTAAATTCTGTCTGAAAGTTGACTGAAAGTGAATTGAAAATTAAGTTGAAACTAACTAACAACAAGCGAGTTATCCAAATTACAGCATCTCGAATTTGATCTTTAATTTTCTTTGATTATCTAAATTATTAATTTTCTCATGATTTAATTGCCGTTTATATTATAAGAACAACTATCTGTGAGTACATATCAAAACTGTTAAACTAAAAGATGTACCTTCTAATTCACGTCAAGATTAATTCCTTTATTGTACAGTATTTCTGAAATTCATACCAAACTTTGAATCTTAACTCTACAGTTTACGTGTTCAAATATTATAGCTGTTGAAGCACAAAACAATGCTAGATTGATTGTGAATGAGAGTACAAGTGAAATCTCAAGGTTGTACGCCCATGCCTATTGACTATGCTTTGTGTTACGTAACGTAAGCTGACTTTCAATATTTTGCTCACCCCTAATGTTGAAAATTGGTTTTTGTTTTAATCAACTGGACCTGAGGTATAGAAGTCTACTGCGCCGACTGTTGTGCGTTGAAACCCACATGGGACAACACTGTGTGATCCACAAATTATTATTGTTCTTGTCTGGGTGTTCTTTCCGTCCGTTTCTTGTATGTGTGTCCCCCGCGATTTATGATTTATTCCTAGTGCAGGTGTAGTCCTTTCTTTTAAGAAAAAGAAAAAAAAAAGACAAAAGTCTTTTCAATTTACGAACCGTTCAGAGGTATTTTTATTTCGTTCATTTTTTCATTTTTTTTAACATTGATATTCCAGGGTAATTAAATGTGCTAATAAGGTTATTCTCATGATATGACTTTTGGTAAATAAAGCCACCATTATTATCTTTGTGTAATCTTTGACATGACAACATAATCTGTGGCCTAAAATAGAAGAAAGTAACTTATAGGAATACATTACTGAGGTATAGCTTTTACTCAGGACTGCTCACATCTGTTCCAGGGATTTCTTTTTTAAGGTACATCTGGTTCCCAGGCAGTACCTGTGACGACGTGCGATTGTTAATCGGTTCGAGTCCGACATAGAATGGTAGCCGGGGGGACTTCTACACAAAAATAAAAAAGGAGTACTCTCATCTCGCAGAATTTATAGTTTTTATTCAGTTGGTAACAAAAAATGATAGTTTTAAATTTAATCTACTGTCTACTGCTGGACATGACCTCTTCTTAGAAAGGAGCTTTTGGTCTACTATACCACGCTGGCCAGTCGAGTTGGAATAGGGTTTGTGTCAAGTTTTATATCTCTTCGCATCACTTATGTCTTGTGTAGTTTGTTCCTCAAGTCGCTTCTTACGACACACCTGGAATGAATAGGGGTGGTGAGACTCCGTGTTCTTAATCCATCATCACACTGACAACACCTCTAATGTATTTATGGCAACATTAGGAATAAATTGGTTTATTGTCTCTCCTGAAAAATAAAACAATCGCTATTTAACACACGCCGTTTGTCTACAATAGCGATGAAAAAACAATATGTAACAACCTGCTTATGTTATGATAGCTGACATCCGGACATTCATTGTGTCATAAAAGTATACCCGGGAGACAAATCCGGGTAACAAACACGACCACACCGTGTAATCCCGGATGAATATGATATGGGACATGTTACGTTGAACATGAATTTAATTATGACGGGCACTGGGGATTGCCTAGATAGTAACCCACAGGATGCAGTCTTACAATACCGTCTGATCAGCTTGGGATGTGGGAAAATAAAGATGCGGTGTTATTTTGACCTGGGTTCAAACATCGGTCGGAAGAGGAGACATCATTTTGGTACATGAGAGAGACTTGAAGAAGTTCTGTGATGGATTTGAGAATTTACTAACAAAAAATACCATTCAAAATATAGAAAAAAAATGGAATTTGAAACCTCAACATACCGAACTAAACTCCCATATGGTGTCTAGCGTTATAACGAAAAAACTTTTTTTGCTACTAAAACTTACATTTACGAAGATTTAAACTGATGTGTAATAAATTTTAATTTTAATTAGTTGCCATACTAACTGGCTGCCTCGGTGGCGCAGTGGTAGCGGTTGCTGTGCATAGGATCTCAGGTTCGACCTACAAATATTTGATTCGGAGTTTGGGTGTTCTCTATATACATATAATATGGATTTATTTATTTGAAAAAAATATCAAAGTATTTATATCACTTGTCTACTACACATAGTACAAGCTCTGCTTAGTTTGGGACTAGATGGCGTTGTGTGTCAATTATTATGTATTTATTTATTATTTTTGATCAATCGTCCGATCGTAAGGGTTGTAGTACCATAGTATTTTTATAATTCATAAAATTATCTAATTATTAAGATACTCAAACTCAAAAATATAACTGTTAATTTAAGAGACAACTGTACATATCAAATATTATAATTGAATATATACACCTACTAAAATTTGTATAGTGTGCCTTAACATCTTAATTATTAAATACTTCATCCTTAAAGTTTGAACCAAAGTAAGTCTCTTGTCTAAAAACAGATCATTTCCGAGTGATGGACCAAACAAATTGTGTGCGAGCGGAACCGAAAGCGATAATTAATAAACCATAATTACTTCCTATGGCTATCATAAACGGTCGCCATAAAGATAGTTTAATATTTTAGTGTTCTTTTATAGTGTACACCGTAGTTAAATGATGTCTTAAGCAAAATAAACTTATTAATATAACATGAGTCATTCTTGCTGTGTAAATATGGGTATATTTATGTATGTGCATTATGTTGAACCACTCAAATGTAAGTGTACTCAAAGTCTATCATATGTTACTTAATAAATCAATATAATAATAAATGTATTGCACTTAAAAATTTAGCAGTAATAATAGAAAAGAGAAGATTTTTAACGGTACTCAAGAGAAACTGACACGCCGTTGCGTCGATGACGAATCCAAAACAAAACTATAGGTAATGCTTTTATATGTTACAAAACACAAATAATATCAATTAATAAATAAGTACATGAAAAAATATGCATTGCTTTCTTTTTTTTTAAAAAAAAGATAACTCTCGTGTTAATAAGAAGCTCTGTGTCTTTAAATTACTGTAGTTTGAACCTACAACACTCAGCCCAGTAGAAAACGGTGTGACGACTGCTTAAACCACTACGCCATCCTTGCAATCGGTTTTTTAGTATAGGAGGACAAATGAGCTTTACCACCACGATTTTAAACTTTCAGTAACCCTTAAAGTAAAGCAACAAAATAATTGCTAAACACTAGTTTTCTATTAGACCGTGAAATTACTTCGGTCGGGCCTAGTGTTCAAGTTATGATGATGTAGTCCCAGCCGATTTCGGCTACGGTATTCAGCCTCGGAAACCAGTCAGTTGACTGGTTTTGATTTGAGCTTTAATGATGATGACGATATAGTCGTAGCCAATTTCAATTACGGCGGCCAATCTCACCGGAGACCAACCAACCACCCAGGAGATATTCTTGTGCACATACTTGTGCACAAATACAGGTACACTTTTTATTCTCTCACGCGTACAATCCGATGGGACGGCTATCCGGCACGACCGAAGAAAGACCCGTGGCAAAACCGACAGTGTTACATGCTCTCCGAGGCACAAACTCCGGGCTGTTATTAAGCATTTCTTTAATCAGGCAAACTCAATGACATTTTTCTTAGCCAAACTCGGGAATCGAACCCGAGACCTCTAGATCGGCAGTACCATACTCTACCGCTAGACCAACGCAGTCTCAAGTTACAAACTACATTCATATGCCTTGACTATTCGGAATTAGAAAACGGGACGAGGGACAATGTTACGACCAACAAACAATTCACTCACAAAGTTTGCCGGATTCAAATTGCTTAGCAAGTACTAATATAAATTATGTCAGAGGGAAATTGGATTTAAATACTATGTATGATACCTTATGTACGTAATTTGTAAAGAAATATACCTATCTTAACAAGTTGGACAGAATATAAGAACAAAAAAACTTCAATAGCTCACAAATACAAAAAATCATAATGAATCAAACCCAAACTTTTATACAATAATTACGATTTAACACTTTTAACAAATCCTTCTTGAGAAATCCTTAAAACTCCGTAAAATTCTATACCACCTCCACTTATCTTCAGGTCCTCACATCTACGTCAAGTAACACAGCTTGCACCTACCATCATTGTCGTATTGTCATACTCCATACCCGACGGAGATATTAAATTTCTTGCATTCATACCGGTTCACCTCTGTTTTCTAGATAATAACTGGATAATAAAAAATTGTGATGTCATTTTTGCTGACGGTTGTTGATATCATCAACAGATGTCATCAACAGTCCACTGCTGAACATAGGTCTCTCCCTAGAAACGTGATTTTGGCTGAATATACCTCGCTGAAAAGACGGGCTGGTCTTGGGTTTTGTTTTAAGTATCTTTTATTTGCAGTAATGTTGTCCAGTGTAGTTCTCTTAGTCGCCTCTTACAATACCCACGAGATGAATTGGGGGTGATGTCACTCTGTATTCTTAATCCAATACTACACGGATACTTGATACTTTTTAGACCTGTGTTGATTACGACCACTGACCAGAGATCACTGACTCGCCTGCAGGTCACCGCGTTTATGGTACGACGTAAAACGACTAGGTAGAAGAAGTAAGGACTAGGTCTGAGAGAAAAGTATGGCCGATTTTATCCCGAATCTGAATAACCTAACCGACGCCATCATATCATCATCAATCTTCAAACAATACAATTAAATGCATGACTACTTTCATTTCTGTTTTCATATTTATTTATACGGACCGTTGAATCTGAAGTTGTAAGTTGGATTCTACCCAAGATAAATACGAGTAATTGTATGAACATGAGATGACTCTTGTGCCTCCTGAGTTGATGTCCATTGCCAACAGTAGTTACTTTCCATTAGGTGATTCGTCTGCCCGTTTACCCACTCTTTTATTAAAAAAAATAAACCTAGATTTTAAGGAATCAAACACGAGACCTCTATGTGCGAGTGCCACTAACAGGTCTCGGGTTTGAGTGCTATATTTCGTACTACTACTACACTGAACTACCACCGTGCAAGATATCAGTAGTGTTGCAAATGCTTATAAAAACCAGTAACGGTTTATTATGAGCTAGGCCTTATGCTGTTTAACCAGTTTAGTTGTACAAAAAAAATCTTCTGTTCACAGTCTCATTATCAGAGGCTTTCTAAGCTTTCGAGCCATTTATCATACATGTGTAAAACTAGTTATCACATTGCTAATCAGGTTCACTCTAACCAACTAACCGGCTGTATTGTGAGCAAAACGAAAATTACATTATGTGATATTGTTATGCCATAGTACTGACAGTTGTAAGTTTGATTTTTTTTCTATCTTTAGAGCCTGCCAAAGTGACTCTACTCTGCCTGTTGGAAAGCATGAATAGAATCCAAGAGTTGTGGTCACCATACATATTGTAAATACTGACAACGTAGTATGGTGACCCACACTATGGCGGCCTTGTGAGATGCTTTTTCACACCCCACTTGGAGACGTAAAAGGCATGACAGTCATTGTGACAGTGTAAGGCTTACACAGTTACCAAGATAACTGTCACCCCTGCATCAATGGGCCTCTGGTCTCACGCTCACCAATGAAACACGACAACACGGATGCTGGTGCTTTAGGTTGGTCTTCTGTGCGAGGGTAGTAGTGCCCCGGTCGAGCCGGCCCGCTCGTGCTAAAATCAGCGTGGCTCTACTACCTAGAACATTACTACTGATTCCTGTTCTATGTAAAAAATGTATACCTTCATTATAGGTAGGTGGTATATATTGGTAGTTAGGTACTTTAGAACATACACGACTTTCAGCAATGGAACATACAACCGAGAAGTTATCTCTGTACATAATACTAGCTTTTACCCGTGGCTCTACCCGAGTGTGTGTCCATTATCGCGTTCAAATTACTTGGTTAGTGGATGATAATGTAGTTCTCGATTGATCAAATAATTTTTAAAATGGTCTTAATGGATCAAACAAAAAGCGAACAACTCACATTCCAATTTATAATATTAGTTAAGATGTATGTATTTTTCGACTTACCTGTTGGTCTAGTAGTTAGTAATCCTAACGGTTAAACTGGAGATCGTGGGTTTGATTCTCACCGAGGTTACATAACTAATCTATCTACAATGTCCATGTAATCAAAAGGGAGTTCGCTTATTAGGCAATACACAAACCTGATTTGTGTTCAGATGGTCGTCTGTGAAATCGTCGCATATGTTAAACAATTTCTAACAAATTTGTTTTTATCTTATCTTATAATAGATTTACTCTAAAGACGAAATTAATCTATTTACGTAATGTAGATCAATTATTAAGAGTAAAAGTGATCTGTCAGTGTTATACAAAGATACGAGTAAATATTCATGTATCTTTGGTAAAAGGGTAACTTTGAAAAGTAAAAGATCGCAGTATCTTTTTAATAAATAATTATCTCTAAGGTCTTTTGAGATGGTTTTGTCGATACATTTATCAGTCTCATCAGTATTAATGTATTAGTAAAAAGGCTTTTAATACGCAACAAACAAATCGTACAATAGATCTAGATAACCTTTACTAATGCCTCTTAATCAACTCAGAATGAATTCACTCGAATAATAACTCGAGAACATAGCAAGCGATTGCGTATTGATACATTATTTTGTTGGTTTGAATTCGGTATTTTTGTGGAATGTCTTGATATCAGATTTTGAATATGCTCGCAGAAGTATCTAGTTATGTATAAATAAATTAATATTTTGCACAATTGACACAACGCCATCTAGTTTCAAACTAAGTAGAGCTTATAAACAAACAAATATATATTTAAAATTATAAAAAAATTGTGTCTTGTCGGTATCGGGTACAGTGGTTTAAATACCATTGATATGGACTCCAGAGACAAAAACTTCACAATACGTGCCGTCTCGACAAGCACTGCTTCCTCCTTTTTTTTTTTAAACGTGTGGAAACCCCCTCGGGCCATCACCCCACCGGGGTTTACGGCGGGATGGTGTGTCGGAATCGGACCGAATAAAACCACACGGTGTGCCACTCTGCGCCTGAAATAGGAGGGTCTGATCCGGGAACAGCTGCTGAGAAGTACTACTTCCTGCATCAAACCCTTAATCCAGCTGCCTAATGTGAATTATTATTAATAAATTTTCATATCAATCTAGCCTTTTAAGTAAAGCACCAATCCGACATTAAAGCAACCACAAACACGAATCGCTTAGCTGTATAGAGTTGCATGATTGACCCGCTTGAACCCTACGTACGAATGTCGCAATCCCTCGTGAGAAACATGGCTGGTCAGGGATATTAGTGTGTCTTCATATCACCGCATGAGCATTAGAGGAGCGTGTCATGTTTTTGTAAGTCACACTTGGATTGAATGGCAAGACCTTGAGGTATTACAGATTTAGGATGTGGACATATTGTAAGTATATCAACATTTTGAAACATCTCAAGTCCTAGAATAGTGATTCGAATGAGAATTGAAAATAAACCCAAAGATTTGACTGGAAGATTACATCTGCAGCATTAAATACTATAATATATATATTTTATAAATACTATAATATATATATTCTATGCTACTGGTATAGACTAATATCTTACTGCTGGTTACTATACTACTGGTCAGACGGTTACTAAATATCACTAATATCAAAAGGTCACTAAATATACTCTTATTTAGTGACTGTCTATATATGTGTAAAAGCCTCATTTCCAAAACTATACAAAATCTATATAAAACTGTTACTGTTGCAATATATTTGTTGGAAAATCAATAAGCAATTAAGCATAACAAATGTGATTAAGCTTTAAATTTTAACTTTCCTTCTTCACGTCTTAAAAATAAAAGGCATTATAAACATGAAAATTAAACACATTTGTAAATATGTAACTGTAACGTATATTTTATAGTAACAACACACTTTTTAAAACTAAACTTTCTTATTTTAACATAAATATTTAAGTATACAAAGCATTTCTCTTACATCCTGTCTGAATATACATACTCATATTTTCTGTTATTATTCGCAATTGGTAATAAAAAAAGTAAAAATCAAAAAGTTGAACCATCAATAATTGCATATAATCGGACGGGCGTGAAGACCGCTGTCGTGTTAGAGCTTAATTACAGTGATTCTCTTCTTAATGTGCGTTTTAGTGTTATTTTGATGGGCGTACTGTGTTTAAAAATATTGTGAGCTATGGTTTCAAGTTAGGTATCTAGTTATTAAGGTAGCGGTTCGATACTTATTTCAGGTTCGTGATCTGTACTTTCTGCCTTATGAATGAAGCGTGGCCAAGCTATTCAATTGACGGTCAGTACGACTGTGTACGTAGTTACCCAACCAAAGTAAAAAAAACAATGTCTTTTGAAAAAAATGATTCGACGTACAGGCCAGTATTTGCGCCAGTCGTTAGTGGTTAGGTTCAAGCCAAAAATATTGGTAATAAGTAAGATTCTGCAGTATATTTTGTTAAGAGAAGAGGTTATAAGAAGATTCTACCTCTCAGCAGAAAAGAGACCGGGCATAGATAATCGCAGAATAATCTCCGTCTCTCTCTCCCACTCGCTTATATGCTATTCTAGTCCAAGTCCTATACGGCTAATTCTGGACTCTACTCTACGAAGCAACTAAGTCTTGATAGTACCTGTGACTTCATTAGCTAGAAGATGGTATAATATCTTCTCTATATCTAATGACGGTATTAATAAAAATGTTTTTAAGTGGTTTCCTTAAGAACTTGAAATATATTTACTGATATATGTGGTTGTCTACTTTACGATGTATCTGATGAAAGTGCTGACATTACAAAATTATATACAAAATTTAACAATAGCCCAATGTTTCTTCAGTTCTGTTATGCGAGTATCGTGTTGAGTGGTTATGTCGAGTGCGAGGTCGCAGACTCGACCCCCGACCCTTGCCTTTCACTTTCCTTATGTAATGTTAGCCATTGATTTCTGATTTGTAATGATTCAGCATACTTATGAATATTTTTGAGTATTATTAAGAGTTGCACTGTCGAGATTTAGTTTTTTACGACCCACATGATTTTTGAAGATATAATATCATATCATTTGTCAAGTTGCTTTTCTTTAAGTTTGCCAAATAACATATATGAATTCTTGTTTCCCTTAGTCATGGGGTCACGTGTAAACAGCTGAATTAATTTCGACAATACTTCAAGAGTTTATGTAGTCCGTTTGTCGAGGACTATAGGCTGTATAACATCACACCACGGCCAATAGGAGACAAGCATCAATGAAAATAGACACAGATGAAGTTAGGTGAATCAGCTAGCATATTATATACATCCTTCTAAATGACTATCGAATTTTAATTCGCCTGTCTGTATTTCTTAGATAATTGAGACGAATGCCTGTTTCGTAAGAGCAAAAAATCTGTTACCTATACTTCTGATTGAAGTAACAGGGGTAAAGGAAAAGTTGATACACCTGATGATGGGTGACTATCACTGCTTATGAACATCTGCTTGTTACCCTTACAATCCCCCCACTCCCCACATTTCGAGGGGAGTTGGGCTCGCGTAGCTCGGTGAATTCACTACCAGTGCACGTGTTTCTTTCCCGCAATGATCCCGTGTCCTTTAAACGGGGCATGAAAAACATCTCACTAGGCTGCCAAAGTGTGGGTCGGCATGCTACATTGTCTGCATTCGCAATAACACACACAATCCTTAGATTTTATTAATGCTTTCTCATTCTTAACCCGGCTCCCCTCGGGTTGCCTTTCAGTAACTCACCTATGCTTTGAAAGCAACTAAAAAATATCGTAATCGTGTGTTTCAAACGTCGCCACTAAGTGAAATATTTATCTAGTACAAATCTTGTTTGTACCACTTATTTTGGTTTACTTGTAAAATTGCTTTCAAATAACTTGACCTAGTAAACACTGGCCCTTGACTTAACTTGGTTTCGGACTAAGGGTTTAGATAAGTATTTTTCTATTTAATGGGTATATAAGTGTGTTGACCGCTTGGCGTGAGCTTTTAACCCGACCATCCACGAAATAATAAATGTTCCTTATTATTAGTGTAATTGCATACTAACTGAGTAAATTAAACGTAAGATTCGTAAAATGGAACGAACTATGAAAGTTTGTTTCTTTAAAGTATCAATGGTGTAGATGTGCTGACGGATTAAGAATACGGAGGGTCACCAGCAGCAGTGAACACACTAGGTAAGCAAACTACACAGGACAACGTCATTATAAAGAGCCATGTCAACACGTCTGGCCAGGGTGGTATAGTAGGCCAAAACCTCCTTGCTAAGGAAAGGTCGTTGATTGTTAGTGACGATGGTGTATGCCACGCTACTATTATAATTCGAGAACTATGAGTGAATGTCATATATGAAATTTGTTAATGAGTCTTACATTGGTGATTATGACAAATGACAGTAATTTGGTCGTTTTAGTTCAGCGAGTCAATTATGAGGTTCAATTGTTACAGACTTAATATCGACTTGTAAATCTAATTATACACTTATATAAGTAAGATTCGAACATTTTATCACGAACAACAGGGCTTAGGCCTTTCCATAAATTCGTCAACTTTGTTTTGTTTAAAATTTTAACTAGCCGGTAGGCTAGTAGTTATTGACGCCATTTGCTAAGCTACAGGTTATGGGTTTAATTCCCACCACAAATAAATTGTTGTGTGATGAGGACTTTTTCTGTCATCTCTCCGCCAAAAAACGTCCACTGCTGGACATAGGCCTCCCCCAAGGTTCTCCACAACAGCCGGTCCCGTGCTGCCCAGCAGTTTCTCGCGACTTTCACCAGGTCGTCGGACCACCTTGTGGGGGGCCTACCAACGCTGCGTTTCCCTGTACGCCGTCGCCACTAGAAGCTTATGGCCCTTGTTTGTACTACTTGTTCTGTACCTGAGTGCAATTTATCTGTAAGATATATGTATTTGTTATCTTAATACATAGTTAGTAGTTAATACTTTATTAAGCTCTGTCTAATTTAACATCAGATGGGCGTGTTTATGATGTGTGAAGTCGACATTATTACACCATTTTTTTATTTAACTAAACTATACTTAAATTACTTTCAATACGGTTGAAATTAGAAATGACCTAATTATTGTATATATATTTATGTATTAATTACTACAGAGGTGTGTCACAATTGACAAATTGTACGTCAGACAGCCGATTTTAATCAGTTGTTTTGGTTTATTTCTTATCCAGTGACCACTACATGAGTTACGATTGAAAAGTGATCCATCCATCACACTTATCAGACCATGTGATATATGATCCAAGTGATTTTATTTTATTCCTAATTTGGATAGGTTTACGTCGGAATTGAAGGAAGCTATCTATTGATGGCTTATTTATTTGTATAGGGTGGGCCACAAATTAGTTAACACTTGGAAAAATCGTATAAAAAAACAATTGATATATTATAAAAACTGTTTATTTACATATAATTAAGCTAGTTAGTTGAAATATATTTTTAAAAAATTCTTCGTCTTCTCGAGCACCGAAATTTTCGAAAACTCATCGGCAAAGAGACCGCAAGACCACGGACTAATCGCTGATTTTTCCTTTAGCTAACGTAGTGTATATTTGGTTAATTAAAATAGATATGGTTCTTCAAATAACCCTATAATAAGAAGTCTGCTGAGGATAAATCTGGACTTCTAGGTGACCATGGAATGTCGCCTCGTCTGGAAATCAGTCTTTCCGGCTTTTCCATGTCTTTGTCCACCGGCTGGGACTGTGTCTGTGGGCTGGGATGCGTGACAAGTGGTTCCATCTTGTTGAAACCATATGTTACGATTGTAGCCAGCAAATTCCAGTTGTATTAGTTGTTGTAAAACTCCCGTAACATGTTTGCGCGGGATGTTAGATTCAAATGTTAACGAATTCTTGGCCCATCCTATATTACAGAAACTGCTGAGTCAGAGGTAGTGTGTTCGACTCACATTGAGGACAAATGATTGTGTGATGGGCACAGTCATTTTTTTTTTGTGTCTGGGTGTAATTTATCTATAAAATGTATATATTTAGAAATATATAATTATGTTTATCAGGAGTCTGGTTGCCTTAGCACTGGCTTTGCCCAGTTTAGTATCAGATGACCATATTTGCGACGTGAGAAAATATCATTATGATTGTTTTATTCTTGGTTCACGAAAAGACATCTCATATTTACCTGATCGATCAATACGAAGGCGCAATATTTTAAATTAAATTATTACACAAATACACAATAAAATTGTTGGAAAGTGATCTTTTACCATTTTGCTAATTTCAGAAGCTTTCATAAACACTTGAGTTTGATATCTATGTGACAAGTTTTTTGCATTCATTTAAAGTGTGCGATACAAAACTATCTTTATCGTAATGGTGTTTGGGTACATTTTTCTTTAACAAAAACATGCCTCCGTTGATGAATGTTGGCCCCATCTGTATCGCACAATTAACAGAGTTAAGCCTCCTGGCTTATTTTTGAAATTGGCCAAAAGACAAATATATTAACTTATGTAAGGTATTTTAATGGTATTAGATGGTATTAAATTTAGAATATAATTGGGAAGTTAAATTTAGATACTGTTTCCTTTAAAATAATGAAAGAAAAGGAGTTAAACAGTACCATATTTAAATCATTTAAACCCAAAATTATACTGCTATCATTAGCTATGAAGTCATAGTTGGCAAACCTGAGAGTGATCGAGTGATCAAGGGAAATATAAGCGTGAGTGAGTAGGTGACGAGTTCTCAGTGACTAACATAGACAGAATATAGACATAACATAGACATTTGGGAAAAGTGTAGAAAAAAGATGACGATGAAAATGAAGACGATGAAAATGAATTGAACAATGTACGCTTAATACAAGTTTACTCTTCTGCGAACTGGTCAAACAAATTATATACTTAATTACATATAAATTCTTTAATAATTTAATTTCCTAAAGTAAAGATGTTATTTTTAAGTTTTATTAATAGTCAGTCCGTGTGGTGACGGATTAAGAATACACAGTGTTACTACCCCTGTTCATCCTGTGGGTGTTGTAAGAGGCGACTAAGGTAAACTATTCAGGAAAATATCATTACAAAGAGAAGGAAAACTTGAAACAAACCCTATTCCAACCCGTTTGGCCAGCGTGGTATGGTTAGCCAAAAACTCCTTGGCGAAGAGAGTCCTATGTCCAGCAGTGGACTGTAAAAGGCTGTTGATATGAATAGTCAGTCAACTCAGTTTTTAGCTGACAAAACTTAGCGATCACTTATTGAAGTCTTAATATCTGATTGATGATTGATGAATGATTGTTTCATAAGTTCATTACCTTTGTTTGTATCGCTATTTAGTCTGTAAAACTCGAATGACTTAAGAAGAAAGACATTATATCGAACACTCATCTCATTGTCTCTCAGAAATGTCACGTCTGCACAATAGTGCGTAATTTTTCGAGCCATTTACGTCGCTCCATTGTCGAGTACTGCAATTAGAAGGGGTCTGGGCGCTCCTCTGATCGAACATTAATAATAATTATTATTGTACTTACGGTTTGTTAGTGCTGCTTTGAAATCAGTTATAGTAAGGTTCATGTATTCCAAAATCTTAGGAGTATTAATTTTGTATTGTTTTGGTAATGTTAGTTTTGTTTAGAAGAAAGAAGGAAAATTGAGTGACATATTCTTAAGAATTTTATGACACATAAAAAGTAAATGCATATTATTTTTGATTTTACATTTACTAGATCCACCTGAATGTATACATAGAGTTACTTTATTATACACATAGTTACGCTTATCCCTCCAAAAAGTTGACTGAGACGCATTGAATAGATACGTTTTGCAAGCTCAAACCACCCTTAAACAAAACAAAAGATCACATCTTCAGTTCAGTACGTTACTTTTGGTTTTGTAAACTAATAGATACCATAGATAAAATATGGTATGTATATGTCACTGTATGTCTATCTTAAGACTAATAACCAGCTATAAGTCATAATTTCACTTATAAAGGTAGATCCAAATGGCATTCCCTAGAATCACCAGTGCTCTACAAAATTTTCCCAATAAAAGACCCTTTTCAAATACTTTTAAAACCAGTGGCCTCATAAAACTAATTTTGACAAATATTACGCCCAATTCAATGCGATATGTCACTATGAATAAAGATGGACCTCATATCTCATTGCTTAAGACGTTTTACTTATGACGGTAGCTGTAAATTTGGTATTCAACGACATCGTTTGTTATGAAGAAAATTGAACTTTAAATGTGTTAGCATTAGAGTTGCTTTACATTGAGAGCTCATGGTCATAAATTGGAATTAATATGTGCGCTATATCGCCAAATATCTAAGGTTCTGAACAGTGGTTTAATGATTTTATCAGTGCTACAGCGCTTTATGGCTCATTTTCAAAACGTTTTATTAAAAAATCATTTGATTTATTGTTTTAATTTGGCATATTGTTAATAACAAGGAAATATCTAATGACCCCTAGATAATCTTCAGGTCAAAAAAAGAGCTTCATAAAATTGAAAGCGATGTGGTAACCACAATGTCTTTGCAATAAACATATATCTATGATTACCTATTTACTTTATATATATCTTTTAAGCCACCCAATACTCGTAATTATCACATCACATCAAAAACTTTTAATATTCCACTACTTGGACATAGGCTTTACCTTAGCAAGAAGACTTTGCCCTGCTATAACAGGCTGACTAGAAGGGTTGCTATAAAAGGCTTTGTTTCAAGTTTGCCTTTATAATTAAACTAAAAAAAAGTGTTTAATTAAAACGAACACCAAAAAAAGGATAGATGAGGACGTGTTACGTGCATTGTGACAACGGCTCGACCGGGGCAGTACTACCCTCCCACAGGTGCTGTCGTGTTTCGTTGGTCAGTCTGAGACCGGAGGCCCATTGATGCAGGGGTGACAGTTATCGTGGTAACTGTGTAAGCCTTACACTGTCGCGATGACTGTCATGCCTTTTACGTCCCCAAGCGGGGTGTGAAAAAACATCTCACTAGGCCGCCATAGTGTGGGTCACCATACTGCGTTGTCTTCGTTTGCAATGAGTATGTTGACCACAACTCTTGGATTGTATTCGTGCTTTCCATCAGGCGGAGTAGTCACTTTGGCAGGCTATTAATATAAAAAAAATATAAAAAAAACCTCGTTCAATCGTCAAGCATTTGGAACATTCCTGTTTATTACTAATAGTAATTATAATCATTTCAAGAGAAGAAAAAGAATTTGAAAAAGTTTGTGATGATTAATTTCCTAATCAATTACACGGTATTTCATAAGTTAGCAATAGTTAATTACTTATAGTAATAGTTTTTCGTAGAGCCTTCTATAAAACTATTCAGTTACCAACCAAACACTCTAGAAAACACCTTTTAATAAGATATTTCCACTCAAAGTTTAAGGACCATATCAGAGCAACTGCACACTAAGATACGTACTCGAGTTAATATTGTTTAATTGGCGTGGACTTATTGAAAAGTTTATTTTTGCTTGTCGTTAATTCCGCTTATAAAATACTAAATACTACACAATACTTGATTAACTTAGAATGTTGATTCTTTCATTTGTTTTTGATAATTCCATGAGGAACAGATTACCTACTGATGATTTTATAATCAGTTTCCGTAGTCTACGTTGCATAGGTTTTACAAATGATTTTAGTATTTTTATAAACAAGTTGATCATAAACTGTCCATACCAAATGCCAACACTTTCACAGGAAAGGACATGTTAGTCTAGAGTTATCTCTTATCTCTCCTACATTTTTTAGTAATGAATCGTAATATTCAGTTAAGATATAGATGCAGTTCCAATGATAAGTTTTTTAAGACAATACCTGCATTAGGAAGAAATCCTGCGTCGCGTGGGACTTTACAAACATACGTGAAATGGATACAAAGAACACCCAGACTTAAAACAACAATTTGTTGATCACACAAAGGGTTGTACCATGTAGAAATTGGAACTGCTAAATTGCAAAAACTGCTACGCTATACGCGCAGTCAAGTGCATTTTATTGACCTATCAACTCAAAAGCTACTAATAATCACTGCGTTTCTTCCGTAACGTGTAAATACCCTTCAATTAATAGCCATTCGATTTGCTCTCCAAAGTAAATATGTACCTGATACCAAAAGTCACACAAAAGGTGTTCTTTCAAACTCGATCAGGCGTCTCCCAATCATATCCTAACAGGGAACTAAGTTTATCGAACTAGTCAGTTCGTATTTGTGTTGTTAATTTGGGAGTTCAATTAATGTTGATTTAGTAACCTGATCAATTTAGTTTTGTATTGGATTGGTTTGATAGTTTGAGGTTATTATTTAAGTTGGCAATTTAGGAAGGTTTTATGTTAGGTATTTTGTTAGAAAGTTGCTCCTACGGTCGACTAAATAGGAAAACTTATTCTTCTTCAATATTTATGTTTACTAAACATATAGTTGTGAAGGCTTGTGCAATTTTAAAATCTAAGGGACACCGACGTGAACGTAGACAGCCGATTTAGTGATAGTATAATTTATAAGTTGATCCAATGATAACAAAATTATTTGATTTACGGTAGTACACATACATCATTCGTTTTGTTACGTAAATAAATAATCAAAGGCAGACGCGAAAACTTTTTAGGGGCAAAAATCGAAACAATTCATAAAAACATTTCCAAAAGCTATCAAATTACTTAGAGTAATGTACTTTTCTATACAATCCTTTTTTTTTTAAACTAAGAAACCTAAAAAAATATAGTAACTACGTGTGTAAAGTTTTATTTTATATCCTAGCAACACTTGATTAATGTCAATCTATGTTTTCTTCTACGTCACCTGTCAATTCACTTTATGCACGCTCGCTCATGGTGAGGATGTGACTTTGTGTATACTTTTCTGTTTCAATCTATTTTGTTAGACTATTTTTGAGTTAAGAAGATCGAATGAGAGCGAATGTCTAATAATGTTATGTTTTCGAAAGTAGCGTCAACGTCGTAAAGTCTATTTGTTACGCTTAAACGGCTAAACTACACCACCGATTTCATTGAAATTCGGCATGGAGGTACTCCAATTCTTGAGGAAAGGTCTAGGTTACTCTTCACTGTGATAATCGACTTACACGCAAGCAGAGCCTCTACCAAAAATTAGTCGATGTCATATCAATTTTTACATCAACACACCTTCACCGTTCTGCTTATATTACGAATGAAATTGTACTCGTAGTCAAAATCTCATAGCAGCGAAGAGTTGATTCAGTCTAAAGCAAGCCCATCAACAGACACATTAGAAGCATATTTGTATATCGTTATACAAACAGGCGTTAAAAGCTGTGTGCAAACACTCAGTGCGTGTGGAACCAACATCTGTTTACCTATATCGCGTTTGCACATGAAGTTAAAAATTGCCGAAATAGGTAGGGTGTTTGCCGTCGTTCTACTGAATGAGATGAAAATGTAATCTATTGTCCACTTATCTGATGTGTGTAAGGGAGACAACGAAATACAGATTTGGTCACTTACGAAATTCTATGAGTGGAGATGGCATGTGCTTAGGTTCATATAACATAATTTTTGAATTATGGGTGTAAATACATGTAGTGTTGAATTTTGAATGGAAATACGGCTTGATGGGTTTTGTCTTAATTGTGAGAGGAACACCTGGTATGTGAAAATAATGTGAACGAATGAACGGAGTAATGCTTTTATAAATATTAAAAAGTGCAGACAGTATTTTTTTAAAAAAAAAAGCTAAGCGAAAATTTGCTTAATAAACGCTTAGTGTATGTGTATAATCTACGCCTAGTGTATAATGACAGTTCAAGTTACATTAACTTGGTATTGTGATCAAAATTCACAACCCTAAGTAAGGCTTTTAGCGTTACAAATTTATGATAATGCGGTCCACAATTATTTTTGTGTGTTTTTGTTTTTTCAATGTTAAATAAAATATACAAACGAGTAACTGTAAATTATTTTTGAATGTTTTAAAAGTGTTTTATTATTTTACAAGACACACTTAGTACATATGATAATTGATGTACATATTGATTCAAAGAGTACATAAGGCACTCTTCTATCTAATATAATTATACATATTTATATTATATAAAATCCAACAAATAATCATAATTTCCATGCACAATTGTCAACATTATCCTTCCATAGATATTTATTTATGCCGAGGGCTGTTTCATGTCGTGCTTATCACTAATTTTTCACGTTTTAAAGATAACAAGTTCAACTTATGTGTGTTCAATGCCTTTTATTGAAAACTGTATGAAACTGCTATTTGCTTTGAATAGAATAAAAGAAAAAACTTTCATTACAATTTTAATTCACATATTTGTATGGTGACCACGAGTATTACTTGTGTTGAAGTAATTTATATTTAGCATAATTTAAACATACATTTTTGCTGATCAGAGGCCTATGTCCAGCATAAACTAGTAAAAGTAAATAAATAAATAAATCAACAGCTTTGATGCTATATATTTGGATATATTTATGAACAGTGGTTAGTTTAAGCTTGATTACCACGACAACTGTCATGCCTTATATGTCCCCAAGCTTGGCATGAAAAAGCATCTCACTAGGCCACCATAGTGTGAGTCATCACACTGCATTATCTACATTCACAATGAGTCTGGTGACCACAATTCTTTGGATTCTATTCATGCTTTCCATCAGGCAAAGTAGTCACTTTGGCAGGTTCTTTAGATAGAAAAAAATATAGAAAAAGCTTTATATTTGATTATGGCATCAGATTGCCGCAGATGAGACGAGTCAAGATATTTTAATTTTTTTGTGCCCTGTGATGACAGATTAAGAACACAGAATGTCACATCCCGTATTCATCCGTAGGTGTCGTAAGAGGCGACTGAAAGAGAAAAAAAACGACCACATTCCTTTTTTTTTTCTATATTAAGAGCCTGCCAAAGTGACTCTACTCTGCCTGATGGAAAGCATGAATAGAATCCAAGAGTTGTGGTCACCATACTCATTGTAAATGCAGACAATGCAGTATGGTGACCCACACTATGGCGGCCTTGTGAGATGCTTTTTCACACCCCGCTTGGGGACGTAAATGGCATGACAGTCATCGTGATAGTGTAAGGCTTACACAGTTACCACGATAACTGTCACCCCTGCATGAATGGGTCTCCGATCCCTGCAAAGTAGGGGTAAATTATATTCATAAGCAATCCTCTTAGAGCGTAGAAAATAACCAAATACGACCCAATCTACGAGTAATACTAGCAAGACAATTATTCCAAGTAAAATTCCTAATCTTGAAAAGATGGAACTACCGCATCCACATATTAAACTCGCTTAACTCACACTAAGAAAACATCTTCCCTATCCTAATAAAATATTCGTAACTTCATAACGCAAAAATCAAATATAGGAAAAACAGTTGGCAGGAAAAGTAACAGGAATTCGTATGCCAACCGAATCTTCGGGTTTTTCTGAATTACCTTGGGAAATAGAGGGGCAAGGCATAGAGAGGGGAGGGTGCTTGGTAAAGTTACTCTACGAATGTTGTATTGTTATATATCCCACAGAGTTATTGTATCAAGTGATCGACAAGATTTGAATTTTTGGGACAGTTACGGTTCATGAATTAACAAGTTAAGGAGCTTGTGGGTATTTGCTTCTTTTTAGATTTGTTCTATCAATCTTAAAAAAGCAAATTGGATGAGTTCGTACAGAAGTTCTATGAATCTAGGAAAACAAGCTATCCACAAGACTCTTGACCTTGCTGTAAAAGTCTGTAGTAAGCTAAAATAAGATTGCCACTGACATTAGCTGACTGAAATCTTCAACAAGTACTTACTGTTTAATTAGAAAACATTGTCCACATTACCCGTTTCTACTGTAATTCCCTAGCTTTTCTCCCCATTAACTGGTTTTATAACCACTAAGATTCATACAGAATATATAATATTAAAAGATACTTGTGAGTAGCGATATCCAAATGTGTTTGATATTTTCGTTTCATATTTCCGACAATTTGACCTCGACTACCTTGACCTTACGAACGTTTATACTTCACTATGCACCTTACGGGACACATTATAAAGCTGACTTTCGACTGTGGTTCCCATAGGGAAGAACGGTACGAGAATTTCAATATCAATATCGGAAAGTTATTGAAGATCTGTCAGGTATTGGATTCAATTTGATTCTTTTTTTTTGTCAGAAGCCAAACGGCCACCTCTTACGGCGCCAATCGGGTCGAAAATGACGCATACTTTTAAAATTATTAGCACGTTCCGAGTTACGCAGGTGATTCTAGATTTTTTTGAAGGAATTTCTTATTTTGGTTTGCAGACGATGTTGAATGTTTTTAATACCTGAAAGGTTTAGTACAAATACAGTTTATGTTAATGGTCTATTTAGACATAGTTTTCGACATTATATTCTATTCCTGTTTTCTTAAAATGTTCATATTTCGTCACTATTGTCTCATCATGCCTTATTCCATCCAACAGTCGGTACATGAAATAAAGCGTAGCGTTTTGCTTACAAGACATTTGGAAAACAGAATGATATTCCAGATATTTTCGTTACAAATATTTTGTTAGTCCACCATATGTTCCTACTCCACTGTATAAATAAATAAAAATAAATAAATAAGCATTTTCGTCAGTTTATAATAATTACAATATATAAATATTTCACAAATGACACACGGCTGTCTGATTCCAACAAGACAGAACTTTTGCCATGATAACCAGACTGCTGATAAAATACTTAATTAATAATAATAATAATAATAATTTATTGACTCATAATTACAATGTTAACTTAGAATTTAACAACAATCCGAACACTCAGATTATGCCAGGATGTTAACAAATCAAACTAGGTGTTGCAACCAGAGCCCTTGCTAAGTTATGAAATAACTTGTATTAAAATATATTAATTATTTCTAAATACGTATAGATTATAGATAAATTACACCCAGACACAGAACAAATAATCGTACTTACGACTTAAATATTTACTCTTGGTGGGCATCGAACCTATGACTTTCGGTCTAGCAGTCAGGGAGGGCCATTGACCACTAGACCAACAGGTAACATTGACCACAGGTAATATTGACCACTAAACCAATGGGGATGTGGCACTACAGAAAGTACAAACAGTTTGTACTCAGATTATATAAGGCACTCTTCTTTCTAATTATAAAATCCAACAAATTATCTTAATTTCCATGCGCAATTGTCGACATTATCCTTCCATAGATATTTATTTATGCCGAGGGTTGTTTCAAGTTGTGCTTAAGCACTAATTTTTCACTTTTCAAAGATAACAAGTTCAACTTATGTATGTTCAATGCCTTTTGTTAAAAACTATATCTCAAAGTTTACCGATCAAAATCATAATATACAAGACACTCTGTGTCGGAGATATCAAAAATACTCCTGATCCTCGTTTTATCTTTTGTCATATAATAATAAAAATACATCTTTAATATATTAATGCGTGAACGCCAAAGCCAAAGAGGGCTGAGGACGGTGGTTTTATTTGCACCTTAACCAATCATCATGAACTTTTACCGTCAGACCTACAGAAAATCACAGAAGTTCTATTAGAAAAAATACTGTTAAACTAATCTGAAAAGTAGGTAGGTAGTAGAGCCACGCTGATTTCAGCACGAGCGGGCCGGCTCGACCGGGACAGTACTACCCTCCAACCCCGCAACCATGTTGTCGTGTTCCGTTGATGAATGTGAGATCGGAGGCCCATCGATGCAGGGGTGACAGTTATCGTGGTAACTGTGCAAGTCTTTCACTGTCACAATGACTGTCATGCCTTTTACGTCCCCACGCGAGGTGTGAAAAAGCATCTCAAGGCCGCCATAGTGTGGGTCACCATACTGCATTGTCTGCAGTTCCAAGGAGTATGGTGACTACAACTCTTGGATTCTATTCATGCTTTCCATCTGGCAGAGTAGAGTCACTTTGGCAGGCTCTTAAGATAGAAAAAAAATATGAAGTAGCTTTGTCGCTTAATTCTAGTAGTTAAATTTTTACCACAATCTAGTTCAGTAAATCAGTAACACTTATCACTTATATATAGAAATTAAATTGAGCGTAATATGACTTACCGAAGTAATTTAGAAATGTATTAGGCATTTTCATTAGCTGATATCCATCACAGGTTTGATCTTATTAATAATGTGATCTATATCCGATATCCGAGTTCAGATAATCTCGAAACTTGTGGTTTGAGAGCCGCTGTCAAATTATTCAAGGACTCACTCTCCGTTATTGCCATACAATCCCTATGAATTATTAACTTTGAAAACTGGACCTTAGATTGACTTATTTGTAATAATGTATTTTTTATACTCCAACTTTAGTACAACTTTTATGCATTATGATTAAGTCATTTGTTATTGAGGCTTGTTTATTTATTACAAAAAAACTTGTTTGTATGAATAGAAATAGTCATAATAACTTCACACTTATTCCGAACTAGGTATGGCCACTGCTATGGAAATCCGTGTGGTGACGGACTAAGAATACCCACCAATCATGTTGATCCCATGGTTGTTATAAGAGGAGGGCCAAAGGTGCCAATTACGCAGGACAATATCACTGTAAGTGAATGCGACTGCTGTGGTTGAGGTCTCGGATTTGATTCCCGATTCGACGAAAGATTTGGTCCGACCTGGGAAATTCCACGCTTCTACTACGCCACCTAGGTAGACAAAAATACATACATATGTAAATATTTACTTATTCTAGTATGTATCGCATATGTTTGATATGTGGTATGTCCTTCTGTTACTCATATTACTACCAACCCTATAACCAGTTTACTAACGGTAGTGGGATTGGTAGTAAAGTGTAATGATCACTCCGTTTACTACTGCAATTGAAAGTTTTGAGAAGAGCAATAAAAGTACCCGCGTAACTACTACAATAATGAAATACAACGTACTCTTTTTTTTTAAAGAAATTAATTTAAGTACCTATAAAAATATTTTTTATCTTGGAATGTCCGTATAAGAAAAAAATATGATCAGAACGGGTTTGGTTAATAAAGATGATGCCGAACGACAATAAATAACTAATAATAACACATATTTACTTTTAGAAGGAAGAAAGAAAACAAAATATTTGCTATACACTCAATACACAAATAACAAATACTGTATTGCTTACAAGTATAAATATATTTGTTGAAGCAAATAATGGTTGTTAGTTCAACATTGTGCTAGTTCTTAACTATTTTCTCTTTCCTCTTTGATTTACGGACGGTGAACCATCATCTAGTCATGTAGAGAGAGAAGAGTTCCGACTTAGTGGAGAGCAACACGTCACATATAATGATTATGGATGTGGTTTGAGCAGTATCTTGCTGCTTCCTGTTGGGCTGAGTGTTTTGAGTTCTGAGTACTCTGCTTTTGACTGCCTTGGTGACGCAGTGATAGCGTATACGACTTCTGTGCTTGAGGTCTCGGATTCGATCCCGGGTCAGATCAAATATTTGCTGGATGTGCAAATCTTTGTTTCGGAGTTTGGGTGTTTCCTATGTATGTGTTTATACCAGTTGTCTAGTACCCATAGTGCAAGCTTTGCTTAGTTTGGGACTAGTTGATGTTGTGTGTCAAATGTCTGAAATATTTATTTATGTATGTTTAAACAGTCCCCACGATATAGGAAATATTCCTAGAGCGGGAATTGTCTTCTGAAAATATTTGTTTTCCCTAATTTTAAGATATCTGAATAACTGCTCTTAAATGAACTAACCTCAAATTAGTTGAGGCTTTTATAATATTTCTAGGGCATCAGGTTCAAAATAAAAGAAAAAAATTCAAACCAACAGGAACACCGTACTTATTTGTCGAGAGCGAAGTTTTTACAGCATATATCTAAAACCTTTAACTGATTCAATTCTATCAAGAATATGTACGAATTATTTCATAAGTAATTATAAATTAATAATTAATTTTTTTTTTTTTGTTTCAGGTAATATTATTTACGTTTTCCGACATTACCGTAAGCAAAGCATGCTGCCAAACTCTTTTTTTGCAATTAATACCCTAATTTTGCAATTTCTTTATCATTTTCATTTATTTTTGCTATCATCATCAACAGCCTTTAACAGTCCACTGCTGGGCATAGGCTATTTTTGCTATACAGCTTTATATTAATGCCATTTAATATTTGTCTCATATTTCATATACATAAAACAACAAATAAACAAAATTGAAAAAAGGACAATATTCATAGCAACATACGTCACTAAACACAATTTAGGGGAAACTGGGCCAATATGAACCCCAAAGTTCACTCGAGTAAAGTAATAAATCAATAACATAATATTAAATAAAATTCTCCCCCGTATATCATAGGGTGTACGCATTGTGTACAAAAACGACCGTTTTACTATGATCTGTCCTTTCTAAGCATCATAGATAATATTTCAGGTACAAGTCCGTGGCGAGGAGGTCTTGAAAAATTGGCCGAGTCATCTGTCAAAGGCGAGTAATGCTTATTTCATGCGGGAAGTTATTGCCCTTATTAGGACGCGATTGTAAACGATTTAGCATGGTTAGTTATTGCACACATATCTCATTTGTGTACATATATATTTTCTTTCTCTATGTATTAGAGATGAACGATTGGTATAGTTCACTTTAAAAATACATAAGTGTATGTAAATTTGTAAAATATTATGATATTCATTAAGGTTTCTATTCGCGTTAATAACTCAAAATCGTAGAAATTGTAATAAAACTGTTACTTAGAGCACTATAAGGCAATTTAATGAAATATTTTATCGACAAAATTCTCTCGAAACTTCAATATTGAAAACACACACTCTCAAGTAGGTTTTTCCACACAAAGCGATTTGAGGTGCGAGATAAAATTGCCTCCCAATATTAACTAATAGTCCCAATACAATCATGTATTCTCGAGTCAAGCTTCGGGGGAAGGTGAGAAAATTTGGCACTATTGTCGACTTTCGTTTTCGTCACGGCGACAAAGGGTCGCATTGGTAACCCAATATTGTTGCTAAGGTGCTATTTATCAGGACTGTTCGGCTTCATCTATAGATTTGTAGATACAACTTGCTCATTCAGCCAATTGGAACTCATTTTATTGGCGTTTAGGGATAGAAGTTATATCCTGAATAAAGAAATGGATATAACAAGACATTTTCAGAATTTTTGGGAATAGAGCCTATGTGTGAAACTTTTTATTTTCTCTTTGAAATAGTTACAGATAGAATATTAATTTTATTTACACAGTACCTAGACTTCAATAGGAGAGATAAATAGGTGTTTCAAAAATAGAATAAATTTTGTGTTAATCTGGAGTCCAATTTACATTGCATAAACGATCGATATTGTCTACTAACATCGTGAAAATACATATATGCTTTCCTTTACACATTACTTTCAGTTGCACGCGCGGTCAGTCAGAGTAGTTAATTAAACAGTTAGCCGAGCAGTTAGTCTGAATAGTTAGTCGAGTAGTTTGTTTTGTAGTTTGTCAAGTAGTAATTCATTTTATATCTGCCTTTTATTATTATTTTACATAAATGCTTGTATATGCGCCCTACTTGTTCATATTTTATTTTTATTGTCTGTATACTTTTTTACATTGCATATGTGTAATTAATGTGTGTGTTAAGAACTGGTGAGCGGGTTCATTTTTTTCTAATGCTTTGTTAGTTTTAAGATTTTGCATGTTGATGGTTTTATGTACTTTTTGCATTTTTTTTCATTATTTCTTAGTACAGGATGTTGTGAAACCAGCCTGTATGGTTGATTAGTAATTTATTCTAACATGTTCTAATTATGTATGCCAAATATCGTTTAAGTATGATATTTTTTCATAAATACCTTGATATAAATTTGCAGGTAAATTTAAATATTGACATACTTAAATTAAAGTTTAAACATGCCATGCCAATTTATCGGGAATTCAGTCTCAACTACAGATTATTTCAGAATATTTCCATCACATTTTTTTAACCGTATTTCTAGCTTATAAAACACTAGAGATCCGGTTTAGATTCATTTAAAACTTAACATCCGTGCATGTAAACATAACAGAAGATACTGATCTTCAAACAATTTAAAACATTAAACTATAAAATATTTTAAACTTTATTTGACCTTGTCTGGTACAGTAACATTTTAAAAATACTCTCCATCATCCACAGGGGACCTAGAATCATCAATTTAGACTATTAATTTGGTGATTACTCAATTATATAGAGACCCATTATATTAGAATTCTAAATGAACTGTATTTTTGTTCTGAAGAAAGTAATTCAATTTACAAAGTTAATGAAATTGCCTTCAAGTTTGTTAAGACGTCAACAAGTTATGTTCGGTACACTTGGACTGCGGGCCGATGGCCTAATTTTGTTTTTGAGTGGCTTTTCCAGAGCGAGATCTTATTGCGCTTACAATAATCTAATATATTTTAGCTTATGTGTATAATATATTCATCATTTCAAAGATTTAGAAGATGAAAGAACTTGTAAAATTAAAAATGTGCCTAACTACATATTGGTTGTAAAATTTTCTTGTTCCATATCTTTTATTGTCCGTGTAGTACCGGATTAAGAATACATAGTGTTGCCACCCCTATTCATCCCGTGGGTGTCGTAAAAGGCGACTAAAGGAACAAAGTATGCAAGACAACATCATTACAAAGAGTAGGAAAACTTGAAACAAACCCTATTCAAACCCGTCTGCCCAGCGTGGTATAGTAGGCCAAAACCTCCTTGCTAAGGAGAGACCTATGTCCAGCAGTGGACTGTAAAAGACTGTTGATGATGATGATATCTTTTATATTTTTATAATATAAAACAATTGCCAATAGTAATGTCTAGACATCGTAGTGTGTTTGAGTTATTTTCTGTATATAAATATATGAACTGCTCTATCGTTTATATTTACACCACATCACAACGACCTTTAATAGTCCACTGTTAGATATAGACTTCTCCTTAGAAAGGAAGTTTCGACCTACTGACCACACTGACCTTTATAACCCGATTTGAAACTATGTCACTATTTTGTTCGCTTACCTGTTTAGTAACTACCACCTATACTGTTTATTAACTAATTAAAAATAGCGACATGATATCTGTGATTTTGATTGATTAATGTATAATAAGTATAATTTTTGCACATGTTTATGATACGTGTAGTCAACCATTGATGCAGAGGTGACAGTTATCATGGTAACTACGTAAACCTTACACATTCACAATGACTGTCATGCCTTTTACGTCCCCTAGTGGAGTTATCAAAAGCATCTCACAAGGAAGCCTTAGTGTGGGTCACCACACTGTATTGTCTGCATTTGCAATGAGTATGATGACCGCAACTCTTGGATTCTATTCATGTTTTCTATCAGACAGAGCAGAGTCATTTTGGCAGACTCTTAATAAAGAAAAAAAAAAGCTATCGTTATATATCTTTAGTAATCAATTTCAGTGTGATATTCAGAAAGACTAGTGCAATATAGAGGACAACGGAGGCGTGCAAAGGTCCCTGTGAACATGTTTCTGTGTCGTGTTACGTCTCGCTACTATTTTTACGTTTCTACCGTTCTATCCATTTTCTGTTACTTTGTACAGTCAATTTTATAACGGCACACCATTGTGCCAAAAATGAAGGGACGGCTATTATTATGCTATGGTAGATTTTAATGTGAGAAATAAAAAATATTTTGGGATTAGTTGAAGACTAAGTTGACTTTCTTAATTTTATCTATGTCCTGTAAAGAAATACAGTTTTCCTTCCCTTTTTTGTAACATTTTTCATGGATGCTTAGCTCCTTTTGGTCATAGCGTGATGTTATACAGTTTAAAGTATTCCTCGATAAGTGGACTATCAAATACTAAAATATTTTTTTAATTCGAACCAGTAGTTCCTTAGATTGGAGCATCCAACCATAAAAAAAACTTTAGCTTTGTTAATATAGATATGGTAAGGTATAAGAAATCCTTTGGCGGTCGGTAGTTCCAGTCCTTGAACTCCTTCTTCGGTCAGGCCTGGAACAGACCAGGGACTATTAAAAACAAACAAGATCGTTTATCTGTCCAAAGCATGAGTATACATACACACAACATGCAAGATGGTAAATTAAATAATGGAATAATTATGTTTTGCCTTTTTGGCATACAAATATTATATTCATTCAGACTGCACTCATTTGACTGCACGTTTGGCCTAGTGATTTAAGCGGTTACCACGCCGCTGTGTTGTGGGTGCAAACTCTACATGGGACAACACTTAGTGTGATCTATAAATTGTTGTTCTAGGTCTGGGTGTTCTTTGTGTTATGTGTTTGTACAAGACCCCGCGACACAGGATTTATTCCTAATGCAAGCATTGTCTTTCTGAAAAAAAAATATACCTCTATATTATCTCCCTTTGGTAGACATATCTTATATATATCTACCAAAGGGACTCTACCTGATGGAAAGCATTAATAGAATCCAGGAGTGGTGACCGCCATACTCATTGCGAATGCAAGTAACACAGCATGGCGATCCACACTATGGCAGCCTAGTGGGATGGTTTTTCATGCTAAAAGTACCCTTGGGTGAGAAACACGTGCGCTGGTAGTGAGTACCAGATTTTAACCGATTTGCACAGGAAGGAAGAGCCGAACTATTTAGTTCGGGAGCGTATGTCTACCATTCTTAAACGGTGACTTATATAAAATTATTTATTATTTATCATTATAGTCCCACTTTATATTATCTCATTATAATCTTCTCAAATAAATGACCAAAAACGTGTACAAATATTTATTAAATATTTTGGTAATAGAATTTGTAGTCGAGCCATCTTAGCACCTAATATTCTTTGAGAGAAACGAAGCTAATTAAGTGAAATTACTATTCTTTGATAAACCAAACGAAATTAATCAAAACCTTGGACTAAAGTACCTTGATGTAGTAATTCTAAAATTTTTACTAACACTAACTAGTGGCCCGCAGTTTGACTTGCGTTTTATTCATACCTGTGCTCTTCACCCAGTTTCCTTGTTAAATATATGAGGAAATGAGTTTTCTAAATAAATTCTATTCGTTATTTTTTTAATATCTTAATTGTTTAAATTTGAAAAATTAATAATCAAAAAATCTGTTAAACTGTTACAAATGACCCAAAATTGGTGTCCTAGCGACCCGCTCTACCTATGCATTTGAGCTCCGTAGAACTTTTTCCTGATTTTAAGAGGCTGCTAAAGTGAAGATTAAAAGCATAAACGGAACCCAAGGGTTGTCGTCGCTATACTCACTGCGTATGTCGACAATGTACTATGGTGACACACACTGATGGCCTAGTGAGATAATTTTTCACACCTCGCTTGGGGAAATAAAAGGCATGATAGTCATCGTGGCAGTGTAAGGCTCGCACACTTACCACAGTAACTATCGCCACTGCATCAATGGACTTCTGGTCTCGCACTCACCAACAAAACACGACAGCGCGGATGTTGTCGTTTTGGGTTCGTTCTCTGAGAGGGTAGTACTGCCCCGGATGAGTCGACCCGTTCGTGCTGCTATCAGCGTAATCTTACTACCTTGTAGGTGATATTAGTTTTTATACTAAAGTGGTATATATATGTAATATAGTATAAGCATGTATAAACCTTCCTCTTGAATCGTTCCTTCTACTAGCGCAAACCACATTAAAATCCGTTGCAAAGTTTGAAAGATCTAAGCACACAATAACAAAAAGCAACTTCATTTTATACTAAGTAAAGAAGATTATAAAGCTCAAGAATTTGTTGGTTTAGTCAAAACACGCTCGACGTTTTATATAGTGTGTATAAAGTACCAAGATTACATTTCCTGACTAACACTTCACACAGACCTATTGTGCCGACCCACGTACTGCTGTAAATATTAATGTACAATTAGACCCGGTACAGTCAGTTGTATATTCATACAGCTATTTAGTTTGTAATAACTCCTCTTTATATAGAATTTAAAATGTTGTAGACATGGCAAAAATAAAAATATTGAAGTCAAAGCTATGTCATATGTGAATGATATGTCTAGATATTATTGGTTGACATCATGCAACAAGGAAATATGTAAGCTTGTGTAAACTTTATGGCGACATATGGCGAAGATTTGTAAAATCGTTAATGTTTAATACCTAAACGATATAATTTGTATTGCTATTATGAAGTCTATCTTAATTTCTAAAGCACCGTACATAACAAGGAAGCCTCAGTAATATTATTGTATGGGTTCTCTTTTTTAATCATGGTAGGGGTTTAGTAAGAAACACAAATAAAAATTGGGTTCAAAAATTGTTTTAATTTACTTTGTTGATTTCATTTATATTTTGTATCTATGTAATATGGGTTTGATGCAAGGTGTAATGAGTTTTCCAAGTTCAGAAGCAGTAAAAGGCCTTTTGTCACATGATTACAACCACTCAGCATTGGTAGAATGTACTAAAATGTTGTTATTTTAATTATATATGTTTACTATGCATAAAGGGATGATGAGGTTGACATATTCATACTCTAAGTTATATAAAGATAAAAAAATTGCATAATCCTGAGCACTGCAGTGTTCAGTGTCAAATTAATGCCTATTCTATTTCTTGTCAAGGTTACATAGCGTAACAAACGTTTTTACAATTGTAGGCCAATAATAATAAATTCTATGATTTATACTATTCCAAAGGACTGTTATTGTTGGGTGGACTCGCAAGCTTCAACACTTCATCAACAACAACAGTCATGGTTCCTCGATTACGTCAAATGGAAATGAAGTGTGTTTTGGCAAGAGTGTTTAACTCAAGCATTTCATATTTGGCTGACAACTTCCGAAGATAGACACATTGTGGACTACTCTAAAAAAATTCTTTCAATAATTAGATATAGGTTCATCTATTTACTTCATCAACAGCCTTTTATAGTCCACTGCTGGACATAGACCTCTCCTTAGCAAGGAGGTTTCGGCCTACTATACCACGCTGGCCAGACGTGTTGGAATAGGGTTTGTTTCAAGTTTTCCTTCTCTTTGTACTGATGTTGACTTGTAAACTTTGTTCCCTTAGTCGCCTTTTACGACAGCCACGGGATGAAAAGGAGTGGTAACGCTATGTATTTTTAATCCGTCACCACACGTATTTACTTATTATGTTCTAATACCATCCCTCGAATCATCTTGAACATAAAATTCATTTTATACCGCAAAAGTTGTCTCCTGGCCAAAATTGTTTTACGCGAACTATGTTGTAGCAATAAAGAGTAAAATTATGTATAGAATCTTCTCTTTGTTTTATGGTTTTATAACAAACATTACTCCTCCAATGCAAATTCCATGTTCGACCATGAATGCTCGAGACACTGACCAGCAAAGATAACTTACTCTTTGTTTAATCTTATCTTATCTCATTTTATGGTAGCAATATCTTATAAGAATGAACTTATAAATGTTTATCTTAGAGATCAGACGTCAATAGGAATAACAGTTGGTCTGTATGGTGAATTAGAGATTATTGAGAGTACAAACAGATAAAGTCACTCAGTTTTTTAGAGTGCTCATTTTAATTTGAGTGTTTTTTCGTTTTTATAATGTTTAATGCCTAAGTTATAAAAGTTAATTCGACAAAAATATCGTGAATTTTGATTTAAATAAAATATAGGCCTATGTCCAGTAGTGGACTGTTTTAAGCTGATGATGATGATGAGACGGTGATTAGGAACTCTTATCAACAACAGGACAGTGGATGGATGGACGGACAGGTACAGGTACACCACAGCCTTCGCTTGCTGTGGCAGTGCTGTATTTAAGCGGGAAAGCAAGAAAGGTAAATTAGGGTAAGACAAGGTCATCATCGTGGGTGTCGTAAAAGTCGAGTAAGGCATAGTACACCAGAGGATGGGCAGCAGCATCCTACTGAGTACACCGTTTCACTGCTATCACCAACATGCGTGCCAAGCGTGGTGATTATGGTAAAATTATTATAGCAAGCAGAAGACAAGGTGGCTGAGGTATAATGTACGACTTAGACTTTAGATGGACCATTGTGACAAAAAATACTATAAATAATCATTTTTTGACACAATGGTCAATATTTGATATTTGGCATATAGTATTTAGTTTCGAAAGTAAGGCATTCGCTGAAGTATTTTTCTTATTCTAAAGCACTTAGTTCAAAGTAATTTACTTGAGTAACTTCAATTAGAAATCCAGAGAGCGTTTTTTTTTTAATTTCAGAATCAGACCTCACGCGTTGTTATTTATTTTAATTAATCGACTATAACAATTATTGGTTGACAGAAGATTTGTTTCATGCAAATGAATAGAGGGTCTTATTAGCATACCGTTGAGATACGACCGATAGGGTTGCAGCTTTATCGATAGTTTCGTTATCGATATAAACGGTTATCGAATGATTTATGTGATAATAAGTATTTTTACGATACTCTAAAAATTGGTTTGTATTGTATTTATAAGTTTTTTACAGTATTTAGAGATATTTAAGTATGTCTAGTTATCGTAGTCGTGGCTTTGCTTAATTTGTGTTCCGACATTCGCTCTTGTGCTCTTTTCTGATGGTAGGATGCGGAAATTGTATTCACCATTAACAGTATTTAATAGTTCATTGCAGAACGTAGGCCTCTCCTTAGAAGGAGGTTTTGGCGTACTACACGACGCTGGCCAGACAGGACGGTATTAGGCATTATTTCAAGTTTTCCTTACCTTTGCAGTGATGTTGTCCAGTATAGTTAGGTCCCCTAGTCACCTTTTACCATGACATGAATTTGGGCGGTGACAATATAACTTCAGAGTACAGAGTATTCTTAACATGTCAGCACACATTGTATTATTATCTTGACGTTATATGAATCCTTACTTTTTTGGAGCATTATCTCCTGTTAGAAATCATTTTGTACGTCTTCTGTACTCCATACAGAATCGTCAACATTGGTGAAATATGTGCATACAAATTTATATTTACATAAAACGAAACAAATACACTATTCCTTGAACAAGTTATTTTACTCCCTTCTCATCTTTTTACCATATATTTAGATTCTCCGTATAATTTTAACTTCGTCGTAATTCTGCACATACTTTATATGTACGACACGTCCCCAAAGTATATTGTTTTTTGTTTTGCCTTACCTTTAGGGGTTGATTAAATAAAATAAACAGGCACCTCTCTTTACATATTTTAGGTCCTTTTGTTTTATACATTTTTTAATTAAACGAATTTAATTAAACACGGCGACTTCAACTTAATTCGATTCAAATGAGTGTCGAGTGGTAATTGTTATTCCTCTATGTAAATTTGAATCAATAAAATACTTAAAAGTTTTTTTTAGTCATTTTTCGAATATTGTTCACTTTATAGTGATAAGAGTTTATGAACGAATTTAAAGCGTTAAATACTTAGAATTACAAAAAGGTAACGTTCCTAATAAGAAACATCATCGTCAACAATCATCACCAACAGCAGCGTATATGCTTTTCTTTAGAAAGTAGAATTTGGTCTACGTGTTGGTATACGTTTTATTTCAAGTTTTGCTTCTCTCTTCAGTACTATTGTCGTAAGTAGTTTGGCCCTTCGGTAGGCTTTTTTTATAGTAGGAATAGTAGATCAAAAGCCATATTGAGAAAAAAAAACAGAGTTTTCTTGTTTTCGAGAGTTACCAAGTAACTCAGGTTTAGAATTGATCGTGCAAGATAACTGAGTATGAGATACTAGTTTTACCCGCAGCTCTGCCCGCATGTATGTAGTGTGACATATCCTTCTTTAAGAATCAAAATATCTCCATGCGAAATTTCGTTAAAATTGGCATAGATAGACAAACGGGGTTACTTTCATATATATATATATTAATAGGTGGTGTACACTGAGTAGAAATGCGATGGAGTAGAATCCACCAAGAGTCATACAATTGATAAAAACATAGTCTCATCAATTCAGATCCATCAATTTGTATTAAATCTCTATAGTCTTACATGTTTATCGATATTATTGATTTACAAATTATCGATATCGATAAACATGTTATACATTAAATACTTATAGCTACAAGCTACGAAGTTTGAAATTAAAAGTTAGACTATTGCCTTCTCATATATCAATAAATTGTTTTTTTGTAAATGGCGGGCTCCCATTGATATTTTTAAGATATAATTGATTGCCATATATCTTTTTGTCAAAAGTTCAATATGGCGATTGATTTTTTACCAGTAAAATTTATTAGACTATTGTGTCCCCAAAGCGGTTTGTCCAAGAATCCTCTGCTTTTACATAACTAAGTAGCTCTGAATTAATTTGGCATAAATTTATTTCCTTTTGATTTTTGTAAGAATCTCGTAATACTGAAGGAATGATAAAAAAACTTATTGAAATGCTATTAAAAAGTAATTTGACACCGATTTCATATGGAACCGTGATAGGGGGAGTTGACCTATATGTGCTAAAGCGTACCCCCTCCACGGTAAAAATTTGACTTAATTGTGACAATAACTTTTTAATAACATGCTTTCATTAAATTGTTGCTAAGTAACTAACTATGTAAACAAAATTTTAGGATTAAAATTTTATTGAATTGCCAAGACATCGATTTTTTTTGAAGTATTTCAAGTCTAAGAATGTCACTTTTAAGTCAAATGTCAGTGTGTATGTTATGAACTTGACGTTTAGATGTTAATACCGTAGATCGTTGTTTAGTTCCTCGAAAATCACGCCCAATTTCATTTCATTTACATTTTTTATTATTAATTTGGCTATGGCGACTAGAAAACTTTAAAATAGAAGACTCAATGCTTGACATTGGCAGAAATAGCTGATATTTTTCGGTAAGCCTTCTCATTAAAAGAAAGAAAAGAAAGATTTCAATGTCAGAATTTAACATAGAAGATAGATCATCTTCAAAATTCTTAATTAAGTAAATGACGATTCTGTAAGGATACAGGAACGGGAGATAATGCTCCAACAAAATAAGGATTCATATAATATCAAGATAATAATACAATACGTGTGGTGACGTATTAACAATACAGAGTGTCATCCCCAAATTCATACCATATTAAGAGGCGACTAAAGGAAGAGTATAAAAAATCACCATGGTCAATGTAAACCATCTAAAATGTTTTCAACTATTCAGGGTCTTTTTACCTCTATAAGAAACTCCTTAAAATCTTTCAGACCCACAGGAGTTCTATGTGTCTTACGATCTGTTCTTCTTCCTTTCTCTTCCCATCAACACAAATAAAAAAATAACAGTTTTAGTTAATTTATTTCAAAAAGGTATCTTGTTCTTCCACCCGTACCTTGGCTCCAAGGCTCATATACATAATCTTCAAACTAATTACAGTTTTCACTTAACGTCTGAGTGAGAATAAATTTTATCAAAGTCATGTTTAAAGTAATATTCCAGCAAATATAATGAAATAGAGAGTTCGTGATAAATGGATTCCGGCCCTGCCTCCCCCGCAAACAACTAAAGACATCGCCTCACGATCCATTCAAATCTGAACACCATTTTGTAGAGAATCACTCAAAGTTCTAGAAATCATAAGTAAGAAAACAATAATGGGGGTCAGCGACCCCTCCTACGCAGTAGAAAGCTTATTCTTTGGCATTTAATGTCCCATAAACTATACCACTGATATTAATTACAGTACTTCGGATTAATGACACGTGATTAGAGACGAACAATAAAAATTGATTCGGTGTACTAGATTAAATTTATGGGTTTTGTAGTTTTACGGTGGAAATTAATAAACGATCTAATCCGACATCTAAAGATTTCAACTTTGACATTTGAAATTTATTCGTGAGTATGACAAACGATTTGATGAAATTAATTTTGTTTATTTAAGTTCTGTTTTTGAGTTAAAGGTACAACGACATTTCTAGGTAAGAAATGTCTATTGTCGGATTTGTTTTTCACCTTCGAATAAACTTTTTTCTTTTGTCAGTAAGAGTTCGAAGCTTAATAGATTTTCAGGTTTATATAACGCAATGTCACTAATATTAAAAGTACTTATAAACAATAGTAAGTACAGTCAGGTGGCTCATGTGCTCGTGTTATCAGAATAAATAGTTGACTTTCAGACAGAGTGAGGAAAGCCTTACACTTTCCGCAAGTTACCAGTATAAACAATTGCTTTGTCCTACTATTGAGGTCCTTTCTTATTCTATCTTCCTTTGTGTTTGCTTATAGAAAAGTGGTACCGCTTGTGAAAGACGAATGCGGTGAACTGTATTACTATACAATTAAATGTCAAGACGGATAGATGTTTAGGTTGAAATGCACAACACTTATCTGAAGAAAAAATAGAAATGTTTAAAGTGTTGCCATTTGATTATCATATCATTCTGAATAACCTTTAATAGTCCACTGCTGGACATGGCCCTCACCTTATAAATAAAGTTCCTTCTCTACGCAGTGCGGCTTACGAAAGACGACTAAATAATATACGAGTATAAGTTTTAAACTATACAGGATATGTTAAAATCTGATGTATTTAGCTATGTTGATATTACGTATCAAGAAGCCCACCTCAGAGATCCTGATAGTAATATAAAACTAGTTTAAGCCAGAACCAGTTCTTGTAACTAACAATAAACAAGTAGTAAAGCGCAGACATCTTATTTTAATTAAAATATGAAGTTCAATTAGTAGGGACTCGATGTAGTAATTATTGGGGAGTTCTAAGTCTACTGAATAATTGGAAATGGTTATAAAAAGTTATCAATTCGAACCAATAAAGTCTATAATACGGAAACGGGGGAGGTCAATTTCAAACTTTACATGTCTTTTTTTCTTGTAATAGAATTAAAAAAGAATGAAGTTATATTCTTTTGTTTGCTTTTCTGGTTTTAATTAGATGGGAACTAGTTTGTTCCTGCATTTGAAATCCGTTCGCCTTTATTAATAAGTAGACATTTTATTGATATCATGATGATGATGTACTCCAAGCTCATTTCGGCTACGGCGACCAATATCAACAGAAACCAGCCAACTACGTAGGAAATATTATAGTGCACTAGTGTGTGCCCAAATGCAGGTGCACTCTCTGTTCCCTTGCTCTTAAAGTCCGATAGGATGGCTATCCGACAAGACTAGTGAGAAATCAGGTGAGACAATCACCTACTTGACCTAGCGGTTAGCGTATGCGACTGCCGATCTAGAGTTCTCAGGTACGATCCCCGAGTCGTGACAAAAAGTGAAATTGATTTTTTCTGATAATAATATTTTATAACAGCCCAGAGCTTGCAAGTTGAGGTCTTAACTCCTCTGCCTCACACACTGATCTGATCTGTGGTCTGATCACATGAATCCGACGGTCTTGCACCTAAAAACAGAATAGTATTCGTGCAATAACGTACACTCTTATTTCACCATTAGTCTCTGATCTTGTTTAAAAAGAAATAAAAATTATAGCAATACTCGTAAATACCTAGGGACTGGACAGAGCCTGTGGCTTTTAATCTGACAATGACTGAACACATGATGTTTTTGAATAAATACATGTTATATATATATATATGAATGTTATGTAAATGTTATCCTCACAAAATTATATCTCTTGTATGGAAAACAATTTCACATTCCAATAACTAGTAAATAACCAATAAATAACAATAGCCTCATACATCTCACACACGGTCGTCTGATCCTAAACTAGACTGAGCCTGTGTAACCAGACTGCTGAAAAACATGCTTATATGCTTCTAAGTACAAACATATTTTTGATAAATTACACTCAGACACAGAACAAATGCTCATGTTCGTCACACAAAGATGCAGGCCGCGGCCGAGGAGGTCGACATGGGGGCTGGTCGCTTTCGTGATGCGATTACGTAGATTTGCGATGCGGCCATGCCCCGCATCTGAAGTCGTCGGCCTTCACGGAAGGAGGTTTACTGGTGGTCCCAGGAGTTGGCAGACCTTGGCAAGATAGAGATGTTGGCAGATAAGGGTAGGGATCGAACTCTGGCTTAGCAATTAACCACAAGAGCATATCCCTTGAAATAAGCCATAAAGCTTGTTAATATATTATTTCCATACATGTGAATATCTATTTATAGCTTAAAGAAAGGGGGCCAAAGGTTTTTTAAAGCGAAATGACCATTTTGTTCATAAATATTTCTAACCTACCATTTTTACTTACAGTATCGTATTAAAATAAGGATCCTGTGAAGGCACTGTAAATGTTTTAAATAAATAAATAAGTTTACTTATAACTTAGGACAAGCTGTAGTTAATTCTACTCAAGGACGATGTTTAGTGATTTTAATCCTTCAAAACTTCAACCCATTTAAGATCTAAACTAAGCCTTAAAGTTGTGAAATATTACGTACACAAGCAAGTGGCAAGTCCCACTTATGAATAGAACAACAAGAGGCTGACGAACCGGTCGATTAGTTGTGACGAGACGAGACACGATGTCAATTCTAGCCAATCATGGCGCTTACCGGCCGCTTGGACGACAAAGAATGCGGTGCACAAAGTTTTTTAGGAAAATAAATAATCTTGCACTTTCTGAGCGGAATAATGAAAATGATTTTGATAATTTCGTATTCTACACTACAGTATTTCTTATATAGTGCGTTTATTATGAATAAAATTCACGAAATATATATGTTCCGTATGAAGAATAAAAATATACAAATGTTTCAATTAAGTGATATTAAGTGATAGTGCTTTTATTAAATTAATAATTGGTATAAATTCAATTAGTACGAATATATTAGAGTTAAATACGATTTGGTTAATAAAGAAACTAAATATTGTTTGGCAGGAATAAATCATCAATTAGACATGTTAACCAAAGTGCAAGGAAATAAATAAAAAACGGTATGCATTTGTTGGTAATCGAAACAAAATTTAAAAAATTAGTTTGTTACCTTGAAACACATAAGTATATTTTAATTGATCTCCAATTAGGATACAATTCTAAATTATATTTGTATAAGGGTGTCACGTGATAATTTTTTCTATTGTTAACTTTTTTAATACTATTTTAACCTAAAGCGCCAGCATCTGTGCTGTCGTGTTTCATTGGTGAGTGTGAGACCGGAGGCCCATTGATGCAGGCGTGACAGTTATCGTGGTAACTGTGTAAGCCTTACACTGTCACGACGACTGTCATGCCTGACATTCCCAAGCGGGACGTGAAAAAGCATCACCCTGGGTCACCATACTGCGTTGTCTCCATTTGCAGTAAGTATGGTGACCACAACTCTTGGATTCTATTCATGCTTTCCATCAGGCAGAGTAGAGTCACTTTGGCAGGCTATTAATATAAAAAAAAATCTTTGATTGAATTGAATGTGTACTTTAACTGATGCACAATAGAGTTTAAGATATTTAGAAGACATTGACAACTTCAATGTCTTCTAAATAGATATTTTATGATACGTTATTTTTAATGTTTATCAATCACCATACGTACGAAAACGGCATTAGTAGATTTTTGTTCATTTAAAATGATAAAGTCGAAATATATCCTTAAAAGTTTGAGACACGTTGCCCTCGGAGACAGCCAATTGATACAAGGCGTATTCTACATCGTAGGTCGACAATTGTCACTTGGAGCACGTTCCTAAAGTGGACGACGTTTTTATAGCCGATTGATTTGAATAGATATGGACGTTTTGATTTCTGAACGTCTCTTATTTGATTGACTCGAGTTTTGATTTTAAAAGTGTTATTTATTTTTAAGACCTTGTTTTTATAAACCTATTCTACGGTAAGAGTTTTTTTCGGTGAATTTAAAATGTCTTTTCAAATAAATATATGTATTGTTGCTTTAATTTTTGTCTGAAATGAGTATAGTAAATATATTTCATGACTATAGTTCTATTATTACCTTTACTGTAAATGGATATTTGGAATTAGTACTTATTGGTATAGAAACATTGCTAAACGTCATAAGATATTGAACTATATATTATATACTATTACTAATAACTGCCTCGGTGGCGTAGCAGTTATGAAGGTGACTGCTGTGCTTGAGGTATCGGGTTCGATTCTCGGGTCGGATCAAATATTTGTATGATCTGCAAATATTTATTTCGAAGTTTGGGTGTTTCCTATATATAATATATATGCATTTACAAAGTTAAGTAAGTATTCTATCAACCAGTCTAGTTATCATAGCACAAGTTCTGCTTAGTTTGAAACTAGATAAAGTTGTATGTCAAATGTCTGAAATATTAAAAAAAATAGGCAGAGCAATCGTAACAAGCAAACCACTAATAAAAATATTTATATTTTAGACAAATGACACTACTACACATAACAAGTGGTCATGCTCATCATAAAATTCTTCGTAACTGCGAGGATCACTAACCGCTTGACCAACAGGCAACATCATCGAGAAGTAATCATTCGACCCATATTAAACAGTAATTTATATCATAAACGAGGTCGTTAAGTATCAATTTTGAATGCGCGGTGCGTAATTTGTACGGTGTAGTCAGTCTAATGTATATTAAGATTTGAGATAAGATATGGTGTGATGGCCTCATTTCTTCCTTCCCGTTACGAGGACTGACCAGAAGTAGTAAGAAACCAGGGACATTTTACATACGTATTAACGATATATGGTTACTACTAGTTTCGTACTCAACGGGGGTCCTTATTAGAGATATGAAACTTCCTGCCGTGACGGTGTCAGGTGTCGCACTATCTAAACCGTAATCCGTAAAATCTTATATCATTAATTAACATGAATACCAATCAGTTTATATTCTAATTTCAAATATTCATTAGCAGTGTGATTACAAATGGTTTTTAATTAAATGGACGATTTTAGTTCCAAACTTTTGGAAGCGCTGACAGTTTAAAAGAAAAATAAAATTGTCTGTGCGTATTTCAATATGTTCTGTTTCTTGTTGCGATGTTCATTCAAAAAATCACGAATAATTCCAGTGAGTGTTAAGTATCTATTATAAAAAAATCATTTCAACATTTCTTTCTTATTTGTGAAGTGAAAACAAATTCAAAGTTAACAAAATATAATCTCCCTAACTTTTTTGATTTTAATGCCACTACAGATGACAAAAGTCTGACAGTACTTTTGGCTGGATAAAAGCCTTTTAATCTTAGACTTAAACTCTTCTTTTATACTGAAACTGTGTCTTCTATCTTTCACTTAGAATACTTGAGTAAAACTTCTAGCTTCATCTTAAAGTGTCAACATCTTTGGAAGAGCGTTTTAAGCGTTTAGTTATTAACTTAAACTTATTAAGTAGTTGCAAGTAATGACTTAACTAAGTTCGCGCTATCGGGACTTTTCAGAAGTGATTATTTTATAGTTAAGTCGATGTTATGGGTCTAATGCCGATAGGGAAGGGTACTGTTTCTTTTAAGGTGGTTCCTATGAGTTACCAGGTTTAGGTAGTTCGGATATTAATAATTGTGCAAGCAGAATTAGCTTAGCTATGGTAAACTGAATAAACGGTTTCTTATGAGTACTAAAGTCAAATACATACTTGTACTTTCAAACCGGGAGTAACTTTGAATTTTTTTGGTTTAAATTTATTTCCTTTGGATTTCCCAGCAACAGCCTGATTAAAAGACAAGTGTCGGACTCTAACCTTTTCGATCTATTAATCACACTCACATATGTACACACATACGCATATGCACATATATGCGACGACATCTACACACACATGTACGCATACAAACACACACATGTTTACAAACAACACACGTGTACCCACTTTGTTTTCTTTTGCTTTTGCTTTAGATACAAGGAGGATACTAATTCCTACGACACAGGCAGTCCTAGTGTGCGGCCTAGTGTTTAATACACTAAACAATAAATTATTATTAATATATTTTATTGCTTATATAATTTCGTATTAGTCATTTTTTTTTTATATAGAAGCCTACCAAAGTGACGCTATTCTACCTGATGGAAAGCATGAATAGAATCTAAGAGCGGTGGTCGCCGTACTCACTGCAAACAGTGCAGTATGTCAACCCACGCTATGGCGACCTAGTGAGATGCTTTTTCACGGCCCGCTTAAAGGACCCGGGATCGTAGGGGGAGGGAAACACGTGCGCTGATAATGAATTCCAGGCTTTAACTGATTTGCACAGGAAGGAAGAGCCGAACCGTTTAGTTCGGGAGCATATGTCTACCATTCTGAAACGGTGACTTCCAAGGCCAGTACCAGCTCTCCGTTCCCCTACGTCCTGTAGGGAGGGAGGATGGGATCAGTTGGAACAGTTCGTCAGAACACTCTCCATGATAAAGGCGATAGAGGACTGCCATAGAGGCGACATCTCTTCACAACTGCAGAGGCTCAAGGGATTCAGTGATTATCGGGTTATTGATAATCTGGACTGCTCGTCGCTGTAATCGATCCAAAGCGTCCAGCAATTACTACGCGGATCCATCGTAAAGATGAGAACAGTACTCCACGCAGGAGCGTAACCTGGGTCTTATAAAGAAGACACAGATGCTCAGGCGCAAAGAACCGTCTCACTCACCTACATAATATTTTGTGTCCGTGCTACATCTCTGTTTTATAAAATGTATAGCTATTATTTTTATATACTATTTAATATTTAATTTATTTTGGCTCCGAATAGGTTCGCCACTTATTACGTGAGATCAAAACACTGTCGAGAAGTGGGTGTTTAATATACTTCTGCTTACCTTTCCGAGGAACAGGCGTGATTGTATGGATATACTTAGTCTGGCCATAAATACTGTTACACTTAATTATAAAAAAATATTACATTTGAATTTCGAATCTGTCATTTTTATACGATTGTTCATTGTGTTTTCTCATTTTGGCGCCAATACATTGTAAAATATTTTGCGATATTAAAATGGTGTGGGGTGATAAAGAGAACCGAATCGCTGTGATAGCATTACACAAAGTAGGTATGGAGCCAAATGCAATTTTTAAAACTCTCCATACACTTGGTATTAGTAAAATGTTTGTGTACCGGGCTATTAATAGGTACAATGAGACCTCCTCTGTTTGTGACAGAAAAAGATCTGGCCGTCCACGTAGTGTTCGTACGAAAAAGGTGGTCAAAGCAGTAAGGGAAAGAATTCGAAGAAATCCTGTCCGAAAGCAAAAGATTTTATCTCGGGAAATGAAGATAGCACCTAGAACCATGTCGCGTATTTTAAAAGATGACTTAGGACTTGCAGCCTATAAGAGACGCACTGGCCATTTCTTAACTGATAATTTAAAGAAGAATAGGGTGGTAAAATCGAAACAACTACTGAAGCGGTACGCAAAGGGAGGTCACAGAAAAATTTTGTTTACGGATGAGAAAATTTTTACAATTGAGCAACATTTTAACAAACAAAATGACCGTATTTATGCTCAAAGCTCTAAGGAAGCTTCCCAATTAGTCGACAGAGTGCAACGTGGACATTATCCGACTTCAGTGATGGTTTGGTGGGGTGTTAGCTATGAAGGAGTGACTGAGCCATATTTTTGTGAAAAAGGTATCAAAACATCGGCACAAGTGTATCAAGATACCATTCTTGAGAAGGTAGTTAAGCCCCTTAACATCACCATGTTCAATAACCAAGTATGGTCCTTCCAGCAAGACTCGGCGCCGGGTCATAAAGCTCGGTCCACGCAGTCTTGGTTGGAATCGAACGTTTCGGACTTCATCAGAGCTGAAGACTGGCCGTCGTCTAGTCCCGATCTTAATCCGCTGGATTATGATTTGTGGTCAGTTTTAGAGAGTACAGCTTGCTCTAAACGCCATGATAATTTGGAGTCCCTAAAACAATCTATACGATTGGCAGTGAAGAATTTTCCCATGGAAAGAGTGCGTGCTTCTATTGATAACTGGCCTCATCGTTTAAAGGACTGTATTGCAGCCAATGGAGACCACTTCGAATAAGCTTTTTATATTTTTAATTGTTTTATATTTATGTATTAAACTGACACACTGTAAAAGTAATAAATGTTATTTGCAGTTAACAATTTTCTTTTTTCTTTATTACAATATTTATGGCAAGACTAGGTATACCTCCAATTTTGCTGAGTAGAATAGTTGACTTATTATATTTTTGACTCCTTCGGTTTTCCTTTGATTACTTTGGTCTAGCAACTTTCAGAGTGTCATAACTCGATGTGTTCGTGTTGTTACTACCACTGTTGATACTAGTATACAAGAGTTGCAGTGGTGGGCGTGTGGGAGGGATTACTCATACTACATCCAAATCAAATTTAGAAATTACCGTTATAAAATAAGCTTGAACTAAGTTTTTAATCTAAAACAGTGTGAACCTAGCTGGAGCTGCTTGCAAAAATTTTTCCTCTCCATCCACTATAGTGGCCAGCCGCAAGGAGGCGACGTCCGCGTGTGCCGTTTGTCGCCTAAATAGAGAGTTTACCCGCAGATGGTGCCCGCAGTAGCGGGCAGGCGCTTGGAGGGATCTGGATGTCGTAATAGCAGCTGTTCCCGGATCCCTCCTACGTTAGGCGCAGAGTGGCACACCGTGTGGTTTTAGTCGGTCCGATTCCGACACACCACCTCGCCGTTGGAGCTAATTGCGAAAATTTAAATAGGTAATAACGGTACCAAATGTACTACTGTGGCATACAATAAAGCTTCCTATTAATTTGTTATTGACGATGTGGAAATTGAATTGTAGCCTACTCAATGATTGCGACTATTGTACTGACAACCTTAACCGTTGTTAGTTTAGGTTCATTGTACTCTGTGCATTATTAAAAATGTTGGAGAATGTTTAAATGTCGTTCTTGGAAGTTATTACTAGAGGCTTATGTTTCCTTTTAATAGATATTATAATAATATGCCCGAAATAGTAATAATAAAACTCCCATTATGTATGAAAAATGTCTACGATTCTTTTACAAACAACATCTAGCTAGATATACACTAACTCAGAATAATAATTTCTCAATCACACAATGTGTTTTGACACGAGTGGTGCAGTGAGAAGCAACCTGCCGTTGACATCATTACGTCAATAGCCTTTAACAGTCCACTGCTGGACATGGGCTTCTCCTTAAAATTTCGGCCCACTATATCACGCTGACCAGACATGTTGGTATAAAGTTGATTTCAAGTTTTCTTTCCCTTTTCGTACTCGCCTCTTACGACGCCAGTAGGATAAATAGTGTTGGTGACACTCCATATTCTTAATCCATCACCACACGGACAGTTCACCTGGTGATAAATAGTAAAGCGTTGTCGGTTTTTTTTTTTACTTCGAGTTTGGACGCCGGTACCTGCTATTTTACCGGTATTTTTCTGTGACTCCACGTACCACTTCGGTTAAGTCTACCCTTTCTGCTCAAGCATAGGTCTCACACGGCATATACGATAACTTTAGAATTACAAATACCCACTTGTTTTTTAAAAACGAAAAAGAGTCACTAATGTTACTCAACCCTACTCCGGACCTATTTTCCTAATTTAATCACCAAATTGGTAGATTGGTGTCATAACCCTAACTTCCATAACGAGGTCAGACAAAATGTGTAGGGTCTTATAACAAAGTTCTGAAGGAAATTTACGAGTGTTTCAAGACGACAGATAAATTGGATTATTGTCTACGAAATGTAGAATGTCGCTTTGTGTGCCGCAATTTAGGAGATCAGAGACGTTGATCGTGTAAACATAATTTTATAAGATACTTATTTCTATGGCTTAGACGAAGATTGATAAGAAATTCTAAAGTTTTAATACTGCGCCGAGTGTTATCACTTTAATCTCCACATGACAATTACAACAATTACTGTCCCACTTTGTGTGATTCTATTGACTAAACGCTGACGTATGTTCGTAAATAAAACAAGAAAAAATAAGATACAAAATTACATGCGTAGTAAAAATCCAACAACAAAGGCGACAAACATGCTTAGAAATAGGCAGGTGGTTAATACTGCCGCTCCAGTAACCAAATCAATTTGTAACACACCTTTCCATATATGCTACATGCTGTCTTTAGAATAAAGAATTCTCTCTAAAGAATTTAAACGCAGCTGTCCAAGAAGTTTTTGAAGACAAACCCTATGACTTACACCACACTGAATAAGGGATTTTGATCCTTCTCAAGCAATCTTTATGGGATTTGAGACTAATCTTCTCGAATGTAATGTAACAAACATTACCGATCCCACATACAATGATCGACGATCATAATATATATAAGTTATTGTTTTAATCTCTATTCTTGTATCATTGAAAGACAGTTTTCTTTTTAATAAGCATTCCAGTATGCCTGTAAACCCTTCAAACAAAATTTAACAATTATGGTAAGAGCAGTTTCGAGGCACATCGTCGCCAATACGCAGTCTTCGAAAAAAAAGTGTTGAATTTATACACAGACACAGTGATTGTTTTATCTTTTAAAACTAGTCGCCTAACCAAACGAACTTTATAGGCAACTTTTTTTAAAAAAATGAGTTTTGAACTAACAAAACCTATACAGGAACCAAAGCCATTGAATAATCGTAAATGTTTTCGTGAAACATTTTTTGTTGCTCTTCAATGTTTATGTTTCTCCTGCCTATGTCGAATATTTTTTTTTCATTTTTATACTTATATCTTTATACATTTCAGTAGATCGACGGACTTTAAACCTAGGGTTGTCTTTGTAAGCCAAGTTAAGTTAAGTCTAACCTTGTAATTTAGAATCAATTAATATACTTTTTCGTATGGCGATGGATTTAGAATATTCACCACCCCTTTTCATCCCATGAGTGTCGTAAGAGGTGGCAAATTACACAGGACAGAAGCATTATGAAGAGGAGGAAAATTTGATACAAACTAATACCAACTCGTCTGGCAACCGTGGCACAGTGGGCTAAAACCTCTTTTTTAAGGAGAGGCCTACGTCCAGCAGTGGACTATGAAAGCGGTTGATGCGATGTGCTGAATATTTTTTCTTTAACATTCTACAGTCTCTACTGTTTCTTTTTTAATGATTTAATTATTTTCAGAATATATACTTATTACAAAAGCCACTGCTACTTCAATTCCATAGCTGTTTGTATACGTTACATTTGATTGCGTATCCTGTTTTCCTGCTTCAGAATAAATATCGTTCATTCGTGAATTCTGCTTTATTTCATCTCACTTATCTGTCGGTTGCTTTTACCGGTCATTAGAAGGTAATTAATACTGTTTATGATGCATATTTATCTTAAATTAGACGATATGAAGATGTATGTCTTTATGCTGGTGGTTTACGAAGAAGGAGTGTCAATACATACCGTGGAGGATGTCGTAAGAGCTGATTTCTTCCCACTGTCATATTTTTAGGACACCAGATCTCTAAAACAGGCTTTAATTTTTTAAACCTTTTTTGTAAATAACAAACATTTTTAACTATTGTTCCGTTAGAAAATATTTTAATAAAAATATACAGTGACATTATTTAGATATATGTATAATTTCAAAGTTTATATATTTTGTAGCCGTTAAGAGTGCATTGTTGTTTGTTTTATATAGCTAATTATAGGTATATAAATAAAAGTAATTATATATTTCAAATTACCTAAAATTGTTGGGAAACCTTTATTAAACGGAAAATACCTAATAAAGTCGTAATAATATATTTTTTTGTTAACATATGATGCCAATGTCATACATATGGGACAGGTAGATTCAGACCCTAGAATAAACAATTTTTTGTTTTTTGCTTCACATTATTTTTTCTTACTGTATTAACAAATATATTTTGTGATTTGAACAGAAAATTCTAAATTTTCAATGGTTGGGAAGTAATGGGTTAAGATTAATTAAGAAACAAAACCTTTGGGATTGTTTCAAGTTTAGTTGTAGTAGTTAGGTTAACCTATATTGCTAGTGTGGTAAAGTAGGCCAAAACCTCCTTTCTAAGGAGTAGTGATGGAATAATATCGCACTCAACTTTTTAACAGTGAACTTCTTAAATAGAGTCTTTATACATCGTCTGAAAACAGCATGAGTAAGTAGCAACCCTATCCTACGTACGAAGAAATCATATGATTCTTTACAGTTGACTGTGATTTTATTCCGTTACTACTATAGATAGATGTATGTCCAACAGTGGACTACTAATAGAATTCAAGAACGAATTAAATTTATTCATGTAATGTTACTTTTTAACGCTTTCAGTAAAACTTTATTAACATTGAATTTAATTACTTAAACACTGTTATTCAAAATCTTTTGTTAAAGAAAACCTTTTGTCCTTTACAAGATAAAAACTGATTATCAAAAGAAATAAATCTTCATTAACAGTGTTACAATTCAAGTTTAATTAAATTGAAAGGAATTATAAAAATCGTATGAAAATGCAAATCATTCGATGTTCATTCGTTCACACAAGTTAATTAGATTAAGTGAGTGAATGAGATGTAAATTTGCAAGTCATTCTTTTGTTATAAAGACTTATTATTAAAAATGTTTTTTGTTGTATAGTTAAGAGTGTGCTAAAGCTGCACTTTTACATTATATTTTTATGAATTATTACATATGAATGACCTAATGTCAGGAATAATACGTCTGATTTAAAAGTGTACCTTTTTGTCAATAGGTCGTATAGTGGCAAAAACTAGAAATTTTAGAGCTTAAAAATAATAAATTATTATAAATGGCATCTCGATGAAGTCCCGGGATTAAGATAAATTAGTGAAGATGACCTACTGGAATTTCGACTATACAATTGTTTAATTAAGTTGAGGGCAATGTAATGTATAGACTATATAAAAATTAAAGTATACCTAATTCTTCAGTGTGAAATAATTTACTATAAAATGCGCGCACAAAATGTTCATCAACATATTTCAATCATCATTATCATCATCAACAGTCTTTAACAGTCCACTTCTGGACATAAACCTCTCTTTAATAAGAGGTTTAAAAATATGTCGTATGTATATATTATTTCGTATTTCCTTAAATTCTACGTTAAAGGATTCTTACTAGAAAGCCGTCTTAATTTAAAATAAGGTTCAAGATCAGGAAGTGTAATTATCCATTTAGTGTAGTCTTTACTGCGTTTTCCTTAAATCGATTTACTAATCGATTAACGAGATTGAAGCACTTGGTGCGATGCAATCGATCGATCGTTTATCCTGATTAACTATCCAATGAATCAGAAAACTCGAAGAATTGGAATCTAAAAGCTCCACTTATGATATTAAAACTCTAAAAGATAAGTAAAATTGTGTATAAAGTATGAAAAAATTTGTATCTTTTTTTTTAATGAAGAATTTTAAAATATTTTAGTGCAAGTCTGCGTTACGAAAGAAATATGTTGTTAGAGCTGTGCCATGTTAGTCATAATTTAAATTCTTAATTCATCAAACCCATCTCAAGTTATAACTTTACTTATATTCTACGGCAATTCTTCTGCATACACTGGGTATCCATCATAAGATTGCCTTTAAAATAATATACTTAGCATAAGATAATGCGGGTGGCCTTACCTTTACTACACACGTACTTTGTATATTACAAGATCAAGCATCATCAACAGCCTTCAACAGTCCACTGCTGGACATAGTCCTCTCCTTAGCAACGAGGTATTGGCCTACTATATCACGCTGGCCAGACGGTTTGGTTCAAGTTTTCTTTTCTATGATGTTGTCTTGCATATCTTGTTCTCTAAATCGCTTCTTACAACACCCATGGGCAAAATAGGGACAGTGACACTCTGTATTCCTATCCGTCTCCATTTGGAGATAAAAATGAAAATTTTATGTAAAAATGTAACTCTTGTAAAAATTTTTTATTTTGTGATTATCATGGTACAAATACTGGATCCTTATTTCAATTCCATTTTATATAGTTAATTTGCAATTTATGTGTCCAAAATACGTATTTTACTATATTCTAGTTCTGATTAAATAAAACAAAAACTTTATGATGCTTTTCCGTTTTGAATCTCAACTCATAAAATTATTTTAATCTTTAATTTAGTGAGTTCTGGCGGCCCGCCAGTGGACGGTCTTGCAGTCCTATCGCAGCATCTGACGTCATTCTTATATCAAATAGGAACGGAAGATTGAACCTATTAACATTTTTATTGATCTTTTAACTTTCCGTTTACCCCCAGATTAAATATCTATTGAATGTAAGTTTTAAAAAAAGTATTTTTAGAAAACTGCTTATTTATAACTAATATTATAAATACGAATGTGTATTCCATTTTCATGTAATTCTAGCTGTTTCCCATTTTATTGGTTTTAATTTTGTATTCAAGTAACCTTATATTTTCTAAAATTAAAGTAACTAAGTTAAGAATAACTTAGTTACTTTTATTTTAGAAAACATGTTGTGTTGATGTTATAAAGAATTATAACATCAACTATCGGCCAGTGAAAGTCCCGTGTGCTCATTGTAGCCATTACAGAGATTAGCTGGAACAAACAGACAGACAGACAAAAATTTAAAATATTGACTTTTGATGTATGTGCCGTATGTATTTTATAACGCATTTAGTGAAAAACTTTTTATTTAAAATTACAAACGGACAATTTAATTTTATTTCTTTGCATAAAAGGGTCAAACGTATAAACGGTTTACTTGGAAAGAAGCGATTACCGGCACCCACGGGGCCTGCAACGCAAGAATCGCAAATGCGTTTCACCCTTATATTAAAAATACTGTGTTTAAGTAACACCAGTTCAGTTGTCCGTGAGGTCATGGATTAAGAATACAGGGTGTTATAATCCCTATTCATCTCAAACAAACATCTATAAATTAAGCAGGATAATATCATTGCAAAGAGAAGGTAAACTTGAAACAAACATGTCTGGCCAGCGTGGTATTGTAGACCAGAACTTTCTAAGGTAGCCTGTCCACAATTGAATTGTTAAAGCCTGTTCATGTGATGTGGTGAAATAACACCAGTAAAACTATGGAATCGTTAAGCCATAACCGAAAATGACGGGCCTGTTGGTCTAGTGGATAGTGGCCCTGACTGCTAAGACGGAAGTCGTGAGTTCATTTCCCACCCGAAACAAATATTTGTGTGATGAGTACGATTATTTGTTCTATGTCTGGATGTAATTTATCTATAATATGTATGTATTTAGAAATATTTAAGTGTGTTTATCAGCAGTCTGGTTACCATGGCACAGGCTCTGCCTAACTTGGAAGTAATCAGCCGTGTGTGAGATGAGTGCGGTTATTTAATTTATTTAATGTAATTATAACCGTGTACTGGATGGGGATTGCCCAAGACCGGGATCATTGGTGCTCCTTAGGGAGACCTTCGTTCAGCAGTGGACGACGATAGGTTGATTTTGAGCACGGCAAGTTCGTGCCTCAGAGAGCACGGTAAACTGTCAGTCCCGATTATCGTATGATATTGTAAGCAAAGTCTGACTATAGTCTTTCTATAGAATTTCAAATATCGCCTATATACGAGGGCGGTCCGATAAGTACTTAGCCTTAATGCCCGATGGCGCCACTATCGCAAGAGAAAATGACGATCATGTAGCACATTCCCGTAGACAGCTACTGTCAAAATTTCAGCCGAATCGGACTAATAGTTTTGTTTTGATCGCGTGTGGAAACGGGCGTGTCCGTGGATTTCAGAATAATGGAAAAAGAGCAATATCGGTCGGTGATTCGATTCTTGTTTTTGGAAGGGAAATCGCGTAGCGAAATTAAAGAGCGCTTGGACGCTGTGTACGGTGACCTTTCTCCTTCGATGGCGACCGTCAAAAATTGGTTCAACGAGTTTCAACGTGGCCGCACGTCGGTATTTGATGAGCCACGCCCGGGTGCTCCGAAAACAGCTTCCACGGAGGATAACGTGACAAAAATCCACGATCTCGTATTGGCAGACCGGCGATTGAAGGTGCGCGAGATAGCTGAGACAGTAGGCATCTCAAAAGACCGCGTGGGTCATATCCTGCATGAAATTTTGGGCATGAGAAAGCTGTCGGCGCGATGGGTGCCGCGTTTGCTCACTCCGGACAACAAGCGCAACCGTGAGACCACTTCAGAAGAGTGTTTGAGGCTGTTTAAGCGCAATCCAAAGGAGTTTCTGCGTCGTTTCGTGACAGTAGACGAAACATGGATTCACTGGTACACACCAGAAACCAAGGAACAGTCGAAACAGTGGACTTCACCCGGCGAACCTGCTCCGAAGAAGGCGAAGACTGTTCCATCGGCCGGAAAGGTGATGGCCACCGTTTTCTGGGATTCACAAGGTGTGATCTACATTGACTACCTGGAGAAGGGCAAAACGATCACAGGGCTCTACTATGCCGAATTATTGGGCCGATTCGACGCCGAATTGCATGAAAAACGGCCCCATTTGGCGAAGAAAAAAGTCCTGTTTCACCATGACAACGCACCGGCTCACACCTCCAGAGTCGCCACGGCAAAATTGGTCGAATTGGGCTACGAACTTCTGCCCCATCCACCGTATTCGCCAGATTTGGCCCCGTGTGACTTCTTTTTGTTTCCAAACTTGAAAAAGTCACTCGCCGGGCAGAAATTCAAGTCGAATGAGGATGTTATCGCCGCCACGGAGGCCTACTTTGCAGACCTCCAGAAAACGTATTTTTCAGACGGGTTGAAGAAGTTGGAACATCGCTGGATTAAGTGTATCGAGTTAAAAGGAGACTATGTGGAGAAATAAATCGCCACTTTTCCAAAATTTTCGTTTTTCTTTTGTAGGCTAAGTACTTATCGGACCGCCCTCGTAGTACTAAATAGATCGAAAGCCGACCCCAGCCTAATTTGTGTAAAAAAACGATCGTTGATCTAGTCAACCTATTAAATAGATTTTATATCTAAATAAACTGTTTAAGGTTCTGTTATGAATGAATTATAAGAGGACATCTTATATCCAGGTAGTAGAGCCACACTGATTTCAACATTAACGGGCCGGCTCGTCCAGGGCAGTACTACCCTCCCACAGAAGACCAACCTAAAGCAACAGCATCCGTGCTGTCGTGTCTCATTGGTGAGTGCGAGATTTGAGGCCCATTGATGCAGGGGTGACAGTTGTCGTGGTAAATTGTGCAATACAATGCTACGATGACTGTCACGTCTTTTACGTCCCCAAGTGAGGCGTAAAATATCGTAATAGGCCGCCATAGTGTAGGTTATCATACTGCATTGTCAGCAGTCGCAATGAGTATGGTGACTACAACTTTTGGATTCTATTCATGCTTTCCATCGAGCAGAGTAGAGTCACTTTGGCAGGCTATTAAAAAAATACTGTTGTGTGTATACAATACAGTATTTTTAGTCATTCTTTAACTTTTCAATGATTCACATTTAACGCTTTCGACTTCGTGTCATAATTACCCTACTCCCCATTAATCGACTACCCAAATACAATAATATCGGATTCCATCTCCTTCTCTCACACACGCAATATTGCTATCACTTTATCTCTTATTTCCTGGTATATTAAGGGGCGAACCTACATTACAGCCTATTTAGATAACAGTACGTTTATTTTGTTACACGTTTCCACGTGAGCGCTCCCGAACGCCTCAGTAAGGATCATTTATTATATGCCTATACAGATATGAGCAGATTCTTGTGTTAAATATAGAAATGAATTATAATAACATGATATATTTTCTGTTAACTTCAAATGTTCGTGCGGCTCGTACAGATAAAATATTTGATCTGTTGGTGGGCCGCAAACTGGGTAGGTCTAATGCTAACTGACAGTTCCTATAGTTCTATATTTTATTTTATATTTAATATAATGCACAGCTATACGTATATTAATACTTCACACGCAGACGCACAAACCAAGGTCACAAGGCGCGGTCCCTATCAGCATTCTAGCGCTACAGGCCCTCAGGCTACAGTAATATGCTGAGATAGGTGCCTTTTCTGTCACTGCACAGGACACTATAATTGTTTGTAGCTCTCTCTCTTGTATTAAACCTTTTTAACAATGAGTAGTCCTGTGAACCTCAGAATAAATGATTTTCTTCCTTTTTTTTCTTCTTTCTAACGGAAGGTTTTAATAGTTTCTTTAAAATAGGTTTATTGTATTCGTCAAGTTGTACGTCGTTGAGCTTGTTTTTGTACTTTTATTTTTTATTAATAAAGTAATAAACTAAATAATATGGTGGGCGATTCTACTAGATGTTACTTGCCTGTTATCAGATGAGTGCGTATCACATTTTACATTGCATTGTACTCTTCTACCACTCCCGAAAGGGGATTAACCGGTCGGACTCAAATGTCACCAAGCCACACGATATACAACCTTAATAACAGCAACCTTCAAATTCCATCAAGTTGCCATCAAATTCATTCAAATTAAAACTTAAAAAGTAATTATAGAATTTATTCCCATCAAGAAGATAATATAACTCGAAAAACTTACATAATTAACCCTTTATCGCTCAAGTTGGGTACTCAACATCCAAGGGTAAAATCCGGAGGCCTGAAATAACCTGGTATTATTGAAGATCGTGACTGTCGTGAACGGCGTTAATTTAACACTGTCTGCGACATTCGCGATCTGGGATGAAAAAATTTCTTTTGAACTCGCACAAATAGTTTGTATCCTTAATGCTTGTGGAAGAGCTTAAAGTTATCCCATATGTTAGTTTTTCTTTTTTTAATAATTTTAGGCAACCTCTCCGTTCGGGCACGCCGTCATTGCGGCGGTAAGACCCGTTATGGAGGATTGGCTCGAGAGGAATCACGGGACCCTCTCATATCGGCTGACGCAGGTGATCACTGGAAAAGGATGCTTCGGAGATCACATGTGTCTGATCCGAAAGGAGCCAACGCCTGAGTGCCACCACTGCGATGGCCGGACCGTAGACACGGCGCTCCACACGCTGGCAGAATGCCCAGCGTGGGCGGAGCTGAGGCGTGACCTTGTGACGGCCATCGGAGTGGAAACTCTCTCGCTCAGTAGCATGATCACCGCCATGTTGCGGAGCGAGAGCGCGTGGAACTCCGCCGTCTCCTTTTGCGAGCAAGTTATGCTTGCAAAGGAGATGTCGGAGCGGGACCGGGAGAGGTTGAGAACTCTCCCGGTCCGCCAGGCCCGGGAACGTGTCCGGTATCACAGACGGCTCGGGCGCCGGAGATTGCAGAACGATCTCCGTCCTCCATAAGCGCTAGACTGAGGGTGATAGGTGAGGCCATCCGTCACCCGAGCAGAAGTACGCCGGGATAGCAGCGGGACGTGCTACGGAGCACATGCTCTTTTGGAGCAGAAAAGGGGTCATCTGCAAGCCGTAGGTAGATGACCCGAGGTACGTCGGGGTTTCAGGGATTTCCTTTCTAGGGTACACCTGATTCCCCGGCTACTGGTACCTGAGACGGCGTGCGGTTTGTGGTCGGTTCGAGTCCGACATAACCACCAGTAGGTAGTATCCGAGGGGATTTCCGCACAGAAAAAAAAAAATAAAATAAAAAAAGGCAACCTCTCCGTTAACGTTAAGTAAAAAAAAAATATATCGATCGTTTCAATCGCGCCTCGTTCTTGTAATGAAAGCCTATAAAGTTGGAATTGCGAATGATGACTAGATTGTTGAAATAAATTAAGCTTTAATTATATTTATAATGAAGTCGTTCAATAAGTTGAAATATTTTGAATATTCTTTCAATAGTGGCAAAATATCGATTGTTAGTTCGGAAAATAAAACATTAGTGTGCCAACTACACACACTCTCTACTTAGAAATGAACACTATGATATCAGTCTTGCAATTAATTTTCTTACGAAAAGGAGCCCTTTCAAAGAACGCTGAACAAACAAATCCATCTAATTTTCTTAACATAATTTTTAAAAACAGAAAAATATGTTATTTTAAAAAATATTAGGTGAAAACTTAGAATGCACTTAATATTCAGCCATTCTTTATAACATTTGAGGCAACAATCCCAGTAAAAACTTTTAAAAACGTCTCACCGCAGTATAAAAGTGTTTTATGAGACCACAGAAAATGTGTAAGGATAAAACTGGATGTTTTTTAAATGAATGAATGTTACTTCACTAAGTTTTGAATTGTTGCCTCACGCGAGTGCCATCTTGGTTCGTAGTTGCGGAGCTTGCAGCTGCAGATTTCTTACAATTCAATTAAGAGTTGTCTATTTCATCATTAACAGCTTTAAATCGTCTAATGCTGGATATCGATCTCTACTTAGAAAGGTCGTTTTGATCCACTCAGGCCAGACGGACACACTTACAGGGTAGGTTACACTCCTTATCCTTAGTTATTCACCACGAGAATTGATGGAGTTTTCTGTTTATCTAAACATATTTTTATATATCCCTATATTTAGTCACACGTTTATACTACTTTATGTAGATTTCATTACGACACATTTGCTATTCAGTAATTACTTTTCTTATTGTCTAATGAATCAAGGAGAGCTTATATCTAACACTAAGAAACAGTAAGTGAAATCAGCCAAAATTTATTGCAATCTTGCTCCTTGCGTCGACCATAGGTGGAAGTACGAGTATAATCAATCAATATTAGTTCACACAAACTCATTTTTCTGCTATTATTAGAGTTACTGATTGTTTGATTAAAAGTAAAAACGTTTTGATCTAAAAACTACGTTAAAAATATATGCTTATTCAAAGATTTATTAAATATGAGCTTTTCCTTAACAATATTTCTGAAATTATACTTGGGAAGGAAACCAATAAACTTCGTTACGCACTGACCGTATAGCATAAAATGTAGATATTAATAACTTATCTAATTAAGGCTCTGCCTCAGGCAATGAATAGTTATCCTCAAACTCGCACATCTGGCCAATCAAATAAAATATTTTAATAACTCAAGTTTATTATTACGTTATATTATTAGAATACGAGATACATCTCTCAAAGAACGTAAATATAATAATCACGTCGTATCATAAGTATTTTACTGGTAGAAATTTTAATTGATTTTCTTTTTAATAAGATAACAGAGGTGCTGGCTCCTCGGCTATATGCTCATAAAAGTTTATGTTTTTAATGTCATAAAAAATTCCTATGTAAATTCTTATTTCGTTGATGTGCCGTTTTGGAGTAATTTTGTTCAGAATTTGTACGCCTAATGCGTTTTGGGCCTAATTTTTAAATGTTTATGGTTGGTAATGATTATATTATATATTAAACTAGCTGTACGATTTCAAGTTTCGCTGTTGCACGTTGCACGTTATGGCTTCATTGACGAAAAATGAAGAATGAAATTGACGCAATAAATAGATAATATTTCGGACATCTGAAACAACGTCGTCTAGTCCCAAACTAAGCAGAGCTGGTACTATGGGTCTGGTACCCAACAACAACTGATGTAAATATATATATATATTTTTATAAATACATACACACTATACACAGAAAACACACAAACTTCGAAACAAATATCTGCAAATCATACAAACACTTGGTCCGACCTGGCAATCGAACCTTTGTAACTGGTACCTTCACTTACATGCTGGTGTGTGTCATAATTTGAACTCAAATGGTGAGAAATTTGCGTTTACTTGCCCTTATACTATAAAAAAAATAAAAAATGGAATTTCACGTAGTAAATATTCTTGTGCGAAACCATTTTCTTTGTGGTTATTGGTTGACGTTACTGAAGGATCTATAAATAGTATTATATTGTTCGTGATAACTCCGTTAAAAGGTTTTTGAGATACTCTATTTATATGCGGTTTTATCCATTATTATATTAGTCTATTTCCAAAACCAGAGTTCTAACTTATCATTCGATCATAATTTGTATGATGAATTTCGTCAAAGACAGCTGTATCGATAACTGCCTTTCTCGATTAAAAACTAGACATTTACTTCAATGACGAATATTATAAATGCTAAACTGACTACAACTTCTACTAGAACCATCCATCGTAAAATTTTGCAAACATTCTGATGTAACAAAAAAAAGCACGTGAAGCACCTTTTTACCCAGAAACAAATTCAAAATTATATAGGAAAGTCAACTTTGGTACTAGCGAATTCGTGGTTAAAACGAAACTGCACTCAAACTGTAAACCTTACAATGTCACGATGACTGCCATGGCTTTTACGTCCCCAAGCAGGGTGTGAAAAAGCATCTCACAAGGACGTCATAGTGTGGGTCACCATACTTCATTGTCTGCTTTTACAATGGTGACCACAACTCTTGGATTCTGTTCATACTTTCCATCAAGCAGAGTAGAGTCACTTTGGTAGGCTCTTAATATAGAAAGAATATTTATTGAAACTTTGGAACGGCTTAATTGTAATGATAAAATTTGGCAAAGCGATAGATACTCTAAAATCATATATAAACTGCTTTTTATTACGGCAATTTATGTTGAGAAAATCGACATTAAAGAAAATGGCAACTGTAAAAAGCTAGTTTATTTATAATATTGTATATTTGTATATTTCCAATTCTTTCTAGAAACGTAATACATTAAAAAAAACATCTTTTCCAGAATAACTTACATTCTATTCCATAGATCTAGATTTAGGGTGTCCCTTAAATTTCAAGTTCGATATTTTTTTACGCATACCTTCTTAAAAGTTTCGTAATAACCCTATATTGTCTAGAAAAAAATATTAGTTCGATATATAAACGATAACCCGTGCCGACTTGCTATTTAAACTTGTCGATACAAGTTGCTTAAGTACTGCCCAGTGACCTGTTACGACATGTTTTATTTGCCATTTCGTACGTGATTTTTGAGACTATTAGTGCTTCATTGTTTAGTGCGTAAACATGTCGGTGGAATTACGGAGTGATAAACAAAATATTTTTCTTATCGGATTGACTAGCTACCAAATAAATGGTACAAAATTACCATCTAATCGACAAGTTCTCTCAGTCCTATTTTACAATATTCGTGAGGTTAAATTGACTGTTAGTGAAAGTGCAAATCTTGTGATTAGGGAGTGCATCATATATTGGGAAAAAGCAAGAATTCCAACAAGGGCATTTCCTAACTGCGTGAAGAAACTTATTGATTTATATCATGTTTGGAGAGAGTTGCAAAAAAATTGTAAGAAAACTCAGATTACGTTTAAGAGTCGTGAGAACAATTTTATAATTAATCTTGATAATTTGTTTGATATTACACATGCTGATGCTTTTGAGAGAATGAAAATAGAGGAAGATAAATTATTTTTAATGAAACAGAGAGAGCCAGGTTGACCGGGATGCTTAGGTGGTGTAGATAAAAAATTGGCGGAAAAAGAACAAAGATCTAGACAACGACAAACTTTAGGAAGAGAATTGTTGCTTTTCGCCTGTCGTCATCATGTTTATGAATTGGTCCTAAAAGCTGTCTTTGAAACCAAGATTAAGCAAATTACTAGTAGCCCAGATATTCCGATGTTCAAAAAGTTCCAAGAAAATTGGAAAAACATTGATTGTACTAAAATTGAACCATCTCTTAATTTCGTAAAATCACGGGTTGCCGAGACAGACATTCAAGCGTTGTTACTATTTTATAAGGCAGAATTAGATAAAGGTTTTGTAAGAGATGATTACCGCGAATTGTTCGAACTGTGCGTAATATTTTTAGGAGGAGACACAGAGGAAAAATTAAAACTAAGGCCCCCCGGAGCTATACATCAGGCACGCTGGATGGCGAGAGCGATCTATTCTTTAAAAATATGTTTACTTCAGTCACAATGCAGAGTAACTGCGAAGGACAAAAAGGCTCAACAAGATGTTTGCTTATTTCTCGTAATATTATATGTTAAACCTTGGCTCGAATGTACAGTGGCGACCAAAGCACCTAATCAAGATTTGCGCTTCTTGAAGATGTTAAAAGTTGACGCAACAATTTCTAAAGCTTCTATAAGCAAGTTCAGCCATCACTTGTGGTATTTATGTGAAGAGACAGTCATTCTATCACTATTTGATGATGAAGTTGACAACCAAACTAAGAAGAAGATGATTGCCAACTTCAACAGGGACAAAATCTCGGATTTTAGCAAACGTTATGACCCGTCGAAGGAAGAACTGACTCAAAAGTTGTTTGGTAAGTTAAATTGACTTTTTGTTGGATTTCAATTTCAATGTCCAATACTTATTTATTTATTTTCAAAATTGTTGTTGATTTTTATTTGTTATTTAACTTATTTTTCTTTTTTTTTAGACAAAGCACTGGATGATTTCGTATCGGAAAAGAGCAAACAATTTTTATCACGACTGCAGATCGACGACAGTTTTCTAAAGGAAGATGTATCTTCTTGGAATAACAATGCTGCTTTTCTGGAGGCTAAAAGAAGATAAGTTATTTGAGAGTTGTAAATGATACTGCTGAAAGGGCTGTTAAATTAATGCAAGATTTTAACGGACTTATCACGGCTGAAGAAGAACAAAAACAGTTCTTGCTGCGCTGTGTCCAGGAACATCTAAAATTGTATCCAGACTGTAAAAAAACTACTCTAAAAAGAAGTTACCCTGAATGATTCTTATTTCTTTATGTTTTTAATTAAAGATTAATGTTCATCTAATTTATTATTTAATTTTATTCACTTAATTCATTGCATTTATAGTGAAATTATAGCAGACTGAAATTTTAGGACAAAACACGTTTTTTACTAAACTTTGAAGCTCGGTCGGCACTGGTTGCAATTATGCTAGATTGATAAAGTTTTATATTTAAGTATCTTATAGCATTAGTAAAAATTATAGAGGGTATGCATTTCGAAATTCGAAAAAAAATTTTTTGTTGTCATATAAGGGACACCCTAATCTAGATATTTACAATGTATATACAATACGTAAGCGAGATGAGGAAGGAGATTTCTTTGTGCCCCTTTTACTCATTTAAGTGTCTCCAAATCGAAACACCATCAACATTTAAAAAAAAAGTCGTTCGCCCAGATAAAGGACTAATCAGTACTATACCCATTTCATTCGCTGTTCAAAGCGTTTGAGAGAATGGAAGTGACTGCAATAGAAAATGTCTACAGGAACTGACTAAGATATATCATCATCATCAACAGCCTTTTACAGTCCACTGCTGGACATAAGCCTCGCCTTAGCAAGGAGTTACCTACTATACCACGCTGGCCAGACGGGTTGGAATAGGGTTTGTTTCAAGTTTTCCTTCTCTTTGTAATGATGTTGTCTTGCATACTTTGTTCCCTTAGTCGCCTTTTACGACACTCACGGGATGAATAGGGGTGGTAACACTACGTATTCTTAATCCGTCACCACACAGACCAAGAATAAGATATATATAGGATCGATAATTGTTAATTATTTAGTTTTAGTGATGATGTGATGTATTCCTAATCGATTACGAACGCAGTGGCTTATCTCAAGTGAGACCAGCAAACGACGCAAGATATTACAGTGCACGAGTGTGTCCTACAATATAGGACCTACGACTTTACGTTCTCTACTGCTCTTTTTATTATTACGTAAATAATATCGAAAAAATATGTACTGAAGTTTAAAATATTAAAGATTTGCGATTTTACTCATATGTAAATTACGGGATTTTGGATCCGGATCCGATAGAGTCAGTCAGTCAAAAAGACCTCTATCGATCAAGACTGAAGTGTCCTGGCACAACGGTGTCAAGCAGACCCTTGCTAAGTTATTACTTTTGGGAGGTACTGGTGAGAAATAAATATTCAGTATTATAATAAACGGAGACTTGAACATCTTAATTATTTTTTTTCAATATGAATCGAATTAAGAAATAGAAAAAAAATGAAAACAACAAAAAGTTTTCAGTGGTTGCCGCACACAAGTGCCATCTTGGTTCGTAGTTGTGGAGCTAGCAACTGCAGTTTTCTTTCAATTTAATTAAGAGTTTTCTGTTTTATTATCAACAGTTGGACATAGGCTTTTTCTTATGGTAGACAGGAGATTGTCATCCACTATACCGTTCAGGCCAGACGGACACACAGATTTATATTAAGTTTACACTAGAAAGCCGAAACATCGTCGTATAATATCTAGTAATGGATGTTTAATGGTTTGCTCGATATACACTTTTTTTTTGTAGAAAATATAATCTTATCTAATTTGAAACGAAGGCAATTCGTTTAGTTTTAGGCTAAGCAAGACAGTTACAGTGACAGCGAAGATAGCAATGGAAAGCTATTGGACTGTCTGTAACAATTTCAAAATAATAATGTTATTTCGTCTAATTAATGTGAAATAATACAATAATACCGTATCTAGTGTACGCTATATCAGAGAGTCTTTAAACCTGGGTTACCAGACGGCCAACATAAAATCCTGCACAAAAAACTCCGCAAATAAATCACAAAGTAGAGCAAAACTTTTATAACGAAAGAGACGGAAGATTAACGAGATTATCTCTATCTTATTTAAATAAGTAGGTCGTAATTACTCGTAGATGTGGTTTTAATCAAGTTTTTTATATAAAAACATATTATTTATTATTGTTATGTATTTTTTTTATTTAACTCATTTAGTGAGGACGTAGTAGCAAAAACTGTGCTTGAGGTCTTGGTCAAATGTTTTTGTAATCAGCAAACATGTATGAATTTACAAAAAAATATATATATAAGAATTCTATCAGTCAATCTAGCTGTCATACTACAAGCTCTGCTTAGTTTGAAACTAGATGGCGTAGTGTGTCAATATTTTTCAAAATATTTATAATAACTTGGTTTTATATATTTTATTGAAGTACTCTGTCTGTAACTAAATTATCAATCTTTTCCTGTGTATTAGTATTGTATATAAACAAACTTTTTCTACTTTAAATTCGTTACAGAACCAAACATATATTTAAGTAAAAATCGTAGCATCTCCAACATAAACATCTTATTTTCCTAACAAGAGAAGGGCTGCCCTTCGCAAAGCTTTTTCGCACAATTTTCTTAAAATATAAATTAGCATGCGTTGATTGAATCGTCAGGGAAGTTCTCTCAAACACCGTCTTATTCTCAGTGGAAACGTTATTACTTAGACCGCAGTAACACGATCTACATATTATGGTACTGTTAACAGGCTTAGATTAGAGATAATAAATATTTGATTGCTTATTTTGTTTAAAACTTGCTTTTCTTGTGATAAATGGCATCCTGAAAAATTCGAAAATAAACTATTATAGATGTATTTAATTGTCATGGTATCAAATTAAAATTTTAGTCAGATACTGCCTCCGACTGCACGGTTAGCCAAGTGGTTTAAGCGGTCACCACGCCACTCACTACTCCGCGGAGTGTTGTGGGTTTCAAACCCCACATGTGACAACACTGTGTGATCCACAAATTGTTGTTCTATTGTTGGTCTGGGTGTTCAGTGTGGCCGTTTCTTGTATGTTTGTGTAGTCAGGATTTATTCCTGATATCCTTAAAGAGATGAATATTCAAGTTAATTTGTCAAAACAATATTTAGACAACTATAGCCTTGAAACTTGAATATGTTAACGTAAATCAAATGTATAGGCTATTTTCCTGTTGAGCTAAATAAGTTATGACGAATAGCAAGCGTTTAGCCCATAAGCAAAAGTTGTTAATTGGCCGAAATATCAGAATAAAAAGTTTCCTTTAGCGGAATGAAAGTTCGAAAATCGACTCCATTTCAATCCATTGAATTTTCTGCTTGTGTAAGTTTAAAACGTAGATCCTAATACTAATTTAGTATTTAAATTAAATCATAGATGTATGGCATTGTTTTAACCTTTCAAATAAAATATTCATATTTGAGAGCTCAGTTAATTATTATTATTATTTTTGTTTTATTTTTCTTAAGCACAGCAGTTAGATTCGCTACCGCAGCGCCATCAAGGTAGTGTGAATATTTGTAACTAACAAATCACTGTGGTTCTGTATGTAAAATGCAGAACACCAACTATAGAGATATTACTTAAATATAAAACCTAATTCAATACTAGTTATAATTTAGTATTCACATTTATCACAAATCTTAACTCGTGCAAATAATTTTCTATATAAAAATGAATTGCTGCTCGTTAGTCGTACAAAAACTCGGCAATGGCTGCATCGATTCGGCTGATTTTGGTTTTTTAATATTTATGGAAATCCGTAGAAAGGTTTCATTCAGAAAATTTTGAGAAATTGCTAAAATAAACATGAATTACTTTTGGTAGGTCGGCTAGTTCTTTATACTTTTTTGTGAAACTCCAGTATTAATATCTGCTGTCTTGTGATCAGAAACTACAAAACAATTATAAATTATATCATAACATTGCATGTTTACAAATGAATATTGTTTTTTAGATGCAGTCTTCTGTGACTACATATTTAAACCCTTATTTTTGATGCGATTACGTAGTTCCGCAATGTTCTAGCTGGCCAAGCTAAACACAATATATACACTGTGAATGGGTGCCGCTAGAATTATTTTAGGAGGGTGAAACTACAGCTACACATTCTAATAACCAATATGAAATGTAGAATTATACTAGGTCTTTACTACTCTTACGTTTTTAATGAAATGAGTTAACGACCATACAATCTATGCGTTTTGCCAACATAGTAGCAGTTTATTAATACCCTTCTCAAAGAAATCAGCTGGACGAGAGGCAACAAATTCTGCTAAGGCATTTGTACTGTCTCTCGGCTAATATTACGCACCTACTGGTGTAGTGAAATAAAAATATACACGTTTTTTTCTATGTATCTTCTTTTCTGACTTGACAGGTGTAAGTACATCACCTTGCATCCCTCTCCTGGCAACCAGGGTACTGTATATGGTTTAGATATAGATAAAGAATAGGGAGTACATAGTAAACAGAAAATAAAACAGAAATAGGTTCTGTTTCTGGACTTAACTTTACATTTAACAACCTTTAACAAACCACTGCTGGACATAGGCCTCCCCTTAGCTAAGAGGTGATGACCTACTATACCACGCTGGTTAAATAAGCTAGTACATTGTTTTTTCAATCTCAAGCGTAGAGTGGCACACCGTGTGGTTTTAGTCGGTCCGATTCCGACACACCACTCCACCGCAAACTCCTGTACGGTGACGGACCGAAGAGGCTTCCACACTTTAAAAAAAGAGATATTTCAAAATTTTCTTCCCTTTGCAGTGACGTTGTCTTGCATATTTTGTTCCCTTAGGCATGCTTTACGATGCCTGTGTCGGATAAGGGTAATGACACTGTCTGTGTATTCTTAATCCATCAGCACATAGATACTGAAGATAGACTGAAGTCCAATATTACTCCTAAATACACCGTTCTTCCTTTACCTTACAGAGAAATAAATGCGATCGACTCAACTATCCTCAGGAAAAACACTAGCCAGTATGCAAAGTTACAAATGAGATGGTTATACCTGATACATTGCTGTAACCACTACCTTTGGTATATTTACGACACCAGTCAATAATGAAAGGGTGCTTCATTAACGAGGCGGATGCATCGCTCCGTCTACGTTATTTGTTTCCGATCCCCTATTCTAATTTATGTAGCTTACCCGCAAATGGCGTGTTAATTCAACGATCAGGTGATAATAAAAAGTAGTTGGTGTTGCTTATAAATTGCATTGGAGGGTTGACTGCCACCGGGTCTGAGACACAACTGGCTAATTTATTTTTTTAAAAAAATGTTTTTTGTGTCATCATCGCCAGGACACTCAGAATTCTGCTAAAAGACAAGTTAATTCATAATAAATAGTTTTTACTCGATGTTTGCATACTTACTGACCTTACCGAAGTTAAAACTTTTAAACTACTATTTTATTGTTCAAGTAAAGATTTTTCCAGTGTTTAAATCACAAATTAAAGCATTGGTTTGAACCTTTTTTGTATTCTTAGCACAAACATCTAACAAAACAGTAACAAAAATAATATTCATTTGAATCTAAACACATCCCACAGCTGAGCAAGGGTTCATTCGTGATTACCGAACCCTTCCGTTACAAACCCCACTATTTACTATCAAAAAATGTAAAACTGAAATACAATACCAATTCAATATACCCTGCAAACATCGAAAATGCAAATTGCATTGCTCCTATTGTGTTCCCAGCTGAAGTTCCAAAGCGGGCGCCCAAGATTGAGGTTTGCAATACTATCGGTGATAGCTAACCCTAAATTACGGTACGGAGCCCATTATCGTGTTCCGTTTGTGCGTAGCCGATTGATATTGGCGGGTTAGGGACATTTGACTCAACCAATACTCGTAAAATATGTTCATGATCAAGCCAGTCGCCTTGGTAATTGTAGTAAGTTGTTTGTTGTTTGGCAAATTGTTTAGTTTAGTTTTAGGAGTCAGTTGCTTAATAGTAATGTGCATGATCGCCAGTAGCAACCGCTTAGATGTGTTTTTCAGTGATGTTTATTACCAGTCTCACTCGCAACGTTTAGATTGCAAGTCGAGAAAACTAATGTAGAATTTTTTTACTATATACATAGGAAACAGTTCTCTAGCCTTATTTAGATTTTCTCTAGTTATAGAGTAACTTTAAATTTTACAAACAACAAAAGAAGACAGATACCAAGTTTTTTTTTATTTTGTCTGATGGCAAGCATGAATAGAATCCAAGAGTTGTGGTCACCATACTCATTGCGAATGTAGATAATGTAGTACTACCCACACCATGGCGCCTGTTGAAATGCTTTTTCACGCCACGCTTGGGGACATAAAACGTATGACAGTAAGGTTCACCCACTTACCACGAAAACTGTTATGCCTGCATCAATGGGTCTCCGGTCTCGCGCTCACCAAAGAAAGACGACAGCACGGATGCTGTCGCTTTTAGTTAGGCTTCTGTGAGAGGGTAGTACTGCCGCGATGGAGCCGGCCCGTTCGTGCCAAAATCAGCGTAGCTCTACTACCTACCTTACACACGCTTTCGTCAGAAATGCATGTATTTATGCACAAAGAAACTCACTAACACAAACTCACACATTCTAAAATGTAATAATAATATAATGCAATCGAAAGATTTGTATTATAAGTTTTTATAACTTTTCTTTTTTTAATAAATTTTATTTATTTTTGTTTCAGGTGAGTCAAGTTGTTTGATTTCGAATCTAGCTTCAGAGAGGTAGTAAGCTAACGTAAGTACAAAACGCAAAGTCATATCTTTTTTTAATGTTCACCTAAAATTCACTGATCACATTTTCGTACAGTCTGAAGAAGAAACTTTATGCCAGAGACGTTAAATAACTAGTACTATCAACATAGTTAATAAATTGTAATTCTTTTTATACTTAAGCGAAAAGAAGTTCATTGGATAAAAACAATATTGAATTTCCTGGAAGAATACCTTCTCGGTTATCTCCTCATTTAAATCCTCATAGAACTTCACAACTACTTACGTCACTTATTTTTCTAGTTACTATAGAAAAAAAATGTGTTCTAACGTCGATGTTAAATACTACTAAATAAATGTTATTAGACGAAAACTATTCGAAATTACTGGCAACACTCAACCCTTATTACTGTCGGTTCATTGTACACATTGGGGAAGTGTTTCACTATCTATCAAGTTACCTTCAAATACAAGTTGTGTAGCGTAAACATAGAGCCTGTCAAAGCCTTTCGAATCAGACCTCGGAACCTCTACGCGGCCCTTACGCACGAATAGCTGTAGACCTTTGAGTAGTGATGTGCGTGTAACAAATACGGGAATTGGAAAAATCCCGGATTTATTTCTTATACAATGACTTTAGTAACCAGTAGTGAAATAAAACCGTCAATGATCTTTATTTGTGTTGTAAAAATTATTTAATTTCAATGTGAAAATTGTAGATTGAATCAACATCTGAGCTACAATAACTTACTTGTCAAAGGTAAAATTAAACGTTATAAATAGTAATTATTTATTTATTTTACTCTTTCTTTTTTTGGAATTTTTACGCGTATATCAGTTTCATCATACCTTGAACCGGTTTTGCTACACACTTATGATTTTAACACTATGATAGAATTTTATGATATCCCACGTCGACTCCATTCAAAATCAAGTCGGACGTTAAGCTTTTACACTTATCCAAGTTTATATTTGCATTATCTGAATAACTGAATTCTTAACAACAAAGACTAACTGTAATATGTACATATATAGATATCTGAATGTTTTAGAAATTTTACACATCATTCTTAACTTATGTCAAAATAGAAAAATTTTTGAAGGATTTGACATGTGGAAGTTGCCGGTTCTGATAGTAAGCTATACTTTAAATATTTATTTATAAGATTAAATTTATTTCTACTCATTTATCACTCTAAATCCGTTCCGTTTATTCTACGAAAGACCGTGTATTTTTAAATGGATTCCACAGAAGAGACTCCATGACTGAATTTTTTAAGGGACATATGCTTAACTACACACATACTGAAATAAAAATATGTTCGAGTTTGAAACATACTATGTTTCTTTATATGCAAAAAGTGTGTGAATTTTCAAATAAAATATAACACAAAAAAGAGATCCCGTGTTCCCGAGATCTGTGATCGTCCCAACACCACTTTTGATCGCCACTGAACGTTGAGAGCCCTTAACTCGTCTGAGAAGCAGGAGCATTGTGTCAAATGAAACACATGTAACTGGCGAAGTGTTAGTAATGAGTACTCAGGTTATATTGTGTGGGGGAATGTGGAGGGAAACGATGTACAAAATGTGTCTTATTCTTCAATTGTCTCTGTAGAGGGTTTATACTATCAGTGCCGAAAGCGGAGTATAGTAATAAGGGATTTAAATGTCAGTTTACTTGAATTTATGCTGAAAAAGTAATTGTTCAGTTCAATTACTTACATGTAATCGAGTTCGGAGATAAAATTGAATTAAATTCATCGCGTGAACTGGATTTGTGATTGTAGTTTTTTATGAGTGTAGTTGTAAGTGGCCTTGGTTGCAAAGCGGAAGGTTGTGGATTCGATTCTCACTCAGGACAAAAATATTTGTGTGATGAACACGGTTCTTTGTTTAAATCTGGGTGTAATTTACTTATAGTATCTCATTGTTACCATAGCACAGGCTCTGCCTAATTTGGCATCAGACAGCCGTGTGTGAGATGTGAAATATTATTTAAAATTGTAATTATTATAAACAGACGTAAACGCTAAATAAATTACTTTTCTTTACGTATAATATATATTGTCAAAAAAGTTTAGGGTGCATGTACCCTTTGTACTATTCCAGACTGTAATCTACCTACGTGCCTAATTTCTGTCCAATTCCTCAACCAGCGTGTTTTTAACATCACGTAACAAAAATCAATCCTAACAGTGATTGTTAGGATTTATACTAGTCATAAGATTAATCACAAAACCGTATTGAATTTATCCCCAATGAAAACCCTGTATGACGCCGATAAATGCTGTCCTAAAACAAGTAAAACTCAAGTGTATACAGTTGTCACTATTCAAAGACTGAAGCCCAAAAAGAGAAAGTCTATTACCACTACATAAATCAGGAATGACTCCGCCTACTTCTAACGATCGTTAGAGACTTGGTGACAAAACTATCTATTGAATTAATCAAAAAACCTAGCACGGGCTAGACTAAATACTAAATTGTCTAATACTTTTTTAAATATAAAGCCTACCATTGCGGCTTTACTCCGCCTGATGGAACGCATAAGTGTAATCCAAGAGTCGACAATGCAATAGCCTAGTGAGATGCTTTTTACGCCCACTTATAATTACAATGATTCCGAACAGTGAGTCTCAATAGAGACCTTTACCGGAGACAATTATGGAGAAGATATTATAGTGAACAAGTATGTGCACAAACACAGGTGCACGCTCTGTTCCCTCACTCTCACCATCCGATGGGATGGTTATTTGACACGACCGGGAAGACATCAAGCACAAGGCCGACGTCTTTACGTGCTCTCCGAGGCATGGGAGTTAAGTCCCAAACTTTCAAACTCCGGCTTGTTACTAAATATTTCTGAAGCCAGAAAAACCCGAGACCTCTTGATCGTCAAAAACAAACACTAACCGTTAGACCCACGAAGCAGGTATAATTACAATAATAATAAAATATGAAATGATGATTTGAAACTTGAAATCTTGCAGCAATTTCTTTATGGTAGTAGGAAGCAAACGCGTAGACAAGTTCCCTGTTCCTGATAGTAAGTGACCATCACCACCCATGCACACCTGCTATTTACAAGTATGGCTCATCTACTTCGTCATTTAGCCTTTTACGAACTTCAAAGACAATATTGTTTGAAAAAAATTGTTTGCACTTCTTCTACGTATAGAAGAGTATGCTGTGCGTAGAAAGAAAGTATTGTTTTCACGTGTATATATAAGTAATATTTCTAAAAACATCTCAAAGAAAGATATTTAGGTGAATAAAAAAAAAAGAAAAAATATTGTATTAATGTAACGTAAAAGATACACAAAGCTGTACTTCCGATAACGAGGTAAAAAGTATTTTAGCGGAATAACTTTTGTTATTCGATCCCATGCTAGGTCTGCACACTCATAGTTCGATCACAAAGCAAACATTCGCACTTGACCAATAAGAGCATGCACGCAATATGACCATTAATATAATGTGCACAGTACTGTATGGCATAGATTAGATGAAAATTCTAGATTAGACGCTCTACGAATTTTTGTATAACTTTATATGTTTGCTTAAGGATTGGTTGTAGTAATTTGTTGGTAATTAACATATGAACACGGTATTTTGGCTGTGAAGGGTACTAACATAATGATTTTTACTTAATTAGGGTTTAGGCAGTCTTTTCATTTTGTAGGGCTTTTCTATAATGACCGTAAGTGTTCTTTAATTATTTCGTCTAAGGTAGAAGTTTCTTTAAATAAATTGTTTCTCCTGTTTGATATGTCAAAATCAATGATGCAAATATTGTATTTTACTGGGTGCAGTTACAGAAACTTGTTGTCACGCCAAAGAACTGAGTACTAGTGTGAGTTTGATTAGTTTTTTGTTTTGTTTGATTTTCTCCACTTTAACAAAATCTTTTGAGAAGGCCTGTCTTTAGTTATTAGCATATCTCATTGTTCAAGTCTGTATTTTATGCACTAGATTCAGACTCAAAGAGCTGAGGTCACTACCACGTCAGGCGGTGTACCCGCAACACTTCGGCTACGTGACTAAAACAGTAATTTCCTTTGTAAATATATCGATTAGTTAAAAAACAAATACGTTAAAAACGTTATCATAGTACTTATAGTATAAAAAAATCTCTGTATATATTATTACGAGCCAATGTGTTACTCTATAAGTGAACATGCTCTGTGCTGCAATGCGGGACATATAAGCCTAAAATAGGCGGTTGACGTGTTGTGACCGCGACATTCGCGACAATAAATCGCAGTCGTACAGTCGCAGTCGTTCATTATTTATACGATTCTCTTGTTTTATTTATTGCTGTTCAAATATTTTTTGTTTTGTCCCCAACGTTTTGAGTGATAAGGACATTAATTGATGAGAATATTACGAACTCAATAGCTTAGGTTTGTGTTCGTGTTCAATAACAAAATATTGCAGATTCTTTTAGAACTAACGTCCTTTTTCCGCCTTTTTATATGAAACTAAATCAAACATTGCTTATGCTCTGATTAATTATTAGTTTGAGTGCATAAATATTTAATAATGTTTGGTCTTTTGAAGCACATTTACTATAATATTAGCAAAATTTGACGTAAGAAATTAACAAGTCGGTGTAGATAGGCTACTAAAATGATTTACTGTCCAGTTTGATAGTGTACTGAAAACAGATTAAATCGAAAACAGCTTTAGGCAGCGAGTGTTAAAGCATGATGAATAAAAAAAAATTGTGATAAATGGCATTTTATCGTCTTTATTAAGTAGATATATATTAACTATTTTTCTGTTCATTTAAACTTTTCGCCAGTAAGCGTTGCGTATCGGTATAATTATATTTTAAGACGAAGGTCAGAACGCGGCAATTTCGACTGCGTTGTCGGTGGCAGCTGTCCTAGGCCAGGACACGGTGCAAGGTTGGACATTTTTTCGATTACACCGCGCAAACAGTTCAGCTTGGTACTGTTCGAGAATCCTCAAGTAGACATACATATTTTCCTTACTCCGACCAACTTGAGTCCGAAGTCTCCTTGTCACCCATGGTAATTTATGTCCAGGCAAAAGACTAAGCCAGAACACAAACAGATTTGGCAAAGTTACTCTCTCTCATCAACTTGCACCTTGCTCGTGACGGGTCCAAGGACACATCCTGCAATTTTTTTTCTGTTTTTTATTTAAGACTCAAAGAAAATACAATTTTTATTCTTTTTGTTGTATATAACCAGATGACTAGTAATCAGAAAGGTGAAAAATTTAACCAGTAATTTTGTTTTTATGTACTATAATTAAAAATATATAAAAGTGTATTTAAGACTACTGAATTTATTGTCTCAGTAAAGTTAATAATATTATATTATTACTGCTGTGACAATCGAGATTTGGAATCTTACTTCTTAATGACGGTCTTCAGGAGAACGTGTTAGTGGATGTCTGAGGGCCATAAAGTGGTTACTTTTTGGTAGAGCACCATTTCACTTATGTGAATCAGTCCGGACAGGTGACTGCTCTAATTAAAGTAATCCAATTAGGACCCTCCTGCTTCTTCCTCTATTTCAGAAATATGTGTACAGTTTCTTTCTGGAAATTATTTTAAGATTCAGCTGAATATTTCTCTCTATTCGAAGTATATACGTAGGAAGTACTGTATTGTCCGCGCTCGTGTAGCTATTGTTTAAGAAACTTAAAGTAAATGAATAGATATTCTAACACAATAGCGACTTTGACAAAAGCTGTTTACTGTTCAATATCATTAGAGTTCTGATTAAAGAAATATACACGAAAGTGTAGTATATTTTTAATCATTATTTAAGGTTTTGAATTTCTTAGCTTAGAAAGGTCACTAGGGTACCAATTGTCAACTACAACACAAGACTCGTAAGTACTTGCCTGTTTTTGAATCCCCCTTCCAGGATTAAGGGGTTGGGAAAGGCAATAGAAATAATTGCTTAACAGAGATTATCTGTGAGTCCATAGTGTCGTTCAGGTCGATACTCTCACTTTCACAATTTTTCTATTACCACGTTAAATCTTCTTCTACCATTTTTTTTAAAAGAAACTCAATATCCCAAATAGGCATCGAAAATTTTGTGTTATTTATTGCTACATTCCTTATTAAACGTATGAAAAACGTACATTTACCGATTTGGTACTTTAACGGTATACAGGTATAATTTCCAATTACCCGAGAACAAAGAATCGATTATTGTGAATAATCAAATTGCTCACCGATCCAATATAATCGTTTCAACGTTTTCCCAAGCATGTGGAGGTCAGGTCCCTCTCTCTGGTGCGGTCGATAGTGGCAGATAGCAATTGTATCTAAATACCTATTATTTACACAGAGCAATTGGCGTCTGACCTTCTATATGTCTACTTAAGTATTCGACGGAATTTTCTTCTATCGGATTATGTTTGTAACTATCAGTATTGTTTTTAAACTAATACTCTGCTAAAAAAAATAGACAATTCAGTCTTCATTTGTCCTACAGGGCTCCACGACTATCATCTTTATAGTGAGAATATTGACCAGGTTTTGGAGTGACATCGAATTATGAGCAAAAAAAAACTACGGGCAAACAGTCCTCAAGCTAAAAAAAGTAATATTTTAATAACTATTACACGCAAGATAGCTGAAGATGCTATGTTCCGTCAAGTACACCCTAGCTACCTTCTTGAAGTCATCAGACCGTCTGGAGGACATCCTTCACCCCTTCTTATTATCGATATATATGATCTCTACTTCATATCTCGTTTGTTCCAAAAGCTCTCAGTACTTCAACAGTCGGCCGTAGGTTGTTTGAGTGACGTATTGAATCTTTATTAAACTTATTTTGTGACATATATATCGATAACTTAGTTCTTTTTAGGATGGCTATTTAATCAATAATCTCTCAAGTCATACATTCTAATTAGCAATATACTAAAGTACAGTTAACGTTCCCGATCAAGAGGATTACTTGACTAGTTTACTGATAGAAACATAACTATACAGTTATAACGACTAAAAACTCGTTATTTATATGAATAACGTTATTTCCCATTCTATTTATTTCATGAACTTATTTTTAAATAAATTGTTGTGTCCTCTGAAAATATGTATTTATTTTTACGTTGCGAAAATCTCTGTTTATTCGGAACAAATGTTCCCTATAAGTTAAAAGCACAATAACAAGTACTACCCGTTTCTTTATTTACGAGGGAGCCCGATACGAAACTAGTGTTGGATATTTTTATTTATTTTAAACGTGTGAATAATGTTCACCGTATCAGCACGTGAACCTGTGCCGTAGTGTTGGGAACTTTCAAGAATACTTAATACATACTTGTATTTATAATCAGTACTTACACGTATCTCGCGGATTATTTAGAAATCCAATTTGAACAATTCGAAATTCAAAATTTACCAAAATATTTTATTGCATTGAAGAAAAATCTAGATTTTTTCTGAGTCCATTTATAAAGGCCGTGAAAATAGTGCATCTTATTCTTAGAAAAAAAGGCAAAAGACCGATTAAACTGTCGTTTCGTCATTAAAATTCGTTATTGATACTCCGTTCTGGTGGTAATCATGAGGCATCCGGAAGACGAAGCATGAGACGTCTTCCGGCGACCAGGTGAAGGTCGCGATAAGCCGTTGAGTGAGGGCAGTTCAAGACTGGTTATACCTTAGGGGAAGCCTATGTACAGCAGTGGACGCCTATGTCCAGAGATGATGATACTACGAGTATTTGTCACTGGACACTAAGGACTCCTAATATTTTATTCGTATTTTAGAAGCATTTGAGGTATTTCAAGTTTTAGAATACGCGTATTTCCCATCACTAGCTGTAAATTGCTTAGCGATGCTCCCAAGCGAAGTTATATTTGCTCCTTGTTGTTTGCGATTCTTCCACCGACTCTACACAGTCGGTTGTGGTTCTTTACGGTGACGTAATACCACAGTAATTAGAAACACAGGTAGTAAAGAGAGATACGACCAGAGAACAATCTGTATTCGTTTCTTTTGATATGTGAGCAAGGTATAAATTTCAATGGATTAGATTTTTTTATACAATGCTTTGTAATGGAAGCCTCTATTCTCTTTTTTAGTGTAAGAAATTAGAAGTAGTCTACTCTTACTCTTAGAAAAATTCGTTGGGAACCAAATTCCCTCTCTATCTTATTTCGTTTATGAATACATAACTACAAATAATAAATAACTCATATTATTTTTATTACTTATCCCATGAGTGTCGTAAGAGGTGAGTAAGTGAGCAAATTATGCAAGACAACATTATTGCAAAAGAGAAGGAAAACTTGAAACAAATCCTATACCAATCAGTCTGGCCAGCATGGTATAGTAGGCCAAAGCGTCCTTTCTAAGTAGAGGTATATGTCCAGCAGTGGACTATTAAAGGCTATTGACGTGATGATGATGTCATGTGATACTCAATTAGCAAATAATCATTTATAATGATTTACTCACTCAATGTATCGACGTAGGACGTATTAATTACCTGAAGTTTCGCACAGAAGTAACTTCACGGTTGGCGTAGTGGTTTAAACGTTCGACTCACTGATTACTACTGCACCGAAGTGGGTTCGATCCCCACACAGGACAACACTTTGTGCGATACAAAAATAGTTGTTCTGAGTTCTTTGTGTCCGTTTTTGTAAAGTCCAGTGCGGAAGATATCTATAAAAAAAAAACAATAAAAAACAAAATGAACATGACTGACTCATAAACTGGTTCAGCGATGTACCCACCATTGAATCCCGAAGGCAGAAGGTTATTTATTTACAAACATGTATTATATACAATTGATGTTCTTATTGTACATTGTATTCGCCATTTGTATATGATCACTCAACTGATATGCTCTTGTATATAACCTGTATAAACTTGGTGTACAATAATGTTTATTTTATTCTATTCTCAGCTTACTATTTGTTATCGTGTTAAAAGTATACCGGCAATAAAGTAGAAGGTGACTTTTTCTGTTTTTTACGGTTTTACATATTAGCTTCTAAGTTATAACATAAAATTTTGCTTGAGAGGGACAAAGAAAAAGACAGTAGATCCAGACAACATCCTGTAGTATAATCAAACTACCTTTAGGCAAACCAATTTCCTGTCAAACAATATTTTTTCTGATATGAAATAAAAAATAATCTAATCTACTCTTTCTACAATGTTCAATAGATCTTCAACAAAAACTTAATCTAATTGTACAAATAAGAAGCTTAGAAGAATTCCTCGTAAGATATTTCCTCAGCTACTGAAACTTACACGCTCCACTGTCTAGTTGAAAGATCGGATTACATTTGAAGTGGCGACGCGGCCCTACCTGAGATCTAGAAGTCTTAAAAAAACTACCTATTCTGTAGACGCTTAGTCGCAGCATATACATACATTGTGTACGTCTTGTGTTTTAGTTGTGTGTAAGTTTTGTTGACTTTTAATAACCATTAAGGCTTGAGACACTTTATGACCACGGATTGATAAAATTTGCGACTGATGTCAATAAGTAATCATAGAAGATGAGACCTCTGTAGAAACTTTTTAGACTGTACTGACGCTAAGTATTGCCGAAAATAACGAAGCATCGGTGAGAAAGCGTAATTGGCGTCTCTATTTAACAACAAATTTCATGTTTTAAACATAATTGTAATATTTTACCATAGGTTTTAAGACTAGTTGATATATTTTTTAATATACAGAAATTCCTAGTCAAATGCGCAACAAAGCTTACGAGTATTTACATAAGTTTAAGATATCATATCATCAACATAGATATTTGTAGAACGCGAGAATCATTGCACTTCAAATTTCCACCGTTACACTGTTTTGATTTGTGATAGAAAACAATTCATAATACGATAAAAGTTGTTATAAATTTTGTTTAAAAATATATACAACTACTTACTACATACAACAAACATACATGCATTGTAACGAAATGCTTGTCAATAAAGAAGATCAAACTGTTGTTTTGCGAAAAACAAAGTATATTTCAATATGACACGCAATGCGTCTCCTCCCATGTAATGTTCAAACAACCTTATAAACTTCATCGCATCAATGTACAATAATACAAACTGTAATGGTGTACTATAACAGTATTTCACTTGCGACAGGCGGCAGAAACTTGGCAGCAACGTGAATGGGAAGCTTTATTGTTCTCAGGTTCTGTCAATAGCGAGTCAATAGGATTCGTTAGAAATTGTACGCTCTTCTACAACATGCTAATTATATTTGTTTGGATTTGTATGCCTTTGATTGTATGAAGTATTACTGGAGCGGGAATCGGGAGAAGCATATTTTATTTACATATGAATTCAAATACAACTCATTTGTTGAGCTCAATGGGTAGGCCTATTGGTGTAGAGTTAGTGATCCTGACTGCTAAACCAGAGGTCGTCGGTTTGATTTCCACCCAGGACAAATCTTTGTGTGATAAACACGACCATCTGTTCTGTATCCGGGTGAAAATTTTTGCTTTCAAAAATTTATGATACATTTATTCATCTACAGCCTTTTACAGTCCACTGCTGGTCATAGGCCTCTCCTTAGCAAGGAGGTTTTGGCTTACTATACGACGCTGGCCAGACGGGTTGGAATAGGGTTTGTTTCAAGTTTTCCTTCTCTTTGTAATGATGTAGTCTTGTATACTTTATTCCCTTAGTCGCCTTCCACGACACCCACGGGATAAATAGGGTTGGTAACACTATATATTCTTAATCCGTCACCACAGGGACATACATTTATTATCATGTCTTGGCGTGCTTGCTAAGAACGATTAATAGTTTTAATTGCTGTGACGTTGCCTAAACAAAAATTTTAATGAAATAAAGTGTATGTAAAGTATTTTTACAATAAAACTTTATGTGAAACTGTACATAAGTATTGCTATATCAATATGTTATATTGCCAACAAGACTACAGACATCTATATTGTGCATTTTTATGGCTTCGTGGTTAGGGTTGTCGAAAAATATTTTTACACAATTAATGACGATTCGGCGAGTGAGTACGGCGACCACCGCTCTTGGATTCTATTCATGCTTTCCATCAGGCAGAATAGAGTCACTTTGGTAGGTTGTAAATAAAAAAAAAATTCATACTTATTTTAGCAGGTACTAATATTGTTATCTGATATTTTTAAAACTCTTTACCTACTTGATTTAAAAGGGTAGTGGTATACGATACGTAGAAGATTGAGTGTTATGTGCAGAAATTAAAAGAGAGCACTAGGAAATATTGTGTTCAAGGTCAACTCTCACGTTAGAAATACGTCTCCTGTCGCGTAGGACTTTACAAACATACACGAAATTGACACACTGAACGCCAAGACTCAGAGTAACAATTAATGGATCGCACTAGTTGTTGTCCCATGTGGATATCGTACGCCAAACACTCAGCAGGATTAAAATAAATAAAAAAAATAATCCAGTAACAACCCTGTCGATTTCAATTGTACGAATACGTAGCAAAATATAGGAACATAAGTGGAAATTGTCGAATGTTATGGTTAATTTAACAGAACAGTCGTACCTCTAGCTACAAAATACGTAAGTAAGTAGGTACTTTACGTAGGACAAATGGCTCTGAAAAATTTCAGTGCATTCGTGAACAGTCACCAAGAGTTAGGGTGTGAATAGTTTAGATGTGGAGTTATCTAGGGTTGGCGCGAGTTACTCCATGTCGAATATACTTGTGTTATTAGAACAGTTTTTTGTTAGAGAATTGTGCTGATTGAGATGTAACAACATACATTCAGTCACGTCTACTACCCAGGGGGGTAGGCAGAGACAATTGATATCAACTTACTTTGGCCCTGACACACCTCTTTTGCTTCGTATACATTCATCAATCGCTGCATGCGTTTGTTGGCCCTAAAACTTTTCACATCACCCTTCTTCAGAATATCAACATTTTGATCGTTTAATAAATAAAATAAATAAATAAATATATCGGACATTTAACACAACGTCATCTAGTTTCAAACTAAACAGAGCTTGTGCTATGATAACTAGACTGACTGATACAATACTTGTATACCTTTTTTTTACATACATATTATACATAGAAAACACTCACACTTCGAAACAAATATTTGTAGATCATACAAACATTTGGTCCAACCCGGAAATCAAACCCGAGACCTCAAGCACAGCAGTCGCATTCACTACCGCTAATGCTCGCCGTGGACGACTTCTTCCGATACTTCCACACACATTCCCTCTATAAACACCTTAGGCGAGTGAGTGGTCAAGCCGTCGACCAAACGACCAGCAAAACCTAAATATTAATAATGAATCCTTATGTATTTTTTGTTTTTGCTTTATCAAAGCTATCGTTTTCTCAAAGACACAAATCCAATAAGAAAAGTCGAATACCGTAACTAGTGATAGAAACTAACCTGTGTGCGATGCCATGAATATTTGAGCTGAAGGATAAAGAGACTTTAAATTCACCAGTTTTCGGTCTACGTGTGTTTGACTGGTAACTCATGCATACATAAATTATACTGGACCGAATTGAATTCATTCTAAAATTCCACTCAACTTGGGTCCGAGGTATTCTTGAAATAAATTGAAATATGTAAATGATAATTCCGGGTGTGAAAGTTTGGGAGTACCTGGATTGTGGTCAGGAACTCTTTTATGGATTTTGATGGGTTACATGAGGGGTATGAGGTAATTTGAAATATGCATACCAGTGAGTAAGCGATGTAAGACTAATTTGAAAATTGTTTGGAAAATAACGTTAGGTGTTTCTTTTTATGTCCGCTGTTGTACGGAGGCCTACCCCTAAAAGCACTAATCTTGGACTTGAGTGATCCACATTCATTACTTTATATATGTCTAGTAAACAGTCGCTAGTGTTTTATGTTCAACAGTAATACAAATAATTTTTTTATTAATTATTTCTCTTTCTACAATCGCTAACGATTCTATTCTTTTCTATTGTATTATTGGCTAATGTTTAGCTTTGACCACGTGATTTAGTGTTATGGGACATCATTCCCATACATTTGTTGGTTTTCAATAAACGTTTGTAGAGTATCAACTTGGCTGTTGTGCTTAATTTAACTGAAGTAGAACAACATTTTTGTGAGAAACTGGTACTGGAGATGACACGGGACCACCCCTTTTCATCGACGTTGTAGGAGGCGTGTTAGGAAGTAAATTATGCAATATAACACCACTGCAAGACGAAAAAAACTTGAAATAAACTCCATAACAACCCTTCTGACCAGCGTGGTACAGTAGGCCAAAATTTTTTTCTAAGGAGAGGCCTATGTCCAGTAGTGGACTGTTAAAGGTTGTTGAAGGAAGAAGTAAAGTGCTCTTTCACACAATAATTTATCTATAGGTTGTACTTCATGTAAATTTTGTTTCTTTGATCATCATCATCATCATCTCAGCCAAAAGACGTCCACGGCTGGACATAGGCCTCTCCCAAGGTTCTCCATTTATTTATGATACCCCTTTTTAGTATACAGGTGGAAGAAAACGTAATAAATACATATAAACGCCATATATGTCAACTTATTGGACAATCACTAAAGAATTAATGTCAACCGATAATTTTTATTATGTCGAGTGTATATCGGAACAAAAATCATTGCGTCGCCTCCAACAAATAAAACAGAGTCAAATGCTGTGAACTTTTCTGTTCAAAAAGATATCTAACAATAGGAAATTTGAGAAAAATAGTGAGTGCCGTTGCCAAGCCGGGAACGGTTGGTTCACGCTGCACCGCACTAGCGCACCGAGATGAAATATGAATAGTAACGACCTGGAGTGTTCTGGAAACTTCTTGAAGCTCTACTTTATTTCTTAGTGTACTGTTTAAGTGGCTGTGTGTTAGGATGTAGGATTTATTACGAACCTTCGTTTGTTTATGGGTTGACTTGTGTAAATATAGATTTGTTATGCAATAGGAGTATTAACTTCATTGAAATAAAATATCTTCATGAAATTAGGTATGACGTGAGACTCAGTAAATTTGGCTGAATTTTATTTAGCTAAATAAAATGTAACGATTATTTACTAAACGGTTGGGCTCTTCCTTCTCCTCTCCTTCTAGCGGACGTGTTTCCCTCCCACTGTGACCTCACGTCCTTAAGCGGGGCGTGAAAAAGTATCTCACTCAGCCGCCATAGTGTGGGTCGCCATACTGAATTATCTGTATTCATGATGAGTATGGTGACCACCACACTTGGATTCTATTCATGCCATCAGGCAGAGGTACTTTGGTAGGCCAAGAATAGAAGAAAACCTAAATGCTTAAATGTTAAAACTGATTACCACAAACCAGTGATTTCACATCAGCAGTCTTTAATAGTTCACTGCTGGACATAGGCCTGTTCTTAGAGATGAGTTTTTGGCCCCTATATAACACTGAACGATGGAGGGTTTGTTTTAAGTTGTCTTTCTCTTTCCAATGCGGTTGTTTTGCATAGTTTTATCCTGTAGTCTACTGTTATCTAAAAACCACACCGGCAGCCGGTCTCAGGCGTCCTTCTCTGAAGGGGACCCGGACCATATTATTTCAGGTCCCCTCCAGAACCAACGCCGTGGCTAGTCAGAGCCTATCCTGGGAAGGCCGCAAAGGCCTCCCCACTACTACATCTATGAGATGAATAGGGGTGGTAATTCACATTTGTAAACCACCACAAGGATTAAGTGGCCATATTAAATTTACTTTAAAATTATAATGTTTTTTATAGTCTTGGTGTTGCAAGCATTTATGTGGTCTGCTGACGAACCTCCCGATGTTATCAGAGTTAAAAATAATTGTATTAAACAGGTATACAGTGTGTTATCGCATACAATCTAATAAGTGGTGTACAATGAACATGTCTAGTGTTACAACACGTCCATTACTGAGCGTATCGAATTCTCTGTCTTGTACATCAACGCATGAAACATTGAAGAAGATATTTTTATTTTTTTCTTATTTAATCTGTATTAATATAGTAAGATATAAGTTATGCCAACAGTTTTCAGAGCACGGGAATCAAAGGGTGGCCTTGTGACCTTTTAAGTTGCAGGTATTGATGGTTGAAGGCAACCATCGTCCACTCGTTTGCCATAAATTAATTAAAAATATAAATAAAATTAAGTAACAGTATATTAGATGCACCAGATTGCCATATGCAGAAGATAAGAGTAGATTACATGAGATTAATGCTGTGTTTGTTTGCCACATAAGTATAAAAGATATCAACCTTGAGAGATTGATAGTTGACCATTAAGTTTTCTTACTTTTTCTTTTTAATAAAAATATTAAATTGTACTTTTCAAAGTTTTAATTCAAAATACAATTCAAAAATAAGTGTTTTCTACCTTTCACGGCAGTGAGTCTCTATATAATATATAATATAACTCTATAGTTTTTCAAATAACGTTGTATGAGGATATCAATATCAATATGGCATGTCACAAATATTTATAAAAATAACTGAACAGCCACATCCAAACAAGCTATAGTTTGTGATTCCATGTCAATACCCATTAAGGTACAGCTTTTGATGTACTTAGCTCCATTGACTAAGATCGTGATAAGATTTGATTGAATCCGCGCCCGCGCAACTAACTACAATAATAATGCAGGTAATGTTTCTTTGTAATTATTTATATACCGCCGGTGGGTTTTGTATCGAGGTGTATTGTTTTGAGATCAGAAGGAAATAAGTTTTTGAATAAAGCGCCTTTTTGGTTATAGTAATAATTAATATAATATAGCGTAAAGATAAGCGTATCTATCCTTTAAAGCGTCTACATCTTGGCTACGGTATGGTGATCTCTTCGGAGAAACCGAAGGTTTTGTTTGTGCAATTATGGACGAAGTTATCATGACGAATAACTACCGGAAATATATCCTGAAAGATAGTACGGTTGACATCTGTCGGGCGTGCCACCGTCCTGGAGAATCTATTAGGCATATTATTTCCGGTTGTTCTCGTCTTGCTAACGGTGAGTATTTGCACAGGCACAACCAAGTAGCCAGGATCGTACACCAACAACTTGCCCTTAAATACCAACTTGTCAATTTCGAAGTACCTTACTACAGGTATGTGCCCGACCCAGTTCTCGAGAACGGTCGTGCTATGTTATATTGGGATCGATCTATTATCACAGATAGGACTATTGTTGCCAATAAGCCTGATATTGTGGTGATAGATCGATTAGAGCGCCGCGCAATGATTGTCGATATCGCCGTTCCTCATGACGAGAATCTCGTGAAAGTTGAAAAAGAAAAACAATTGAAGTATTTGGATCTGTCTCACGAGATTGCCGATATGTGGAATGTAGATTCGGTGATCATTGTTCCGATAATCATATCTGTTCACGGATTGATAGACAAGAGCCTCGACCAACACCTTAAGAGGCTCACGTTAGAAGGTTGGATCAAGGGTCTGATGCAGAAGGCAGTCCTCCTTGACACGGCCCGTATTGTGAGGAGGTTCCTGTCTCTGGAGCCCTAACCACCGGTATCTTGGTCCCTGTACCCGATGTCGGTGGTCTACTATTTTTTATATTTTTAAATATGTATTTTTTATTTTTTATATATTTAAAAATGTATTGAATATGTGTTTAAATGAAATAAAGAGAATATAATATAAAATAAATAATAAATAATAAATAATATAATATAAACTAGCAACACTAGAAACAGTTGGTATTTCTCTTACATATATTTAAAATTCAATATTTATAGCTACAAATTTACAATTGCTATACTATTTAATTTACAAACCAGAAAGAAAATGAACCTGTGTACAATATAAAAATTGAATTAAAATACAACTAAAATGATTTTACATTAAAATATCTGTTACCGAAGACGTGACGTTTAAACGTCACGTCAATACAAAAATTTTCATGAAAGAAATTCCAAAATGTTAACGAGAGCTAGATTAAAAGCACAAACAACATCCCTGGACTCGTCGCTCCGCTCCGCCTTGCCGTCCCCGGAAGCAACAATGAATGTTCCGGCCGTTGCAGAGGCGTCGAGCTCTAGCTCCAGCGACGAGTTTTTCTCTCCGCCGACGTCGCCAAGACCTGTACGCCAGCAGGAGAGTACCCGGCCGCCGACCAGCTTGGGATCACGAGGACCACTGACTTCAAACAGGGTCCCCGCTACCGGTGGTGATGTGCGCCGCATGAAGTGGACAAAATCTATAAATGAGAATGTCATGCGGGCATATTTTCGGGCTACAGAGTTGGGAACAAACCTTACTGCGTACCGTGTTAGACTAGTCTCTCTATTTCAGGAACTTGAACCAGCCATCAACGTTACACCACAACGGTTGTCGGATCAAGTACGAGCTATACAGCGCTGTCACCTGCTGGATGACACAGTACTTGAGAGGATACGCTCTGACATAAGGAAAAACTTTACTATCCCCTCTTCATCACACACTGCGGTGACCAGTAGCACACCTCAGTTGCCATTAAAGATGTTGATGAACTAGTGGAGAGTGAAGTTATATCCGTAAGTACCCAATGTAACGATAAGATAAGGAGTGCTTTGGAGGATGCGATTCAAAAATACCGAATTGTAAATGATTGTATTAGACCACGGTTATGCCGTTTGCCCATTCATAAACGTAATTTAGCGCTTGTGAGTGCCCTGGATTCGCTGTTATCAGACTATTTTGATACCAGCGAAGATCTTAGTGATACACATTCTATTCTATACTGTGCGGCTATTGCAGTTTGTCGAGTAGCTGGTGTTAAATTTATTGAACGTGTAAGTGCTACTCGACCCAAAAATGCTGTACCAGCTTGGCAGTATAGAATTGAACGTCGTATTGCTGAGACTAGGACACTCATCGGTAAATTAATTAGTTTTAAAAGTGGTAATACACGGCCGAGAGTCATGCGCTTTGTGAAACAGGCATTCTTGGGAACTTCCATTAGTCCTCAACAGTACATGTCCTGTGTCACAGAGCGCATAGACTTTCTAAAGCAGAAAGTTTATGCATGGGCAAATAGGATAAGACGTTATAGAAAACGAGTTGATTGGTATAATCAGAATCGAATGTTCCAAAGGAATGAGAAATGGGTTTACCGGAAATGGGAGGAACCGAATCCATGTGTGAGTGACGGGCATTTTCCAGATGAAAATACCACTAATTCATTTTGGCGTAACATCTGGTCAGTGCCTGTCTCTCATACAGAGGGTGATTGGTTGGAGGATGTCAAACGCTCGTGTGAGTCTATAACAGCTATGGAACCCATTGTTATTAATAAAGATGATGTAAGTTGTGCAGTCCGTTCATTACCGAATTGGAAATCACCTGGTCCAGACGGACTACACAACTTTTGGCTTAAGTGGTTCCGAAGCTCACATGCGTGTTTGGCATCACAATTCCAAGCAGCTTTGGATTCTGGTTCATTACCACAATTTTTAACCACTGGTGTAACCCATTTACTCTATAAATCTGTTAGTGCCATGGATCCCAAAAATTTTAGACCTATTACTTGTTTACCAACTACATATAAACTTCTAACATCTATTTTGAGACTCAAAATTACTACACATGTAATTAATAATTCGGTACTCTCTATTTCTCAAAATGGATGTAGAAGTGGGGCCCGTGGCACTAAAGAGCTCCTTATCATAGACAGGACCATTAGCCAACAGGTACGTCGTAATCGTAAGAGTCTGGCGACATGTTGGATAGATTTTAAGAAGGCTTATGACTCAGTTCCACACTCATGGCTTTTGAAAGTGCTAGAGTTTTATAAAATTGATGCAACTCTGTGCACTTTCTTAAAGTCGTGTATGAGTCAATGGAGCACAACACTTCGCTATCCAGGATGTCGGCAGGCTGCGATAAATGACGTACTTATAAAGATCGAGCGAGGTATATTTCAAGGTGACAGTCTGAGTCCCTTGTGGTTTTGTCTAGCTTTGAACCCTCTCAGTACTCTGTTAGAGGGTTCAGGGTTAGGCTATCGGTTGCAGAAAGATGATCAAGTTATATCTCACCTTCTTTATATGGATGATTTGAAATTACTGGCCTCCACAAAATTACAATTGATGGCGTTATTAAAGGTCGCTCAAAACTTTAGTAATTCTATCAAAATGGAATTTGGTGTAGACAAGTGTGCAGTCATGTATGTAAAGAAGGGCGTGATTGTAGAATCTGAAGGAATAGAACTTTCAGATTCAACAAAACTCAGATCTCTGTCTGCCACCGAAACTTACAAGTATCTAGGTTTTTCACAGTCCTTGGGAATATCAGAATCTGGCGTGAAACAGATGTTACGGGAACGTTTCTTTAGTCGCCTAAAAAAAGTACTTAAAAGTCTTTCATCGGGCGGTAACAAGGTGCGAGCCTATAACAGTTGGGTCATGCCGGTTCTGATGTATTCCTTTGGTGTACTTAGATGGACTCAGACCGAATTAGATGCCCTTGACAGGAGAGTCCGTACATTGCTGACTGCATTCCGTATGCACCATCCACGTTCATCGGTTATGAGATTGTATATTCCGCGAAAGTTTGGAGGTCGTGGTCTATTAAATATCAAGACTCTACACAATCGCGAGATATACAATCTCAGAGAATATTTTCTTCAGACTAATGTGGGAGTGCATCGTAATGTAGTTGCAGTGGATCCTGGTTTTACCCCGCTCGCTCTGGCTAAAGAGAATTGGCGCAAACCTGTAGTACTTAGTACTACTGATCGCAAGGAAGTATGGAAGGGTAAAGAACTTCATGGTCGATTTTATCGGGCCCTACACGGGTCTGATATAGACTTTAAAGCGTCGACGTCTTGGCTACGGTATGGTGATCTCTTCGGAGAAACCGAAGGTTTTGTTTGTGCAATTATGGACGAAGTTATCATGACGAATAACTACCGGAAATATATCCTGAAAGATAGTACGGTTGACATTTATCGGGCGTGCCACCGTCCTGGAGAATCTATTAGGCATATTATTTCTGGTTGTTCTCGTCTTGCTAATGGTGAGTATTTGCACAGGCACAATCAAGTAGCCAGGATTGTACACCAACAACTTGCCCTTAAATACCAACTTGTCAATTTTGAAGTGCCTTACTACAGGTATGTGCCCGACCCAGTTCTCGAGAACGGTCGTGCTACGTTATATTGGGATCGATCTATTATCACAGATAGAACTATTGTTGCCAATAAGCCTGATATTGTGGTGATAGATCGATTAGAGCGCCGCGCAATGATTGTCGATATCGCCGTTCCTCATGACGAGAATCTTGTGAAAGTTGAAAAAGAAAAACAATTTAAGTATTTGGATCTGTCTCACGAGATTGCCGACATGTGGAATGTGGATTCGGTGATCATTGTTCCGATAATCATATCTGTTCACGGATTGATAGCCAAGAGCCTCGACCAACACCTTAAGAGGCTCACGTTAGAAGGTTGGATCAAGGGTCTGATGCAGAAGGCAGTCCTCCTTGACACGGCCCGTATTGTGAGGAGGTTCCTGTCTCTGGAGCCCTAACCACCGGTATCTTGGTCCCTGTACCCGATGTCGGTGGTCTACTATTTTTTATATTTTTAAATATGTATTTTTTATTTTTATATATTTAAAAATGTAATCAATATGTGTATTTATACGTAATAAAGAGAATATAATATTATAAATGGAAATGTTTATTACGATTTCTCGTTTAATTAACTGTGAAATTTTATAAAAACCTTTTATCTAGAATAGTGTATTGAGAGAAGTTGCAGGCAAACATGTCTCCTTTTCTTTCTTTTCATTTCTTTCTTAGTTATTTCTTTTTAAAAAAGAAAACTCCCACGCTAGCAATAAATTCTGTGTCGCGGGGGATTTTACAAACATACAACAAACGGATACAAAGAACACCCAGACTTAAAACAACTACTTGTGGATCACACAAAGTGTTGTCCCATGTGAGGATCGAACTCACAGCACTCGGTGCAGTAGAAAGCGACGAGGCGACCACTTAAACCACTACGTCAAACGTGCATTTGAACCTTCCAAACCTATTTGTTACTTTATTTCTACGGTCATTTTTATAATAAAATTGAACTTTATTTTTTTTTTATTGTCAATTCTTTTCTGTATGTTAAGTTTTAAAAAAAACCCCAGACCAACTCGTCTGACCAGCGTGGTATAGTACGCCTAAACCTCCTTTCAAAAGAGATGTTTATGTCCAGCTGTGGCCTATGAAAAACTGTTGATGATGTTAAATTTAAATATTTTTATACGAATAGCAAAGCCGCGGACTTGCAATCAGGTAGTCGTAGATTCAACCCTTGCATATCAACTTCGATCGGGAGGCCGATAGGAGGATACGTCTGGGCTGGGCGGCGTTCGAAAAGTTTCGTCACAACTTCGAGTCGCCGATCCCACAATCATTAAAGACCAAAGTATTTGACCAGTGCGCTCTATCTGTAATGACATACGGATCCGAAACGTGGACAAGAAACTTGAAACTTGTCCAAGACCGGGATCGTTGGCGTTCCTTGGGGGAGAACTTCGTTCAGCAGTGGACGGCGATAGGTTGATTGATTGGTTGATACCGATTATTTGACTAGAGGGTAGGACTAGGAAGTATGAACCAAGTTGCTAATGCTACTAAAAAGTGACCCAATATTTCTGAATCCAATTGGATACATACGTCAATATTTCATGTGGTTAAAACGTTGGTATACCTCGCATTGGATCAGCTATAAGATTGGACGAACCAATGACCTGTAGGGGTCCCATGATTTCGAAGAATATGGTATAAGAATATTTCTTAATTAAAAATTATTTCGTTATTATAAATTATTTGTTATATACTTATTTTATATTACAATTAACTTTTTCTAGAAATAAAGAAAAAAAAATATATCACACTAGACACTATATTTTTGTACTTTTAATGTTTTACCTAAATTCAGAAGTTATTATAAATGTGAAAATAATTCTTATCTGTTTGTCTGTTATGCTTGCACAGCTAAACCAAGGAACTCATTCAAATAAAATTGTGTATTATTTGAGATACCTTGATTTCTAAAAACATAAGCTACCTTTTACTGTGACAACCAAGATGCACACGTGCAGACCCACGGTCAAAACTTAGTTCAATATAAATATGCTAACGTTATCACGTCATCTTGACCGTCATGAATTAACTCATTACCCGTTACTTTGTTGCATATTTTATTTTCTATTTATCGTTTTCGACGTTACGAACTAATGAGTGTCAATTTGAAATTAAAATGACTCAGAACTTTATCCACCCTTCTCACAATTCTTGGTCACCCTTTGGTACAGTCACGCGCGGTGGTCACGGCTCCGCTTCATTACCACGATGTTATTTTCAATCATAACTATAAACAGATATTGTGCGTCTAACTGTATTTCGAGTTGTGACGCACTTGCGACAGAAGTGACGAACGAAAATTTTGAGAGTTTAAGGTGCAGCTTACATTAAATTTTAATATAAATTAAACAGTGTATTACGTTAAAATAAAAGATTGCCTGCATTTGCAATGAGTATGGTTACCACAACTCTTTGGATTCTATTCATGCTTTGCGTAAGGCAGAGTAGAGTCACTTTGGCAGGTTCTTCATATAGAAAAAAAGAAAAAGAAAATGTTCGATCTAATAATCCCTTTTATTCTTAGGAGATGAACTGTTTGTATATTCTACAAAAATACATTTACTTTACACATGTTCTCGTTTATATTTTGTGTTGACAAACTGAACAAATCGTATCATGTAAGTAATTAATGTTAATGTTTGAATTTTCCAAATATAGTTATATTTATATTTTCATAAAAAAAAATGTGTGCGTGTACTAGCGTACACTCGTAAGAAGTGAAACTTCTTTATGACGTTATTTTTCAAAAAAATAATTTAAACCCGTCCGAAGTCGATGCAATCGCGCCACCTGGATTTCAAAAATGTAACTACTCAAAACGGGCCGCAAAATACATTGGAGACATTTACCAATCCCTACTCCGCTGGAGAAAGTATACTTCGAATCACGCATGGTAGGGATAAGAAAAAGATGACGCGTAACGGAGAAATGTGACGCGTAACGAAAAAATGTTACACTAAATTTTTTTCCAACCCCGATAAAGAAGTTTCACTTCAATTATTTAATTTTTTGTTAAATTCAAGTTCGAATTATTTATTTAGGGTATCAGTTCCAAGGGATGCCAATCAACCAAGTTAGCCCTAGAGCTACAGGCGCGCGTTGAAGCCGAACATTATCATATTCTGGATACTTACATAATAAAGTATATTGATAGTTTCTAACCACAGGGTAATCAGAATGATATACTATTTTTAATAGTAAATTTGTTGTGGGATTATTCTCTGGTTGTTATAACAAAATCAAGTAATATTTCGAAATAAATATTTTTAAACCTCTTTTCTAAATAGAGGTTTATGTCCAGCTGTGGTGGTAAGATTGTTAATACGTTTTTTTTCTGTATTAAGAGCCTGCTAATATAGCTTTAAAAGGCCCTTTAGAAAACTGGGAGACAATGTAGAGACTAAGAATATAATGATACGAGCTATTTAAAACGACTATTTTAAGTTTCAAATTAAATCAACCTAACACCGTCACGCCGTTCAAACCTATTTTTTTTAACGTGATACCAATCCTTCATACTTAAAACAGTCAATTTGATTATATAAATCAAAAGATAAAATCGTCAAAACGAAACAGAGAAATCGTGAATGCGCGCGCGCACTTAAGGCAGCGTATAACGGTAGTTTTGATTAGACATACCATCGTTGATCTATTTCATGTGCTGTGATTCGAATGTTTGTGATTTGTTCAATTTTGAATTGGAAATTTTGAAAACTGATGTTGACTACCAATGGCATTGTTAAATTCGTGTCTTCGATAGTTTCATAATAATATTGCTTGATTTGAGGGTCATACAGGGTTGTAATTTGAGGTGTTTGCAGTAGTTTTGACAATTACCCTCTCCTAGTCTGTTGGTAATTGATGTTTGACCATTTAAATTCTGGGTGGCTTGTTTTACTTACCTTCGAGGTGCTACCATTTTAAACAAGGTAACTAATCGTCTTGATTTCTTATAATAACTAAATCATCCATCTGTTGTTCCACCCATTCAGGATGCAACCATACTTTTTTGAGTCTTCTTTTATACTCATCGACTCCATATAAGTATAATAAATACGTATATACGTATTTACTAAGAAGAGGTTGAAAGTTCAACCTCTGCTTAGCTTGAAGCTAGATGGCGTTGTGTGTCAGATGTCCGATAAAAAATAAATAAATAATTTATCTTATAATGACTTTTGGTTCCAAGAAGAGCACCAGATACAGAAACTAAATGTTGATCACTTTCAAAACCAAAGCTTTTGCTTACCTTTGCAAAAGCTTTCGTTTTAAAAGCAATTTGTTTATACTAGAAATTCATATTGATTCAAAACTGCAACTTGTAAATGGAGTCCGGCTTTGATCTATAGGCAACATCAGTCGTTCCGGTTTACACTAAAATACCTGACAGTAGAATTGTGGCACTGAGTGTAACACCGGCTCAGCTCGAAGAAATCACGATTTACTTACGTGCTCAAGAAAGGATGCTGTAAGGCTACTCGCTTTTTATTGAACCGAGCGAGTTTTGCTACAGTATTTCATATTTTTACACCTGTTTTTGTGAATCAGGTTAACGATAAAGTTGACAGAATAGACTGTCTTTTTGTATTTTCCTTTTTTGAGTTTTTAATCGAGGTACGCGATTCAAGACCTTTTTAATATACTGCAGTCTCGGTATCATTACGCATCCGTGACTTACGGTATCCGTTACCCTTGCTCTCTGGTCTATCCATTTGTAATATCTCTACATCTCTAGAATACTGGATAACTAGTTAGACAGATACATATTACAAGAAAACACCCAAATATCAGAACAAATATTCACAGATCACACAAATATTTTGATCGGACCCGGGATTCGAACCGCAGAATAGTAGATAAACAATAAAGAGTACATGAAAATAATGATGACTTCAAACACATTTTTGAGAAGAAAATTTAATTGTTATATGATTATCTTGTTGTATGGAATATTTTAAACATTCCTTCCAAAAAAAATATTTGCAGATCATAAAAACAATTGTTCCAACCCAGGAATCGAATCCGAGACCATACCATAGCAGTCACACATACTACCAATAGACCACCGAACCAATGCTATGAACATGTGATTTTAAAGTTTAGCCCTTAAGTTATTTTATCTAACGTATCCCTGTTAATCAGGTAAGATAACTTTGTTCAATTGTACACAGTGAGTTTTTCTGTCCTTTGATTAAACTATATTACCAACGTGGTAACTGTATAAGCCTTACACTGTCACAATGAACGTCATTCCTTTTACGTCCCCAAGTGGGGTGTGAAAAAGCATCTCACTAGGCCGCCATAGTGTGGGTCACCATACTGCGTTGTCAGTATTTGCAATGAGTACGGTGACCACAGCTCTTGGACTCTATTCACGCTTTCCATCAGGCAGAGTAGAGTCACTTTGGCAGGCTCTTAAGATAGAAAAAAAAAGATAAAATATTGTTTTCTTCTCCGCTCGTCGCTTATCTCATGCGACATATCACGTAAGACGCCCGAAGCTCACAAGTTTGCGTCCGTTTGTTTACTTCGCTTTAATGCTGCTTCAGCCAAAGATGTCCCACTTTCGTCAAACTTAATTTTAGTCATTCACAAATTTATTCATGTCTCAATCTTTGGAGTGTTTGTTGCTTCGCCTTTAAAAAAGTTGATGTCATCGTGGATTCACGATTCTATGGCGTATTTTCATCCCAGTCTATAGTAGCAAGAATGTTATATCAAATCCAAAATTTAACATAAATTCTTATATGTATGTATATAAAAAGCCATAGTACTATAATTACTTTTTAGTGAAAGATGAGGGTTCATTTGGTTTTAAAGAAAATCTAGCAGAATTCGTTATATTAAAATTATACTTTCAAGGAAATTCTTCCATGTTGTTGTTAGAAATTCATAGACCAGTCAAAACACTGCTCTGACGGTAAACGGTTACCAGTGTTTGCAGCACTCGTGGTTTTCATTTTGTCAGTCTTTTTTAGAACTTTCTAGAATATTTTATCTCAGTATAAAACCACAATTACGAAAATTTGTATAATTCGCCACTTCCTTTAGAAGTCAGAAATAAAATTCAGAATCTTGCCGTAATGTGTATCTTTCAATCTTTGACAAACTGGTATACCTACTATATAATAATAATAACACTTCCACTCTTACGCAATAACCTTTACCCAACTTTTTAAATCGTCGAACGTTCTACGGAACCCCTAATTCGAAAGCAGTCAAGGTTTTTTTCAAGTTTTATCTTCAAAGTGAAGCAATAGATCCAATTAAGATATATTTTAATGAACAAAAGACCAAGGTTTCGTTTAGTTTATCAAAGCTTTAGGGAAAGCCGCTTTGGAAATTGCGTGGATTTTTTTTTCATAATCTACGAAGGTTTCTTTTTAATAGACTTTATTTAAGAATCGAGGTTTAATTTCTTTTGTTATATTAAAAAAGTAAATACATACATGAAAACTATTTTAATTAACTGCTTCCTTCGCATTTCATCAGTCTTTTTAACTTTTTAAATAGTCTACCATTTTTAACTAAATGATGACTAAAATAAGATATATCAATCAAAAAAACTCGAACATTAAAAAACGAATTCACGTAACAAATCCCAGTGACGTCACAGTGCAATCTTGCTGCAACACTCGCTCCCAATACTTTACTGTTATACTTTTTAAAATCCCCTCTTTGAACCGATATTTATGAAGAAAATAACAAAAAGAGGTGAACAATTTTTGTGCCCGCTTTTTCCACTTATCACACAGTGCAGCGGAGGCAAGCGGCTTAGTATCAAGAAATGAAAGCTTTAATAGTGTACACTCTTTTGTTTTGAAGTTCCTTCGTTAGAAACTAGTAGAGTGAAGAATAATATCTATTATGAGATCATGGTCGGTACTTTTGTGAAAGTATATATCATATGCATAGTGTTTTAAGTGGACTAATGACACAGTTAAATTAAACTGCTTCGATGGCGAAGTGGCAGCGCATGAGACTGCTGTGCTTGAGGTCTCGGGTTCAATTCTCGGGTCGGACCAAATGTTTTTATGGTCTGCAAAGTAAATATGTATTGATACCAGTTGTCCACCAGTGTTGTTGTACGTTTATGAGCTATATAATACACATATTTGTTTTTTTTCTTTATTCAAAGATAAAATTGTTCATTATTGATGCTTTATAAGAAGAGTACAGATTTTTGTACACTACACTACACTTTTTACACTCAGACCTTCCTCCTCGCCGGGCTACGCTGAGGTATATTGGAGTCATAATTAGGAATATTTAAAGGCATTAGAAGAATGAGCACAAGTCCCTTAAACTTAGTATTACTACTATATACAAGATTGAGCTAAAATACATCTATTGTTCAATATATTGCTAACACATGTTATGGGCGGGTTTCTATGAGTAATGTTGGACGCCGCCCGTCAGGGACACCGATCAAGTGCAAAGCATGCCTTATAACTTTGTAACTGATTAAGATGGTTGACAAGTAATAACAGTATCTCATGAATTCAGATATTTTTTAAAAACACTATTGAAAGATAAACGACATACGAGTATATATTGACAATCGTGTAATGTGCACGAGAAGACATTAGGTAGTGCAATGTGCACGAGAAATCTTTAGGTAGTATAATATGCACGAGAATTCTTTAGGTAGTGCAATATGCACGAGAATTCTTTAGGTAGTGTAATATGCACGAGAAATCTTTAAGTGGATTACCATATGCATATATATGTCTCTTATTGTTCAAGGGTCATTTTCACTCTTACAGAATTTAATTGAGTAATGGTTCACTAATATGTATATCTATACGTATAATATTTAATAAACCTGAGTCAGTCTGCTTTTCGAGCATACAGAGTATAAATCTAGTTTGACAAGGTTTTAATAATTAAAAATTGTTCAGTTTAACGAATTTAAAATTGGATACCTATTGTTTAAGAATTCCCTAGTTAAATTGACTTTCATAATTACTTTCGACGCGGTTATTATCCAATGTTGCTATGCAATTTACCTCGGGGTAGAAACTGTAAAAATATAGTAGAAAAAATATTTAAAATCTACTTAACTCTAACTACACACTAACTTAATACTAAGTAGTAGTCGTAGTATGGATCACCATACTGCATTATCTACTTTCATAACGAGTATGGTGACTACCACTCTTGGATTCTACTTATGCTTTCCATTAGGCACTTTGGTAGGCCGCCTATGAAAGAAAATCGTTACATAGACGGTGAGTGGTTTTAAAATTTCACATCATTCTATACAGTAAGAACGGGATTGTGTGACCATCGTAGTATAGTAGGTTTGAATCTCCTTTAGAAGGAGAGGCTAATGTCCAGCAGTAATCTCTTGAACGCTGTTGATGACAGGAAAAAGATTTTTTGGAAAATTACTTCCAGTACAGTACAGTAGAGATAAAAAAGGGAGTGCATGCTGTAGAGTTAATTTGCTAACTATAGTAAATATATGAAACAAAATAAATTTTTGTAAGTTTATAACGAAACATAGTTGAGAAACACTGCTGTAATAATTTCATCACTTGACCCCTCCAATCCTGGCTGACTTTAACACACATTACACAATTGTCGTATTTTACACGTTGTAAATGATGGTCGCTTGACGAGTTGACACCAATGTCAGCCATCTGACATCTTACGGTCGGTGTCAGATGTCAGATCTGGCTAGATAGTGCAGACGTGTTCTTAAATGACTTGTCTGATGTCTTATCTGAATAAGTGTCTGAAATATGGGTTTAGCTAGCATATGTGTAGTTTAAATTCGTTATGGAATGAATTTCGCAACTATTGCAAACATTTAGGCTATAAAGACGAGATATTCTTCTTAGGTATATCAAAGCGAAGCTGTATTTCTAGTTCATGATATATTTTCTCGTATGATTTAGTATGCGTGAGTTAATTATAAATATAAGTATATAGATAATTCGTAAATATTTGCAAAGTATACTTAGGAATCACTGCATCAATACGTTATACTTAAGTAAGTATAAAACCTGCCAAATTAACTACTCTACCTGATGGAAGGCATGAGTAGAATCCAAGAATGGTGGTCACCATAGCCATTGCAATGCAGACAATGCAGCATGGTGACCCACACTATGGTGGCCTAGTGGAATGCTTTTTTACTCCGTGCTCCTACAATAGTGACAATGAAACGTGCGCTGGGAATGAGTGCCAGGCTTTGACTGACTGGCACAGAATGGAAGAGCCGAATCGTTTATATCGAGAGCGTATGTTTTCCAATCTAAAGCGGTGACTTACAGGGCCAGCACGTGTTGTAGTGAACTGGAAAGGAGAAGCTGAAACTAATTGGAGTACTTCAGTAAACTCAATGACAAAGGCGATAGAGGACTGCCATAGAGGCGATATCTCTTCACAACTGTAGGGCTTTAAGGGACTCGGTGGCTGTCGGACTGCCAATAATACGGACTATACGCTACTACAACCGACCAATAGCGTCCAGCGTCCAAAATGAGAACAGTACTCTACGCAGTAGCGAACCTGGGTCTTATAAAGATGGCACAGATTCTTAGTCGAGAGGAACCGTCTCACTTTGTTCAGTACACTTTTCTGCAAGGCTGCCGCAGTGACGCCCTCAATGTACTAGCACGGTTTGAGATCTCGACAAATATCCATATCCAGGATACTGAGCTTCTCCTGCAGTTGAGTATTTCGAAGAAATTATCCCAAGTTTAAAATTTTCTATTTTTCCAAGTGTGACTTGGTAACTCCTTAATTTTTGACTTACTCAATATTTCTTTCTTATATTTATAATTCAAACGCATGAATCCCAATTTCATAGAAAGTTTTTGTAACAACACAGTTAATGAAGGAAAATCTTATAAACAGCATTGCAGACATCGTCTCGTTATATCATTACGCTTCGACGAACCTCCCATTCTGTGTTATTTCAATATACGGAATATTTTGTTGGGAGGGAACTTGCTAGCTGTTACAAATTTTACATTGAAATAAGTTAGATGCAGTTGCTTTTATTGAATATGGATCTGAAATGCCGAATATAATATATCTGTATGCAGAAATTGGGATTTATTGTAAATTTAAATAGTTATTTAGAAGTAAAAAGGGGAGACATAGAGAAAAGACAATTATTTTCTTTATTCCAATTGTTTTGGAAACGATCCACCAGATGAAGCCCAAAACCTGCCTCTCCTCAATACAGAAGATGGAGATTCAGAGGATGAAAACTCATTTGTGACTCTTAAGCAAGTGCCCAATGACAGTGAGAGCTAAAAAAATATTAAACAGGTTTTTTTTTTTAAATGTTATATTTCAAAACATTTTGTTCTATTATGTTTCGGACATGAAGATGTAAATTTTTGTACCAGTAAGAAGAGAGCATGGAGGGTTGTCATACAGATTTCAACCTTACTGCAAACTCCAGCTCTCACTTAGGTGCATCAAACAATATGTATGTATTGTTGCTTATATCAATTAAATAACATAACATCGCGCCTATCTCCCAAAAGCATAAGCAGAGAGAATTGATCTTCACATACTATGATCCTGATACAACTGTCATTTAAAAAAAATATTTCACCTGAGACTGGTTAGCACAGACCAAGATAGTTATTGACAAGCGAAATTGACCAAAGCATGTTAATTATAAAAAAATGTAGCTGTAGGTTTTAAATTCTTGTGATCAATTAATATTTCAAATTACGTATCAAGAATGGCACTCTATGATGTGCGTTGTCACGATTGTAGTAATTCTCAAACAACACAAAGGCTTCGTTGCCATACAGACAGGTGACACAGTTAATCCCGTCTTGTCACGTCACCCGTTTCAAATACAAGTGATATCGTTCAGTACCACATGAGTGAGTGACCAAGCAAATGTACTGCTGACATTAGAAACGGCAGGCGTGTTATGACGTGTTAGGTAGGTAATTAATTTACTTCAATTTATAAGACTACTATGAATAATAGATTGGTTTTAATTTTAAATTTATAAATGTCCGTGAAGCGTGCTTGAGGTCTCGGGCTCGATTCGCGGGTCGGATCAAATTTCTGTATGCTCTGCAAAAATTTGTTTCGAAGCTAGGGTATTTTCTATGTATAATATGTCTATATTTACGAAAAGAGAAGTATATTTGTATTTATATCAGTTGTTTAGTGCTTATACAAGCTTTGCTTACTTTGGGACTAGGTGGCGTTGTGTCAAAAAAAAAAAATTTTTTTTAAGTGTTTTAAAGTGGTGGTAGCGGCTGTGTAACATCACGAAACTCTCTCTACCTTTAGGAGTAAGGTATTTATGGGGATGACTTTTCAACCGACTTTAAAAAAGAAAGAGGTTCTATGTTCCGCTGTATATATTTTTCTCGTAAAGTACTAAGTACATAGTAGTTTGTGATACAATAAAAATGTATTATATTGATTACGCGTTGATAAAAGTTTTTAACAGGCTAACGCGGTTACAAATTTTGAATTTATTAGTCTGTTGTAAAAAAATGTTGGAAGGATTACTTTAATGAAATCAACCATGTCCGAACCTGTCGTAAAGTTTAAGCGACCTGTTAACAGTACTAGTAACTTTGGTCTTTTGTAGAATAACGAACACAAGCATCTTCGTTTTCCTGTCGTCCTATTCGTTTACCAGCTGACCCGCACAACCTCGTCTGCGTCTCCTATTGCCCGTAGCGTGATGTTGTAAAATATGAATAAGTTTGTTTACCGTAAGACAGGGTATATAGTAACCTGACAGATAGAGATATACTGTCATTGATTTTTATTTAGAACTTTGAAAGGGTAACAATTCTTTCGCACATTGTTTTTACGAAACTTTAACTGTTTACGCAGCGCACGCATTGGAAACTAACAAATGGACTCATTTCCCCCCATTTTTCAGTGATATACACAAAAACTTAATAACTCTGCTATCTAAAACTGAAATAATTTTTGAAACCGGACTAGTACTGCCTGAGATTAACGCGTTCTACCAAACAACCAAACCTTCGATTTAGTAGCAATAATAGTTCCATCAACTGCGGCTTTAATCCGTTGTTCGTACAAAGGCTGACCTTTCAGAGCAGTCTTTCATAGATAAAGTCCAGTCAACCGGATTTAAACTAACACACAATCTCAGAAAAATGTTTAAAATACATACCATAGAAATGTAAAGAATGCATATAAAATATTTTAGTTATATATACGGTTCAAATCAGTGAGTGTGTACGTCTGTAGCGGAGTTATCTCATAACAAATGATTATGGAATTTATGGAAGATGAATGAGCGAGGTGCGGCTTACCGAGGGTAGGTGAACTAGGTAGGGTTACCATAAAAAGATGTACTATTTCGTCTTCTGTTTGTTTTGTTAGTTAGAAGTTTGCTCTACTGTTTGTGAAATTTACAGATAATTCGTAAACTGCAAGAGAATATAATCCGTGTGGTGACGGATTATGAATGTTGAGTGTCTATTAGAGATAAATTTTGTACAGACAGAAAATAAACAAAATTCACAGATTTTTCCTCCTCGATTGCAATCGAACCCACTATCTATTTTTCAGCGGTCAGAATCTCTTACCTGAACTACCCAAGTTACACTTAAGCATGTTATTAACACTGATCGCTTTACAGATGCAATAAAATTAAATAATAAAATAATAGCTAGATAAGATAGCCCAGTTTGTTGCTGACCGTACCTTCAACAGAGAACGCGGAAATCCGTTGAAACCGACTTGAATTCACACTCTTTTGATACAGATAGAAAAGAAATGTTATAAAATGCCCTTCCATTTTCGCTTCTTTTAAACTTATTTATCACACATTTTTTATAGATTAGAATTGACTGAGTGACGTTGGATACGATTCGGATGTTTTGCTTGTTGTAGAAGCCATTTAATTATTTTATTTATTTATTTGCACTTTATGTACTTTGTACATCGGCGGACTTCATGCCCAAGGCATGCTCTTCCAGTTAACTTTAGGGCAGTGTAGAAATATTGTAAGGGAGGTGCACAGAGGTTACATTAACAATGAAAATATACCCTACATGAGTAAACATATACATACATACGCATAAACACACACACATTCAAATTATATTCGTAAACTATATCAACTTAAACATAAGCTGAGCCGACTATCGATTAGATGATTCTGCATTCTCGTTAAGAAGATATTGATGTACTTTCTTTTTTATACATTATTCTTTCTCTTTTTTATGAACCTTTTGTGTTTTTTAAGTACTAAAGGAAAATGGAATGAATTTATAGAGATTACGATGAAAGTATTTGACAGAATGTATATTATTTTCATGTAAACTTTCCCCTATAAACGGACGAGGATGAAACGAAATATGTACATGGTCATAGTTACATGTGTGTGAATTCTAAATAGCTCGTTATTTCGTTTAGATACTCGTTCGTGCCGTTTTTGAGGTGTACGACCGCAAACAGTGTGACAGTGTGTATGTATATTAGATTTATTCAAATAGTATCTCATCTTTTGATTTATTTGTTTCAGTGTTTTGTTATAAACAAAATTTAAATACTATAATATGTAAATACACATTTATGTGTGTTCTTTCGGTGGTCTAATAGAGAAATTACAATATAAGCGCTCTAACACTGGGGTACTGGACTCACAAGCACTCTTGGGATATATTAACCTTTTAATTATCAACTTATTACTCATATTTGTTAATTTCTGTGAAATTGAATTTCCTTTAATATTGTTATCCATTTTGTTCCAGGTAAACTCAATTTAATTTCATTTGCGAAGTTAGCAGCCGCAAATTATCTTAAATTACGGTATGTAATTGATTTTATAAACAAATTAAGAGAACAAATAAGCTGTGGATTTATAATGTTTTTTGTTTATTAAAAAGACAACGCTCGCGTCAGGAATATATCCTGTTTCTCGAGGGACTTTATGAACTTTGTAAATATACATGACGCTCACACGCTTCGAACAACAATTTGTGGATTACACAAAATGTTGTCTCATATGAGGTTTTAACCCACAATACTCAACGCAGTAGAAAACTGTGTGACGAGTGCTTAAACCACTATGCCATCTAGTTTCAAACTAAGCGGAGTTTGTTCTATGAAAACTAGATTGGTTGATAGAATACTTACATTATTTTAATAAATAGTTAAAAGTTAATAAACCCAGAACAGTGATAATAAGAGGTATAAAAGAGCCATACGTCTGTGCGTGTTGACCTTCTCGACTTAAGATAATGCTATGGTTTTACAGGAAATCGGTGTTTAGAAATTCTTTCGTTACTTTTGACCAAATGAGTTTTACCTGAGGTTCAAGATTTTGCCTAAAGGGTGGAATCGCTTAGAATGCAGTAATGTACTTATGTATCTTCAATGGCAGATGTCAATACCGATAATCTCTAATTATTTGCCTTGGTTCCCGACTCGTCGTCCACCCGGCCTAGGTAGTCTATGGAAACTTGCTCAAAACTTGATACACTTTAGAGTTGGATTTTGGGTACTGCTATAAATGTTATTATTGATAGTTAACTCTAGAGGTGGTCTACGACAAATTCGAAAATATTGTGACCAATACGCACTAGAGGTAGCCTATGCTACAACTATTACGTGACCCACCTGTTCGTTTACCCTGAGCGGGTCTTAAGTCATTGTTTATTCGATATTACATTAAAATAAACTAAAAAAAATCGAGGGTAGTACGTGGTATTACTTTACAATAGTAATCAAGTGTCAAGTCAAATTGGTTTTCTTTAAATGAACGCCAAATCGTCTTAAGCAAAACATTCTATAGGATTGTATATAAAATACAAAAAAATATCTTAATATGAACAGCTATTTTTGTTACAGCTAACAACTACTAATTGTAACAATAAATAGTTTTCTTTGTATTATTTTAGTAACTACTTACTAGGCAGATTTACATTTATCATGACATTTGTCAATACATTAATTTTCTCAGTTAATATTCCAAAGCACTTGATCGAGATTTCGACAACTGTACGACCACACCCACAGCAGTTGCGATTTCAACATCCCTTATTAAATATTATTTGATAAAATCAGAATCCCATTTCGTAATCAATAACAAAAATATACTTAACATCGCAAATAAATACGTACTTCTTATGCTTATAGCCATAAGGTTTTAAATCGGTCTTATGTTTGTTAATTGGAGGCTTTATTAATTTGTTTTAATTTAAATGTCAGGTACAAGTTTCCTTTGACAATAATATCTGGTTTTGATGTCTTAATATAACCCTTCAAATACTATCTGGGGGTCTGAAGTATCCCCGAACATTTCAGTTCGGTTGCGTAAGGGTTAATTAGACGTATTGTTGGTCATATCTGTTAACGATTTGTCTTATCCTTAATCAGTAATGTTTGACTAGAAATCGTTCAGTACTTATTAATCCAACCTGAACTTCAATTATTGTGAAATTTTCGTACTCTTGTACATATTTATAGCGGTTAAAAGTAGCCTATGTCTTTCCTTAAGAATCAAAGTATCTCCATGCGAAATTTCATTAAAATCTACTCAGCAGTTTGCTAAAGAAACAAATTCTATCAACGTAAACAGTTCTAACTAGCATTATAATTCGCCTTTCTCTAGAAAATTAGTAAAATAACCATACTAAATTACAACCGCCTTTGTAAAGCTCGAAAGCGTCGGCGAGGGACCGTAGTAGCCATGTGACATTGTTTAATTTTGACAAGGGAGCAACTGTCCCCATGTCATTATTCCTCGTTTAGAAGGGCAACACTGTCGCAATTTTTTTTAGTTATCTTCAACTCCCTGTAAGCGGAAATGTCACGCAGAGGATTAAGAAACAGAAATTGGTTTACCATTTGTCGAGGTTATGTCGGGTAGGACTTAGAAGTGAATAATAGTTGTAATTCAATGATAGTCTTAAAGGAGTCCTAAGAATTGTTGTGGTACGTATAAGTCAAAAATGATTTTGTAATTAATGACGATTGATTCTATAGTTAAAAAGTTTTAAAGATAAAAGGGGATTCCCTCGTTTATTGACTGTCTGTTGAGTTGAGCGAGTACGTTTATCAGAAGGCTGGATGACAAAATATCAGACGGCCTTATGTAGAATATGTCAACTGCCTCGTTGGTCTAGCGGTTAGCGTATGCGATTGCCCATGAAAAGATTTTGAGTTCGATTCCCGAATCGGGATTTTTCTGATTACAGAAATGCTTAATAACAGCCCGAAGTTTTGAAGTTGGGGTCTTAACCCCCGTGCTTTGGAGAGCATGTAATGCCGTCAATCCTACGCGGGATCCCTCCCTGGTCGTGTCGGATAGACGTCTCATCGGATTGTGAGAGTAAGGGAACAGAGAGTGCACCTTTGCGCACACGCTTGTAAACTATAAAATCTTCTGCGAAGGTGACTGGTCCCGTTAAGACTGACCGCCGTGGCCGAAATCGGCTAGGAGTATAACATCATCATGTCACCCTTATTATTGTTATGGAAATAGTATGCCGTACCAATTTTTCTGTGCGAAAATTTCCTCGGATACAAAAGTTATCTTTATGAGGGAGTCGAATTGGCTGAAATCCACACACCATCTCGGGTGCCAGTTGCCAGGCCACCAAGTCTCTCCAAGAATGAATTCCTGGTGCTTAATGGACCAAACCAAACTAGTATTTTGTGTAATATAACATATTTATAACTGTCAAAAAATTGCGTCAGAGATAAATGCCTCCACATATAATTCTACCAAATAATAGTTATTTTTTTGTTGGACAAAAGGCCGCCTATTTCTATGCCGTCAGTGGCTCAGACAGATATTATCGGAGACAATGATAAGAGTTTTCACTGAACTGTTTATTTGAAGGAAAATAGGGTAGAAGGCATGGGGTCACCTTACACCGATTGAAAACAAATAATATTTATTTATTTTTTTATAATCAACTGTAACCTTAACAATGTTTTCTTTATATTTTCCTATAGGTGAAGTTTATTGGAACGAAATGGATAAAATCGCCATTTCAAAGCTGTATTACAAACTAACACAGCTTTGAAATGGATTCAATCCAAATAACATAAAAACACAAATACATTATTTGTTATTTTAGTTCCTTATATGTCTTTGTTATACGGATAGTGTTGTTTTCGTTTAGAATTAAACGCATAAATACAAGAGGCAGATCAAACACAAGCCCACTTTTCACAAGTATTTAGGTCTCACGAGATCTTTTGTTTGACAGAACGGTAGCAGGTGCACCACTTATAAGTGAGGTTGACTTGGAGCCCTAAGTTATTGGTGGGAATCCTACGTAAAATTGATGTTTTTAATATGGCAGTGTAATTAGTTCCAATTTTGACCATAATTATTAAAAACTAGCTGACCCACACCCACACCACTTCCTCTGCGGTTATGTATTATTTTTTACGGTTTTATGTTACTGTGAATTTCGGTGTTGCCCGACTTGTTCAGGAGCCGATGAGGGTTTCTTTCAAGGTGTCTTGCGCTGTTATGTCAGCTGTTAGACAAATTTTATTCTAACGTTAAAAAAGATTCTAATTTACCTTAAAAACTACAATAATATTCCCTATGACACCCAGTCTTGTTAAAAGCTGTGAAAGACTTTCGATAAGACTCAAGAGTACGCCTAGAATATGAATTAGCAACGAGTTACTCTTTTTTCCATTATAGCAATACTTATACATTATTAGGCGACTAAGGGAACAAAATATTCAGGAAAATATCACTACAAAGAGAAAAAAAACTTGAAACAAATCCTATGCCAATCCGTCTGGCCAGCATGCTATAGTAGGCCAAAACCTCCTTGCTAGGAGGGACTTATGTCCAGCAGTGGACTGTAAAAAGCTGTTGATAATAATGATAATAATATGCATTACTCCAATACTTATTCCTTTTTTTAACCAGCATGATGATGTATAGAATATTATTTACAATATTTGTCTGATAATTAAATTTAGAAATTAAGATTCGGTGTGAGCGTATGACCACACAGAGTCGGACAGAAGTGGCCGTGACAATAGAAGAAGAAAAACTTTGTTTTTCTGCCGACGAATATCCAGTCTATTGATTTATTTTTGAAGTGCCCGCTCACTATATTTTATGTGAGTAGATACCGAATAGTCATAAAAATAAGAGATCGTTGCTCTTGAGAAGTGAGTAAAAAGAGAATCTTGAAGTTGTTTGTAATGTGATCTTGTTTGAAAATAAGAGACAGGAAAAAATATTTTGTAATAGAATCAACGTTTCAATGTGGACTTGATTTAGCATGAAGTGAGATATAATGTTCTTTATTTGGAATGTGACGGTAATTTAGACTACGAAGGAACATTTAAGTCGGTTTATTATATATTTTTTTATCTCTGACTGTTGTCGGAAGCCTTTAAGGGGTTTATTAGTCTTATATAGGGTGGGCCACGAATTAGTTAACATTTGAAACAATCGTATAAAAAAACCATTTGATATATTATAAAAAGTGTTTATTTACAAGAAAATTAATTAGTTGGAATTATTTTTTTTAAAACTACATCGTCTAAATGACTACCATTTCGACGTTTGCACTCTTCTAAGCCAGCACCAAAATTTTCGAATACTCGTCGTCAAAGAGACCGCGAGATCTTCGACATTTGTTCGTTGATTTTGTTGTTTTAGTTGTTGTAGTTGAATTATATTAAAATTACCTTATAAAAAGAAGTTTGCTAGAGATAGATCTGGATTGCTGGGTGGTCATGGAATGTCGCCACGTCTGGAAATTAACTTTTCCTGAAACATGTCTTTGACCACCGGCAGGGACTCATTGGAAGTGTGACAAGTGGCTCCATCTTGTTAAAACTATGTATTACAATTGTAGCCAGCAAATTCCAGTAGCATCGGTCCCAAAAACGGGATTTGCACGGGATGTTAGATTTGAATGTTAACGAATTCTTGAGCTCATATTATTATAATATTACGAAATATGTATTTTATTGTCTTTTTAGTAATTCATAGTGTTAACTTTTTTTTTATAATTGCATGTTTTTTTTTGTGTAATGTAGTGTTGATTTGTAATACTATCAATGTCAGCTCCTTTACGATACTGGATTTGCACGATATGTAGAGCCCTTTACTCTACTGATTTTCTTGTGTATACTTTCAGTTATTCACAAGTTTTACTAATGATTTCTTACATTTTCTTACATAGAAGAATGCTAATCGTCTGTCTTGTCGACTTACGATTTGATAGTCTTGTCTTAGTTGAGTTTCGTATACGATTAAGATTTCTCTTATGCATTTCGTTATCATCACTGTTTAAAGTTATATCAAGATAATACTATTTGTAATATATAATAATAAAATTTAACAACAAGCGTTAATAAAATTTAAGGTCTGCTTTAACACTTCTCAGTAACACTAAATCTGATACATTTTAATTTTTTATTCTAGGGTACAAAAGACCCCCATTTAACGCTTGGCATCGCGTGAAATTCAAACTCCAGTTTCGCGCTGTTACCTCTCCTGTAAAGGGTTAATATACTGACCTTTACCGAATATTCACTTATTTTTTTGTTTTGTTATGAATTTAATTCAGATGTTTTGATATAGAAGAGTTAATAATAACAGTTATGACATTAAATAACAAGTATTTATTTTATAGTACCCCTAATGTATTTAGTAAATTACATTTATGTGTATTTTTAAATATTTCTACCAAACAAAAGAAAAAAATATTCGACAACTCCATCCTCAGGATTCACCTTTCTAAAATTTAAATAAAATATTTACACTAGTCCACACAAAAGTGTAAAGACAAAGTGTAAAATGTGGCTTCACACGTTAACACGCGAATGTCCGGATACCAAGTGGACTTGGAAGAGTGGATACCATTATGTCCAAACGTAACGTGTAACTCGCAAAATTGAACTTATACGGTTAAAAACCCTATGAGTTCTTGACCCTTTAATAATATATCTCATACTATAGAAAAAAAGGCAGCATCTACAAAAGTCATTAATCAAGATACAAACAATATCGTTAGAAAGAAACCCAATAGAACTTAAAGAGCCGAAGATAATTCAATCGGGAATTGGTGAGAATTTATCGCTCCGATATAAATTGCAGCCGAGAAAGAAGCTTGTACGGAAACAGTCCAAATGTAGTTTTTAGTGTTCAGGCAAAAAGAGCTGAAATATTCTGTTATGTTACCGTTTGAAACTCGAGTAGTTCGTTTTTGAGATAACACAAAGGCGTAATCGATGTCCTGGTTAGCTGTTGCATTGAATGTGGGCTCCATGTCCAAATGGTAGAAATATTGTTTACAGGGCGAATGTTCTGCACGTGTACCCTTACAGTTTCCACTTCATAATATTTGTAACGTGTTTTTGTGAAATAAAAGTTAAAAAAGTCGGGATACGTATTGAAAAGTGACTACCGTTCTCGATGGACGTCTGCAATCCAGAAGTCACAATTCGTGTAGTAATCAAATGAGACAGAAGATGTATCTTATAGAAAACTAGTTACGCCTTTCAGTTGCCTGGTTTATTGAAATATATGACAAACAGTTATATTTAACAGCAAATTTAATGTCACTGCGAATAATACCAACCCTATCGGTAATCCCTTACTGTGTGAATTATGGGCTTGTTTGACAGCTTAGGTCGTGTAAAAGGCAGCAGCCCTACGGAAGTAATGAAGCCTGTGAAAAATCGACCCACAACACGCCTAACGTCCTGATAAACCACAAACCTTTTTTTATTCTTGTGGCTCAAAAGCGACAAATGTGGTTTTAAAAAAATACTGAAACCTTCAACCGTTGACCTCGTGGGTAGCAATGAAGCCTTATTTTAATTTTGATATACACAAAAAAAACATATATAGTACACAAAAAATGACCACAATGTATGTATGTTTTTAGTCGGGAGACAAGATAGGTTTTAATACTTAATGTTAAAATCTTGAAAACGAAGATAAGGATTATAATGTGCGGTTTTGATCCGGGGAAGAACCTTAAATGTGTGTTCTTTTGCGGCAACACTACATGCTCCTGTTTCTTATGTCCCCAAAGGCCCGAAGATCCGAAGAGATTTTAGAGTCTTTGAGTCGAGAGTTGTGATTTCACCAAAATAGTTTGTATGTACTTTTTACGAAACAGAATGTAATATAAGTACCCACAAGTTTTTTCTGTTTGTTTCTTGTATTGGAGATAAATAATTACTTCTATACTTTTACTGCTCACGATTTTATCATGATCTTTTAATATCACCACAATATTTACGGATCACGATGTGGGAATCATTTGTGTCGGTCACGAAATCCACCTCTGAAGTATCTACTACATGCCAAGTATAAGACTTGCGAATTACTTATCATTGAGCACAAGTTGACTATTATTTATGTACTATTTAGTTGAGTCTACGTTAGTAGTGATTTAATCCTCAGCAGTCTGTAATGTAATATAATATAATATTCTCACACATCTCACACGGCCGTCTAAACCCAAGCTAGGCAAAAATATTTCTAAATACATGTATATTATAAATAAATTACACCTAGATACAGGATAAATGATCATGTTAATCACACAATTTGTCCTGATTGGGAATCGAACCCATAACCTCTAGCTTAGCAGTCAGGATCACTAATCACTAGACGAACAGGCCCGTCTATTGATTGAAGAATGCAATACAAGTCACGCCATGACTAATAAATAAAATATTTTTATTTAAAACATAATTTTACAATCCATCGGTGGTTTCATTGCAAAAACAGGAAGAAATAAAAGTTTAGAAACGCAGACAAAGTCGTGCTGGTTAACTAGTAAATTATACACCAAAGTAATATCATCGAGTAATGAATTATAATATGCCGCCCAATAGGCGCAATCTTACATTCCCCAGTCATATATAAATCATTAGCAAGAACATAAACAGTGTCACGTCCACAACAAAACTCATACAAATGCAAATGTATCTAGCATTAACTTTTTACCGTGATCATTTTGTCGTTTATCGATAGTGAATAATCGATGTGCTTTGGTAATGCTTTCGTTGTACGATCTAAAAATTGTAACTTTGTACTTGATATAGGTGACGCGCGGTTGAAACGTTGAAAAAACGCTACAGAGGTATATCCGTTTGAATTATTAAGTACTATTGTAAAGCAGAAGTGAAGTAGTCTCAACAGAGACCAGCCAACTACGCAAAAAATGGTGCACACAGGTGCACTTTCTGTTCCCTCACTCTCATAATCCGGTTATCTGACACGACCGGGGAAAAATGAGGTGCAGGACCGACAGTTTTACATGTTTTCTGAGACACAGGTTGAACTAAAGACATTTCACAATGATTCAGTTGTCGATAGCATTTTTTATCGTATAGGTATTTGCGTAATGTAAACGTACGTACGTAAGTATATCATCACATCTTCACATGTTATGTGCAATTAATCTCACTCTGTATAACGAAGTGACTGTCTGGGTCAGATTGCGGTCAACCATTTCACACCCATTATTTCAGTAAACAGATTATTAACACCCTATCTTCACAGTAAAGTCTTATTAGCTGGTGTGCTTTCATCTCATGTAACGGAGCTTGCTCGTACATCATAATTTAACCCTTGACACGTACCATATATTTTCTTTAACCTTTAAGATTTTAACGTTTAAGACCACAATTTAAGGTACTTGACGAAATAGTATATGTCACATAGGGCCCATATGCTATCTGTATGGACAGGTCTACTCAAATCTAAGGTTCTTTTTTCAAAAAGCTAACTATGACCCTATATTATACTGAAACAGTTTTCACATATCGTTCACGGACTTAAAAAAAGAGACCTCTGTGGTTTGTTTCAACGCTTCTCCCAGAGGGAGTCAAATACTGGCGGCTTCTAACTGTATGGTCTGACTTTTAAAAATATCTGTAAAGATATACTTACAAAGATAAATACGATTTATAATGGTTTAAGGTTTTAAACATTCTTTAAATCAAAACTCGCTAACAGCAAGTAAAAGTGGTTAAAGAAAGAGATCATAAATCTAACTGGAATCACGCTATGAACAAATAAAATAAGTATCGTGTTGTGCGTCTCACGATAATCTGAAAAATTTATTATTCTTGATAGAAAATTTTAATGCAATACTGGCGTTTTAGTGCGTGGGTAGAAAACGTCGTGTGTTTTTGATTTATGCCAACGAACACACAACGAAAAACAGTATTCACCAGTGCTGCTAAATTGTTATTGCTTTTTGCTGAATGAGCGGAAAAGCGTTTCCGCAGTGCTGTTTTTAAGTTCTTCCTGTACAAATACGAGAGAAATATCAAGGAAGTGGTTGCCTAAATCCTACTCCATGATGTACAAGGTTATCTACCATAAATTTAAAACAGGTTATGGCAAAAAGATAATATGGGTAAATAGATTTAGGTTAAAGAGGAATGCAAAAGAAAAATAGTTTCCTTTAATAATACTAATTCTTTTTCAGTATTTATTTCTAAATTTATTCATAGCCCACATAATACCAAACATGTGGCACTAATGATACCACAATAATAATTTAACGGAATAGAACAATATATGCAATGTAATTATTAAACACAGAAGGACACGGGTCACCATCTCAGGTAAATGCTACACGTGTCTGTGCAGCGCTGATTTTCAGACTATCCCTTCGCAATGGCAACGCGTTCGTGCGCATTTCTTTAATTACACTGTGCACAGTGCACAGCACAGTGTAATACCATAAATAAAAGAGCCCCCCCGCAAATGTCTATACCTATTATCTGTGCTCCCACGCCTATTATGATCCTTGGCTTGACGTAACAGAAAAGTGACAGACTGAAACAATAATGTTTTAAGAGGCTATATAGTTGTTGCTAAAATCCAAGTTTTTATTCCTAATGTTGATCTCCTATCTTGAAAAGCATATGACTGGAGCATAAATCTTATGTTATACTTTAAAACTACTTAGCAATTTTTTGTACTTTCCTTACTTACTTAACAACTGTTTCTAGCTTCAATATACAGCCCAAAATTGCTTTGAAACGTTCTATTAAAACTCCCAAGCTAAAATACTACTCATATAGCCAATTCTCTCACAAAGGTGAACTCCACCTGTCGGTAAATTTTCCAAATAAAAAGGCCAGTGTTCACACGATCGACGAAATTCATTTATATCGGCCTCGATACAAGATAGGTGTGCTCCCGAGGGAAATCGTTCTCTTTATTCTATCGCCAATCGATCTTGGCAAACAATATTTCGTGTGCACTAGACTTTAGGTGTTATGATTCCGTTTCATAGGATTGTGATGGTCGACCGCTGATCAAAGTATCATAACTGCAATAGAGTCCTGTCTCTTCAAATTTGAGGATTTAACAAAAAAACTTGTCAGCCATTATCTCACTGTCATCAGCAACCTTTTACAATCCACCGCTGGACATAGGCCTCTCCTTAGCATGAAGGTTTTGGTCTACTATACCACGCTGGCCAGACGGTTTGGAATAGGATTTGTTCCAAGTTTCCCTTCTCTTTGTAATGTCCCTTAGTCGCCTTTTACGACACCCACAGGATGAATAGGGGTGGTAACACTATGTATTCTTAATCCGTCACCACACGGACAGTAAAGTTAGTAAGGAGAAATATATATGTATAACTCATTTTTTGTCAAATTTAAATTCGTTTGTTTCCCATCGGGTTGTGCGGGTGAGGGAGCATAGAGTACACCGGCGCTTACGCACACACTTATGCGCTGTGATATCCCCTGTATAGGTCTCCGTGACACTGACCGCTATGGCCAAAAACAAATAGGAGTACTTTATCAAGAGTACCTTTTATTCAGTAAAAATAAGGTAACAAACATCTATACCATTAGACATACTCTATTGGTTTGACTGAAAATCGACGGCATCAATGGCATGATAAGGTATGAACACCAATACAGCTGCTGTTATTTGAATTGAATTGTTTCGTTGGTGAGTGCGACACTGGAGGCTTATCGATGAAGGGGTGGCAGTTATCATGGTAAATGTGTGAGCCTCACATTGCCACGATCTGTCGTGCCTTTTACGTCCCCAAGCGGGACGTGGAAAAACATCTCATTAAGCCGCCATAGTATGGGTCGCCATTCTGCTTTGTCTGAGTTCGCAACGAGTATGGTGACCACAACTCTTGGACTCTATTCGTGCTTTTGGAGGAGTAGTGAGTTTGGCAGGTTCTAAAATAAAAAAAATATACGATTGTTAATTAGTTCATGAATTGTTGGTTTAACGAAAACACATATTTGGCGTCATTATACTTGATCATAATCACAGCTGGACCAGTTACTTTGAACATCATCTTTCTAAGTAAATGGAGCGTCGGGCATATTTATTACCTAATCTAATTTGATAAGTTAAAGTGACGTCATGATAAAAACGTTACGAAAGATATGTCTATAGTCAACTCTATAAGAAAACCATATATCAGCTTACAACTAAATCCTCTATATAAAGTGATTAACTTGCTAATCCAAGTGGTTCACGGTTTGTTTGTACACAACAATGTCAGTACACAACGCACATATGTACTCCGTGCAAAATAGTACCTACACATGTGTATATTGTGAACCTTTTCCTTTGCGAATTTCGCGCGTCAAAGCACACAAATTAACTTTGATGTAGGTATCTTAGTTCTGCTGACTGTACTTGTATGTTAATAAGGGTATGAACAATTGTTTTGCTTAGTGTTGAGAGGCCAAACGGAAATTGAACTAAACTTAGATTCTCAACATTACTTGAGTTGAAATTGTACATAATATATTTCTTAGTTATGCAAATATATATTTACATCACATAATATATAATTCACATCATAAATATCATCATCATTATCATCATCAACAGCCTTTGATAGTTCACTGCTAGACGTTACAACTCTTCTTAGGAAGGAAGTTTTGGTTCGCCAGACGAATTGATATGTGGTTTCTGACAAGTTTTCATTTTAGTTTTAATTTTTTTATTGAAAAGACACTAATAATAAATCCTGTGGCGGAGCACTTTACACACATACAAGAAACGGATACAAAGAACACTCAAACTCAGAACAAAAATTTGATCACATAAAGTGTTGTCCCTTGTGGGGTTTGAACCCACAACACTCAGCGCAATAGAGAGCGGCGTGGCGACCGCTTAAACCACTAGGCCACCGTACAGCTTCTTTACATTCCTGTTTTTTTACATAATTTGCTCCTTTAGTACCTTTTACGACCCTCACGTAATAAATAAGGGTGGTGGTACACCGTATTCGTAATCTGATAGTTAAATAAAACTAAATAAGTTATAACTAAAGCAGTAATTCGAAGCATCCGTCTATCATAAATGGTTATCACGTCACAATGTCACAATAACACGTCAAATCTACGACAAATTGGGCATGTCGTCGTCTCCACTAAGGGGGGCTATTGATGTTTTTCAAAAGGCTGCCGAGGAAATAGGGTGATATCCTGATGTGAATGGAGGTTTATGAGATATGCCCGTTGTCAACAGCCAATTTAGTAAAATACTTCGAATATGTCGTCGAAACAGCTGTATAGTGATGCTTTTATGTAATAAGTAGTATTTTCTCAGGTATTAAGGGGGGAAAAAGTCTTTGATCTGATGTAGCAATGAAAGTGGATTAACCTCTGATATCTATCTATACATATAAAAATTTTTTGTCTGTGTGTCGGTCTGTCTGTGATGAATGATGATGTGTTTATATTTAGCAAAGTTGTTGTGTATGAGGCCACGAAGGTTTCTGAGTTAGTATGACTAATTTTTTTATATGTCTTTCCTTCAAATTTATTTTAGTTGGTGACGTAGCAAGGCGCGCAGGGTACAGTTGTCTGTAAATAAATATGACATGACAAAGGACTATTCTTACGAGTATTCACTTTGTACCATATCGCTTTTTATGAGTGTTGTGGTGGGAAACACCGCACCGCACCGAAAACAACGCACAATGTTGTGGTGGGAAAACGTTTCCCGTTGTTGCCCAAGCACATAGTAGACAAACAAATGTCAACCTACTGAATAGCATAATATTCATATGTTATTAAATATAAAAGTATATATTACAAATAGACTACGCCTAAGGACAAAAAATATCGTGACTGAAAAAAAACGGGTGGAAATTGAACCCACGACTGAGTTTCTCCTTAGGAAAGAGGTTTTAGAACTTAGATTTTGTGCAAACCACCTGGTATACGAGTATGTCAGTAGGTGAGGATATTATTTCACGAATACTCAAACAAACTGCTAGCATTTCAACATCCAATTAGCCACCAAATGTTTGCCACCAAACAGCCACCACATTTGCTCGCATTTTAAACAAGAATTTAAAAAAACGCTGTTATTATTCGCCTATCTCCACAAAGTGATATGAAGCATCGTGCACAGGTATATTAGGCATTGGTCCTTTTACAAGCGGTTTAGCGTTTATAAAATGCTTGCAGATTAATAAACTGACTCAACACGAGTTTATACATATTGATCAATCATAGTAATGAGTCAAATTCGTTGTCTGTAACAAAATATGTAATGTACTAAAGTATCAGATTATCTACATCTAAATAGACTTGGTAAAAACAGTTTTTCATATTTTTTAAACAAATTTTCTTTGTTTTTTTAATTAACCAAGTATTGACAAGTATTGGTGAAATTATTTTTGAACTAGTTAGGTTTTTTCTTAAAATAAGTGCTATTAATCTCATTAAAAACTAAATAATAACTCCTGTAGAACAAAAACATAATAAAAATATTTTTAGGTAACTTTTTTTTTGTTATAAACTTAATTTCTTATTTAATTATTAACTTCACTTTATATATTGAGAGATACACAGCTAGAATATGACGCTTAATTCTTAAAAGTACACCCTCCAACGCAATCTACAATCGATCTTTCTCCTACAGTAATATCATAAGTAATTGCGGTCATACAGTGCATTTGTAAACACATCAACAATAGGTTACAGCTAACATCAAACACCCATAACTTAAACACCCTTGTTGATGCGCTGACTTCAATCCTAATAAATTGACCGTTGCATTAAGGTCCGCTTGCAGTGAGACAGTGGTTTATGCTCGTAACCCAGTTAGCTCAGCGGCCTATTTCACAACTGTGCTCGGCTGTACACATGACATTATCGTATACTCCCTGCCTAACTTATTGTTAGTTTTTGTGAAACGTTTGATAGTGATATGCGTTTAGTTTTAAATTTTTAGCTTTCTGACATATGTAGGTAGCTCTTGCTCGCGTTTGTACCGGCTATCGCTATAAAGTAACTTATATAATCTTTCCTCACAACTTAAATTATCTTCATACTAAATGTTATCTAAATCGGTTCAGTGCTTACTGATTCTCCATACAAACTTCTACCACCCTTTACACTCCCTTAACATGTGATTTCTATAATAAAAACTATCCTATATTATTTTTCAGGAGTCAAACTATCTATATACCAAATTTTATCAAAGTCGATTCAGTAATTTAAGCATAAAGAGGTAAAACACACTATCACAGATATAAAACTAGAATGAATACTAAGCATTTCATTTCAAAGTAAGTGGGCGAAGATATCGCACGAATTAGCAGATGTTAATTTATACGGCGTGTAAATATAATACATTCAATTAATGCAAAATCAATTCATGAGCTTCATAAGTTTCGGCCTCGCCGCCTTCAAACAAACTCTCATAGAACACGGGACAACTCTGAATGAACAAGCGTTGATAATTCACAGTTCATGCAACTAACAAGAGAAAAGAAATTTTAAAAATTATGAACCGCGTTTACGGATAGATACTACAGCACAAGAATACAGGAATCGGTAAGTGTGGTGGTCGAATTTCTTCATTTCGTTTAATAATTAGTTGTTATAATTGTAAGTGTATCTTCAATTTACGTTGTATAGTTCGCATACCATGACAGATCAGCATATATTCTGGATGCTTGTAAACATTTTCACGTAATTATTAGGTTAGTAACAATTATTGTGTACAAAAATTTAGTTTTCTAATCTACTTCCATATACGAGTATAGGTTAACTGTAACTGTCCGTATAAACTAAACGTATTTTACATTCTACAGCATTCAAAATTTTCTTAAAAATAAATAAAAAAAAATTACGTATATTATATCCGAAATTGCAAAAGTTAATTGTAGAAATTAAAATTAATGTTAAATTATATAACATTAACTACGAGGCCCGCGATACGTTAACGAACTCTGGAAAAAAATTTATCAGCTGTAGCACGGTAACATTATCTGTACAGTATTGTGACTCGGGCTTATTTTAAAAATAATTACCTAATGTTGCGTGTTGTTAAACAATTCAAGCAATTAAAAAACCAGAATTTAGTCTTTAATTGCTCTTTGCCATATTAAGTGAGTACTTATAATTATTTCTGCTATACTGCTAAGAAAACAATCACACCGTCCATTCATCTGAATTGTGTATTAGCGGCTGAATGTGTACCGAGTGTGTACCCAATTTGTGACCAGGTAGGCATCCCGTTTCAACTGTTTGTATGAAGACAGAATACTACTAGATAATATGTGACTGTAGTGTGTAATGACCCTTATTCCTTCTTTCTACTATCGATAAGTATATATTGCTTACTATGTCTAAAGGTCCCTGCAGCATGCAGCCTTAGGTACCATTCCACTTATAGTACTTTATCCCAGCTTAGACCGACTCTTGTAAACCTGGCGTCGAGCCAAACTTTTGAGATATGACTACAAATCCAGAATTTTACAGAGTTTGCGGGCTTGTCGGCAACCACACTCTTTTTTCTCAAAGAATTAATCTTCACGCTTCACAGTTTTGGAGTTACTATTTTTTTAAAAATAAGTTTGTAAATATTTTTTGCTTTGATCTTATGTTTAAGAATGCAGGGAGAATGCGTACTGCATCTGTTTTATACATATACTGTGCAAAGATATATGTCATGATTCTTTTCTTATATATAGATGTATTTTGAGACGTTTCTAACTGATATCAAGCGGTCACCGATACTTGTAAACACTAGTTATGTCTACGGTCAATATTATGACCAACACAATACTTCAAAATTACCAACATTTAAGTTTAAGTAGTGTAACTATTTTTAAATCTTAACATAATTATGCGTATATCGAATATTTTGAGGTCCACCTGACAAAAATGACATTATCGATTAAAAAAAAAATTAAATGTAATACATGCTCAATTAATGATTCAGACTCTTGGATTCTATTCATGCTTTCATCAGGTAGAGTACAGTCACATTGTCAGGCTCTTAAAAATAAAAATAATTTAATTTATAACAGTTACGGTCAAAGCCTACGTTATTTGTATAACCTCTAAAACGTAAAAAGATTGAAGATACTGAATATGTCACGTCAGCAGTTTGACCAAACTGATTCCTCTATTATACTGTTAGTTTTAAATCACTGTATAAAGTATAGAAAAGTTTTTATTGGAAAATGTATAGAAGTTGGAAACAACTCGAAAACCAATATTTATCTGGTAAAATGTTTTATGTATTGCGAGACAAACAGTGATGTATGATGAAATTTATTCAATAAACTTCAATTTATTGTCCGAAGTTTATTAAAACGTAAGGTCGTGATTTATATGAATGATTGCATAACATTTGTGAGATAGCACGCGGTTGACAGAATCGTGTTTTGAGTACGGAGTTGTGTTTTAATCTTTGATTGATATAACTTTTAATGTTTTTGCTAAATAAATGTTTGAGACTACAGCTTATCTCTAAGACTCTCTCTCTATATTTTTCATTGAAATTATAATCAAATATTTTGTCTACTCAAACAACGATTTTCTAAAAAAATCGTTCAAGTACAAAAAGTAACCCGTTTTCTATTGCAAACTTGTATTTAACCATTGTGCCCAAATCGTCCAGATCTGGTCAGCCATACTGGAGTGATGGAGCAACTAAAATTAATATTTTTAATGGAAATTTTAAAACAAATAACACAATAAACAAAATAAACAATTTCTTTCATTATATTGTGCATATTTCGAAATCTAATTTCACTTATCCTAAGTGTATTATGAAATTACATTTAATTTTAATGTCACAGATATACTTATAAAGTACTTATTTTCAAACGCATTGAATATCTTCAAATTTTTATATGCAAATTAACATACTTCATAAAAAATAACCTCTCCAAAACATTACTTCTCAAAGTTATACCTAAAGTCAATTGTGAAAATAAACTACTTATATCTTATCTCAAATATTAATCACAAAGACAAATATTATACGATTAGATTCGCCCAAATGGTCGTCGCACTTGATAATAGCGTCGCCTGATAGAACCTTTTATATTGTCCATTTAACTTTGGCGAAACGTAATTGAATATAAATAATCAATTTATTGCTTTTTAGCTTTAATAAAATTTTGTACTTTCTGTCATATTTACGCGACAGTCAAGGGGTTATCGTAAAGGTGAATTTGAGCTGATTTTTGCTACTAAGTATACAACTTTTTATAGTAATTGGGCATTTTAAGAGTGATCTTAATATTCTATTAACATGTTTAAAGCATATAAATTGTAATAATCTTAATCATCACCAATAATCTTTAATACTCCACAGTATATATTCTTATTAAAGTCTAAAAATATTTATGAATCCGAGTCGTGACTGATGTCATGTCATACGTAATCTTTTTTAGGGCTTAAAGTACATCTATATAATAGGTATTTGTTTATCTAATGGTTGCCTGTAAGATGTTATTTTGTAGCGATAAGGCTGCGATTTATACTAATACAAAATTTGTTCTATTCTGCTCATATTCCCCTTATCCGAAATTTGTCAGACAGAGAAGCAAACACAAAACATGAAAGTCAATCAGGTAAAAATATTTTCTCGTTTACATACCACTGTAATAATATAATCACACACACATGAAACACCTGCGCATAAATAGTACTTAATATTCGGAGTGCATCTGGCTAAAAATCAAATATGGCAGCGTGGTTGAGTGCGATTTTTTAACCCTTATGCCCGGGTGTGTTTGACATCTCGACCGGTTATACTAACCCACATTTATCATTGCAGGGTTGTGTTGCGATTGGTTCTTTTTTAATTTTTATCCAGCCCAACGGTCAAAGGGAACGATTTAGTGATCGTGTTGCACGCTTTTTGTTGAACGTAATTGAACAATTTCGGTGCGTTGATAGCCCAATTTTTTTGAACAACGAAATATTCTCTTTTTTGAATGAATTTTCAGTGCAATAGCTTATTAGTCGTTACCAGTTTTAAGTACAGTGAGATATCTTATCTAGTCTATCTTATATATACTTATATGTATGTACAAAATTTGTTGGTCTTTTTAATGTCGTATATTCTCTTTATGAGGTAGAGGATGTCCATAGTATATATCCATCTCGATTGTGTTTACTTGTTTACTTTCACTTAAGATTGGCTAGTGATTAGAATAGATTACAAAAATTCACTTAAGATGTTCGAAGGTGTAAACAAGCAAAGCTGCAGTCATCAGGATACTTTAGGATTTAAGCAAGAAAATATGCAGTTCATTGTAAAAATAAGAAACAAGAGAAGTCAATGATAAAGGTATTGTTCTAACAAGTCTGGTTCGCGTTCTGACTGTTGCCAATAAATCCGAGTGTGATTTTTTTTACTTGATTAGCAAATATCGGCTCGTTTAGAGGTGTGTGTTTATCTCATTGGTATGCTGCTTGGTAATCACTAAACTCTTCATTTGTAAATCTGGTGCCTTATCTATTAATTACGCTATCGTAACTTACACACGCTATCTTAACGCAAGTGAAGTAAATGCATTTCGGTTTATCTTTATCTCTGTTTAAAATCGGATTTAAAGCAAATTGTTTGCTCGGCATGCACCAAAATGGCTCAAACAGAAATAAACTTAATTAATACAATTAAACGCTAGCAGTTATTACGCCTCATTTTAAATTAACTCTTTGAATTCACAATCCTTTTTTAAAAGGATGAAAACAATCGCTTTTGTTTTATCTCTGATGACATGGGAAAGGATTTATATATTTATGCTCCATGGGGTAGACGAGACACCTGTGCCTTGTGGCATTGATAACCCTTGATCCTCTAAAGCGTATCTATGTTGAGGCTTTTGTTAGCCTTCTTTTACTAATGCAGTCACTGAATTTTAACTAACAAGAGGAAAGAGTGATAGGATCTTCTCCTCGAAAGGAGGGTGGCTACCTTCGAATATTTTTTTTTGAATTTCGAAAGGAACGGAACTTCGTTGAAGAACTGGTCAAACATTTTCTTCAGTTGATATTATGTTTATCGCCACAAATTCCTATTCATCTTATGTAGTAATTTCTTCTGTTCTAGTTACCCGACATATTACAACAGAATTGGTAAATATTTTCTCACCGCAAACGACAACCGTCTTGATTAACTTTTACTTTTTAAAAATGAGTTTCATTAAAATATAGAAAGTGGAAAGTCCCTTGATGATTCAAGTTCGTCGTAATCTTGTATCTTGACGTCTGTTTTAATAGCAAAAGAAGAAGAATAGCTCTATTTGGTTCACACGGACAATCTGTATGATACTTTTTTTAGTATTTAAGGTTTGGAGATCATTTAATCTGAAAGAATAACTATAAAACATGAATTTCTATCGCCTTTCTTCATGTTTGACAATATATTACAGTTAACTATTCAATAGTTACAGTTTAATTTTTAACCACGGGTTAAATTTGACTACTGACTCGAGTTGACAGTGGAAACTAACCTTTCACATAAATAGCCCTGTAAAACACATAAAGTGAATTATTCATTTTCATTAGTTCAATCAGAAATTGAAAAGCTGCCTTATTAGCGAAGTTCTAAACCAATTTAAACTAGGTTTCAGACACAATTAAATATTTGCTGATAGTACATTTTATTGGTACCAGTTAAAGCTATTATATGTAGTAATAAATCGCATCGCTCAGTAGTACAAAGGCGATGATTGCTCAATTGTTCTGTATACTACAGCTTAAAATCGACTGCACGGATGGCGTAGTGGTTAAAGAGGTCGCCACGCCACTCTCTACTGCGCTGAGTGTGGTGGGTTCACATCTCACATGGGACATCATGTGATCCACAAATTGTTGTTCTGAACGTGTCTGGCCAGCGTGGTATAGTAGGCCATAACTTTCTTGCCAAGGAAAGACCTACGTCTAGCAGTGAACTGTTAAAGCCTGTTGAAGATTCCAGTCGAAGATACAATATCCTCGCCTGGATAGCAGGGTACCAAAGAAATAAGTATTTACATATAATTGAACCATTTACTCTTCCTAGGAATAACAGAGTAATGGAGCTAAAACCACAAAGCTTTATTATCTTCAAATTATCAGCCACAGTAAAACCACAATTCTCAAAATATACGACTTCGAAATCCTGGATACTCCGATTTAACTTCAATAACATACACCGTACAAAATAAAAGCATATTAAGATCATTACGCATATGCCGCAACACGGTATCTTATTATAATGTGTCTCGACATTATATTGAACCGCAGACCGCATCGGAGTACAGAAGTGAGACAATTGTAGCAACAATTAAGGGCGTAGTTATCGTTGCTGAGAAGGAAATTGCTTTCTTTAGACTTGGCCTTAATGGTCTGTTTTGATTGAGTTTATAACTGATGCTAGTGGGATAGTATATTTTATTATGTGAACTTTCGTTTTGGTTTCTTTCTAATCTCGGCAACTAAGATAATTTTCTTATCAAATAAGGATTTGTTTGGTAATTTCTTTCAGTTAAAATGTATTTAAAAGCTAATTAATCTTAAATAACCTTTATTAATTTGTTGGTAAGAAAACAAAGTTGTGGTGATTTTACCAATCTTTTAAATGGAAGTTAAAAAAAACATTACTAAAAATAAATAAATATAACTACCCTCAATATAACTACCCTCACAATAACGATGTGGAGAGAAATCTTGTTCGAAGAGCAATCCATATATCGTATCATAATTGTACATAATCCTATCATCTCCGTCATATCAAGCTTAATGGCTTTGCTGATAACTTTAGCATAGCAATTCTGTTTTAAAAAGTCAAAATATCAATAAATAGTAAGTTCCTTAATATTATTTCTTTATTGGCAAAAATGCTTTCGTTTATTATTAAAATACAATAATATAATATATTTATTGTTCTTATTTCTTAGTTATTTATCACTTATTTATATTCTTAAGAAACTAAGTTGGACACATAAAAAGTTTCCAGTGTAAGTATTTGTATATTATTAAAAATATATATTATAGCAGACAAATCCTTCAAGACGAGCAACGCTCTTGTAACTATCTCAGTTGCAGATGTATAGCTTCTAATAGTAATAAGTTCCATCAATCTTTAGCCATCTTAAAAAAAAACTTGCCTAAGTCTTAAATATCTCTATGGCTTAACCCAATATCCACATCCACATAGCATACTCCATAAACAGTTGCACACTTCACTTGCGCAAACTTTCCAAGATAAATTGTTTTTGTGCTACTATTTAGCGCTAAAACCATACACATTCATTATAACGCACACGTATTAGACGTGGTAGCAGGGGCGAGTTACTAGCGCAAGTGTTACCACTTGTATGGTCTGTTGTCTACTCAAATTACACTGTCATGCTTCACTCACCCTTAATTGTGGGTTAGCATAAGTGCGGTTTTTCTGTGGTTTGATGTTGTGAATACGGTATTAAAATAATTTTTGAAGGGTGTTTTAAATTAATCCCGAGGCAAGGTTTTCGTTCCACATGCATTTGTTGAAAAAATTTGTTTGAAATTTAAAACACGGGCGAAAAATTAGCGTTTAATATACGTTTGCTTATACTTTCGGGGAAACACGTGTGATTTTAAGTATGTTTGTAAATTTAAATTGTTTGTTAATTGATAATAATATTTTTAGAGTTGCTTCAACCTTTAAATCAATAAATGTTTGATTTTCTTTGTTTTGTAATGGAGAAAATATCCTGTTTTGTAAACATGAAAAATACAAACAGTATGCACCTATATATTACCATGACTATAATGTAACAGGCATTTTGATTATTTTATGGACTTCCTAGGTTTTTCTGTATTTAATAGCCATTCCCTGCAGTTTCACTTAATTATCCGTCGCTACACCGCATTTAAAACTTTAATATTTACAACCTATATTATTCCTTAATCAATACTCTAGCAATCCCAAAAACGAAACGAATTGTACGTATACTCATAGTTTCAGAGACCACGTTTTAACAAACTAGATGACTGATATAATAATGTCAAATCATTCATAATATTCTTTGGTTCTGAACGTTTTACAGTCCACTACTGGACATAGACCTCTCCTTAGCAATTAGGTTTTGGCCTACTTAATTTTAATCCATCACCACACGAAGTAAAACACTTAAAATATGTAAATATGTTGTATTTGAAAGAATCTCAATACGTAACAGTTAGTACTGACTTTATTTTCTCAGAAATTTTTTGCAAATCAAATAGACTAAGTAATGCAATCCAGTTGCGCGGATTTACATGCCTCGGTAATAGCACACCATTCGACGAATCATTTGTTACTCACACCTAATTTATATAAGTGTGTGTGTCTGACAAAACGCATTAATAATGTGTAAACAAACTCTTAGATTATAAATAACTAAACACTAATTGCGTAGTCTAAAACTATTTGTCTTACATAGCAAAACATATCGTTAGGCTACTAATGAATGAACTGTAATGAACACTTACCAATGGATAATAAACTAGGAGCTTTAATATTTAATAACTCAATTGTTTTCATTAATCATAACTAAACTAATAGACTGTAGATTATGTTTCGTTAGTTTTGTCAGTGCAAAGAAATGATTTAAAGGTCTAGTCGCAATCTTCGTGGTAAATTATCATATGATGCAGGTGTGACAGTTATCGTGATAACTGTGTGAGCCTTACACTGCCACGATGACTGTCATGCCTTTTACGTCCCCAAGCGTGGCGTGAAAAAGCATCTCACTAGGCCGCCATAGTGTCGATCACCACACTGCATTGTCTGCATTTGCAATGAGTATGGTGACCACAACTCTTTGGATTCTATTCATGCTTTCCATCAGGCAGAGTAGAGTCACTTTGGCATGCTCTTTATATAGAAAAAAATAAATAAGAAATCGTAACTGCTTTTAGACTTTTGCGACTTTTACACATACATTTAATTTTAGATGTATAGCGGGACTTGTTCGCGATAAAATTAATTAAGAGATTACGTTACCTTCTGTTTCCCGACGTTTCTTACGGTGTAACCCGTTCACGTGGACATGGACCACGAGCAATGTAACTCATAACTTTTTAAGTAGTTTTATCGCGAGTAAGTCTCACTATACAACGAAACCTATGTGTAAATTATCATAGCCTTCAAAAGCCCGTTTTAGTCCACTCCTGGATTTGGAACTCTCCTTAGAAAGGCAGTGAGGATGACTATGAGATGAGAATGATTCCCTTGGCTGTCGTTCATCTCTTTCATCAGATTAATTGAAATTCTCCAACGAATAAGATATCATTTCTTAAAAATCTAGAACCTGCTTATTGTGTGTCGATTAATATAAATCAATAACAGTAATTATTGGTAGAACTGTCAAAAGTTCCAATAACTTATAAATCGAAGTTATTTGAACTAAATGGCAGAACATATTAATTTGTGGCAAATAATAGAAAAATAAAAACTAAGTATTATTTTCGAGTAATATTTCTAGTTATTTGTTTTTTAGGGCTTTTTCCTCTTTAGTCTTCTGAGGATACGAACTAATGTTACAGATATACTCACATTGTACTATAATTTAACTATCAACATTATACCCAATTAAACTCCATTAGGACAAAATACATGAAAATTATTCCCCTAATAGGTATAAAAACTTCATTAAATATCTCCTATATGTAAATTTGAAACTTAAGGCGGTTACCGACGTGTATTTTCAGAAAGGACAATGGCACACATGTGTGGCTCTTTTGTACAGCCTTGCGTTTTTTTGGTAGGAATTGTTTTTGTATTTATTTGACTGGCAACATCACCGAAAATAATTATTTTAATTCTAAGATTTTTAAAACTTTGTATTAAAAAGTTATTACAGTTTGTGGTTTATATAGAGGCTGTATTAATGTCCTTCAACTACTTATAAATGAATTTACATTATTAACAACAAGATGGCGTAATGATATATTTTTAAAATCAAAATTATTCGTTAATGATTTCCTTGATCCTACAATTAAATGTTGTTCTGTCAAGTTACTTACGTTCCTTTTTTGAAATAATGTTCACGATTAATAGAATGGTTAGAACAAAAATTACTAATAAACTTTTCTTTAATCGATTCGTTCTTTTATTAGTAAATCCTGTACGTTCAACGTTAGTATTGAAAAACTGCTTGTTTTTTAAATGCTAAATACAGTAATGAGCTCATTTATAAGTATCGACTTAAACAGTATATAGTTTTTTATTGTTATTTTAGTTTTAAAATCAAATAATAATATTTTCGGACATCTGATACACAGTTTCATCAAGTTTCTAACTAAGCCAAGTTTAAGCATGGCAAGTTAGTAAAAAAGGTAAAAATGCAATGCGTTTTGTTGACAACGGGAACGTTTAGTTGTTGCAATTGTAACAAGTTTTTGTGAAGAATTCAACTTATTTCAGCAAAGTTCTAAAAATATGATAAATAAAATAATTAAGATGATTTATTTTGTAACCGGTATAAATCTTGTAACCATCTGTCACATATTACTAGAAGTACAGTATCTGCCGTTCTCCTTTCTTTATGACAGAACACTTGCAAAGATGATTATAACTCCCTATTAAAAAAGTTTTTTAACCACTTTACGAATTAATAACTGTTCAATAATGAACTCTAATGTTAACCAAACACCACAGGAAAAAAATGGAAATAACATCTCAAGATCGAGGAGGGCACGTTCTCTTACTAAACAATAGGGTCGGTTATTGTTTCACAGTATCCAGGAACCGAAAGATTATGTCCTTGACCCCAGCGTGGTCATGATCGATAGATGTCAATACAAATGAAGACGAAAGACGAACGAATAAAAAAATGTCCTAAGCCTTATTTCCAGGAGATAAAATAATTTTTGAAGGACATTTTTTCTTAAGTTTTTAGTGTTGTAACAGGTCAGTCACCGTCCTAAATTCTTAACAGGGTAGGTTGTATCTATTCGTTGTTATTACCTTTTCGCTGTACTGTTAGTGCACCCAGGTCGGCCATTTTGCAACGTTAGGTTTACTATACGTTACGGGTTATATATCGTGTTAGGTGCATTATACCCCTGCAGCGCGTACACTTAATATGTAATGAACATACTAAGCCGTATCGACGGTATATATAGTAAATTTATTTCTCTTTTTTACCTTAATTTAATTATTTTAATATGGAAATAGATATCGCCCATGTTAAGATTGGTCGTTGGTCTAGCGGTTAGTCTATGTCACTGTCGATCAAGAAGTCTCGGGTTAAAATTCCGGCATGAAAAGGTGTTCTTGAGTTTCCTGGTTACAGAAATATTCAAGAACACCGTGTCCCGGGGAGCACCTAAAGCTGTCGATCTTGGGCTTTATCTCTCCCCGATTGTGTCAAATAACCATCCCATCGGATTATGAGCGTGAGGTACCAGAGAGAGTACATGTATTTGCGTACACAATTGTACACTATAATATCTCCTGCGTAGGTTGGCTGGTCTCCATGAAGACTGGCCGCCGTGTCTAAAATCAGCTAAATCATCATTAAGAGTGATCCCTGTATTGCAGGGTGTTTTATATAAATGTTTATATATATGTTCGTCGATTCAGAACAAAAATGTTAGTCAAGTGTGGAAAGCGTACCCAAATCTGACGAGTTAGTTATGCATTAGTTACTACTTACCATTACCCCTAAACGTGAAATCATAAGGCCCACTGCCACCAGTTCCTGATAAAGTTGGTTATCTGCTACGTAACGCTAACAGCTACAGCTTGCTGATATATGTATGTATAACTTACATATATGTGTTTGGTATTTTTAATAAAACTTGACAATATAAGAAGCAATATTATAACTAATGTCATGATTGAGGTAAATTCTAGAAAAGTCTAGAAAAGTGTTATAGTACACAGTTCGCTCTGATTTGATTACCAATCTAACAGATTTTAAGTCGTTGATGCCTTATTTTCTACTCTTATGTAAAAATGGATTAACATCTTTGCCTTTTATGTCTTCGTTCTTATTGTCAGTGCTACAAAAATGTTTACCTCGTATCCACGTCTAAGAAAATTCAAATGTTTCCGTACCTACAATCTTATCTTAACCCACGTACACACAATATCTTAATGCATAAAAAAATCAGGACGGGAATACAAATGATAACGTCATAGCATAACTTTAGCGAACGTAAAGTAGTAAAAGTAAAAATGGCGGTTAGTTATAAAAAAGTGGTGGCATTTGCACAATGTTTTCGCAAATTGTTCAGTATCTGCAGACGTCATCATTACACAATTCTATTTAAAATCAAAAGTCCCGTCAATTATTAAATTAAAAAGAAGTGAGTTTATGCTGTACACTTTCAATAGAGGTTGCTTTATAGCTGACTGCTACAGAACTTGTCATTTGAATCAATAAACTGGGTTGTGTATCATTAGTTAGTTAACTTTCGTAGATTTTAATATAAACGATTGCTTTAATTACAGTAATTAGTAATAATACTAGCATTGTGTGACGTTATTATTATAATTGGTATGAAATAATACGAGTCTCCTCGCGGGACTATCGTAATTTGTGTGTTTTTACATGTATATTTTATAGTTGTGCCATCAATACTTTTATGACATATGAATCAATTTTTCAATGTTTCTGTTTCTCTCTATGCATAAACTTTGTAGAATTTACATATCCGTTGCTTCATTTACTAAGTATTCATATTTATAAAAATTCTTCAGCACTTAAAATTCCCATCATCTAAGTTATGCGTACGACAAATAAATACCTATAGAACAGTTCTGTCCCACTTGCTTTTTCTCGGTATTGGTTCGTTTTAAATTAATTACACGTACAAGAGAATCCGACTATATCCGGTGCATTTTACTGCAAAGTAGATAGTCGCTGGACTCCAGCCTCCATCATCTGAAACTGCTCATAAAACTAATTGGATATTTTTTAATCTAGAACAATCTCTTCCAGGCGTTTGGGATTATTCATAACATCTATACAATAAATCTTGCCATTCTACTAGGATTTTTCTACATAGTGTCAGGTAATAATGATATTAAATTTACTTCCTTCCTTGTAATCAGAGCGAAGCAATAACTTCTTAAGTTTATTCGCACATTCATATAATATAAGCTTGCTTCAAGCCGTTCCGCTATTTTCTGGAACAATTTTGCAGAAACAAGTGCGGTATCAAAATTTCAGTGTTTTCAGAAAGTCTTCTGGCACCGTAATTTCCCAGTTGACTTTCGTTTTCAGCGGAGCCTTTAAAATGCAAGTCGTGTTAATAGATTTTTATGGCTTTGTGAACGGTCATGCTGGATTTGCAATTTTAATGAGGATGCTACTTGCGCTCATGGTGGTAAACTTTGACGATTACGGTTTGCTAGAAAATAATTTCGCGTTTCTTTTTGTCGCCTTGTGCTTTCGCAGAATCACGTTATCCACTTCTAATATATACAAAAATTAAACGTGTTTGCAAGGCTTTGAATTCCTTACTGATTCATTTAATCTTAGTTTCTTCTTCTTCTTCAAAATTTGTAATCTTAGTTTTTTTGATTTTCCGGATAATTGTTTTCTCTTTGTAAATGAACACGTAAAACTTGATTGTACTTGGTTAATATTCTTATAAACGCCACAGTGTCAATGCAGATGTTACAGTTACCGTGGTAAGTGTGTGAGCCTTACACTACCTCGATGACTGTCATGCCTTTTTCGTACCCAAGCGGAACGTGAAAAAGCATTTTACTAGGCGACCATATTAGTTCACCATGCTGCGTTATTGGCATTCGCCATAAATATGTTGACCGCAACTCTTGAATTCTAGTTATACTTTCCATTGGCAGAGTAGAGTCACTTTGACAGGCTCCATTAAAAAAAAGTGCTGAAATTTATAATTATAATATCTTAATGATGAAAGCTATATCTAAAAGTGCGATAGTTCTAGGAAACTGTTTTCCATAATACAAGCTATAGATAATCCAAGTAAAACATCTCACATGTCAATATATTAATAAAATGAATTATTTCGTTACTTTAACCCTATAGAAAAACATCATGACTCTTAACAGCATCATCATCATGTATCATCATGTATTTGTCATCCTTAAATGGTTCTAGTCTACACTGAACACCGTAATGGATTATCTGACGTTAATTCTTAAATGTATAAATTTACTACCGAACCCAAGTGCCAGAATTAATGAGACTTCCCAAAAATGGAATTCTCGCAATGAATCTTGTTATTTACCAATTACAGAGATTTTGCGAACAAAGAAACAGAAACAATTAATATTAATTATTTGTAGATTATCGTGGCTGTCGCATTTTTCATAACGAATATGAATGGCCCTTTTTTTTGCTTCGGTTATCGTTTACTTGTTAAAAGAACATCGTTTACTTTGGACACTTAACGGAATTCGGGAATGAAAATGTATCGTCTCAGCCTTGTCATATTCAAGTGATGGTGTCTCTAAATCATAAATAGTCTGCCTCGTTGGTCTAGCGGTAAGTGCATGTGACTGCCGATTAAGAGGTCTCGGGTTCGAGTCTTGGATTGGGTCAAAAAGTGGTATTGATTTTTTTTGGTTACAACACTTAATAACAACCCGTAGTTTGCAAATTCGGGTCGTAAGCTCAGTGCCTCGGGAAGCACGTAAAACCGTCAGTCCTGTGCCTAATCTCGCTCCAATCGAGTCGAATAACTGTTAAATCGGATTGTAAGAGTGAGGGAACAGAGTGTGCACCTACTTGTGCACTATAGAATCTCCTGCGTAGTTAATGAATCACGGTTGCCGAAATCGGTTAGGAGTACATCAGTTCAAATTCAATTTGATAAACCAATTACCCAAGTTTTTTTTGGCTGTTTTTTTGTATGATTTTCTCAAATATGAGAAAATGTAGAAACCTACAAATGAAATATCGCCTATAGAAAGATTTCTACGAAAACCTTTGAACGGTTTCCTTTTACTTTATTAAAATTAATATAGGTGTATTATAAGACTACTATAAAATCCTCACAATATTAAAATATATGTCTTTATCAAAGTTACGAAAGATTTCGGAGACGTTTCGAGATCCTTTACAAAAGATAGAGAAATCTCAGTATTAAAGTAACGTTAATATTTAAGAAGCTCACTACCGCAAAACTACTTTGAAATCGCTTCACTGTGTTTTAATAACATTATTATTAAACTTACATTAAGATATTACATGAAATAAATAAAGACCAAAGTTCTGATACACTTATAACCTACCTTCTGAATAAAAAATTGTTTACGATTATACTTTTAAATTAAACCAAAAACTAGATACATAGTGATGAAAGTTTTCTGTATCATAGCGTCTAATTTTCTATATTTTAGCCAGCTCAAACAGGACTCGAGCTAGAAAAAATATCCCTGGATTTGTGTGTCTCACTCGCGGGCACACTAAATTCACATTTTGTAGTAATCTCTTTACATCATACTTGTTTGATCTACTCGGTTAGTTACTTGCTCCACGCACCGTGGCTGCGCTCACATGTACACGTGATGTAAATGTTTCTTAAACATTCAGAAGCATTTAATAACTGTAACATTATAAACTGACACTTGCATATAATTTATTCTTATATGAAGTTTTACTGTGTAGCGAAACATCTCACGATAAAATTATTTAAGAAAAGTTACGACACCTATTTCCTGACGTCACAAACTACGCACACTGTTCGGTCACGGGTCAATTTTAGCGCGAATAATTCCCGCTGTCAACAAAACTATGTGTAAAAATCGCGAGTCTTAAAACAGTTTATTCTTACTTAAAGAGACTTAGGCTAATGCATTATAAACCTATTTACACATTAAATACAATCAAAAACGTGTTACAATAAAACAGACTTCAAAATTTAATTTCAAAATTAACTGCAAATAAAATTTTTACTTTTTTCCTTAATTGATAATATTCAAAAAATTACAATAGTATGACTTTTGTATGAAAGTCAAACGATAGTAAACGTGGGCACATTATGTGTAATGTGAAAAGTTTTATGTGTTTAGTAGTCTACATGTGAATATAATATGCATTGATCCCAAATCAAAATTCAATATTTAAACTTTTGATGTTATTACTATTTGCTTAATCAGAAATTTAATAATATTCTCAAAATAGTTTTGGGAATAGTTCCAGTTCAATTATTTAATTTATACAACTTTCAATAATTAAATTAATTGACTACGCTTTGAATTGTTTTAAAGTGAAATTGAATATTATTGAATATGTACATAGAAACTAACAATATGCTTTGACGTGAAATCAAACGTCATTCATATACATTTCATACATGTTGTGAATTGCCCAGTATCTATCTAATTGTCTTTCGTAGTATGTTAGTAATAAATATTTTGAAAACGAACACAGGAATTGGCAATACATACTTTTGTGCAGCCTCTATTTCAGTCCACTTTAAGATATCACGATGTTAAGTTATGATATTCTCTCTAACGGCTGTATAGCCCATAATCCAGTTTTTTTTTATTTCAAAACTTTGTTCTAAAATCTTACGAACAAAATTTTGTTTTTCATCGCGATGTCCTCTCTCCTGTTTAACGCACAAAGAGTAGGCCGCATAGAAAACCGTCGGATCACGGCCTGAATAATTCATTAAGGCTCAAGAGGCGATGACGGAAAAAAAGAGAAGCGGTAATAAAGACCCGCCGTGTCCGGAGTTTGGCGCATCAAAACAAAAACTTCTGATTTTAGTTATGGAAGCCACAGAGTTTTGTACTAAGGCATAAAAGTGTCAATTTGAACTATTGCTTACTCGTATTATAGGTAAGTTTTTTTTTTGTTTTTTAAATATTAAATAAATTGTTATATTTATAATTCAGGTGTTAAGTTTTTAAAACAACCTTATATAGGTGTACTTCTAGCCGATTTCGACCACAGTGACCGGCCAGCGGGGATTAAGATCCCAACTTTCAAACGCTTGGCTGTTATTATTAAGTATTTCTGTAACCAAAAAAACTCAATAATACTGTTTTGTCTGACCTGGGAATCGAACCCGTGACCTCTTGAACGATAATGCTAACCGCTGGACAACAAGGCAGTTTATACCTTATTAACCTACTGGTTGTTGACTAACTGTGTATAACATTTAATTCTAAAGGTGTTAGATAAAAAATATGGATGACAAATCAAAGTTTATCTTCTTTTCGCTTCTGCTCTTCTTGTCTTTCTTATCTCTAATACCACCATTCAAGTCTTTCATCTTTGATATATTGACAGTAGTGTAAATGATCACCACACTTCTAATCGTTCTTGACTTCGAACATTTGTTAAGTACACAGCAATATTTTCAAAGCTGTCTGAATGAGCAATACTTTAAATATATATGATATGACATACATATATACAAGTGTTTCAGGTTTCTTTTTAAGTATATTTTAAGTCTTAAAATATAAATAACTGGTCGTAAAATATGTTATAACAAAATAAAACAAGGAGAAATTAGCACTTTTGCGTTTTAAATAAAGCTGTATTTTTTTATAAGTATCTGACAATGTAAGAACCTTGTCAGACTGTGAATGCTTTTAGCGATAAAAGCTACTTTATAACCAAAGGCTTTTTCTTGCTGACATATTTTGAATGAATTTAGTGACAGTAGGACTTATTAAAGGCAGGAAAATGTAGACGCGAAGATTTAAATTAATGGTGTCAAAGAGTTTTCTTTCAGTCAAATCTTTGAGCACTCGAAATTACTTATGTGTGCTATTTGAGCTGAGTTTTCTGCACTCGACTTAAAGTGTTATAAAAAGACTTGTGGTGTAAAGTTAACTATCAGAATCAAGGAATATTTTAATTGGGAATTTCGGGTACTAAGATAAAACATCTCCAAAACAACTTTGATGCCAATTTAAATTCTTGTTCTTGAGAATAGCTTTTGCCAGTTTAGGTAGCATTAAAGTTGATTTTCATTTTAAGTTCATGGAACAGTCATTTTCTGGATGTGAGATTTAGGACTTGTACTTGACATAATAATGGGGCGAAGTATACAAATATGAAAGCAAAAAAAAATTAATTAAAAAGAACACCATCTGTTTTAGCTCTCCTTGCCTGTATGTTGGTTATCACGATGAAACTTAGCCAATGTTACTTGCTAATAGCGTAGCTTACTATTGATGAAAGTGTAACAAACAAAGAAATATTTGCATTAATAATTTGAGTTATGATAGTTAAACAAACGAAACAAGTCATCCAATATTTTGTTTTACGGGAAACTAAAAATTTCATCGTCTTACAGTTAGATGTTTTTGTCTTTTCATAGATAAAACTAGGAAAAGAAGGTACTTAAAAACATTGGTTAACAGCAATTTCCTCACACCGATGTTAAGGTGTGAGAGTTAAGATAAAAAGAAACATATCGACCGACATAAGCTTCAGGACACACGAGATAAGTATAAAGCTCGGTGCAATGAATTATAGAGGTAGGAGAGGGAGCCGAGATCGTTCCGTGCTTTCTGCTAAAAGAACTTTAAACCTAACAATAGCACACGAAGGCTTCGTTTTCAAACTTAAAACGGATTTAACAATACCATGTTGTGATGTGTATTTTTTTATTATTCTTGAAATCACCTGGTGGTTGTATTTACGCTATATTGAATGCCTTTTTTAGATGATTTCCTGTGAATAGAAAATATTATTTTGTTCTGAGAATCTCAATTTTGTCAAATTTGTGTATTTTAAATAAAATGTTGCTAAATGGTCACAAATAATTAATTCTGTAATAATAAATAAATTATATTTCTAAAGTCGTAAAGGTCATTTTACAATTGCATCGCGTTAAACCCATAATCATATCGTTTTATATAAATTTTGGCATCTAAACATTACTCCCACTTGGAAATTCAGGACATGTCAAATGCGAATTCATTAACACTAGTATAAACTTCCTAGATTGAGTTATTCTCCTACCTTTGAAATATTATCTGTTCATTGGTTTAATAATTGTCAAAGGTTCCCCCCCACGTTTTCTTAATTATTACTCGTAATAGTGGGTTAGTCTTTTACAACCACCAGACCTTTTTATAAAACCAAAAGTGTTATGAAACGTAATACCTGGAAGAAATCTGGTGTAAGGGAATTCTTGTTGCTTTTCATCAAGAGAGTGAGATTGCCGGCAACGGATTTGGACTCCAGTCATCTCAATCTCAAAAAAATGGTACTGCACTTTTGACTGGTGCGTTGCAGGCGTCTTTGGGCAGCAGTACTCACTCGCTATCGTTTGCCCGCTATATCACAAAAAAAAATATCTCACCTAGTCTATAACTGGTTTGTTGGCATGATGGCTAATGATCATGACTGCTAAATCTGTGATCGTGGGTACGATTCCCACCCAGAACAAATCTTTGTATGATGAACACAGCCATTTGAACTGTATCTGGTTGTAATTTGTCTATAATTTATGTATATATCTACATATATAATTATGTTTATCAGCAGTTTAGTTACTTCGGTATAGCCTTTGCTTAGTTTGGGATCAGATGGCCGAGTGTGAGATGAGTCATGATGATATTAATGATATTACGCAATACATCTACTCAACTGTTTTTGTTTTTTGTTTTAAAAAAGTTCTTACATTCTTAATTTTCCTTTCAACCGAGTTAAATGCTTGCATTTTCAGTTGAAAATTTCTTAAACTTATAACGGCTATTTGGATCATAAAATTAGCTGTAATAATTGTACAATTAGTGTTCTTGTGTGCCTTGCCGGAGTATTTATTTATTGTGCCGATGTTGTCCAGAAACAGATGATTTAATTCAATATTCCTCACTGCGAATATTGTCTATTGCATTGATTAAGCTAACTATGTACTAGCTTTTATACTCTATTAAGCTTTTACAAAATCGGCTCCAGAATAAATTGGACGCCTAAGTTAAATGATTGGACTTTTATTAATTTAGAGATATTAGTAATACTAAAGCGAAGGTTTGTATGTGTGTATTTATGTTTTTAACTTCTTTACGCTCTGGTTTGACACAATTTTAGTAACATTTAAGTGTATAGATAACTGATAATTTGGATTAAAACACACGCCACTTTTTATCCCAAAAAATACAGTTTCCCCGTCGAATGATCAAGAAATTGAAATATATGAAAAATGTTTTGCATTCCTATATCCTTTTGCTGGGCATATACTCCTTCCGAATTAGCCAATAGTAGGTAGATTGAAGACCTCTGGAATGTAAATGGAATAACTTGATGGAATAACTTGATGGATGCGATAAGTGAAAGAACGGGTCCTCTATAACTAATAATAATCTACTTAAAAATATCACCATTGTTTGTTCTGTGTCTGGGTGAAATATATGTGTAATGTATATACAGAAACGTACAAGTATACTCATACAAGCTCTACCTAGTTTTAGAATCAATCTGTCGTATGTGTGATGTCTTAGGTTATAATTATTATTTACAAAGGAAAATAAGCGAGATGAGGTACTGTAACGATGCTAATGACCAGAGAGCCTTTCAAATATAGACAATTGTGACGTCATTAGTTTCATTCCCAAGCTAAGTGACGTACGCGAATATCTATTGTACCCACGTCACGACCATAGATTCTTCTGACTTGCTCTCAGTAATGCTCAGTAGTTTTTGCTTATAAATAGGTCCTTTTTATGTATATACTAGGAATTTATGATATATATTTCACTGCTTTTGTTTTTGAATAACTGTTTGAAAAAAGAAGTGAGAAGTAAATAGAACTTGCGTGAAAGAAAATTAATATTCTAAAAAAATGTAATTATTTGGTAATTTTTATTCAAGGTCTATTCTGATCCATTGGGGAGCCTGTTAGGCTAGTGGTTAGTGATCTTAACTGCTGAGCTAGAGGTCGTGGATTCGATTTCCACCCGTGACAAATTTGTGATGAGCACGATCAATTGTTGTGTCTGGGTGTGATTTATGTGTAATATATATGGATTTAGAAGTGTATAAGTATGTTTATCAGCAGTTTGGTTACCATAGTAAATGCTTTGTCTAGTTTCGGATCAGATGACCGTGTTTAAGAGTTGTTTTTGGAAAAAATGCATTAAAAAATATTCTAAGGTAACCGTGTAGCATAAGGTGTATCGTGAACTTGTTTATCTCAACTGTAGAAAAACCTATTATTCCAACTAGCAACAATATCTTAAGAGGTGCTCATACATTTCATACAACACAAAGGTCTACATAGATCACCCGTTACGCGCCCACTTAATGTCTGAACGTTTTTCTTTTCAATTTACGACCCTACCACAGTTTACTACGGAGCTTCGTACAGAAATTCTCCAATTAATTGAGGAAAAATTCATTGCTTTTTCTGTGAGATGCGCATTATGGCCGTTATTTGGTAATTACGAACGTACTGATTAAATATTTTTGAGATATTTACAATCGAAAGGATTGTGGTGAAATTTTTATTTGCAACATTGATTTTATACTTTATTTGTTTATTTGTATTTTCTTATAAAACCATCCGGTTTGTTATAGGAAAATGTAATTATGTAATGTTTTTTTGACATCTAACACAACGCCGTCTAGTCTCAAACTAAGCAAATTATATAATTTATGTGTATAATAGTATACATATATATATAACACTTAAACTCTTAAACTTCTAAACAAATACCGGCAGATGGTATCGCAAACCTTTCATCTTACCCGAGAGTCGAGCGCAGCAGTCGCATACGCTACCACTGTGCCACCGAAGCAGTTTTCTTTGCATCTCAAGAAACTCAAATGCATTTCCACTCGTTAATTGCAACTTCAACCCCTTCTCCACCTCACAGAATTAAGTATGGACTCTCAACGAGAAGTTATATTGAATTTCCTTAAAATCACTTACACTACTACAAGCAACTCGGGTATAACAACATACAATACTAAGTTCCAGGTATAGAACAATTTATCGTCGCTTCATAACACTCATCTACAAAAGTCGTTTAAAAATATTAATCAACGAATCGTTACCGTAAAACACCAATTTTGAACTGCACGCAACGAGATACTTCAAAAAATATTGCTCATACATAAAACACAGCCAAATTATAGGGATCCCACCCCTTTGACAGGAAAAGTTATTACAGGCAGGTGCCGCATCCCATAACCAAAGACGTACCCTACCAAAGACGACACGAACCCTTAAGACAACCTTTATTAACTGCCCTGGAATCACTAGACCATCATCTGTCTCTGCCACACTTACAGAACGATACGCTTGATAATATCCTGTCCTTCTCTTTCTAAGGCTGTCATTAGATACTAAGCTCTCAATATGCTGCTTAAGTACCTCCCCTAATTGGGGGTGCATTAAACGCTTGTGCTCATATAAAATGATTTATGTCTAGTTCTACTTATAATAAGAGCCCAAGGGTCGCCAAGAAAGCTGAAGGCGACTGATTTCTCGAGGGTTTTGAGGTAATTTGAAGGAGGTCAGCTTAACGTGTGCAGAAGGTCGCATATTTACTTGGGACAATAAACCTTAACAAATAGTAGTAAATAATTGTTTGAATTCCTTTTATACGAAAACCATGTAATAGTATTTGAAATAATTAATTTTTATTGTAACATATCAAACGCATCTGATCTTTGCATTAGATACGTCACCATTAGAAGTGTGTAACAGGATTCTGAATTAAGAAAATCTGTCTCCTCAAAACTGAAGAGAGCATTTGATAACTTCTCAATAATATTATACTCGTAGATTAAAATCAATGTAGTAGGAAATTATTTAATATTTTAAACAGAGATTGTGTCTTTACTAATATTTTAAATATTAATGTAAGTTTTGTAACAAAATAACATTTCAAAACGACTAAAAGCAACTCTCATCCAAGAAAAATGACTGTCGGTTGCTTGATTTGAATCTTGGAATAACAAAACGCATTATAACGTGAACGAAATCACATACAAATAACTTCTAAATGATTCTGACCAGCGAATTATTATTTGACATATGCCTATGATTGTATTCTAAGATCTTCACAACTTTATGTTTCTCTCGCCGCCTTGACACGACCTCTCTCAAAATCCTAATAGTCGAGACTAATGGCCTCTCATTACACAGACATACAGGCCCTCACAGTTATTTTTAAACACCCTAATAGATTATAATGACGTTAATTCATTTTGTGTAAGCGTTCGTGACTGTTACTAATACGTTTAGGTTGTAAGATGATCGTGAAAAATTAACCTTTTTCTGAAGTATGTATTTTTTTAATTTACGTTTGGTTTTATATAATTTTTATTCATATTAAGATTGAATGTTTAAGTATGCTAATTGCGGGTATTTTCCAGAATTCGATATTCGACTGTTACTATTAAATTTATCGATATAAATCAATAAAATTGAAGTATCTGTTTGTAATTTCAATTTAGCTACTTTTAAATAAATACATATGAAAATATATAATAAATCAATCTTGAAAAAAATTGTTTGATTCTGCCTGTTTGTTGTGTACAATGTTTGAAACGGCTGTATAGATTTTGACGAAACTTTCGCTAGCAGATAACTGAAGTTATAAGAAGTAATTTAGGCTACTTTTGTTATTGAAAAAATAGTTACGCGAAAACAAAATTTAAACCAATGAAATAGTCAGCAATTGTCGATTCAAAAGCAACAAAAATTACGGGTAATGCCACGGTTCACAGCTAGTTAATATAGGTCTTACTTGTTATTAATAATACTAATGATCGTCATAAGCCACTATTGATTTCTTTTATTGTGGCTTGTTGGTTGATGATAAATGTCTACCGCCGGCCATGCAGTTTAAGAGACACAAGTGTGTTGCCGCCCGCAGTGTGGGGGGACACTATCCTCCCATTTCCCGTACGGAACTAAAGTGAGGGAAGATTTCGGCTATGGTAAACTCAATCAATTGACTGGTCAATTGGTTCTTGTAAGTTCATGTTGCTGATATAGCAATAGCAATTGACAGAAAATGTAAATAAATTATTTTATCAATACGGAATATTAACTGCCTCGTGTGTCTGGTGGTTTGCGTACACGACTGACGATCAAGAGGTCTTGGTTTCGATTCTCGGGTCGGCCCAAAAGTGTTATTGTGTTTTCTTTACCAGAAATGTCTAATAATAGCCCAGAGTCGGGCAGTTGGCAGTGTTTTACGACCGTGCCTTAGAGAACACGTTAAGCTTCCGGTCTCAGTTTTCCTGAACATCTATGGTAATCATTATTGGGAAGACAGTATCCGTAAATACACTGACAACTTTTTTTTAACTGGTGGAAACACCCTCGGGCCGTCATCCCACCGGGGTTTGCGGCAGGGTGGTGTGTTGGAATCGGACCAACAAAAACCACACGGTGTGCTCTGCGCTTGAGACAGGAGGAATCCGGGAACAGCTGTTATTACGGCCGCTGGACCAAATATACTGACAACTAATTCAACCTTCAAATTAAGGTCCCTGTCCGATGCCTGTCGCCCTGTGGATAAACCGATTGTACCGATAGCCGACTTGCAATAACATTGGGAAAAATAAAGGCTAGGAACATGATTATCAATATTTTATATTAATTTTGTTAGCAGCATACCAAGTTCAAGGGATTCGATTAGGTTTACGCCAATCTTTTATTCCTAAAAAAGGTAAACCCGAGAGATAACTAGACTATTAAAATCGTAACTAACGCAAATATAGACTAGTTAAAACTAGATAAATATTTTAATATAATCTAATATTAATTTAATAGATCTAACCTTTAAATTTTAGTCTTAAATGTTCTGTTTCATTTCAGGTAAGTCATCTTGTAAACATCCCTGCGTAGGTGTAAAAGGAAATTACGGAAAATTTTAACGTATGTATGTATTTTGAACATTAATAGTATGAAATTTAAGTTACTTAAGTTATAAATAGCAAGTGACTATATAGCTAACTATAAAAACTTGCTAGATGTGGTTTACCCGAGTCTTTTGCAAAAGAAATGTGTAGAAACAACATGATATTTTCATCGGTTTGATACCTAACACTCTTTACTTACTTTTATATCATCAAAAAGTCTAAATACATTCAGATTGACAAGATTACATCCTACTCATATTCCGATAGAAACTATCTATGTATAAAATTTTATAGAAATTCGTCTAGCCTTTACAGCGTAAAGAATTGTCAAACAAACTAAGATGCTACGTACACCTACACATTTGTTATGTCAACATCATTATGTGCTAGGACGAAAATTAGTTAAAATTTAATACTAAGAAATATAAATGAATTATGGATTGTAAAGCAAACATAACTTTAGTTTTCCTAAATACGAGTACATGTGTACCGTGATTCAAGGACGTTTTCAATTGGTTTCGTTGGAATATTCTGCGCCTAAATAAAATAAATTTAGTCTTATTTATGCAGTAAAGAGCTTAAATTCAACAAGATAGTAAATTGTTTTTAACTGAAAATAAGGATAAAATTAATCAATATTTTCTGCAACATATTTCACAAAGCAATCTAGATGTAAACTGAGCAGAGCTGATCGTAATTTACTATAGTACCTTCAGGATTAGGAGGTGAGAGTCTTTAAGACATGTATGTCTAAAACCTATAACTAATAATGTAATTTCATTTATTTTTACTTACTTACTTCGTTGGTTCAACGACTCAAAGCATCTTGGTCTTCGACACGAGAGAACGCTACTCCATTCGATCTTGAGCTGCCTTGAATTGTCGGTTTGAATTTCTCCAAGTTCCGTTGCCACTATAACGTTCCATCTATATCTGGGGCGTCAACTGAACGTCGCCTAGTGGGTCGACCCAGATGCTTTAATTGTCAATCTTCTACATTCTTCTTTCGACTTGGCTAAACCAACGAAGTCCTTGTGCTTATACTTGGCCAATCAAATCTACACAAGTAAATTTTAAACATAGTAACTACATATTAGATAAATCTATGAGCTGTATCTTATTACGGGATGACAGACGAGTCTTGATTCAAGACAGGACTTATGGACTTATGACAGCAGCTTTTCCAGAGCTTTTCTTGGTATTTTACCAGATGACTCTTGTTGATACAATAGTTAAAATTGTATGAGTATGAATAGTATTAAAGAAAAAGAGACATCAAAACATAAAATAATAAGTAATTAGTAGTGAATTTCAGCTTGATTTTAACCGACTCAGCTAATCAATAACCCTGTACTCTTAGGTCTCTCTCTCTCTCTCCACAGAGTCACGATAACAATATTAAATTCATAAAATAGGTAAATCCTTTTGATTAGATAAAAGTTCATACATATATCTACATAGTCACAAATTTATACCCCAAAGAAGTTAGCTAAAGCATGTTAAACACCCACGTTTTGCCAACTTTAATTTAGTCTCATCTACGCGGACCAAAAATTCACTGAGCAAGTTTCCTCTTAATGGTGGCTGATAAAGGTAATGATAGAAAATAATGTTTCTTATATGAATGGAAGGAATGTCGCTTGAACATATCTTGATTTATAACTTTAACTGGCTGTCTTCGAGAGCTCCCTAAGTCTGTAACGACATGACGTCATTTTGTTCATTCAAATTCAGATTTTTACAATCACGTAATATTTAGATTTGTGTACCTGGATTGTACAATGTCCTCAATTATTACAATCTTTAATAGTCAACTGCTGGATATAGGACTCTTTAGAACGGTGGTTTTGGCTTACTTTATTACGCTGACAAGATGGGTTGATACAGGGTTTGTTTCAAGTTTTCCTTTTCTTAGCATTGATGTTGTCCTGCATAGTTTGCTGCCTTAGTCGCTTCTCACGATATCCATGAGATGAATTGGGGTTGTGATACTCTGTAATCTTCTGGATGTCGTAATAACAGCTGTTCCCGAATCCCTCCTATGTTAGGCGCAGAGTGGCACGCCGTGTGGTTTTAGACGGTCCGATTCAGACACACCACCCCGCCGTAAACCCCGGTGGGGTGACGCCCCGAGAGGATTTCCACACGTTAAAAAAAAAAAACTGTAATCTTACTCTATCTATTAGCTTTTTTAACGGCATGCAGCCGAAACAAAAACACTTACACCTAGCCATAGAACAAATAATCGTATTTAACACACAATTATTACTTCTGGGTAAAACTCGAACCCACGATCTCTGACTTAATAGATCACTAACCAGTACACCAATAGGCCAGTCAATAAGTTCGACACAGCATAAGACATAAGTATTCTTAGTAAAAATGCTAGTAATCCTAGTGTCTATAGGACCTTCATTTCTAATTTACTCAAATACCAACAAAATTAAGATAACACTGAACCAAAATCCTTATTTCCAACAATCCACCTTCATGTAAGCCCACGTTCATAAACGTACAACACTTTTTCTTCTCACCTTTAATTAGTATGGAGATTCGTATGAATATTCGCCGCAAAAAGGTCTCAGCTATCTAAGATCTGTGCTATACGATCCCCGCCCCACGGCGACGCCCGCGATCTTTGTGTTAAACACCGTCAGTCACTTCAACACCTTCCCGCGACTTTTTATTATAAACATTTTTACATTTATGTAAGAAGAAATAGAGAAGGCATGAGTTATATTCCCTTTTATATATTGATGCAGTTTTATACACTCTTCAAATGTCTGTACCTCATATGGGGTGGTGATGAAATAAAATAGTTTACGGACCATCTGTTTAGGTGTAAAGGGGCAAGCAGACCTGTGGACATCTGCAGAGTTACAAAATCCCAGCATCAGGCTGATGGAGTGTTAAAAAGAGAGACGTTTAAAAAAAATAATATGATTTTTATTTATGATTTGAATCATCAGATTTTTTAATGTTTTTGAGTATATAAAACTTTTGACACATATTTTTCTTTATAATCTAAGGGTTGCCTTTCAAGCGTCAGAATGTTTACATTTATTGCAATGATTGCAAAGATGTTTATAATTATTTATTAAATTTGTTGATAAAGATGTTAACAAAACAATAGTTTCACCTTAAACTGATACAGAGAGAAAAGGGCAATGATTATAGTATATGCCGCATCCAAGAAACATTACCTCACCACCCCTTAAGGGGTGTGTGTGCAATTTAAGAGATAAGATCAAACCGAGACGTTGCTTTAAATTATTCAAATAAAACCCCGCAACGATATCTGTGATTGTAAATTTTGGTACATCTGTGTACGTACACTTGAGGCCGTGTTAAGTGGAGCCCTCTTGAGTTATATTCTGGTTTGATTTGATTGAGGGTGCAATGTGTTTTTCTTATATGTTATGTTAAGGGGAAAGTTGTTGTAACGAGTAGATTCGGCACATATTTAAGAGCTTTGTGATATTTCATGTTTAAGTTAAGCAGTAACTGATTTCTCAACGGAGTTAAGACTTAACGGGTTATGTTTTTAGTTAATCGTATACGAAGTTCCGTTTCTACTGTGACTACTTCTTTTTTAAAGACAAGAAGGTCAAATTGAAAATCACAATAGTAGACGCAATTTAGTTAAGTCTGTTTAGTTAAATATGTTTGTATCTGGGTGTGAATGTATGTGTGCGCGGGTGTGTGATGTGTGTTTGTATAAGTAGTATAAGTACCCGTTCTTGACGACAGCTGGCGTTAGTGAATTTGACATTACCATCGTGTACTGTATTCTATTTCATGTCATTAAACTTAATTTGAGATTATTTTATGTTGAAGTCTGGTGTATCTTGATAAAATGGAAAAAGACCAAAACCAATCTGTAATTCGTTTTTTTTTTATTTTTGGACGGAAAAACATACTTTCATCGCATGTTTCTCAAGTCAAGTTGGATAATGTTTACGGGAACCCTTCTTCGTCCATGCTAACTGTTAGATATAGCTCTAAGCGTGGTCGTACAAATGTTTTTAACAAGAAGAGGCGAAGACGCTCGATGACGACGCGCGATGAGTGGCACGATTGCTAACACTGGACAACAAGCGGTTACAAGTATTAACGTCGAAAGAGTGTTAAGACTGTTCTAAACAAAATCTACAGCAGTTTTACGACGAGTTCTCATCGTTGATGAAACCAGGATACATTACTACACACTAGAGACTAAAACACAGTCTAGGCAATGGATTTTTCCGGGTAAATCTACTCTAAAGAAGGCGGAGACAGTACAGTCAGCAGGAAAAGTTATGGCGATGATATTTTGGGATTCTAAAGGAATGATCCTGATCGACTATTTACAGAAAAGATGACCGATTACAGGACAATACTACCGTGAATTATTAATTAATAGATTAGAATAGAAACGTTAAAAAGCTGTTGTTTCATCATGACAAATGCATTCATCTTTGACTGTGACGCAAAAATTGCAGGACCAGCGCTACAAATTACTGCTGCTCCCATCTTGCAGAGTTTAATGCAGACCTTCTTAACAAACTAGACCGACTTCTCAATAGCTGCATTCGATACATTTTTAATCTTCGAAAGTATGATCATGTGTCTGCTTTACGTTCCCAATTAAAATGGTTACCTATTCGCCAGCGCCGCAATCTGCGAGCACTAACTGCGCTATTCTCATTTCTCAACTCACCGTTTTCACCTACATATCTGACTCCGTACCTCCGTTATCTATCCTCTAACCACGACAGAAACCTTCGCTCAGAAAATAATCTGCTTCTCTTATGTCCCTCTCACAACTCTGATTTCGTGAACTCTTCGTTCTTTGTTCAGGCAGTACTACTCTGGAATGCGCTCCCGCTCGAAGTCAGGATGTCCACAAACCGTTTTACATTCAAAAAGAATGTACACAATCTCCTTTTTAACGAGATTGAAGAATCGTCTTATCGATAGTTGGCTCAGCTTACAGTCAAGTTATCATAGTGTACGAATATAATCTAAATGTGTGTGTATGTGTATATTTATGTATATATGTGTATATTTATATGTGTATTTATAACGTATGTATTGTATGTGTTCATGTATGTATACGTACTCATGTATTATATATCTTAATTGTCAATATAACCGCTGTGCACCTCCCTTACAATATTTCTATACCACCTTAAGGTTGACTGGAAGAGAATGCCTTGGGCATTAAGTCCGCCGCTGTACAAAGTGCATAAAGTGTAAATAAAATAAAAAATAAAAAATAAAAAAATAATTTTCCTTTTTTGAAGTTTTAAAAAATGAGAGAAACGTTGGTAAATGTGAATCAGCCTAAAAGAACACTATAAATTTATCAAATAATGGAAAAAAATTACGTCTTCATTTCTAACACGGTAGTTATTGAACAACCCACATAGATTACTATCTAGTCTTTTATCAATAAATCTTAATTGAAAAGTAATTGAGGCTACGAATCTTTAATGAGCATCCCACCATTTAAGACATTCAGAATAACAACAAGTCAACAATTTATTAGGTATCTAGCCCAATAAATGTTAAACTAAGTCGAGAACTCATTACGCCCACAGTTTGACTACATTTTTACCAGCAAAATAACGAATGTGAGCTTGTTGCCGTGTTACAGAAATTGTTGAATATATTTTCATTAATTGACTATTAAAGTATTTCACGTGTTACATTGGATACAGTTAGGGTATATGTGGACGTAATAAAATCATTTTTTATGTCTATAGCACGACCTCTTATTTCTTTACAACATAAAATTTTTACTATTTAAATATTTACATGTCGTCTCTCGCGTTGAGATAAATCGGAATGTATTTAAAGAAATATATATGTAACATTTGCGTATAATGTATATAAAATAACATTCTATTTTATTATATCTAAAAATTCAATCTATTTCACTAGAATACCACATTTTAACACAATTGATATTTGTTTGTACTAATATTTATTTTGTTTCTTAAAAATTAATTAACGGAAATTGGGTGCGGTTATTAAAAAAAACTCTAGATATAACCAAATATAATACATATTGATCATGTATTCCTAGGCTATAGTTTTTACTACATGAGTGTGTGATTTGAAAAATTAATAAGTATATGATACAAATAAAAAGTAACTAAAATACCACGACATAAAATCACACTCCAGTAAAAACTTGTTGAAGACGCAGACTAAGTTACATCTTCAAGTTTATTGTAGTTGAGATAAAAATGAAGAAATACACGTTCACTATTCCCTTGAAAGTTAAATAAAGCAATGAAGAAATTGTAATTTATAAACTAAATGATTTTCTGGAATTGGAAACCTTTGAAAGAAATTTATATGATAGCGCGACCTTTTTTTAATGTTAATGTATATAAATTGCTGAGGATAAATATAGAAAAATAAAGTATTAGACGTTGTTAAACTTATGCAAGTACTTAATTTTCACACAGCCAGTCAAAACCCTATTTTAACTTAAATTTAATATAACTTCTTAAACAAAACGTTATGCAGTACCGTAAAAACACTCGGCTAAAACAGTCTTTGTATTATTTACTTTACTAAAGACTGTTTAGACATTCTCAATATTAACTTAGTTATATTAATTCAAATAGAACATATACATTTATATAGACTAGTTTCTGCCGATAGAGCATTACCTACGGATAAACGCATAATCTCACCGATCTAAATCTCGCATCAGTTCAGTGGGCATAAGCGACACGTCTCAACACGCATTGAGCGATTACTCGGCGTCTTTCCGTATCCTGGGTATATTGTGTTTGCATTGAAGAGAAAGGAAGAATAAATCTAATGCAAAAAATACTGTATATAATAGATAATAGAATCTTTGGAGAGATTTTAAAACCGGTATTAAAACTTCGGCACGAAACGCAAATACGAGCACTATCGAATCAAAGTGTAAGCTCAATTAGCACAGAACTTTTTGAATTTTTAAATAGTACGCCAACCAGTTTAACATTTTAATATTTATAGACTACATTTCTAAAGAAAAATAAAAAACTTATATCGGTTTTTTTTTTAATTTCGTCCCACAGGAAAGCAATTACTTTACTCAGTATTAGTATAGAAAGAAGTGATGTTTTTATGTCCGCAAGTGTAAGTAGGTCTCCGTAATACAAAGGGGCGTGCTTGACATCACCTGTTTTGTATACCGTTAGTACACGTATTTCGGTACACATAACAGCATCTCTGACGTATCACTTATGAGGAATCAGGTAAAAAAATAGCCGGTATTTTTCGTATGAAACCAGTGTACGATTAAATTTGTTATCTGTTTGGTCTATTTTTGTGGAATTGTGTTTTTTGTTTTTATGTTTATCTATTTTTTTTGTATTTTTCTATTAATGGCTGCCATACCTTTGTACAATGATGTTCGTTGTAAATTATATAATATTCGCATAGGTGTATAGAGTTCACACAAAGAACTTAGAACAACAAGTCAACTTCACCTGCAAGAGGTGAACCTGCTGACTGTCGGACGAGGCTTTAGCAAACAAAACACCTCGATTAACGGCAAGAGATTCGCCCCTTATTACGTGGTACCAAAACACAAGCGAAAAGTGGGCGTTTTTATGTGTATAAATAACGTTACAGAAAGTTGTTGTCAAGAAATAATTGTCTTGGCAACAATTTTTTGTTACTACAAATAATGAAAATTTGTTCTAATTAACAGATACAACTCTGATTTTGATAGATTCTATCCAGAGCTGAACTTAGACAGCACTAGAGAAAATGAAAAGAACTAAATTCATTACCAGCGCACGTGCTTCCCTCCCACTACGATCCCGGGTCCTTTAAGCGGGGCGTGAAAAAGCATCTCACTAGGCCGCCATAACGTGGGTCGTATACTGCATTGTCTTCATTCGCAGTGCGTACGGCGACCACCGCTCTTGGATTCTATTCATGCTTTCCATCAGGTAGAATAGAGTCACTTTGGTAGGTTTTTTAAAAAAAAAACTAGCCAAATACATCCTGGTTTATAACAGGTTTACTGACGGGTATCCGCAGGTTACTACACCCCGAAGGAGTGTTACCAACTAGTTTAGTCTATTTACGTAATTGAGAACGAGCGTACCGTTACCTTCTGCGAAGACGTAATTTCGCGGAAGGAAGCAGCGGAGAAGGCCCGGGAGGACGACCTCCACTCGGACCCAATTCGCCGCCGGCGAATCGGGTGGCGGACCATATCAAAGAGGCTATAGGTTACAATAACATAACGCTATAACTTATAGGTGCTCGTAATCAACGAAACATGTGACAAAAGCTGCAAAAATTATTTCTTTTGAGACGCAGACATTTTTACGGGGGTTAACTTAAGATATAATTTATATGCGGCGGAGGCGCGCGTATCAGCGCTTCATGCCGCCTTGAGTGTGGCCGCGGGTGGATGGGACGAGTTTTCCACTCCATCCGTTACAATAGACCAGCCGCGAGGAGACGACGTCCGCGTGTGCCGTACGTCGCCTAAAATAGAGAGTTTACCCGTAGCGTAGATGGTGCCCACGGTTGCGGGTAGGCGCTAGGAGGGATTTGGATGTCGTAATAGCAGCTGTTCCCGGATCCCTCCTATATCTGGCGCAGCGTGGCACACCGTGTGGTTTTAGTCGGTCTGATTTTGACACACCACTCGGCACCCCACCGTAAACCCCGGTGGAGTGACGGCCCGAGGGAGTTTCCACAGGTAAAAAAAAAAGCGTTAGATGAAAAAATTGAGATTATTGAAAGGCAAGGTAGATCAGAAGGTAAGGCAATAGTAGTAAAGGAAAATTACTTAAATTTGTTGGATAGCAGTAGCTCGAGTTAGTTAGATTTTCAATTAGGCGTTGCCGGAAAGTACATACAGGTACACGTTATGAAGATGCGATTCCACAATACCACAATTGCCACAGCCTAATATTGCTACTTTAGAGAGCGACACAGTGGAGGTAGTTTGGATTGAATATGCTTAATTTCAACACTTTGACTTCAGTTTGTTACATAAGCTAACCGTAACCGATAGCTCAATACCTTTTAATAGGTATCAGATTGTGGATGTGCATTGGACTGTATAGTTCGCCGAATTACCTTAAGCAGTGGTAGGTGGATTAGTATAGACCTACTGTTTTTTCTTTATATTCATAAGTACAAAATTAATTATACAGAAGAAGAAGAATAAACTTGGTAACCAGATTTTATTTTTGTGCAAGTGTAGATTATGCATATATTATCGTAGTGTTGTGATAAAAATAGTATAATCGATTCGTAAAAGAAAGTTCTTCAGGTAAGTATGGGTAATGATTGCGGGTTCGTACTACACTATGAACTCGCTTCTTTTTATAAAGCTATTAAGAAAAATAGCAAATAATGTAGCTTTAAGTAATATTGATAATAATAAGCTTTTAAGGAGCAGTGATATAATTTGCCGACTCTGGATCTGACCTGTCCTTTTTTGACATTCAAATTCTACATTTTAAAATTGAAAGGCTTAAGCATTTCCTAAACCTATCCAACCTGACACTACAATCACACTGAAACATCTCCGTATTTATGTTAGGTATATCCGCAGTAAGCTTTCGTCACTGTAGCCACTAAACGGCATTAACTAAGTTTGGTCCAGTCCAGTGGGCATTTGTGCAGTTAGTTGTTAGCTATAGACATCATCACCAATACGTACGCTCTTGCTGACTTGCACTTACCGCCTGAGATTTGTGGCTCTATTTTGTTATCCGTGTGATGACAGATTTGGAAAATAGTGTCATCATTCATATTTATCCCGTGGATGGTGACTAAGGCAGCAAATTATGCAGGACAATATAATTGCAAAGAGAAAAAAAAATTTAAAAAAATCGTTTACTGGGGCAAAACTTCTTTTCTCAAGAGTGGGCTGTTAAAGGCTGTTGATGATGTATTACAAAACATGGAACGAAATTGTATGAATAGCAATAATTTGTGGCTCTATTTAGTTACAAACTTTCTTCCTCTCCAGGCAAAACCAAGACCACGCTACCAACCCACGTGTTTTCCTCCCACTATGACCCCGAGTTCTAAAAGCAGAGCGTGACAAAGCATCTCACTAGGTCGCTATAACGTGGATCACAATACTGCCTTGTCTGCATTCGTAATGATTATGGTGACCACCATTCTTGAGTTCTATTCATGCTTTCCATCAATTAGAGTAAAGTCACTTTGGAAGGCACTAAATAAACAAAAACTGGTTAACACCAGTTTTCTATGAAGTCTTTATATCACTCCTAGCATGGCTCTATCACGATGGTAAATTTGTTGGCACTAAAGAGCTCATCGAAACGACTGAAAAAGCATATGACTCATAATGAATAACCGATATTATTAACGTAACATAATTAATCCCTGAAGTCGATGACACGTCTCACTAACAAGGTCGTTCTCCAAATCGCCGCAGTCTTGGCGTGATTAGGCCATGAATTAGGCTCAAACGAACACTCCCAAGTGTAAATTAATTACTCTGAAGAACTGAAGGTGAATTCTAGTTAAGTTTCTTATTTTGTTTGTATTAGAAGTTCGTTAGCAAATCATTGGGCTGTATCCACTTGAGATAGTATATTATTAAACAAAACGTTGTTGATTACTTAATCTTTTTATTTCAAGAATGATTTTTTTTAATATTTTTGAAATAAAAAGAGAAATCTGCTTTCGTACTCTAGAAAGGCGGAACTCAACGACCCCGTGCCACAAAGGCATCACTTATAACTAAGTCAATCAGTAAACACATCTTGGAAATAAATTTTGACCCTCTTCTAATACATTTGTATATACATATATGATAGTTCTCTAATTTAGCATCTCGGAACTAATCTGATGCTAGAAGAAACAAGTAGATGGTGGGAGTGTTCAATGTCCACTAGTTAAAATTTAGAGTTTGGTCTAATACGTTACAAACTGTATATATTTATAAGGAATATCGTAAATTTAATTTACTCTGTATCACCCATTGAGCTATACAAAGCAGTCACCTTTTTCATTAAACCCAAATAAATGCAAAACCCTCTTTTAGATATCTTCGCAAAGAAATGGGCCAATTGCCTTTTTATTCGGTAACTACAAGAGCTCAGCACGATTTGTTCTCGTATCTGAATACAATGTATATTTAGCACATGCAAATCCTACCGGATTTCTTCTACAAATGTTTTAACTTTGCATTTTAACAGTAAACTTGTCTTCGCTGTGCGATTATTGCATGTATCGACTAGAGACCTATGGTGACTGATAAATAGCAATGTGCAAATATATTTTTTCTGAGTTTCTGTGTTTTTTTTTGTTAAATACATATATATTTACAAAATAAAGGATATATGTATTTATATCAGTTGTTTAGTGCCCTTAGTACAAGCTCTGTTTAGTTTGGGCTTAGATGACGTTGTGTGCCAGATGTCCGAAATGTTTGTTATGTATAATACATCATTTGCGGCAATTAGCGATTATCTAAAACGACTTTCTAAAAAGAAGTGCCTTTGAGTTTTCTTTGCAGTGTTACAAAGTTATAGTAAAAGTGATGTATAAGTTCAATATAAATTGGAATATTTGTTGCAGTATAGTTTTAATTTTGTTATTATATTCAACGTAAACTATTAAAATAACTAATCATTTAAATCTACGCACGCACAATCTAAGGTAAAAAGAATAGATTTTTGTTAATAATAGTCAAAAGACTTAAAAAGCTACAGAAAAAATGCAATTCATGTGTATATTTGTATCTGTTATATTGTCCGTGTGTCGACGGATTAAGAATACATAGTGTTACCACCTCTATTGATCCCGTGGGTGTCGTAAAAGGCGACTAAGGGAACAAAGTACACAACACAACATCATTACAAAGAGAAGGAAAACTTGGAACAAACCCTATTCCAACTCGTCTGGTCAGCGTGGTATAGTAAGCCAAAACCTCCTTGCTAAGGAGAGGCCTATGTCCAGCAGTGGACTGTAAAAGGCTATTGGTGATGATGATATGTATCCGTATTAAATATTGTGTAATATGTACGATCAACGGTTTTGTGTATGTGTGTGTGTATCACTAGTTTGTTTATCATACTACAAGTTCAGTCTTGTTTGAGATCAAACGGACGTGTATAAGGTATGTCAATGTATTATAAAATCTTCATATAGTATGCACTCTAATTCTATAAAATTCATTACAATATAACATCGTAGAATGCTGTTAATTGCTGCAGAAAATTGTTTAGATTCTCTATAAGTACAATCATAAAAGAATTATAAAAGAATCTGCTATCTACATAAATAAATAAAAAATAAATATTTCTGACATTTGACATACAACGTCATCTTATTTCAAACTAAGCAGCTTGTGCTATGATAACTAGACTGACTGATAGAATATTTATGTACTTTTTTTTTGTGGAAATACATACATACATATTATACATAGAAAACACCCAAACTACGAAACAAATAATTGCAGATCATACAAACATTTGGTCCGACCCAGGAATCGAATATGAGACCTCAAGCACAACAGTCGTTTGGAATATCATCAGCATTTCAACAGCCTTTTTACTCTACACTGCTAGACATAGCCCTCTCTTTTCATTTCTTAATTCTGTCTTAACTGCTGTATTTATGTATTAAAAAACGACCTAATTCTAACTCCGTACTCGAATTCTAAAATGCACATTCATAGTTCTAATGTAAATTAAAAAATACGAGTATGACTAACTAGCGAACAATACATGTTCAAATAATAAAACTCGCTTATTATGGTTAACTCGGTGCAAGCCACCTTTGCGCTGAATAATGAGCTCAACGTCATAATCTAACTAGAAATGTAGCCCCAAAACGCATTATAACTTAATCACACATTTCCTGAGAGTGACAGACCTTTTGTATTTAGTTTCTACGTATCTGGGAAGCGTTTAATACTTTCATGCTTCAGGCTTTATACAAAAGAGAATTGTGAGGTACAATCATTTTATCTTACGAGGATTTTAGCTAAGGGTTTGACCATTATATAATAATAAAATATATTAAATATAAAATTTTCTTTTTTAGGTATTCGTTTATCAAAATAAAAAAGAAACCTTATTGTTCATTTTGTTGACTGTCTCTTTATTTTCTGTGTGTCTTTCGTTATTCTCAAGTACGCGTGGAGGTTCTCAGTTTTAACATGAAATCAATGTAATCAAAAGACGTGGCCCAAAGATTTCAATCTGCCTTTCTTGACAATGGGTTAGACTTTACGTATGTATGTACATGTATTTTAACCAAATTGAACGAAAGAAAACTAGTATTCTATAAATATTCTGTGATAAAATTTCTTCATAAACTTACAGTGATATATACGCGTGTACACAAGGGTGGCGGTAGCACTTACTACCAGATGACGCACCTACTTGTTTACCCCCTAAGGATAACAATGAAATAGGATACCAGAAGATAACATCACTCCAGATATATAACAAAGAAGTACGGTTCAGAAACAATCTGCAGAACACCACAACTAAACAACTAACATAGGTTATTCTACCACGGTTTTGAGATAATTGCCACATTAAAAAAAGAGACTCCATTCACTTAATTGTTGGATTTGGCAACGGAGGATAAGGCGACGGCGATTAAATGGTGTTTTTTTATTATGATCTGTGTAATTTAATTACAAAATAATAGGTAAAGAAATACTGCACAAAATTCTATTAAAACCAATAATTCAAGAAAAATATCAATTTTGACCAGTATTTACTTTCTTCGTATTAACATTGTTTAAAAACATCAATGTTTTTAATTGCTCAACACTGTAAAGTACTCTAAAAGGATTTTTTACAATTTCTTTGATGACGAACTAAATTACTGAACTGAGTTGAATTTTCATGTTTTATTCCCGAAAAAGGATGTCTCAATTTTTCGCCTTAATATTGTACTACTTTTCCTCTACCACACGTTGTTTATAAAACTAAGGCTTTACTTTATATAAGAAGAACCGAGGGTCACGGATAAATTTTATATGAAGGGGTAAAGTAATGATCGTTGACCAAATGGGACACTGTCATTGAGGTTAGGGGTAAATGCGGGATTTTGTGATGTAACTGTAGATATATAGCTCTTATTTTAGAAAATTGAGAAAAAATGTATGATTTTAAATTGACCGCAGATTTTGCTAACGAATGTTATTCTTGAAGAATTTATTTACTATTGGGTACAATGAAATACCTAACTGAAATTGAAATGTACTAGTGTTAAAATTACTAAAGTAAGTTTATACTAAAGTAAAATTTTTACTAGGTAGTAGAACCAAGCTGATTTCAGCACGAGCGGGTCGGTTCGACCGGGGCAGTACTACCCTCCCACAGAAGACCAACCTAAAGCGCCAGCATCCTTATTGTCGTGTTTCGTTGGTGAGTGTGAGACCGGAGGCCCATCGATGCAGGGGTGACAGTTATCGTGGTAACTGTGTAAGCCTTACACTGTCACGGTGACTGTCATGGCTTTTACGTCCCTAAGCGTAGAGTAAAAAGCATCTCACAAGGCCACCATGGTGTTGGTCGCCATACTGCATTGTCTGCATTTGCAGTGAGTATGATGACCACAACTCTTGGATTCTATTCATACTTTCCATTAGGCAGAGTAGAGTCACTTTGGCAGGCTCTTAATATAGAAAAAAAAAATCTTGTCTTCAGTTTGATGATAAACCTCCTCCAACAGCTTTTAACAGTACACTGCTGGGCATAAGCCTCTGTTTCGAAAGGTGATTTCGGCCTACTATACGACGCTGGCAAGATGGATTGTTATAGAATTTTCCTTCTTTTTGCAGTGCAGCATAAAATTTTAGAATTAGTTTAGTAGAAATTACTTACAGACTTTCTCAGACCTTGCAAGAGATCAAAGCTTATCAGGTTATTTTCTTAGTGTTCTTTGAAGCTCATCTTCATTGAGTCCAACAATCGTGTGTGATACTCCTGTCGTTTTAAGTGCTGCCAACCAAATGGTAGAAAATGTGATTCGTTGGTGAGTGCGAGACCAAAGACCTGTTGATATAGGGGTGACAGTGTTCATTGTTACTAAGACAAGGATTAGAGATAAATGCTATTGCGTTCGTTTTTCCTTTTGAAGTAAGTAAAAACACATTATTTTCTTACACAAATAAATTTTACTACACAACCCTAAATATTACTGTTCATAAGTTATTTAATAACAAATATTTCATATCAATCACCGAAACCCGAATCAACCAAAACTTCGAATAACACCGATGTTGGTTTTCATTACACGTAACGACGTCATCTGACCAATATAATTTGAGCTCAGGGTCTACGTCACTTCCTATTGTGGTCAGTGACGTCACGACGGCTAGACGAGTTTGATAACTTCCGCCAAGTTAGCTAAATGTGTTACTGGGGGTTAGGAAAGTTTGTTGGTTTAGTGTGAGGAAAGTTATTCTGCTATGATAGGTTGGTCCTATTCTCACCTCGATTAAGTTGATTTGTTTATTTTCGTCCTTTATTGTATTTAAATACGAAAGTTCTTAATAATACCTATTTTTACGCTTTAAATAAATAATAATAATAATAATTCTTTATTGAACCAAAGGATGCATACAATTTAATTGCAAGCCGTGATTCCCAAACTAGCGTGAACTGTATGTTGGGAAAAAAGTAAAATAAAAATAAAACTAATATTTTTCCTCCGATGACGCTGTAGTTAAAGTGACTCTCTTGTTGACTATATAATCTGTGGATTACTTTTATGTTTGTCAACCTAAAACCTAATATTATAACTGGTTCCCTTGTCGACTTCACAGTTAGCTATCAGACTGTTTCTTTTTTCTTCTTTACAATTTTTTACTGCGCTGTGTTGTGGGTTCAAATCTCACATGGGACAATACTTTAATCCACAAATTGTTGTTTCGAGCCTGGGTGTTCTTTGTACCCGTTTCATGTATGTTCGTAAAGTACCCCCCATGACACAGAATTTACTCCTAATTTCATTTTTCTAATCAAGTCTTATATTTTCTATAAATATTAATGTTTTTTAATGTTGAAGTCAAGCCATAGGTATTTACTGTCCATCCAACAAAGTAAACATTAAAACAGTGCATTATGGTGAAATTTACACCATCACGAGATCTCTTAGTTTTATTTTATAAGCTTCAATAAGGAAAATTCCCGCCTTGCAGAAGGGAACTGCCATGAAAGAGAGTGATTGGAATAATGCCTCACTTTTTCCAGAATGAGTTCCATTCCATGTTTTACGTGTTTTTGTTTTTTTCCTGATGGTGTGTGTACTTTGTATCCATTTATTCTGTGCATATTTCTTTAAAAATAATAACGCAATGTTTGTTTTATGAGTTATGTTGGTTAAAAAAAATTTTGAAGTATTTTGTTGGTGCTTCTTATGGAGGGATAAACTGCTTCGTTACGTAACGCGTTACAACGCCAGTCTGTCTGGCTTCCCTTTCTCTCATACATACGGCAGTGACACGTATTTCAGACAGACGCTTCTCTCTCTAAATAACCTTTCTTTACATTATCATATTAATATACTCGTACATTAAATTTTAGTAATAACCTAAGCTTTTCTCAAAGTAAACTATTCCAGTATTAAATTTAGATAAGTTTAAGTTATCATTTCTATTATTAGAGTTCTAATGTTAGAGGTATTATTAATTCTAGTGTGTATGATGGTTATGTATCATGTGTATTTTATATAATATATAGTCTATTTCTTTTAACAAAAAGCAAATCAAAATACACATATTAAACGCGGCGTGAAAAAGTATCACTAGGCCGCTAAAGCGTGGGTCACCATACTGCGTTGTCTTCATTCACAGTGAGTATGACGACCACCACTCTTGGATTCTATTCATGCTTTCCATCAGACAGAGTGGAGTCACTTTGGTAGGATTCTATAAAAAAAGGTGAGTTATTTTTACACGCCCTGTCTTTTAAGACAAAAGTGGGATCAAAGTGAGAAGCAAACGCGTAAATTGCAGATTTTCTCCAATTGGCCCAGGAAGGAAGAGCCTTAATCGTGCACATATTAGCTAATCCTTGTCTTGATCCAAAACATTAATTACATCGTATGAATAACATACCGTTTAAATATCATTTTAACGTTACACCAAATGGCATTACCATGGAAATAAGATGTTAAATCTACATTCCCAAAGCAAATGGTTCCCGCCTCCCTCGGAAAAATATACTTATAACTGGGATGTCCATTCATCTTAATATTTTTAGGATAAAACTATGTTTATTATTATATTGTTTCACTTTTTCGAATGGAACTATCGCTTGTTATTTTTGGAGTATAATAGATACTCCAAAAATAACAAGCGATAGTGCGTTATAATTTCTTATTTATCTCTAAATTTTTTTCTTGTAAAAATTAACGTATGCTAGTATGCTGTATCGTCATCGTAGAAGCAGATTTATAGACTTATTTAGAACTAAAAGTATAGTAAATAGCTTTATAGCAATTATTCAGTCCTTTATATTTGTTGTTTTACATTTGAGATACTACGTAGATGGTCTATTATTAATTTTATTGTGTTGCTCTAAATAAAAAAAGGAAAACTTTATTCGCCTTTTACATTACATACTTAAAGTTAATAACAGTACTTGAACATTAACACTGTAACGACAAGATGATCTTGGATTCACTTTATAGATAGATAACAGCACAAAGCATGCCAGCGGCTGCAATTTTGTCCAAACCAATCATGATTAACAATCTTTGAATAATGGCCGTCCACAGATAATACACAGCTTGTTCTATTTATTTTAACCTGGCTAAAACTAAAATAACCTGATTAAAGTACCTGACTAACATACCCAACTGTCCAAGATCTATTGCAGTAATAAAAAATACAGCATTTTATAACCTCACGTGCGAAATACAAAAGTGTTCCGTAAAACTTGGAATATCTCTGCAAATTTCGTATGGTGGTGTTATTACTCGTAACCCACCCCTCACATTTAATAAGTCGGGGACTAACCAAGATTTATTTTGTCTAATATTGCGAATGTGGAATAACTTACGCGATATTGACACGCGTGTGGATAAAAACCGAGGTTTAAGATCATTTACGTACCTTAAAATACTGACATTGTAGACGGTTATTCAATTTAATTGACTATGAAATGGCGTGTAATGGCAAAATACTGGATTTGAGTGTTACGTTGTTACAAATGCTATGTTGTTGTAAAATACTTGTTTGGATGATAACCTGAGTTCATTCATTTCATTAGATTTTTTTTTATTGCCGTATCATTTTATACTAAAAGAAACCTAATGTATGTGTGATCAATAACGAAGAACTCAGATTTTGCTTATATAATGCCTACAGGGTTCTATTGGAGCTGCCCCGTTGTTGTAGCGCCTTATTAATTTCCACACAAGTTATTATAGAATGTCGTGGACCAACTCTAGCAGCATCCTAAGGACATTTGATGTTAAAATGGATAGTCTCATTCTGTGGCATTGGGAGGCACAAACAATTGTTTTGTTCTGTCTGAACATAAATAAATAATAATTATTATTATCTAAGAGTGTTTCTAGAAATAGTTATAAATAGTTAATTCACATTCAATCTTGCTTCGTAATTCAAGTATCTGTGTCAGCGTAAATGTAAGTATCTTAAATGATGACAAATCGACTTAACGCAATGGTTTAAGCATCGGACTTACAATGCAATAGTTTCCGGTTCGAGCAACATGCGGTGCATTAAGGACGTGAACTTACTCCTCACACAAGAATTTAGCTTGGTTGATTTATATAGTATGGTATATTCATCTTCTCCGCAGTTTCGCCTGCAGTTGCGAGTTCTAAGCGTGGCAATTTCATGATACCAACCTTTCCCTTCATTATATTAGTGAAGTAAATATAGAATAGATTTGATATCATTTAAAAAATCTAAAGATTAACAATTTAAATACCATTAAACGTTTATGTACGATTTGATTAAGTCCAGCACTATTCAGTAAGATCCTTTTGTAAAATAGTCGCTTAACTACTTCTAGTCTATGCAAATGAGAAAATTTATAAGGAACAAAAGCAACTGTAGCCTTGAAAACGCTCTTCTTTGAATCAAGTATAAGAATCTTTTCATTAATCGCGAATGCTAATTAAAACAACGCCGTGGAAGCTAGGTCCAATCAACTGTACTTACATTTGTTGCCCGGGAATCGACCCTGATATACAATCTTAGGCTAAGGTTAATTAAAAACCACGAGCCATGGGCGTAGACCTAGTAATCATTCTCCCACATCAGTAGAATCATCAGTACGTCAAGGAAGTTTGAACCTTACTGTATGTTTAAGAAAGTATTTAATGGTTTACTGTGTTTCTTTGGTGTAAAAAAGATGTTTTAAAGATTATATACAAAGTATTAGTTTAATATATTTTCTGTAGTATACCTTTACATACTTCCTGGTTTGATAAGCGATGCTAACCTATAAATAAGCAGTGGGGTCAAGTCTTCTAGAAACTCAAGATCTTTCCATTATATGGAATTCGTTTAAGTGTTATTGTAGAATTATCTATTTATAATTTTGTAAGTCGTTAATTTCTTGGCAGAAAACAGATTTCTATAGAAAATGTCTTTTGCGCTTGAAAAATTTACTAAAAAGTTTTTTAATCCGAGGGAAATATGTTACAATAAGTTTGACGGGTCTGTTGCTCTGGTAGCGATCCTTACTGCAAAGCAAGAGCTCGTGGGTCTGATTCACACCCAGCTCAAATCTTTGTGTGATGAACACGAACTTTTTTTTTATGTCTGGGTGTAAATTATCTACAACATATCTTCTTTTTCTTCTCAGCCAAAAGACGTCCACTGCTGGACATAGGCCTCCCCAAGGTCCTCCACAACAGCCAGTCTCGTGCCGCCCGCATCCAACAACTACTCACGACCTTCACCAAGTCGTCAGACCACCTTGTAGGGGGCCTAGCAATGCTGCGTTTCCTAGTACGCAGCAGTGTTCGGAACCGTACGATAATTATCGTACACTTACGATAATTTTGTGCCTGTGTACGATGTACGATAGCATATTACTATCGTACACAGATTATACGATAATTTCTATCATGATGCAAAATTTGAGAATTTTATTATTTGACTCATGCACTGATAGTCTAAATTTCGGATTAGCATGATTTTATTTTGTCCAATAAAATCTTGGGAAAATACCAGGAAATACAAGTTCTCTATTCCTTTTGATTCTTACGATCCGCTCTGCTAAGTTTCATCATTGCCGATACGGTAACTTTATCTAGCACCTGCTGTACACGTTTTCTTATTGGTTAGTATAGCATCTAGCAATGCGAACAAGGAAATATAAGTTCGATATTTCGATTATGGTCATGGTCCGAATCACGCTCACACCGCTCATAGCGTACCAACGTGCGGTCCAATTCGTGCTTTTCACGCTCACCGTTAGCGATTCCTAAGTGATAACACAAATAATTAATCTTTATGAATACATTTCTTCTTTATATATACAAAATTTTGGCATGTTTCATACCCAACTTGCGTGGGAACAGTGAAATTTTGTCTGAGTGAATTTTAAACTTGGCGCATTTATTGAACTTACCTTGAAGTGGAAAGGAAATCAGTTCAGGTCTGTACTACGTGTAAAACATTTGGGTTTCAGTGTTCTCTTGATTTGACAGCGGTGGTTTAAAAAAGATAAACTATAGAGTACTTGCATGCATATCAATATTACAATTTATATGATTTATTTATCTATAATAGACATTATCCTAAAAAATACGATAATTTCGATCCATGTACGATAATTTTACGCCCCCGGGTACGATAATCAGTCGACTTCAGGTTGCTAACACTGGTACGCAGTCGCCACTCCAGAATTTTAAGGCCCCATCGGCCATCGTTGCTGCTTGTAATGTGACCTGCCCACTGCCACTTAAGTTTAACAATTTTTCTGGCAATATCGGTGACCTTGGTTCGTCTGCGGGTATCCTCACGATCACGCAAAGAAACTTCGAGCATTGCCCTCTCCATTGCTCTTTGGGTGACTTTGAGTCTTCTTATCAAGCCCATAGTGAGCGACCACGTCTCTGCGCCGTAAGTCGTCACTGGCAACACAAACTGTTCAAAGACTTTAGTCTTGAGACACTGCGATATTTGTGACGAGAAAACGTTACGTAGCTTCCCGAACGCTGCCCAGCCTAGCTGGATTCGACGATTGACGTCATAAACGAAGTTCGAACATACTTATATATGTATTTAATCAACAGTTTGGTTACCAGCATCTGCTTAATTTTGGATCAGAACGGCCGTGTGTGTGAAATTTGAGAATAAAAAGAAGTTCCTTTCAAAAATACCGTGGATTAACTATGTAGATTAATACAAGTTTGTGCGTACTTTATATTTTATAACATGTATGTATTTAGAAATATTTTAGTACAATTTATCGTCGCTCTGTTTGCCAATGTACAAACTCTGCCTGATTTGAAATCAGACATCCGTGTGTGAGATGTGTAAAGTTAATTATTTAAGACTAAGACATTAAATATTTACACTGTAAATCTTCAACTTGGTGCTATTTTCAGTGAGTGTTTTAAGTTAAATGAGGTCTATTATAATTACTGTATATTAATTTTATATAACAGCGTATTACATGGTCCCTCTTGTATAAAATCTGTATAAACTTGGTGTACAATAAAGTTTATTCTATTCTATTCTATTCTAGAAATTGTTTTAAACAGCTTATTTTTAAAAAAATAGACTACGCCCGAACTAGGAATAAATCCTGTGTCGCGGGGGACTTTATCAACATACAAGCAACGGACACAAAGAACACCCAGACTCAACACTCCCACAACACTCAGCGCAGTAGAGAGCGGCGTGGCGACTGTTTAAACTTACGGTGTTGTGGGTTCAAACCCCACATGGGATAACACTTTGTGTGATCCATAAATTATTATTCCGAGTCGGGCTGTTCTTTGTGAGAAATGTGCAGTGTGGCTTTAACTCTCTCCAATGGTGAAACATATATATAATATCAATACAAGAACGAATCACGTCCTACAGATAATACTCGACATCAAACAACACACGACAATTACAAATGATTCTCGAAATAAATTCGTAAACTGCTATCGATAAGTCGTTGACACACAACTAGATAATTTAAAAAAGTCGCATATCAACTTAATTGTTTATATTTAAATTATTTAAAAGACTTAAATGTTCTTATCGAATACTAATTTTAACACACAATTCATATTAAAATTAGTTTTTTCCTCTCAATTGCCAGACAAATGTTGACAGGTGTTTGTCGATAAAAAAGATTTATTTATGCTTAATATGACTTTAAAATGTTTTTTTTTTATGACTTTTTTCGTTTTTAATTTTTATCTAAAATAGAAATGTAAAAAATTGGAAATGTTTTTCGTTAAATTGTTTATAACTCTGTTTCTTAGCTTTGATAGATAATTCATTTAGGAAAGTTAACGGATATTTATGTTTGTCTGTTTTGTCGAACATAATTCTCACATTAGTAGTACATTCTCTGTGTGGCGGGGGACTTCACACACAAGCTATGAAAAATATACATAGAACAACAATTTGTGACTATTTTTTCAAAATCACTAATATAAGCCGTGTGGTGACGGATTAAGAATACGAAATGTCACTGCCCCTTTGTGTCATACGGGTGTGATAAAAGGCTACTAAGCTAACAAGGCACTAAAGAGTAGGCAAACTTGAAACAAACCCTATCTCTAACCCGATATCTATCTGTAGGCCAACACCTCCTTTCTAAAGGGAAGCCTAGTCCAGCCGCGGACAGTGAATGTTTACTACTTCTTTTCACAAAAATTCCAATGATAATAATATTAATTTACTATATATACAACGTTTGTATATAAGTATTATGTCACACCACTCCTGTATCCAAAAGCCTAGGGGCACGGCAATTATTAATTTGAAGTAGTCTATAATCTATTATCGCGATGTTCTTATAACCTTTAACAAATGAGAAACGCTTATTCGTGCCCCGGGCGCTTTCAAGTATTTGGACTGTTTATGGCCACGAATATAGTATAAACAAGAATTTCGCTTACGAAGTGATAATTTTCATGGTAAACAACTGCTTAGGATAGAGAAAACTCTTCGTATTTTTTTTTTAATATTTACATTATTATTTTTTTAATATACATCCCATACACGATCGTCTAGTCCCAAACTGCACAGCCGTTTATTTTCTTAGCCGGACTGGTAATAAACCTACTTATGGATTTCTAAAAACATACATGTTATATTAATTTTCACTCAGACAGAAAGGTGATCGTACTCATCACACTATTGTTTGTCGTAATCGAACCCACGACCTACTGTTTAGTAAACAGGGTCGCTTACCACTAGAGGCACAGGACCGTCAATTTTACACCTCCAAGGTAGTCTGTTGTAGAAGAGAACTACTAACAGCTAGGTTACGCTGTCTGGGCGGGATGCTGTTCTGTCTCTTACTTCGCAGGGCGATGAGAGGTGCGATAGCGTCTTGCCCCTGGGGCATGAGGTGCCCGGGATATACCTCACTTGTGAGGTACGGTAGGGAGGACTCTAGAAGCCGCTAATGCGTTCTTGGAGCTCCTCCCGACTGCCGAGGTAAGCCGCCACGGGGTTTAGTGGGTAGACCGGTTTTCCGGGAGTCCCACACACACCCTTCACCTCTCCGGAGGGTATGGTGCGAAAAGCATTCCCCGCATAAAAAAAAAGGTTACGCTGTCTATTACAAATACTTAAGTTCAATTTTGTAATTATAATATATCTCAAACATCACAAATAATATTGTTAATTTATGGAAAAACATCCTTAGAAGCTGACCCTATTTCTAGCTGCCGTTTCTAATTTATTTAAACAGAAAATGGCAATTTCGCTTACTCTTAGTAAAATTTGTTGTTTTGGAAATAGGTTTTAACATTATTTATTGGTTTCCTAATTTACGGGTAAATAACTTTGTTGCTTTTGAAATTAATCGAAGTTTTTATCAGTTTATTAACGTAGAATTTTTAAGGTAATCGCTGTACCTATATATGGTCTGGGCTGGTTTCATACAAAAATAATTGCCTATTATATTTTAATAGCTAATAAGAGGAACTTCGGTCGTATTATATTAAATTTGGTTTAATAATTAGCAACTGCTTTTTTGTGACTTTCGCTGTAGTTGATTGAAGAATGTCAATAATGTTTGTGTCAATATTTCAGAAGTTAATTATTTATTAATATAATCTTCACGCATGTGTGGTAGGTACAAAGGTGGACATGTGGTATTCTGATATCGGTAGACAGCGCATTCCAAAGAAGAATTTATTACATTTATTCAAAATACTAATATAAATAATAATAATAATTTTATTGAATTATAAGATTTAAATGAATCTGTGTCAGAAAATATTTGAAAGAGTTTTTCATACATCAATTTAAAGTTACATAATTGCTAGAATCGCGACAAGAATTGAGCAATAATGTCTCAAAGTCCTGGTTAGAATATTTGGAAGGTATTGCTTAACATTGATAACGTTTTCTATTATTAATGAATTATATGAACAATGAAATTGAAAATAACTTATAAAAACCTGCCAAAGCGACTCTACTCTGCGTGAATGAAACCAAGACTTGTGGTCACTATACTCATTGCGAATGCAGACATTGCAATATGGTGATCCATACGTTTTCGGTCTGGTTAGATGTTTTCTCGTGCCCCGCTTGGGGACATACAAGATGTGACTGTCATCATGGCAGTGTAAGGCTCATACATTTAACACGAAAACTGTCACCCCTGCATCAATGAACCTCTGATCACGTACTCACCAACAAACCACTACGCGAGTGTGCATTAGTACGGATGTTGTCGCTTTAGGTTGATCTTCTGTAGCAGTATTGCCCCGGTAGAGCCGGCCTGTTCGTGCAGAAAGAGCGTGGCTCTACTACCTTGTAATTTTATTTTTAGTAATTTATGTTTTTTGAGACAATAGACAGACAGACCTGAAGGAGGCACATTTGATGATAAAGAACGAGAACCACACTGTATTATTACTGTATAATATTATTGCATACACTGATACATACTTACACAGACCTCACGCAGACAGGCATAATAATGATATATGTTTGTTGTTCTAGGGCTCCGGGAAACGATTAACTTGTACATAACTTACTCGTTTCAATGAATCCTTTATCAATATTTTAGATACACTCGGGTACAAGTTGTAATAAATCACATTTTGTCCTCATATGCAGTAGAACCACGCATTCATAATACCGTATGATATATGATTATTTAAAAATAATTGTGCGATAAATAGCTATTAATTCGCTATTTGTAAATTATTGATAGTATTTTTTATTAAAAGGACCGATATTTCAACGTTTGTGTCTTTCAGTCAAAGTTATTTTCATTTATACTTATTAATAAATTAGAAAAACGCTAAATTCTACGATTCTATATACTTAAGATATGAAGAATAAGATTATTTATGCTTCATGAGAGGGCTTTACAATAGTCATTTATTGACGCATATGTCTTTATTTACACTCTTTTACTACTCTTAGTCTTCACTTTGAAACGCATATTTCAAAATATGTACAATGATCTCCTTAAAATATTTCTCTTTGTAAATTGAAAAACCATTGCCATATTTTTATCCTTTTCCTCTTTTTTTTTTACCTACAATCATTAAAAACCGAACCAATGACAATAAGTTTATACCTAAATTTTTGGCTAAATATGTGTGTTTAATACGAGTACGCTCGACCAATACCTATGAGTATATGTATGGATTAAAACGGTATTATATAGGTTCCCAAAACTTATAAATCGCAACGTTAAATATACTGGCCTCTTAAGATTTAGGTGGGGATATAATTTCAGTCACCAACACACAATAACCCACGGTCTTATGACATAAACAAATACTATCCACGTAAGGCCCTGTTACGTATTATTGTCATTAAACATGGCGACCGGTTATTGCCAGGCCGTATATTATAAACTAAGTTATAAATGCGGTGATTTAATTTAATAATAATCGATATTAAAGTTATAATGATGTTCATTTATTTATTTTTAATGTTACCAGTTTGATACAAGGTGATGTCATCATTATGATGCTATAACTTACAGTTTTGACAAATGTATGTAAATATATATTTCTTAGATGACATAAAATATATTCATAAGCTATTGCTTGCGGGTGCACTCACGTGTTTTTTTATTTCGTGTTTCTAACATTGAACACGACGAGCTTAAATACAAAATTGCTTAGAGCATAAAAAGAATAGAATAGAAAAAAAATTATTGTACACTAAAATTTTTACAGATTATATACAAGAGCAGTTGGGTGACCATGTACAAATGGCGGCAAGCAAGCAAGCATCAGTTGACAAAATTTAAAGAGTAATAAGTCCCAGTAGTTTATGTTCTTCGTTAATAAATTATTCAGTCAGGGAGAGTAATCATCATCATCTACTAGCCTCCTCAAGGCTACCTCAACAGCCGGTTCTGTGCTGTCCGCAACCAACGGTTTAACACCTTCCCCATGTTGTTGGACCACCTTGTAGCGGGCCTACCCACGTCCCGCCATCCAGTACGTGGTAAAGCAATAGATAAACGCATTTGAATGTTACAAATTCATCGCTACTTTCGATTCATACGAGCAGTAGTGTCTGTAATAGTCTGAATCCGCTCTGTGTAAATCAGGATATAGCGACGGTGCAACGGATGCGGTTTAAAGTGGATGCACATTTCCTTCACCTGCTGTAGACATGAAGCGTTCCATCGACCACTTTGATGTCACTATAGCTGCAACATAATTTACTATTGTACATTTGGTGACAATATAGATTTAGGTTACATGGAATGAATCTGAAAATGTAGAAGAAGTCTTATTTATATTTACTTATCTACAATGCAGATGTACTTTTTATTTATACACAACCTATATATATATTATTAAAAATTATACCTGTAAATACACATTCATTTAGACTGCCTCGATGAAGCAGCGGCCGCGAATGCGATTGCTGTATTTGAGGACTCGGGTTGGATTGCCGAGTCGGCTCAAATGTTTGTATGATCTGCAAATATTTGATTCGGAGTTTGGATTTTTTTTCTACATGGAATATGTATGTACCTACTTACAAACAAAAAGTATATGAGTATTCTGTCAGTCAGTCAAATTATCACAAGCTCTACTTAGTTTGAAACTAGATGGCGTTGCGTGTCGAATGTCTGAAATATTTACTTATTTATTCATAACAAGCAATCAAATTTATCTAAAACCACATTCACTAAAACCTATGAAACATTTCCAATCAGCGTTACTTATCCAGTTCGGATATACTGAGATCATTAAACGCCACGTGAGGCCGTTGCTAATTTATTTTTCCCTTTAATCAACGGGGCATCCCCAGAGAGGGTCAAGGCCACCCCTGCGAGAATTCCAAACGAACTACAACTACCCTCATCAAATATGAAGAGCGTAGGAAATTTCTACAAAACTAAGTTGATAGTTAATTGAAACCTTTGGTCGGTTTCAAGAGGAAAGGGACTATTAATTAATAAGTTGAAAAAGTAATTAAACGCTTTCTACGAAGGATATCTTATAGTTTGTAGTAGTTATATAGGTCAGGTTTGTGAGTGTGAGGGAACAGGGAGCCTACCTGTTTGCGCACACACTAGTGCACTATAATATCTGCTGTGCGGCTGATCTCTGCTGAGGCTGGTCACTGTGGCCGAAACCACCTTGAAAACTATATGAATAATATCTAATACTACAATCTTATTCACTAATAAAAATCAATGGAATGCATAGATATATTACTGTATGTATATAAAATATTTATAAATGTATATACGAATAAATACGTACATATATACTAAGGGAACCAAATATGCAAGACAACATCATTACAAAGAGGGGTATAGTAGTCCAAAACCTCCTTGCTAAGGAGAGGCCTATGTCTCGCAGTGGACTGAGAAAGGCTGTTGATGATGATGATGATGATGATGTATTTACGAATTAATAAAATGCACTAAAGTACAAGTTTCAAAGGTTATTATTACTATTTATTACTCACTACATTTTGCCCGCGGCTTCGCTCACGTGCTATTTAGTGTGCGACATTAAGTTTCGTAACAGATCATTTTAATTTTTTTTTTAACATACAAATAATCCTACGACACATCATCTTTGTGTAACTTCAATGATTTAGACAGCGTACGCCGAGATAAATCTCAGAGGCCAGATTTTTTTCCGACTTAATTGACATGTGTCGTTATATTACAACCAAAATTACATAAAATCACTACAAATTGTAGTCTATATGTTATTCCGATAACCTATATTACTGTAAAGTTTCATCCAAATCCATCCAGTAGTTTTTTCGTGAAAGAGTAACAAACATCCATACTCACAAACTTTAGCATTTATAGTATTAGTCGGATTAACCTGTGTTATTCTGATGTATAAGCTATATTATTGTAAAGTTTTATCTAAATCCGTTCAGTAGTTTATGCGTGTAAGAATAACAAACATCAATACATCCATCCTCATCAACTTTCACATTTATGACATTAGTAAGATAGATTAGGATTTATAACTAATATAGCTATCCAGTAAAATATTAGGTATGTACCTACCAAAACTTTTAAAATGAATCCAGTCCATTTAAATATTACCTAGGAGAAATGGATACCGGCCTTTATACATTGTTTTTTGTGTACATTTAATACTCTATAACGTTTTTAAAAATTATTATATACCAATAAAGTATTATCTGTCTATATTCAAAGAGGTTTTAACTCATAATGCCCTTTTACACATTAATGGGCTTCTTATATATTTTTATATATATTTTTTTATATAGAAACATACCAAAGTGACTCTAATCCGCCTGATGGAAAGCTTGAATAGAATCCAAGAACAGTAGTCGCCATACTCACTACGAATGAAGATAGTGTAGTATGGCGATCCACGCTATAGCGGCCTAGTGAGATGCTTTTTCACGCCCCGCTTAAAGGACCCGAGATCGGTCAGAGGGAAACACGTGCGCTGGTAATGAGTTCTAGGCATTAACTGATTTGCACAAGAAGGAAGAGCCGAACCGTCTAGTTCTGGAGTGTATGTCTACTATTCCGAAACGGTAACTTCCATAGTCAGCACGAGTTGTCCTGGAAGGAATATATATATTAAATACGTTATGAAACAGTAGGGAATACTGCAGATTCGTGTAATAAGATTTGAGCAAACATACGACAGTCTTCACGGTACACAAACACGCTCAAGGTAGAAATGTTACGACTAAGACAAAATACCTACATACCAACGGTGATATTAAGGCTGAAATATTTCAACCACGGTCATTACTTGAACCATTACGATTATAATAACCATTCGGACTATCCACACACCTGAGACGTTAGTGAGAAATTGAAATATGGTTTAAAACTGAATCCGGATAGCAATGCAAAGGGTTTCTCTCTCTACCACGTAAATTTTAATAATGTTTAGTTAAAATTGTCCTTGTTGACCTAGTTTATGGAGTATGGAACTTTCTATTGGGCTTTAATTAATAGTGCTTCACAGTTTTTCACATAATATCCCACATTTGGAACCCTGTGTCGTGAGGACTCTACAGGTATTTATGAATCGGCCGTAAAGAACCCCGACTCCGAATAACAATTTGTGAATCACATAAAATAATTCGAATATCCTCTGAAGGCAACGAACCCACAATTCTCAGTGCAGTATGAAATGGCTAGATGACAGCCTAAACTATTATACTATCTACAGTGCAGTCATCTTTTGACCTAATTCAACCAAGTCTTCGATTTCTTTGACCTTTGAGTTTTTACTACCAATCTTTTTCGTCACCATCAGCCTTCTAATCCATAATAACTCACAACATAGAATGGGTAAACAGAGGACACACGTTGAACTATTCATCAGTATCATCATCTACAGGCTTTAAAAGTCCACTGTTAACATACACTTCTCTTTGGAAATGAGGTTTTAACCTACTGTACCACACTGATCAGATTTGTAGAGGGTTTGTTTCAAGTTTTCCTTTTTTTTTCTGTATTTTAAGAGCCTGCTAAAGTGACTTTTCTTTGCCTGATGAAAAGCATGAATAGAGTCCAAGAGTTGTGGTCACCATACTCATTGCGAATGCAGACAATGCAGTATAGTGACCCACGCTATGGAGGCCTAATACTGCTTTTTCACGCATCGCTTTGGTGACATAAAAGGCATAACAGTCTTCGTGGCACTGTATTGCACAGCCCTACATCAAACAGCCTCCGGTCTCACACTCATCAACGAAACACGACAGCACGGATGCTGTCGCTTTAGGTTGATCTTCTGTGGGAGGGTAGTACTGTCTCGGTGGAACCGGCCCGTTCGTGCTGAAATCAGCATGGCTCTATTGCCTTCCTTTTACATTGACGTTGTCCTGTGTAGTTTACTCTCTTAACCGACTCTTACGATGCCCATGGGATAAATATTAGTGATGACACTCGGTATTCTTAATCCGTCACCACACGGAGAATTGTTGAATTTTTACCATACTGAAACCAAACAGATGTGTGTGAATGAATTTCACTCACCGGTAACGCCAGTACAAAAAGAAATCATTTTGACACAATACACACACGTTAACACCGCATAATATTGAATATTTGCATGAGACTCGACTCCTTTATCCCAGTTACATATTTTTTCATAAATTTTTGTGAATTCAAACACAGAGCACAGGCATATGCAATTTTAGCTCGTGTTAAAAAGATTGGTCTTTTATGCTTTTGTGTGTGTAAAAATGTTTTATTTACGTTAAACGATATGTTAATCTCTTTTTATGTTCTTAATTTAATTACGTAAAAAAATGGCTGTTTTATAAAAAGCAAAATTTCTAATTTTATTTTGTAAAACAAGTTAAGGATTCATCTCACAAAGAATTATAAAAATCAATAGAGTGTTAAATCGAACTCCTTATTTATATCTGTGTTCTAATGCAGTATTTTAAATTATTTCTCAAAATAATCTTCTCTAAATATGTTACTCTTGCATAGCATCGAACTCTAAATAAGTGACTACCGCCGGCTATGAACCCCTACATCTCAAGAATCACGAATGCTCTGTCGCCTCTTAAGCCCTCTCCCCTCCGGAATCACGGGAGTGAGAGTTTAATCTCTGGTATTCTCACTTACTCGGTGACAAGCAACGAAAAAACCCCTTTAACACCGGCTTTCTGTAAAGCCGTCATATGATTCAGTGTCTAAAAATCTTTACACACACGGTGAATGATGATGATGTACTCCTAAACGATCTCGGTCATGGCAGCCAGTACAAAGGAGATATTCTAGAGCCCAAGTGTGTATGCAAACACAGGTACATTCTCTGATCTCTCACTCTCACAATCCGATGCGACGGGTATCCAACACAACCGAGGAGAGATTAGACACAGGCTTTATGTGCTCTCCGAGGTATGAAGGCTAAACTGGTGCTGTAACTCAATAACACTTTTCGGTATCGAACCCAAGACCTTTTGATTGGCGGTTGCATATGCTAACCGCTGGACCAACGGTACAGACACACACTGAATAAAAAACAAGAAACAAATCACCTGTTATTTCGGTGCATTTTTTTTGTTTTTTTTTTAATTGTATGTAATGTTTTGTTTTGTTTTTTTCAGGTAAGCCGCAATAGTACATTATGTTAACAAAAAAAGTTTTACTATGAAGGTAAGGTTTATTATTCAATAAATTAAGAAGAATAAAATTATTCTACGCTTACATTGATATATAAAATGGTTCTCCACAACAGCCGGTCCCGTACCGCCCACATCCAGCAGCTTCCCGCGACCTTCACCAGGTCGTCGAACCACCTTGTGGGGGGCCTTGGGGAGGCCTATATCCAGCAGTGGACGTCTTTTGGCTGAGATGATGATGATGATTATGATAAAATGGTCTAATAATTATACAGAGCTATCGTAGTATAAAAATCTTTTACAAGTTAAACAGGGCAATTAATTACAACAGAGGATTCGATAAGGTCTAAATTTGAACGGTCTCTAGCGTTTTAGCGTTCTACCTTCACGTATAATGTATATCTTATACAAAATACAAGAAATTCTTAGAGACTAAACAAATTAAATTATACTTTCAACAGTAAGAACTTTACAAAAAATGTATAATATTTTAAGTTGTACACGAAAAAATAAACAGACTGTAGGTTTCATTTTAATTCTATTTTAATTGGAAAACGTGTTTTCTTGAACAGATACAATGCCACTTTGTATGTTGAGGACCTACTACGAAACAAAGTCACGTAATTCGAATCAAAATTTTTACAACATTAAAAATTTTCTAGTCATAAAAAATTGAACGTCTTTCGGCTGTGATGGTGATGATGATGAATAGAAGTATCATTTTTTTATTAACGAAGAATACACAATAAGTACACTCTTACGTACTATTGAAATTCGCAGCGCTCTAGAAGAAAACGGATATAGGAACACGGGGAACCTCACCAAAACTTGTAACCACGGCCTTCCACTTGTATTCTCTATTCTCTTCTATTAATTTGTGTTGACTACGTGACTTAACGTTGAGGTGACGTCATTCCCATGCATTTGATTCGTTTTCTAATAACGTTTATGTTTGGCTAGGAAGGCTTATACCGATTACAAAGTAAACAGTAAAACACTAAAGAATTTATGCTTTTTTATACACACTAAGTATTTTTTTAGATATTATTAGTGTTTTTATTAATTTAAAATATTATTTTTAAATATACCTACGTTTTCAGTGGACCACGTTAGAACCACGGACACGTTAGAAATAGTAACATCAATGGACTTACTTCCAATACTACTACTTATTAATCAGTACTAAAATTTCACGCTACAAAATGCAGTCATTGATACAATTTTGTCTACCCATTCAGGTATATATGACGTGAATTTCATATATGCAAAAATGATAATTAACCTCAATACGGTAATTAACGCAATCACGTCACGGGCATTACATACTTGCAATTTTCAAAAGATTTTGTGATTATTAAAAGGAGTTTTAATCGACATCGACAAAAAATGGTAGTAGCATGTTATCTACTAATAATTTACAAAGGAGTCGCGTGCAGAGTTCTCATTATACCTACACAAAAAAAATACTGAGAAAATGTTTCATTTTATACAGTAGTTAGGTTAGGAAAGATATTTTTTAAGGGTTATTAATGTTGTTAAGATCAACGACCTCATTATGACTGCTCAACTTAATTGTTATATAATGAAATAAAAAAGTGGAGGTTGTGTGTAGGCGTATTTACTGAAGAAATATGAAATTTTCGTGATACATGTATTTTCGAAATGGTATCTTTAACTTGTATATTAATTAATTAATTCATCATCAACAGCCTTTTACAGACCACCGCTGGATATAGGCCTCTCCTTTGCAAGGAGGTCTTGTCAGTGTGGTGACAGATTAAGAATACATAGTGTTACCACCCCTATTCAACCCGTGGGTGTCGTAAAAGGTGATTAAGGGACCAAGTATACAAGAGAACATCATTACAAAGAGAAGGAAAACTTGAAACATACCCTATTCCAACCCGTCTGGCCAGCGTGGTATAGTAGGCCAAAACCTCCTTGCTAATTAATTAAATACAGTATTTTAAGACTTGATGTAGTTGCCCTTGACGGCCAAAGTGTGCAGGAGTCTTTGAGGGCGCTTACGTGGAACGGAACATGGTGTGGTTTTAGTCGGTTGGTTTCCGAATTACAACTTCTTCAGATAAGTTGAGGTTACGGTCCGTCGGAGTTACCACATGAAAAAAAAACTTTATTGTATAGCTCCACAGAGTAAATAGGAACTGTTAAATATCAACACTAATTGGAAATCTAATATGAAAATGATTTTGAAGTTATTATATTAATTTTAATTTTATAACTAACTGGTGTGCATAACTAGCAAAATGTATTTGATCCACTTGTGTATTATTAATTATTTCATGTTGACATAAATATGGCAAATGTAGTGTAGAGCGCCCTGCGGTGCGATGGACCGACGACTTGAAGAAGGTGGCTGGCAGCGGATGGATGCGTATTGCCCAAGACCGGGATCGTTGGCGTTCCTTGGGGAAGATCTTCGTTCAGCAGTGGACGGCTATTATTACATATATCCGATAATTTTCACATGCCTAAAAGGCAGAATGTATTGAAACCTAATTTATGTAATTACCTACATTCTGTTAGTAGAACTACCGCTTAAGAGCTGAAATTGTTATATTAATAAACCAGACTGACAAATATTCAAACGCCACTTAAACATCAAAAATATCGAGAGACTCTCAGTGGATGGATTTTCAACGATGAAGAGCGCTTACTACTGACCTGTCATAACAGCTATTCAGACATGTTAATTGTACTATGTAAATAAGTTAGAAAATAACTGTTATTTTACACTACGCTTTTTTCCCATAATCATCATCATAACCAAAAACCTTTCATAGTCCACTGCTGGACATAAGTCTCTCCTTATAAAGGAGGTTTTGGCTTACTATAAAGACGGCTTAGTACAAAGTTTGTATCAAGTTTTCCTTCTCTTCCCAGTGCTGATGTCTGTATAACTTGCTCCCTTAGTCACCAGTTACAACACCCATCGTGAGCATAGGAGTTGTGACACTTTGTATCTCACTTAATCCGTCACCACACCCGTTTTCTGTCACCTTTTCCTTTTTTTATTTGTACAGATCATATTACGTGACAATAATGATTTTAAGTGCTTCTTTTACAGCTAGGCATAACAGCAATATCATCACAAATTATGTAGCCTTCCTACGCTAAAATTTCATACAAGCAGAACAGTTCGTTCCAAGCTTAATAAAATAACTTTTTACATCACAACAAAACACCTACACATAAATTTCAACGTACAGAAACCACCAAAGTTTCGAATCCGTTGCACAAATGTGGGTAGATGGATATTCTGGTCGGCTCCCTCGGGATCAATTCATTAGGCGATCATTTAAATATCAAAAGAATACATTTGAACCTGATTCACCTCCACATTCATTATGTATACCGGTTTGCATTATATTTTTATTGCTTTGCCGTGGGGTTGAACCTAGGCATCGATTTTTTTAAGAATCTAGTACAATTGCTGTTCGAACATTGGAATACATTTGTTCGGATGCGAAACGAATTGATGCTGAATAATTTTGGTAAATAGGCAAAGGTATTTGGAGCAAGTAAGTCAGAAACCAAAACCTTCTTTCGAAGGAGAGGCTTATATCCAGCTGTAGACTGTTAAAAGCTGTTACGATGATGATGAAGCCTAAGGATTCTCTAAACTGGTGTTTATAAACTCGCTCGATGTTAAAAGTGACTGTCGTTGGTGCATACGTATTATTTTTGATCTAAAGCATGTAGCTTTGAACTTTTTTTGGGTCCTAATTCAATTACTCCAGGGATTTCCTGTCTAGGCTGCACTTGCTTTCAAAGCTGGTTTTAGAACTGAACTGAACTAAACGGAACCAAATTGAGATTCGATAATTTAATTTAAAATAATTTAGTTTAATTTAATAAATGAAAAGTAAGTTCACACATGGATGACATACGATAGCACGTTGTGTAACACAAGCAGAGTTTCAGTAACACAACACAAAACTGGTGTTGTGTTAATGAAACTCTGCTTCTAGCACTAACTAGGCTGAGTACTGATCAACCAACTTGGTCCAGTGTAGAATAGCAACTAAGGGCACTGTGTCTGCAATACAGCCAATATCATCAGGCACACATTTTTTTTTAACTTTGGTTAATATCTTAACGTGGCGGGGCGCCTGACAGAAACTAATCTAAGTTGAACTATTTAATATTGAAATTTTTTAAGTGAAATTGTTTTCAAATAAAGACGTGCTTACGAACAGTTAAACATACAGGTGAAGCTAATATAACGTGTTGCAAAGAAAGAGCACTGAATGTAAATATTTAATGTTTGGATGAATCCATTTAATATAAATCTATATTATATATTATGTAAACATCTTATATTTTAGGCAATGTTATTAGATATCTTACATCTGTCTTAAATTTCTTATTGCTTGTACCTATATCTGCTTCGGTAACATTTATTACAGTATTAGTACCTCATGTCTCTATGAATAAACCCATTGAATTATAAACCCGCCATAATAATATTGTTTATAAGTGATAAGCATCCTAACTCTTAGTACCGTATAAAATCATCCCACGATCATTATTATTACGTGATTTAACTTCCTAACATTCATACAAAACATCTATAAAATATAACATCCAAATTTCAACTCTAAACCTTAGCGTATAAAAATCAATCTCTTCTACCTCTAAAGCGATGATGAACAGTTTTATAAATGATCAAAATCAAATGAATTTCAATCTTACGTGTCAAGAAATAGAGTTTAAAGGAATCGCTCAATGAACTTGATTTGTACAAATTATATTCAAGCGGCGAAAATTTTACGATGCTGTGTAAATATGGTATTAAATATAATTCAAATGAACGTGTATGAGGTTAATCTATGAATTTTTATAAGCACATACCGAATCATATCCAGTCAGAGAAACAACAACTTAAGCATAGATTTAAAGAAGATCCGGTCAGATAGGTACTTTCATTCCATAAAAAGCAACGGTTAAAGAGTAGTTGGAGAAATATGTTTTTTTTTTTTAAATTAATAACGCAACAGATCTTTGGGGCGTCCTTAAAGGCTTACTAGGGTTGTTTATGCATCAAATTCATTAATTAATAGCTTTTAACAGTCCACTGCTGGACATAGGCCTCTCCTTAGCATGGAGGTTTTGGCCTAGTATACCACGCTGGCCAGACGGTTGATATAGTGGGCCAAAGCCAAAGTTTGTTTCCTTCTCTTTGCATTGATGTTGTGAGTAAGGGAAGAGTAGGTGGGTTCTGACACTATATTCTTAATCCATCACCACACGGAGACAATACGGAATAAGTAAATTGATACACGTTTATTGATGGTTTAATTAATTAATTCAACTTAAATTACCATCTTTTTTGAGGTTTAAGTTGAATACAAATGAACATAGTTATTTTTAATTTTCGATAGTATTTGAGAATTTCATTATAAATCTGGTACTTCTGGAATTCTGTTTTGGATTAGAGCTTGAAGACGAAGATGAATCGCTTTACAATGGTACGCGGAAATCTCGATTCCCATAGGTTCCGTGTTTTTGTGTTAATGTAGAATACAAACCATCTGTGTGCTAAACTTGAGCTAATTTCGGTTACCGTACTCGCTCAAAACCTTTAACACTAACTTTACCAGAATCAAAAAAATATGTGATACCATATACCATATATGATACCGATATGTGTAATAATAGCCAATTATAAATACATATAATATCATAATGATGACGTATGTAATGTAGCGGTGCGTCTATAAAAGTTTTTCACAATGCCTAAATGAACTTGGATACGTCATTCTTATCTAAAATAAATCTATTTAAAAGTTTATTTCTAAATAAATAGCTTAAGGCAGAGGCAAGAAAATTTATCTTGCAGTATTTTTCACAGGCACCGACTCAGTAATTACAGCAAGGGCCGGTAAAGGGCTCCGAGGTTGTTCTAAAACTTTAAACGTAGTTTCTGCTTTGTTAACTGTACGGAATAATGTGTTGCATAGAGTTTTAAAACGTGGGTAGCTGTTAAATACTTACGTTTGTGATTGAGTTTAAAATTTGTTCAAACTAATAGTGACAAGTTAGATAGTTTCACTAGTTATTGCTCTTTAATTAGTCTCTTAAGAGTTATAGGTGTTGGACTAAAATTTACTAGCCTACGTCGCCAAGCAGACATAGTAGACTTTACAAACATACATGAAACTGACAAAAGAACACCCAGACACATGTGCGATTTGAACCCACAACACTCAGCGCAGTAGCATACGGCGCGGCGGGCACGTGCTTTACAATCCACGGATGACACAGTTGGTCTTGACAGCTCCAATATCTAAAACCTTCAAAACACGAACTTAGTGTTTAGCCAGACTATACAAAAAGAAAATATTATTTAAAGTGAAGTTTCAAAATTACCTTTAGTGTAGCCGTTGGGAATAAACCTGCTGGCAAAATAAGATATACTTGTATATTACGCTCATGTTTGAGTATTGTACAGTAAATAACATGATCCTTAAAATAAATAAACCCTGTAAAATGATAAAAATAATAGCCATAAGACTCGTAAGATTATCTGCTGCAATAATAAAAACTATTACTACACAAAGTTCTGTTATAAGTATTGTCTACAAGTTTGTTTGGTACTGGACTTGTCACAAGAGATTAATGTGTAAGGTTGTAACGGATGAAAGATCAGTTTGATCATTAGTTTATAAAAAACTTCTTATTGTGTATCAGTCAATTGTCAGAACCGTGTCAATGTTTACGGAAGAATAAGACCAATACACTGTAAAGAGTATGACCACGTCATTACACAAGCACTTAAACACTAAATACGAGTAAAGGTTGAGTCTTTGAACTATTTTTCTTGACTGTACTTTAATCACTAATTTCCCAATTTTATTTCATAAACGTTTATGCAGCACTGTTGCATATCTTAAGACATCCTGCAGGTAGCCGAGTAAATTAAATAACTTGGTTATACTGTCAAAACACTATATTGGACAACCATCGCCAATTTTCTGTATGCGGGCTTACATCAATCCTTCTTTTAAAATTTGTGCCAGTATCTTGCCAAAAAAAGTATACCAGCCGTCCTGAATCGGCACTTTCTGTCGCTCCTTAAAAGTCCTTTTTGATCAGTCCCCGCAGATGTCCATTAAGGAATGACTGCGCGAAACGCTAGCAAATCAAGTGGAAACGCGAATGTAGGTGCCTTCGGGCTATGACGATCTTCCGGCCTCGGTACGTTCAAAGTTGATGACGTGTCATGTGTGAAGTAGGTAAGGGTTTGATCTTTTAAACTTTTAATGTCACATAAAATATATCAGCTTTGATGTGTAGGTTACTCTTACTATAGGGGCGTGAACACATTTGACATTTATATGTTAAATATTAATGATGATGATGTACAGTCTTGACGCAGACCAGCCAACTACGAAAGAGATATTATAGTGTACAAGCAGGAGCGCAAACACAAGTACACTTTCTGTTCTCTCACTCTCACAATCCAATGGGACGGTTATCCGACACGACCGGGGAAAGATCAGGCTCAGAACCAACAGCTTTATTTGTCTGAGGCACGGCGGTTAAGAGCACAACTTCCAAACTCCGGGCTGTTATTAACCATTTATGTAAACAGAAAAACACTTGTTTCAGTCTGACCCTGGAATCGAACCGCTAGACCACCGTGGCATTCAAAATATTAATAACTTTTTCTCTCTCAATAAACCTCTACACAGTATTTTTCGGCAATGTATTACTAGCTTTTCGAACAAGTAATAAGTGTTATCTGTATGTATGTGTAAATATGTTTCTGTCTGAGATACATTTTTATCTTTTGTTACTTAAAGAGTTATTTTGAACTTTTAAAAAGTACATTAATAATTAAAAATGTATAATCGTTCTAAATGGACAGCATCATTAATGTGTTTGTATGACTTCAGTTCTTCGTCTATATTTACTTAAATACTCATAGGTACGTTTATTCGCCCCAAAATTAAGAATTGATTGCCTCGAAATAGCCTAGTTCAGTGATAGTTTCAGTTTTTAGAGCCAGCAGATATTGTTTTCATTGCATCGCAATTTATCCATTACTCAATTTTATTTGATCAGTTAGATAGCGTATATAAATAATCTTACACATCTCACAGACGGCTGTCTGATTACAAATCAGGCAGTCTGTGCTATGGTAACCAGCCTGCTGATAAACATACTTAAATATTTCTAAATACATACATACTATAGATATTTTACACCCAGACACTGAATAAATAATCGTGCTCATCACACAAATATTTGTCTTGGGTCAGAATGGAACCCACGACCTTCAGCTTTGCAGTTAGGGCCAACAACCATTGGTCTAATGGTCTAATAGGCCCATCGATTCTTTATAGTTTTATTTATTCATATATTAGTTGTTTAATTGATAATTATTTCGCCTAGTTTTGATTGCCAACTGTGTAGTTTTTTTTTATATACAACCCTTAGTACCCTTAGTTACCCTTAGCCCGTGTGGTGACGGATTAAGAATACATAGTGTTACCACCCCTATTCATCCCGTGGGTGTCGTAAGAGGCGACTAAGGGAAGAAACTATTCAAGTAAATATCAGTACGAAGAGACGGAAAACTTGAAACAAACCCTATTCCAATCCGTCTGGCCAGCGTGGTATAGTAGGTCAAAACCTCCTTGCTAAGGAGAGGCCTATGTCCAGCAGTGGAGTGTAAAAGGCTGTTGATGATGATGATGGCTATCTCTTAAGTGGATAAAAGTCCCACCTGATAAATGTTAACCATTTCACTTTCTACAAGCTATGTGTTTGGACTCTGTAGTACTATGTGCATATAGCCTATATCCATAATCTGTGTTTTAATCTTCTCCTCAAAATGGTGGTTCATTTATTATTCTATTATCCCTTAATGTGCGAGTATAACAATAAACAAGTTGAAGAAAATTACTGCAACCCATATTTATACAACCATAATCTCCATTTTGAATCACCATTAGTGTGAAACAAGTTTAGTTTCAGCTTCATTAGAGCGGTATCAAAGGCGCTGGTGTCAAGGTTAGATGGACAGGTTGCCAAATGAGGTGCTCGTGGAAACATACGGGGAAATAGTTGCGGCGCTTCTCCTGTGATTTTGGAAGGTCTTGTGTTTAGGAGTTTTGTATATCATTTTCATCTATTTTGTGGCATTCAGATAATGTATTCCATGTAATACTATATATATAGTATAAAAATGATGAAAACCAATCTACACTTAAAATATGCGGAGAATTTCAGACCTAACTAATTAATCCATAACGAATTTCTCAACCTAAACCATATGGGCATAACTACTGTATGGTGTTACACCATCGTAGTACCTAGACCTAGATAACAGTTCAAAACACAACGAACAACGGTACATTTCCTAAAACCTCATCTGTCTAACAGACCAACATCACGAGACACCTTGCATCACTCTTCGACTATCTTACAGTATGTGACATCCTCATTTCGTGGGCCTAGACCAACTGGTCGCAGGAGCTCGTGAAAGATATTACCTGAATGCGGGAAAGACGTCCTTAATGTCCCTCTAATGTAAGTGAACATGTTCAGGGACTGTGTATGTATACACAAAATGAGGTCGAAATTTGTAAGTACTTGAAATTAATTTCCAGCCTCTGTAATTTCAAGTATTTGAAAGCTAAATACGTTACTCAAAGGATTGTTTTAGTTAGAATAAATATTTGTTTTGGTGTTTTAAAGTACTTTAGATTATTCTGTTAATTTGTAAAGGAACTTTTAGCCCTGTACTCATATATATATATCAATAAAATAAAGTCCTTACAGAGAACTAAATAATTCTTGACTTGTAACAAACGTGGAGTAATTGTATAAAAGGTAGTGTGTGTTGTAACCTCGTCTGTGTAATAAGAATATTGCATTCATTGAAAACTTATTCGTTTGAATACACACAATTCTCTCTACACAAACTTTCATCGCTTAATAAAAAAACTCTATGGTTTTTCTTTTCCAAAAATTTTTATTACATGAAAAGCATCTTAAAGCAATTACAAAAACCTTTCTAAGGTTTATCAATGGTTGGTAAGTCACCGCTGTTTTATATAATAACTTAAATGTTAAAATATACTTACTAAGTAACCCTACACATTTCACCTAGGTTTATATTTTAGTTCAGAGAAGGTAAATGAAGTTTCGATACCTGAATTGAAATAGATACCAGGATTTTTTGAGACCTTTTCAAAGATTCATTCACAAAGTTGCCTGGGACTGTTCCTAATATTTTGGTCTATTTTTTTTTACTACAACTTCGTCCATTTGGTGTCCAGTGTTATTCAGAAAGCATATTGCTGGCAGTGTGACCTCTACATAACGTTTTCGCAGACTTCTTGAATAGAGGCCGTGTCCCGTTTCGAAATATACACTCGAAGCAAGCCTCATATCCCCAAATAAGTACACAAAAAACAACTTCTTGAATTAAAACTACACGTAAATTTCGCTTATACATTATACAACTAATAGGAGAACTCTGATTCCCCATACGACAAACGAGGATACATTTTGCAAAATCGTGAAGGAAGTCAGTAGTAGAAGAAATTAAATACTATCTATTTGATCTTAACATAAACAAGACAACATGTTATTGTGTTGTCTTGTCAATATACATTGACAATAACAAACTAAGTCCAATATTTTCTTCTAAACAAAAATACCCACTACATTATATCGGGACAAAGATAACTGCGCAGTTCCTTCAGACAATAAAGGGAATGAAAACATAAGCATTGTCCAAACTAAAATATAATAACAGATAGAAGTGCGAACAAGAAAGGCGCAGTTGGACTATCATGGGCGGAGCTCTGGGCCAATAAAGGCCTACGTATGGGCCCACATACTGACTACATAGAGGTATGATAGAAATGGAAGTGGTATGAGTGTGCTCGATAATTTTAAAATTAACTGTGATAGATGACATTATGTGTACAGAAGATAAAATGGGTGGTAAATGGCAAGATATTACAGGTTCTGTAGCAAGTTAATTATCTCTTATTTATTCTTAAGAAGGGTTTCCAACTTAAAACTTGAATTCTGTTATGTGGATACTTATAGTTCTTAAACAGCAACAATGTTGACGGTTAGAACTAGAAAGAATATGATAATGAACATATGTATTGAGTAACTGATATAAATAATACTTAAAATTTAATTTTTGTTGTGTTTGGAGTTCTTAAAACAATAAACAATACTTAAAATTTAATTTTTGTTGTGTTTGGAGTTCTTAAAACAGTAAACAATACTTAAAATTTAATTTTTGTTGTGTTTGGATTTCTTAAAACAATAAACAATACTTAAAATTTAATTTTTGTTGTGTTTGGAGTTCTTAAAACATTTTACAACGAAGTTAAGGAATGTGTGAAAGAGGATGTCAAGTAATCGTGGAGAATCGTAGAAGAAAACAGATTACAATGACTCAAATAAATTTGGAAAAAATGTAGGTGATGCATAGTGATGATTTGCATATTCATTAAAAATATTTGTGAAGATATATTACTGAAACTTTTTATTGTGAATCTGTAAGTTACTAGCTTTTGCCTGCAGTTTCACTCGCGTGGAATTGGGTCCGCCACATTAATTTTCGTAACAGATCATTAATAATTATGTATCCTATGTTACTTCTAATACCTCGAAGAACATGTGTACAAAATTTCATGATAATCGATTAAGTAGTTTTCGTTCGAAACCGTAACAAACAAACATACATTCACATTTATAATATTAGTAGGGATTATAGCCAACCTTAATTTTTCGGCCACACGCAAGTTCACAACACATCGATAAAACTGTCTCTTCCATTAACCATGTTTGCTTGTCCATACAAGTGAGATTGTTATTAAAAAAAGCCCAGAACAATCACAGTGCGGCCCAGTTCGCTCATTTTATCCACGTATCCAATTACTCGGAGCAAACTCGACGTCCGTTATACTCATATTGAGCACAGCCTTACTGCCTACAAGCAGGTGAGCTTGTAACTTAGCAGAATATGCCTTGGACTGTTTAAAATTTCAGTATCTATAATTGTATTAACTTTTAACTGTGGCTTAGGTTAATTACGAGTGTATACATATCTTATATAAATATAAAATACAGATTTTGTGCTCATCCAATTGTTAGGCAATCACAGCTAGCGCGAGTGAAAAAATTGTACAATAAAAAACCTATTAGGTAAAAAACTATAAAAATGAAATAAAAACATGAATATTAACTTTCTAATTATATATAAAAAAATAATATTGTGTAGATAAGTCTGTTTAGATATTTCTCGTAATTCTAATACAATGATGATTTATATTTGTGTTAAATATTCTAAATTTTGTGGTATATTTCTTTTCTAGTGTATCTAGCTACACGACTATTAGCTTTCCAACTATTTCATAACTTATATGCGATAGAATTATTAAAAAAAAAGGTTACGATCTATTTCTCGACGTTTCGAACGAGTTACACCACTCTTGGTCACGGGTAGACAACATAACTGTGTATGTCTAAGTAACATGAATGTCTAAAACCAATTATTACACCTAGATACAAAAAGTAATACTGTGATTCCCAAATAATATTTTGGCTGTGGAAATCGAACGCAATCTCAGGCTTAACGATCTGAACTAATAGACTAGTCAATCTGACGATTACAGTACCTATCAACATCATAATAAATTATTTAAAAATGAGTTTTAATCCATCAAAAACAAATATTTCTTAAAATATCTTTTTGGATTTTAACAGATTCCAGAGTGCTTTCTTTAAAGATAAAATTTGTACATTAAAATAAAATTTTCAATTTACTCACAGCTTCACCTTCAGTTGTATTAACTCTTAAATTAGAAATGGATTCAAGAACTCATAAACGCTAGCAGAAAATGCTCAGTTAAAAGTAATAAATGTTTTGCGCCGAGAATTCACCTTTGTCTTGGAAGGTGTGTACAAATATTGTCGAAGAAAAATGGCCTTTCTTGTTAAAATAATGGACGTGTTTATCCAAGACATTTGTTTGGTTAGGTGTACAGTTTTTATCAGATTATCAAGAAATGTTAGAAACAGAAGAGTGGGAGGATTTTTTTGTTAAACGAACTACTACTTTAAGTTTTTTTTTGTCTGTTGTGATAGAGATGAGGCATTTGTTTAGTTTACGCACTAAACTCTGAAACTAGTGATTCGAATTGTAAAAAATCTTTAAGTTTAGGATAGCTCTTTTGGGTAGAAATTATAGGCTATAAAACATCACGCTTTGATCAATGGGAACCGATCGATAATAAATAATGTTTACAACGAAATTAACGTTTCATATACAAACACATAGATGTTTTTTATCGTTATTTCTTTGTTCTTTAAGGGAGATTGTAAAGTATGCTGGGTGCAGCTACCTTACCATAATTTTCAACATACATACATGCAATTACACATACATACACACATAAAATCACACCTGTTTCCACGGAGGGGTAGGCAGAGACATATTAAACGCCCACTTTTAACTAGTGTTTTGGCCCCACTATTCGGGATGTTTTGCTTACCAGAGCTGCGTCCGTCGATCATCAGGTGCACCACTCGTAGGTGAGGTTGGCTTGGGCCGTAAGTTCTTGGTGGTGGTAACCCTTTGCACTTTATTATAAATAAACACAATAGAGAAAAGAAAATTTTAGCCGTATGCTATTTTTATATGTAATAAAAGAAATATCACAAAAGGGTGTTTTATTTATAATACTTTTGCACAATACACAATACAATAGCAGACTTAAGACCTTTATAGTATATAATGTATGTAAATAAATGTGTACAATCCTTTGTGAAGTTTCTGGCGCGCCGATAGGTTATCGTATGTCTCTGCTGACCACTGGTCTATTTAAAGTATTTTTTCGTTTATATTTGTAAGTTTATTTACAGTAGTATATATTACTATTCTGTACCTTGAAACATCTCACACGTTTCATTCTTTCGTTTTGTTTTTCAAGGAGTAAGTTTATTGGAGCTTGGGACTCCGCTCCATTTAATACTGGTGAAGGAGACTCTTGTGATTGTTAGATCGAGATATCAATGGGTAGTTATTTTCTGAACCATATTTTTATTAGCTTCGTATAACATTAATATATAGCCCTCCGTCTGATCCTAAAGTATATAGAGCCTTTAGAATTCAAACTAGACTGACTAAACGTACTAATATGTAACTAAATACATACGGCACAAATAAAACTTATCATACAAAACTTTGACTTGAATAGGAGTCGAACCCACGTCTTCTGACTTGGCAGGCGGGGTCAGTAACCAAACCTACAGACTCACGAAGAAAAATAAAAGATTCGAACTAAAAAACCCTCTGTTATATAAGAGATCTTACTTATGTTAGTTACTTTTGAATATCAGAAATTACTGTAGGACGTTCGAACAATTCTAGAAACTTCTAAAGTGTTACATAAGCACAGTTTATAACGAGTCCATAGTTTAAAAGGCATTGTAGCTTTCAGAACTTGTAACACTCCACATTTTTACTAAAATATAAGTAGTCGAACTGGAACAGTACTTATAAAACGAGTTTCAAACTAACCCTGGAGCAACACCTCTAGCCAGAGTGGTTTAGTAGGCCAAAACTACGTAACTAAGGTCTATGTCCAGCAGTGGACTATTAAAGGCTGCTGATGACAATGATGATGATGTGAATTTTAACGGCACCATCACTGTTGTACCATATCTTACCCATTAACCTCCCATAGCTTACTTTAGTGTGTTATTTAACAAGTAAAAATTAATTAATTACGTTTGTATATTAAAATATTTTAAAACAAAACACAACTGTCAAAAATGTTACTACATCAAAGTTTTGAAGTTATTAAAAAAGCGTATTTTTTTTAAAGAAATGATACCTAGACACGCATTGTTTTAATTAAAGTAATTTACGATGAGCGCGTTATCAATGTTATCAAACGCCATGTTAGAATTTCTCCCATTTGACATATACATTTAGTGTTTAGTTATGTACGTTATGGCGGAAATATGACGCAGAAGCTTCAGTTTTATCCTTACAATCTGATTACGAATAAAAAATATTGGTGTTACAAAATGTGATAAAAGGCGGTTAAAAGGAACTACGCAAGATAACGTCATTGTAAAAAGAAAGAAAACTTGAAACAAACCCGTCTGGCCAGCGTGGTATAATAGGCCAAAACCTCCTTTCGAAGGAAAGGTTTATGTCCTGTAATGAACTATTATTGTCGATGTGATCCTGTCTAAAGGGGCAAACGATAGGTGGGTATCTTATGGCAAATAACCATTGCCACCCATGGACACCTGCTCCTCGAAAATCACAATTATGCAAAGATAGAGTTAAGTTATAATTTACTCTGTATCTCAATGTGTGGTAATGAATTAAGAATACATAGTGTTACCACGCCTATTCATCCCGTGGGTGTCGTAAAAGGCGACTAAGGGAATGTATGCAAGTCGACATCATTAAAAAGAGAGGGAAAACTTGAAACAAACTCTATTCCTACTCGTCTGGCCAGCGTGGTATAGTAGGCCAAAATATCCTTGCCAAGGAGAGGCCTATGTGCAGCTGTGGACTGTAAAAGGCTGTTGAAGATCTTAATGTAAAACAGACAAATTCTCTGCATATTTGTATGAATTCTAAATCACGTCATAAATTATATTATAATATTTCGTTCTGTAATTTAGTTGTTAACAATACAACAAAAGTTTTTACTTTATTTAATTTATACTCTCGATTGTGGGCACTTAGTGAAACTTGTTAAAATACGTTATTGAATAAAACTTACTTGTACACTATTGAAATATAATTTTAATAATGCCTAAGGGTGAAACCGGTCTCGTTAATTCAAAATTAAACAGTCGAATAAATGTATAAGTGAGTTTAATTTAAGAATTTTAGTCCTTACATTTATTTTATACTAGCTTTTGCCCGCGGCTTCATTCGCGTGGCATTTGGTCTGCCACGTTAAGTTTTGTAACAGATCATTTTAATTTTTTTTTTTTTAAATATAGGCTATTTAGTTACACAACGTACATACGCCAAGATAACTCTCAGAGGCCGAATTTTGTTCCGACTTAATTGACATGTATCGTTTATATTACGACCAAAATTAGATAAAATCATTACAAATTGTAGCCTATATATTATTCTGATGTATAACCTATATTACTATACAGTTTCACCCAAATCCCTCAAGTATTTTTTCATGAAAGAGTAACAATCATCCATACTCACAAACTTTCGCATTTATAATATTACTAGGATGTATAACACAATAGTTTGTTTTGTTCTACAGTAAATAAACCCTCTTCAAAACTACTAAAATTGTGAAGTAATATTATTATTCAGAATCGTAAATCTGGTAACCCTTTTCATATAATGAAGTCGTCTGTTCATTTCTAAGCCATATTCTAACTGGAATATGGCCTAGAACTGAGATCTGAGGGTAATGTCCTGAAAGTAAATTTAGAAACATGTTCATTATTTATTCGGGTAACATAAATGTTATTTTACATAAAATTAACATATATACCGTAAATACGTGTAAAAAAGTGTAGGGACCTCAAAACCATATTTTCCTATACTAAAAATAACTTTAATTGTATTATAACATAATTTATATATTGAGAAGTACTTTTTTAAAGTTATAATTTGACTTTAAACAATTAACTATAGCACAATATTTTCACGCTGTTAACCCTGTACACGACCGAACGATGTCAAAAACGGGAAAATGATAAGACAATTTGAGGTGCTGTAAATAACTCTACAACCTACGAAATTTAATTAAAACCCAGTATAGTTTACAGAACATAAAACTATACAGGATAGTGCTGTTGAGGTGCTTGGGGAATGTTTGCGTCGTACACTGGAAATCGTCCCTTCGTGAAGGTAAATTCAGATTTAGGCACCCTTTTTAATAGAGGTAGGCAGGTATTGGTAATATGGCGATTGCAAATATCTTTGAGCCTCAACATGCTTATTACAAAATACAAAAGTTTTCATTTGTTAAATTGACGTCAACAAGTGAGTATTCTATAAATAAATATCATTGAAATCTATTCTGTAGAACTTGATTGGGGCTTAAAAGTTTTTAGCATGTCATTTAACGCCTGGTGCAATACAGACAGGACACATTTTTGCCATTGACTCAGTCTGTGAGGCTGTTATAGCATAACAGGATAAGCTAACAGATAGATCAGTGGATAATTAATGACCAACGACAATAACTTAAGATTATAGGTGCATTATCCCCTTTTCAGTTCCCGTCCAGATGTGGACTTCGTTAGCTTTCTTTGTAATGAAAGGCCTATGTCCATCAGTGGACAATTAAAAGCTATTGATGATGTTGATGAACTCTCTCCGTATATATATATATATTAACTCTATATAGATATTACGTACTAGAAAGGTCAGCATCGATACATTTGATAATCTCTGTCTTTGATTTATCATTGCATCTAAAATCTTTGTTTACTGTCTAAAAAGGTTTACACTTAAGAATAAGCAATGTAACGCAAGAGACTATATATTTAATTAAACACCTGTAATGATCTTCCTCATATATTCTACACGGGTACAGTAGATTAATGAGTGTTTTCGACGCAACCGGAATGCGGGAGCGTAGTATAACATTCTATCGTTCCAGGGCCAGTATCTTCAGTTAAAGATGGATAAAACAAAGAAAATAAATCACTAGCATTATACGTGGTACGTGCAGGTGAGATGAGAAATTTTATGAGACTCTGGTCTTGTTAACAATCTTCACCTTCATAGACGAATTCTAATTACTCTTGTTTGTGAGACTGCCGCACATTATGTGAGGGCTTGCAATTAGGTTAATCAGGTATTAACCAATTACTTGAGTCTATACCAATACTATTAACTTTGACGGACCTATTGGTCTATAGTTTAGTGACCCATCCAGTCGATTCTCACCGAGGAAAACTCTTTGTGTGACAAAGGATCATTTGTTCTATGTCTTGGTGTAATTTATCTATAATATTTATGTATTTATAAATACGTTGACACGTTCTTAGCAGTCTGGTTACCATAGAATAGGTATATACATAGTTTGGGATCACACCACAAATCAGACCGTATATATTAAGAAATGACTTGATTGATTAACAGAAATAAATTGACGGACACACTAGCGTCTAAAATGACGCGTTTAATGACTTCAAATGTTGATTATCTTGAAATATCTGTAAATCTACACCATTTGAAAACAGTGATCTGAAAAAAAAAATTAAAACAATTGCAAGCGTTAAAACATGATTGACATAATTATTATTACTCACACAACTTGGAAATCGATTTACCTACTTTTTAAGGGTTGTAAATGATTTTGTTTTACACCGGTAGTCACACAAACAAACATTTCTCTAATTCTTTCTTTGATAGTGAAAATAAAACGGCAGTGCTTATTTTATTACAGCATATAAAGTAAATGAAGGTGGTCGGTGTAAACCTTACAAATTGTCAGCTTCGCCTGACGTCGTCATTTCGTGGAGATTTGACCAAATTGTGTGACACAAATTTACATATATATCGCGTCTAAAGGTAAATTGAATACTGTATTTATTAGGTTTATGCATACTTACGTGTGCTTCGTCTGTAATTCAATTAGGTTGGGCAAATATGGCTGGCTTCCTCATTTAAAAAAAGTAAAAAGGTTTGACCTTTTGGTGTACATACACTTTCGCTAAAACAGAAAAAAAAATTAACTCACTTTGCGTTTTTTTATGTTATTACAGATCTTTTGATAAATCTAACCCATGTAGTGATGGGTTAAGTGTATTTATCTTCATGCCGTGGGTGTCGTAGGAGGCCACACTACACAGAACATCAGCACTGCAAAGAGACGGAAAAACTTGAAACAAACCTTACACGAAACCTTCTGTAAAACGTGATATAGTAGACCCAAACCATATTAAATTATTGGTCTTATGGGTCTTTGAGGATGAGGGTCACAGGCAGCCGTCGCAGACCGTCAGTTGTGGAAAACCTCGGGGGAGACCTATGTCCAGAAGTGGACGTCTTTTGCCATTAAAGGCCATTGATGATTGTAGATCTATCTTACTTTGCGATATAATAGAAGAGTGAACTCAAATAAAACTTGCTTAGTTTTATATAAGTAACTCACATATTACAGCTCAATAGACAACCGCTAGCTGTCGGCTTACTAAGTAGGGTTTCGAGAGCGCTTATGCATGGTAAGCGGATTGGTAAAAGCTATCGGACATTGTTCTATCGTTTAGCGATGGTAATTTACCGAAAAAAACGCTCTGGCGCGTTGTGATTAGGCACATATTAGGTGGCGCCTACGACTAATATGTGTATAATATGTAAATGTAAAAGAATTAATTAACATTTATTGTGTTCAAGTGTAACCCTCATGAGCTCATTTAGAGAATTTGAGTTTGATCCGAGGCTCTGAATAATTAAATTTCTATAGGAAAAAATTAAATGCCCAATTCTTTCAGCTCCTACATTATCACATAGATTTATTATTACACATATCTTTATTTTAATGAACTTTCGTCTTAATTAACTTAAATTTTATTTTGTCCCTTGCGTGTAGTTCGTATTCACTTTTTTGTGTTATAACAAGGATGCGATAAAAATTATTGCATGAATGGAATACTCTCATGACATTTGTTATTCTTGATATGGCTACAGTCTCCGTGTGATGATAGATTAAGAATACAGTCTCACCCCTTGTCTGCCTATGAGTATCGTAAGGCCGATTAAGGGTAACAACATATGCAAGACAACATCATTGCATAGACAGCAACCCGTCTGGTCAGCGTGGTATAGTGGCCAAAACCTCCTTGCTAAGGAGAGGCCTATGTCCAGCAGTGGACTGTTGAAGGATTGATGATGATTTGTAATTTTAAGCGAACGAATCATTTTTAGTTTCTTCAAATGCAGTAAAGAATACATTCAAAAAAATCTAACGTTTCATTCACGGAACTTAAAATCCAATTTTAATTCTAAATAGCCCAAGTGTATAACTTTAACTCACGAATGTTTTAAACCTTTATTGTCGTTAAACTACAAGCTATAACCTTAAATGTAATCTAGCAGCTTCGATCCAGTTTCGGGTAAATATTATATAATATCTGAACTAAATAACCTACTCGACACCCTCGACGTGACTTCATTTGTTTTAGGTATCTCATGTAGAAACACTAATAATTGTATGTGCTTTATGGCTTTGGCTGTTAAAGTGTAACAGGTCTGGAACTGAGCCATTGTCACCGATGTAGTGTGTAAAATAAAAGGAACATAACTTCATGCCTATAACACCTTAAAGGGTTAGACAGAGGTATAGAATACGTTTAACTACCACATTTCGTCATGTTTAGGTAGGCTAGGTACAGTCAGACATAGCAGTTACAGTCTACTGGATAATACGTTGTATCATCATCATCATCATCATGGCCTTTATCAGTCCACTCCTAGGTAGTAGATCATAGGTAGTAGAGCTAGGCTGATTTCAGCAAGAACAGACCAGCTCGACCGGGGCAGTACTACCCTCCCACAGAAGATCAACCTAAAGCAACAGCATCCGTGATGTCCTGTTTCGTTGGTGAGTGCGAGACCGAAGCCCATTGATGGAGCGGTGACAGTTATCGTGGTAACTGTGTGAGCCTTACACTGCCACGATGACTGTCATGCCTTTTACGTCCCCAAGCGGGGCGTAAAAAGCATCTTACTAGACTGCCATAGTGTGGGTCACCATACCACATTGTCTGCATTTGCAATGAGTATGGTGACCGCAACTCTTGGATTCTATTCATGCTTTCCATCAGGCAAACTAGTGTCATTTTGGCAGGCTCTTAATATAGAGAGAAAAAAAAGGAAGTTTTGGTTTACTACACCACGCTGGCAAGATGGGTCTCAATCAACTCATCTAGCTTGAAACAAACCTCATAGTTTACTTCAAGTTTTCCTTCCCTTTGCAGTGACGTTGTCCGGCGTATTTTGCTTACTAACCTGCAGCTCTTACGACACTCATGGGATGCTGTTTTGCCTTGATGATGATGATGGTCTTCTCTTAAAGTAATATCACTAGCCTTTAACAATCCACTGCTGACATAAATCTCACCTTCACAAGGTTTTTTTTTTATAGAAGCCTACCAAAGTGATTCTATTCTACCTGATGGAAAGCATGAATAGAATCCAAGAGCGGTGGTCACCGTACTCACTTCGAATGAAGACAATGCAGTATGGCGACCCACACTACGACACACGCGGCACACAGACACGCGAATCCAATACACATAAGTAAAGCCACTTATTGTTTAAAAATAAAATGAAAGCTATTTAAATTTTCATTCCATTAACTTCTTCCAATTTCGTTCTTTTTATAGTGTACTCTCTCCTTCGTTGCTAACCGTACGAAAAGAATATTCATATATAGTGGAATAACCCGGCACATTGCTTTTAACCATCGTAAATCCTTTGCAAAACTCACATTGTACTTGTGTAAAACCATTCATAGGGTTTGTAAAATAAACGGGCACTATACAAGGGTCTATATGTGTATGAGGCCTCGATTCGTATCCAGGTTAATAGGGAAACGCTTTGTAGAGAACCAGTCACACCGAAAGGATGTCTTTATCATAATGTCAGTGTTAATAAGCTAGCTTTTGTACTCGACTTGAAACGCGGTCATGTCAATTAATTTTTACAGGATAGATCGTAGCTTGAGCATTGCACCATATTATCTATCTCTATGCTGGATTTCATTGAATTTTGTTTATTTTTTACAGATTAAAGAGCAAAAATCCATCCATAACTAAGTTAACCTTTGCTTAAGTTAAATATAAGAATGTTAAACGCATTTTAATTTAACTTATAACGTATCTTATTACAACACAACGTCTTAAATAACTGGGGTTATGTGAGAGTAACCTCTATTTTAATTAATGTCATGTAAATAATAATAATTATTATTGTTGGGTTGAGGGGGTCTGGTGGTAGTAACTCCACATAAAAATCTTAAGTTCAACTGTGTCACAGTTAACTGGAGACCGACTCCAACCTGGATAGGAAAAAGGCTTAGAGGATGAAAAATATTAAGTAAATAATACATCTGAATACGCTACGGTGTAATGCACAGCTTATGTCGTTTCACCTAGTATTTTATTTTACCTATTAGAAGCTCGTTTCGGATAGGTCCTCAATTTAATCGCCGGTTTGTATTAACAAAGCTTGCGTAGGGAATTGACATTTAGGAAATTGATTTTTAATTTGTCAGCTGTGTTGGTTTCATGACAAATAATTCCGTGTTTGTTTGGATGAACTTGTAAAAAAAATCCTGAGAAATTAAATGGATTTCCAGATTTTAAAATTATTGCTTTGGCATCATAGTAGAAAGGTCTAGCACGTATCCTTAGAACAAGAACTATAGCATTCAATAACGTCCTTATATTACATAAAAATAAAATATAAAAGGAAAGGAAAGAAATAAATATTGGTAAATTTTAACAATTAGTATTGCAGGAATGAGCACACTTTTAGTTGATTCTGAGGCGGTCGTTGGTTCAGCAGCGTGCTAGTTCCTAAGAAGCGGTACCGATACGTGAAACTTGCGTTGAAATTCAGGACAGTGAGTTATCATCTAGTTATCACTTCTCTTTCCTCCTAATTCTGGAAAAAGGGGCACACAAAGAGCACTTGTATCTACTGAGTTGGAGAAGTTGATGGCCGTCGATATTCACTTACCATGAGGCCACGTGTACTTGTACGCCTATTATTAAATAAAATGAAAGCAAAATAATGCATCAGTATGATAAGGTTACCACTTATGTATGTGTACTACTCGTATTTTATATAATTGTGATATGTAATTTTAATAGGCTTGTAGTTTGATATTATTTATTATATTACAGTGCCTACAGAGATAATGGCGCGTGTTTTAAAAAAAATTGAAAAATTGTACTTCCGGGATTTAAATGAAATGGTTTTTGATGTTTCACCATCACGTGGTAAAAGAAAAAATAGCTGTTCTACCCTGGTGTGATTCTTAATAGTGTTATGCCCACCTGACTGTATTGTATGTCAATGGTCTACTAACTTGGTATATTATAGTTTTATTTCACTAACTTATTTTGATGAGAGTATAAGTTCAAACGTCCAATGGCACCTCTCTGTGTTACTGTTTGAGACCCAGATGTCCATAGACAGTGATATTCACCTGTAGTAGTTATCAGTGGATTATTTTTTTCTTCCAAAAATGTGCAGCTGAAGTAACACACTGACACTAAAACGAATATCTTGAACTAAACAAAATATCACCTTTATTTCCATCTGTATAAAGTTCAAATTGAGATTCTTAAACACTTGATTCAATTTTTTATAGAATTCATTTATTAAATTGGAGAAGAGATCTCATTAAAATGGAAAAGCAAAGAAAAACAGCGCTAAGTAAGAGCGCTTGATGCGACTGAGTCTTTACTTAGCGGATTAAGGACGTCTGCACTCTGGCGATTTATCACTACGTTTTTGTGTGAAAAATGGCATTTATTGAAGGAAGGTCACCTTATCAATCTTCAGATCCGAGACAAAAAGTTAATAAACATTGTTGTGTCCTCTTATGCTATACGAGTAATGGATAACAGGTCTCGAATTACAAGGAAATGCCTAAAAAAATATTGTGGCTGCAGTTAGCATGATATTTTAAGTTTCATTTAAACCTCTGTTGATAGATAATATACGGTTCTTATTACCGTTATTTTTATCAGTTTATAGTACTTTAATCATCACATACGGCTGAGAGTAAGGCTCTAACTCCTATTGTGAGACAAAAATAAAAATCAGTGCAGCAATACCAAGAGACACTCAACTCAAATTGTAAACACTGTACTCAGACACAAAATTGAAAGGGTGTCTTTTCATAGGGTCCAGGTTTCCAAATTGAATTAGACTGACAGTAGTTTTAAACGAAGTATTACAATTAGACATAGCATCATCAGCCCTATAACTGCACAACAGCTTCTTCAAAATAAATTTCAGATTATTTTGTACCTTATTTACAAGTTGTAATTTACAACTAACTAAATAGACATTAGTTATAGTGGAAATGAACGTCAAAAGCTGTATTTTTGGTGTAACCCAATATTACTAATTTCTAAACCACGCCACGTAACTTAAAGCCTACACAGCGCTGATTGATCGATGAAAGCTGTTAGATTTTGACGTGTAAAACATTAACTGTGGAGTTTACCTAATAAATCATTTCAGCTTTGAATTACTATGAAAAGTTATACCCTGGTCTAGACTTCGTTAGAGATTGAATATTGTATACTTTGAATTTATAACAGGGGAATTAGAAAACCTGCCATTCCATGAAACCATATAACTTAAGCACAGTGTGTTAAAATGCACACAGTGCAGACAGATTTTTTTCTTTTCTTAAAAATACAACGCCCGCATTAGGAATAAATCCTGTGTCGCGGGGGACTTTACAAACATGCAAGAAACGTACACAAAGAACACCCAGACTCAGAACAACAATTTGTGAATCACACAAAGTGTTGTCCCATGTAGGATTGAACCTACAACAAGTGGAGAGCGGCGTGGCGACCATTTAAACCACTAGGCCAATTGTGCAGTCGAAATGAAAATGAGTAACGAGTATTCTCTGAAACTCATTCTCTGTTTAGCCATCGCTGTACTCCATCCGATTACTACTGTAAAAAAACATTGCTCTTACAAACAATATATTTTTTTGCTCTTGGAAAATTGAGTTTTACATAAATAAAAAAGCATTTTTGAGCTATTAAATAATTAAATTACTTAGTTTAGTATCCTAAGAAGATTCTGAGTTTATGAAACAAAATTATTTGTTAAAATTGCACGAAGTAATGTTCTGTCGTCTGTGGATAAATTCTGATACGAGATAAGATACTCTTAACCACAAGTTGTTACCGTAACTTCCTCCATCCACTTTGAATTTGTGTACTGTACTAGCTGATCAGAATATTCGCCTAATATTATTTATTTCTAACTTTAGATCCATATATTTTACATTACTGATTAAGCAGTATGGTTGATAGTTATTTCCTCGATCCACTTTGAATTTGTGTACTGTACTAGCTGATCAGAATATTCGCCTAATATTATTTATTTCTAACTTTAGATCCATATATTTTACATTACTGATTAAGCAGTATGGTTGATAGTTATTTCCTCGATCCACTTTGAATTTGTGTACTGTACTAGCTGATCAGAATATTCGCCTAATATTATTTATTTCTAACTTTAGATCCATCTATTTTACATTACTGATTAAGCAGTATGGTTGATAGTTATTTCCTCGATCCACTTTGAATTTGTGTACTGTACTAGCTGATCAGAATATTCGCCTAATATTATTTATTTCTAACTTTAGATCCATATATTTTACATTACTGATTAAGCAGTATGGTTGATAGTTATTTCCTCGATCCACTTTGAATTTGTGTACTGTACTAGCTGATCAGAATATTCGCCTAATATTATTTATTTCTAACTTTAGATCCATATATTTTACATTACTGATTAAGCAGTATGGTTGATAGTTATTTCCTCGATCCACTTTGAATTTGTGTACTGTACTAGCTGATCAGAATATTCGCCTAATATTATTTATTTCTAACTTTAGATCCATATATTTTACATTACTGATTAAGCAGTATGGTTGATAGTTAAATATCAAAAGTAAATGATAGTAGAAGAGTAAAACTAGTTGACATGTGTCCACTTCAGTCACCACATAGTCCACTATCAGAGGTCAAATATAACCGCAGGACAAATTTAGCAACGTGAGATCGATTCTCTAGGTTTAGCTCGTAATCGAGTAAGAGAAAACTCAACAATTGGATTTCGACGTATTGAGAATCGTCTGATTTTAGATTGCTTCAACATATTTTATCTTTTTAAACTGAGAAACAAAACGAACATTTTCAGTCCACCTAAGTGCATTTTCTCTACAAAATTCTTTCATATTTTATTCGTTTGTGTCTTAAAAATCCAATACGGAGTGGTAGCAAGTTTGTGAGTTGCTTTATCGTTTTGTAACGTCATTGTGCTTCTACAATATCATTTGTTGCACTCAAAGTGCACTGGATAATATTCTCTGATACATGGATGTAGGAAGTATTATATATAAGATCTTAAAATTACTCTGAGGATAGATTTAAGCACACTGTATATATTAAAAACAAGGATCTCGGATCTCGGTTACATCGAAAAATCATTTCATGAAGGTTTAAATTTGATGATGTTTGTCGCCTCTGAAAGCTGTTCAATAAACAATTCACCGGGTGCCGTCATTCTATGTATGTACGTACGTACACTTAGAATCATTACCATCAGCCTATCGCCATCTATAACTGAACGAAGACCTCACCCAAGTTGTGCCAATTATCCCGGTCTTAGGCGGACCGCGTCTATGCCCTCTTATCGCTTAGAAACGTATATTTTCTTTTACTTGTTTTACAAGTAATTCATTAGACATAAAAGAGATGTTTTACTCTTTGCTCATAACATTTCTATTGTTGATAAAATCTCACTCTTAAAAAAAATTCGCTAATAAGCTTTTTCAGTGTCGCGAAGCAAAATAAAATCTGATTAGTAGGTGTTAAGTTCTAGTTAAGTATTCCTTCAACAATTTTGTTTTTATATTTATTCAAATGAATTAAATGGTTTTGGATAAAAAGACATTTCAAGGTAAAAAGACGCACAATATCTACTGAAAACTTTAGTGTACGATAGCTAGATCACAATCAACTGAACGAAATTAACGGCCTTATCAGAAACAGAGTATTATTATAGAAACTGTTAACTAAAAACTGGTTTATCAAAAATAATATAGATACGTGGAACTCGGTGTTATGTAAAACCAATAGATTTAATTTTTTTGCATTAGTTTTGCGAACAAGTCAATAATGAATTCATATTTTGTTTACTGTCACATCTAGTTTATGTGTTGTGATATCCTTGTGGTTTCTAGTGAACCAACAACTGTTTCGTATTCCCTTCTTATATAATCCCGTTTCAGTGTTGCTAACACAAAATTTTAAGGAAAATTAAGATAGGTATTGCCAGCAATAAATAATCACATAGCTTATCTCTTTGGTTTTGTTGCGTTTGCATTTAGTTTTTGCTCCTAGTAATTTATAACTGACGGTTGGTATTAATAGTATAGAAATAACAGTAACAGTTAGGGTGTATTATAAGGGTGCTGTTTTGTGATGTCAGCTATAACTGAAGTTGAGTTTTTTTATGTTTTATTTTAGTGACTCCACCTGTCGAAAGCAATTTTACACAGCTCAGACAGTTAACAGTTATGAAAATTTAGTTTGTTAGAGAAAGCCACTTAATTTTGAAAAGATTTGTGAGTGATTGTTTAAAATAGACGTTACTGCACCCACACTCAAATTCAGGCTAACTAAAATCCATGAGGCAAATGTCCACAGCCAGCATTTTTCACCTTGCCATTATTAATCTAACGCCATCCGATCCATTTATTCGAATAGCTCATAAGACCCTTCCATATAGCAATGAATTTGCCACTATAAAATCATACTTACGCATTTACACCTGTTTAACTAAAGGTTCACATTCCCCCAGCAATCGTAAGTTCCCACGAACTTTTCCTTCGCCGTTATACGACAGATAATTTCCTAATCACTACACAATGAAATCAGAGCTCAGTGAGCAATTGGACCCAGCCATAGTTTTAGCTCATATAAGTAAATTAATCTTACGCGCTGGCGAGCCGAAAACCAATTTTTGGGGCGCATCCTGGCCCTCTTGCGGTCTTGGCTTGACACGTGACGAGGGGCCTGACTTACTTAGTTTAGTAACGCAACACACGGGTCATTAGTTTAGTGGATTTCCCTATGGCTACTGAAAATGATGTTGCTTTGGTTGTCATTTTTGGCTGCAAGTTTTTTGTATTATTAATGGAGGTCGTCAAGAGGTCGGCATCCTTCCATAATTCATACTTTTTGCCTATTCATTTTTAGTATAATTTAAAGTGATGTTGTTAGATTATCCATGATGCGATAAGGTAACATGTGTATGAATATACTGGTTCCGTATAGATTGAGTGTCCATTGGATGTAAAAAAACGTTTTTGTTTTCGTTTTTTTATTATTTTGAGTGCCTGCCAAAGTGACTCTACTTTGTTTGATGGAAAGCATCAATAGAATTCAAGAGTTGTTTTATTTTGAATTTTTAATTTTTATTTCAATGCCTTTTTTAGGTTTAGTTATATAAGACATTATTATTTAGTATACTTTAAATTTAGTAAACGGCGACTTATTTCACATGACCTATCAATTTTTTGACCCATATGTTTAAAAAAAAACTTTCAGATTAAGAATTACTAAGATCCATTACATTCATACACAAAGATTTTGTACAATCAATACAGGAAGATGTAAGTAGAAGTATTTCTAGGAAGTTAGTCTGATTGTCTATCTGTCTGTGTGTTACCACTATAGTTGAACTTGTAGCCACAGCCTCCGGTTTTTGCCAGCGATATAATAAATTATGTAAGGATGTTATTGTCTCTTGATGGTATCTTAACTTGGTGGTCCATTTGCTCAAGTCCTAACATTTTCCGTTGTTATTTATAAATGTTTCCCTTTTGTTTGCATTCTAAGTCACTCTCTTGTAGCGTGAGTTATATTGTTTTGGATGTTTAATTACTCTTTAGATCTTAATGGTAATTCTTTAATTTATGTTTTTTATTTTATTTGTTTTTATTTCGACTCAAATCTGAATGCTGATCGAATCGTGATAACTAACCGCATGCAGGCTTAATTCTATAGGGTGGGCCAAGAATTCGTTAACATTTGAATCTAACATCCCGCGCGAATATGCTACGGGAGTTCTTGGGACCGATGCTACTGGAATTTACTGTCTATAATCGTAACACACGTTTTCAATAGGATGGAGTCACTTGTCACCCATCCAATGAGTCCCTGCCGGTGGTTAAAGACATGTTCCGGAAAAAACTGATTTCCAGACGAGGCGACATTCCATGGCAACCCAAAAGTCCAGGTCTATTCTCATCTGACTGCTTTTTATGGAGTTATTTGAAGAATCGTGTCTACATCAATAAACCAAGTACACTAGGTCAACTAAAAGAACGAATCAATAATGAAATGTCGGTGATCTTGCGGTCTCTTTACCGACGATTATTTGAAAATTTCGGTGCTCGCTTAGAAGAGTGCAAACATTGAAACGGTGGTCATTTGGACGATGTAATTTTTAAAAAATAAATTTCTAACTAGTTTTCATGTAAATAAATATTTTTTATAATATATCAACTGATTCTTTTATTCGATTTTTTCAAATGCCCACCACATATAGAGGAAGGTAAACAATAGTCGTAATACATTAATATGCATCCGTACATATCCCTGTCCGGGATAGGTGAAAAAGGTAGAACGGTATTCACTATTCACTTCACTATTAAAAATGATATACTCGTCTTATGATCTTTTTAATAACGAATGTTGATGCATCATTAAAACAGTTACTCAAACTAAAACTAATGAGTGTTAAATATATCTAGATGTTACTATGGCAAAGTATTCGAAATATGTCCAAAAAAATATTTCTTGCAAGAAGTTTTAAATACAGTTTTAATACAAATTAGAAACGACCGACTATTCATATATAGTCATACTAAGAAACGTACGCATCACGCACCACAAAAGTAACTTACATTATACTAGAAAATAGAGTCGCTTTAGCACGGCGAAAGTAATTTTTTAACTAACCTCAGTGTGTGACGTCACTAGAATAACGTGTTGCAAAGGTAACCGCTTACCATCAGACTACTGCTACTACTACAAGTGCACGTCTAAATAGAAATAAATTTAAAAAGTTTTATTTGAACAATTCTCACTTAGTAAGTCTTATTGAATTTCGTTCATCTAAAGTTGATAGATTTAAAGCGTTCTCACAAGTAAAACACAAGCGCAAACACCATAGAGATTCTGTAGTAGTTCTCAAACACGCAAACTCAAGTTTGGGGCGTGAAACTTTTTCCATTTCCACGTGATCCCGCCTTTGTCTTCAGACATTGACGTTTTAAATGTCGCCGACATGGGAATAAGGACTACAAACTTTGTTGACGATTGTCACTCGATACGTGTTTTATTTTATGAAAGATGTTCTCTGGAGAAAAGGGCTGTGGCTTTTTTATATCGCTTTATCTTAGACAGATAGTTTTAAGATATTTATATTTTTTTGCAGACGAACGACTGCCTAGTGGTTGAAGAGGTCACCACGCCGCTCTCTACTACATTAAGTGTTGTGGGTTCAAATCCCACATGGGACAACACTTTTTGTGATCCACAAATTGTTGTTCTAAGGCTAGGTGTTCTTTATGTTCGTTTATTGTATGTTTGTAAACTCCCCGAGACACAGGATTTATTCCTAGTGCGGGCGTTGTCTTTTAAAAAAAGAAAAAAAAAGAATTTTAAGGCTTTCGGATAAAAACACACTACAGCGGTCAAAAACAAATTTCAAAATTTATTTTCTCTGAAGTGCCATTGAAAAATTTAATATGGAATACCAAATATTTGTTTACGTGTGTTCCTGTTAAAAATATAAAAAACTAGCAGTTTTTTATTGATTGTGTAAACACCTAAATATTAAATAAAAACTAAAAGGAGTTTATATTTAAGATTTGGGTGTTTATAAATGCTCCTATACATAGCTGATCTATGTAAATAGTTTAAATCGATTGCTCAATCGATTAATTTTTATTGATCAAATCCAGATACTCTACCAACAGTGGACGTCCTTTAAATTTTCATAGTTACTACTTATGCATTTCCTTTTAGATTTTGAACTTCCTTCAAATTATCAGATGTGGGAAACTGCCCACTAACAAGGCAATTATCAATACAATTTAGTACTGTGCGTTTTCCTTGCGAACTGAGCGATGTAAACTGGCGACTTTATTACCTCAGAGATTATCCACGACTCGTCCGCATTCCAGTCAACGACTGTTAAACGCAGTGCTATGATAATTTTAGGGGGGTATCAATTAATTTCTTTTTTTGTAAGTACTAAAGGCGTCGTATTTATATTTAAACTGAAAACTTGTCGTTTTAACTTATTATCTGGCGAATGATATACATATATTTAAAATTAAGTTATAGTAAATATGGAATCGTGATATAATGCTCTGTGATGGGGTATACATTCTCATTACACTTATCAAGTTAATGATTATTGTTGATCGGCCTAGAAAGATTATAATAATAAAGATGACGATAAAAAAAATGTAACAAAAAAATTATTTCGGCTAATTATTCAGATTATTCAGCTTCCAGTTACATATATACTCTAATGTAATTATAGCAATTACATTGCAATTAGTTTATATATATATAGATTAGAAAACTAAAAAGAATTTTTCTTCGTCCGGTAAGGTAGCTCTCATGAGGATCTTTGAATAAGTAACTAGCTGCAATAGTCGTCGGTCTACTCACATCTTGGTGATAACGAGTCGGAGACGCTTCGTCATCTGCGGCCACTCGTGGCTTGGAGAGTCGCCAGGGCACGAAGTGCTCAAATTTTAAAGTGCGATCTTGCTAATGCGGCCTCTTCTGTGGTAAGGGTCGTGTCCTTTTCAATCGGAGACATTGCCTTTTGAATGTCGCTATATTTTTTTATTATGACTGTGTAACCTGGAAAAAAGGTGTTAAAGGTCATTGATCATTTTGTCGAGGTGCCTAACTTTTGTAGGTGGACAATTTATTATTTTTCAATGGCCAATACCCAACAAAAGACTTAATTTTATGGAGTTTAGTATCAAGTCAGTTATATAAAATGGGTCACAACGGAAAAGTATACATGAAGTCACATCTACAATACAAAGCGAATGACAGGTGACGAATAAATAATTATTTTAAACTGTAACATGTAAACCAAACAGAACTTATACCGTGACAGCTACATTGACTGATAGAATGCACATTATGCACGGGAAATAGATTCCAAAACAAATATTTGCAGATCACACAAACATTTAATCCGACCCAGCCAGTCGTACCCAACATCAGTAGGGCAATCACATATACAACCACTGCGCCACTAAATCAGTATAAAATACATCGGATATATATTAATAAAACTGAACCATGAGATTAAAAAGAATCACAAAACAATTTTCTATATTAATGAAACTTTTACAATTATTTGAACTTTTTTGCGTAGCTTTTGTTTCCATGAATTTAGATTTTGACACTTCTTGATCTCTGGAGACATCTTCCTTCTTGATGAGAGATACCCTATATCTAATTTCACAATGAGTAGTTAAGGCAGGCAGTTAACTGTCGTATTTATGAAATTATTTAGAACTTTCTTCACATCTTTTCTAATACTATTTTTCGAAAGAATATTTTTAAAAAGATTTAGAATAAATATCAAACGATCACTCCTTATAACAATAATTATGTAGTTTCAGGTGTGCGTTGCATAAACTGGGCCAATTTGTACCTCAGCTTATCACTTTGATAGAATAACCCTCTACGTCTTAAACTTTTACGACGCGTTAGGCTGTGAGGGTAGATGCACAACTGCTATCTCCCCATGGGTGCCGTACGAGACCATTAAGGATTCAATATGTTTTGTAAACGTAAAATGTTTTATTTACTAAAATTTTATTAGACTAGTTTTATTACAAGTAATATTTATGCTAAACCGGTGTTAAGCAGTCTTTCAATGCTTTTCATCGATAACCTCCTCCCATAACCTGAGATTTTGGATGAAAGAACTAGTGACTATTGGTTTCCAGATGTCCATTAGTGCCTAACCGTCAGGTGACTCAACTGCTCGATTGCAGATTAAAGAAATACATCTGATTGGATTCTATAATTTTCCGGCTTGTTGGAACCACACCTTCAACAGTGTCAACGTGTAATGGATACATTTAACAGGAACTTGCAATTTATGCAAGAGTTTTAGCATAAATTTTGTCGCATGGTCGGGAACAGTCTCGCGTTTTGGCCGTTTCTCTAATTTTAATGTCTAACAGATTTTCCAAGTTCGAATTTTTGGAAGTTTTCCATCAAGATTTATTGAGGAGGCTTCCAAGATTTTAAATTGCCAAATGACAATTTTATCAAATATAAGGGACCAACAATCAGACCTGACTAATAACCATCTACGTACACTTACATTACAATTAATTTGTTCCATACATCTATTGTATTTTGAGACGTGCTTATTACTAACGGTTAACCGAGAATAAATCTATTTCCAATATCATTCATCACAAAAAAGTACAATATAACCATTATGTTAGATTATTCATAGTTAACTAAACTTTCACAGCAAGAACTTCGCATTCTAGCCCAACTAATCTAATCTCGGAGGAGTCTCGTCTCATTACAGTAGACGCTCGGCCAATCTCACTTTTTATTGATAAAATAGGCGATAGAATTTGCTGTTTAGTTCAAACCACTATTACATTAGACCTTCTGTTTAAATCATATAAAGAGGAAAAAGAGTCATCAAATTAAAATGGTATTCAATAAAATTGTGAATAACAATAAAAATGTTTATAATAAAATATATTTCTATAACAAAAGTTAAAACCTAGCTATTTGTGTAATTGTGAGTTTTGTATAAATTGTATTAAATTTATGATTGTCAAAATGTTAGCGGCGTCTTCAGGCCTCTATTTTTCTTATTATTATTATTTTCTTATTAAAAAAGACAACGCCCGCACTAGTAATATATCCTGTGTCGCGGGGGACTTTATAAACATACAAGAAACGGACACAAAGAACAGCCAGACTCAGAAAAACAATTTGTCACACAAAGTGTTGTCCCATGTGGGGCCGGATCCCACAAGACTCAGCGCAGTAGAGAACGGCGTGGCGACCGCTTAAACTGCTAGGCCAACCGTGCAGTCAAAGCTAAGTTTTTCCCTTCAGAGCTAAAAGGCGAAGTTTAACGTTTTTGAAAACCTACAGTTTCAGTAACCCTTACATTTATTTATTTAAACATTATAGCATACATGTACATCGGTGGTCTTATTGCTTTAGATATTATCTTTTTTCTTTTTTTTTTGTTGTTGCGGTGGAAAATCCCTTCGGATCTCCGACTCCTCGGGGACGCAGGAGCCAGGAGTATGTGGTGTTTCCACTGAAAATCACCCCGGCGGCCGGTCTCAGGCGTCCTTCTCTGAAGTGTACCCAGACCATGTTATTTCAGGTCCCCTCCAGAATCAACGCCGCGCCTAGTCAGACCCTATCCTGGGGACGCCACAAAGGCAATCCCACCTATCAGTCCGGTTGTTATAATTTGTTGCGAGCATTTTTGCTACCAGGCCGCAACAAATTATCCTATCGCAGACCGCAGCAACTAATCCGCCACCAGAGGTCCCCACTCTCTGGCGACTCGCGGTCCCGACGACGGCTCATAACGCCGCCGACGTCTTCTTCGCTCGGGATCGGCCCTCTCCCGATCCCGTTCAGCGGTCTCTTTCTGGAGCATAACAGTTTCGCAGAAAGAGATTACTGCTGCCCAGCTTTCCTCACCCGCCAGCATGGCAGCAACGATTGCTGGCGGTGATAGGTTAGATATTATCTACCAACCAACCCTTGGGTGGTGTAGAAATTTTGTAAGGTAAGTGCCCCAAAGTTGAAGGCAGAGGTTATCAATAATTATATAGAACTGTCATAAACTTGCATATGTAATTATACGCATACATAAATAAATATGGATATATACATCCATATCCTACCATCTCGTCAAGAGGTAACTATTTATGTTCTTTTTAAATGAGAAATACCTACATATCATGTTTTATAGTCTACATTAGATAGGAACTACACCACTCGAATACAAAGCGAAGGACACCTAAGTAACTCCTTGACTCCTCGGATTAATTACTGGAAGTCACTAAATTACAGAGTTTTGGGGTAAAACTAATTAAGACTGTTACAAGAAACCGAGTACCGCGGCTCTTTAGAAAAAGTTGTAAGTTACTCGCGGCAATTAATCATACTAAAATTGTACAGGCTTTTAGGAACTGCGTAAGAAACCAAAATATTATGGTGGAAGAGTTGTCGGTGCGGTTGCCTTAAAAACTTTTAACTGCTCCAGATGTAAAAGTACAAGACAATTTAATCAACATTTATAGTCCAATGGGTGAATTCGTTAATTTTATTTGTGGGATTAATGTTATAAATCACTTGAGTTATTAAATGGTGTGAGGATATCAATTTTTGATTCTGGAGTAGAAAAATGTTAGGTTTTACGCTGTTTCATTGGAATAAAGAAATTTATAGAATTTACAGAACTGTCATTGAATATATTAAGTAGTTTTGTCATGTTTCTGCATTTTCCAACTTTTCCTGAAAATATTTACAAAAGTTTCTTTTGATAGCCGGTCGATTATGCCACGAATTGTCTTCTGGAACATCGTGATAAATCAAAAACTTACTTTAGTAAGTTTTATTTACAACATTTTGTAGATTCAATTCATGCTGTGTGTATAAATTTAACCAGGAAAGAAGCTGAACTGCCATCAAATTTAAAAGCTGTATCTTGGTGACCAAATTTCTTAAGTCGCAGGATTGAACTTGCTAAAGTTCCATCGAGTTATTTGGCTTGCGTAAACTCTTGCAGGTTAAGTTTCTCAATTCGGAATGTTGTTAAAAATTTACACCGCGCTTTGGTTCAAAAGTTTTTAATTAGCTAGTTGTAAGTTTTTGTGTCAGTATTTGAATGTGTAGAAACTTAGTTTCGATTAATGTTGGTTTGGCATCTTTATGTAAATGTTTTTGGAAAACTTTAATTTCATTTGGATATAATGAAATTAGATGTTTTTGGAATAATTATGTCTTCAGAGAAAATACACAATAAAACGTGAGAACAAATAATAACTAAAACTCAATGATATCTCCAAAAAATTACGATAGTTTGATAACATTAATATCGGTTCATAAATAATCAAATAGAGATGATAAATTTCCTAAGAATTTCGTAAGTCGAAGTGCCCTTAAGCCTGATGACCGTACGAGACCCTATCGCGATATCTTTCTGGTTATTTGAGAGTGGACACCATTTAATTTTCCACGACATTGGTCAATCTCTTTATATTATATTCCTGTTATCGTCTTCGAGGAAAATATGAAAAAAAATGTGTAAGCACCTATGAAGATATTTTCTTAATATAGACGTTTTAATATAGATAGTAAATATTTAAGATATTCATAATATCAACCTATATCATGCGTCACATTTCTAAAGTATGTCTAGGGCTCGGCCGAGGCCAGATATTATTTTTTTGCTGGTTAAAAATGAGTTCAATTTTAAAGGTTATTTAAAAAATATTTTGAGTAAATTTTTATTGAACACTGAAAACTGTAATGTCAGTTAGTATCGCAGACTTATTTAAGCATTGGCACATTCTACAAGGAGTCAGCGAGTACAGAAAAATAATAAAAAAACATTAAGTTGAAAACGTAAGCGGAGAAGGGCATAAAAAGACAGAATCGTAAATAAAGCCGCAAGACAATACTATGCAAATATGTTCGCGACTGGTTGAATACAGTGCGAAATATTAAGAGTGTATTGACACTGTACGGCTGTGTTCATAATGATGTCAGATTAAATAGTCTTGTTAAACAAATCTAAGGTTATGGAGAAATTCAACTAGATTTTGTTCACCAGAATGATCATCTTTTTAAATTCTAAACATAAAAGGTGATGATGATGAGCGTGGTGCCAATGGAAAAGCTACGGAACGCCAACGGGTTAAGTCGATCCGATATCTTCTGGTAATCGATGATTCGACTCGCTCTCCGCTGGTACAAAGGTGCTCCTACATAGAGATGAGACCATTATACCATATACGGCTGGACTTACGCCTTATAGAGTTGCAAATGGTGTTCCGGCGTGAAATACTGCTTCGATCTGTCCAGCATACAAAGCTTTCCTAAGGACAATGTCGCCTTACTTTTTAGGTTACCGCGAAACTGGCCTGTGGTCTTTGCTGCATTAAGAATTTCGATACCGGCTGATGCAATTAGTTATTTGATGCTGTTAGGATTAATACGAAAAAAGATATCTTTTTTACAAGGAACGCGTAAACCTGTCTCGTATGCATGTATTATATAGGTTTTATTCTGCAATACAATAAACACACTGGTCATATTTGCATTCAATGAAACCAAAAACCAAGCACGAACAACAAATAAACAAGAAGTTCTCGTAGAAATCTTATTAGAACTAAAACTTTATTAAGAACAAGGTCACAGCAAACGCTCGAGTTGAATTCGCTCTTGTTTTGGTAACTCTACTCCGCGCCACCGATGTCCGCGGTTAAGGAATAACTTAGTTCGAGTTATTGAGTTGTTCTTAATTGCCGTATACGCTTGTCATCAGTCCGCTCGCTTGCTTTCTTGTATGTGAACTTGCTACTGTGTAAAAAAGCCCCATCATCATAATTTTGCCTACTTTTTTTCTCAAGATTAGCATTAGATGAGATCAATATATAATTTACTCGTAAAAATTGCGATGGGTTTTGAGCTTCTTATAGATTTTTTTGATGTCCAAACGAAGGCAGAAAGTAAATTAGGGTTAGGAAAATGTAAAGGACGAGGCACTAAGCAGATTTGTGTCCTGTCATTTCGTTTTGTTTCATTTCATTTTGTTTCATTTTATTTAAAGAAAATTATGTATTTAAAAATATTCGACTCAATAGACCGAGAAATAACCAAAACTAGAATTCAAAGTTCAAACTGTAGTTATAATTACACATATAAGATTTAACAACGCAACGTTATCAGCTATTTTAAAGTAAATAATCACATGGTAAAATTTGAGCTGTTAATCGCTGTACATAACTTTACCTAGACACCAAGTATGAAACTTACGAAGTGTAAGTTACAAGCTTAGGTTAGATCGATGTTTGCATAACACGCAGTGGCTTGTTCGAGTCACAAACACGCCCACCTTATCGCATAATTAGCTTTAACTCTCATCTTTTACATCAGAGAAACTTATTACAAACCACGTGTTTGCTTTTACAGCTAAGAACTTTGACTAATTAATTAATAAATAAATAAATAATCGGACATTTGACACACTAGAACTAGGTGGCGTTCATCTTGTTTTAAACTAAGCAGAGCTTGTACTATGACAACTAAATCGACTTATAGAATACTTATATACTTTTTTTTGGTAAATAAATACATATTATACGTAAAAAATACTCAAACTCCGTAATAAATATTTGTAGATCATACAAACATTTGGTCCGACCCGTGAATCGAACCCGATACCTGATAATGGCTGCTGGAACTGAAATAATTGAAGGTAATTAAGGTACATGACATACTACAAAAGTCGCATGACTTTTATTCTGCCCAAATTAAACTCAATGGCATACCCCGATTCTGATAAATTCTTTTTTTTATTGGTCCAAAAAGCCATGCATGCTTTTTCGTTTGAGTTTGTTATTTGCGCACTTAAACTCATTGAATTCATTCAAAGTAATGAATTCTACGTAGTATGGAATTTTGACCTTAGACCCATACTATAAGCAGTGTGGTTTGTACTCCTACGAATTATCAAAACGTACCCTATATAGAGAATATAAATAGTCCTTAACAAAATGCTCAGTGGCGAATTTTCTTAAACGCCACACACGTAAACTGGACCTAATGTAGAGCGACGAAAGCCGAAACATTCGCAACTCGACGACATAAACACGAAGAGCAATTGATCGAGTCGACAAAACGACTTATTTATGCAACATGCCCCGTCCGTAAACAATCCGCTGTGAAGTTTTGTGGAATTGCGTTTTTTAAAGTTTTGCAACAAATTGTTGCTGAGCTCGACACAAAGAAATATTTTTATAATAACAGAGCTTAACTTTGGAACGTGCTTTTTACACCTGTCTACATTAGTTGTTGAAATAATAATAGTTGGATTTAAGACGTTTTTACGAAAAAGAAAATATTTTAGCAATGTTTTAACAATGGTTTACACTTTGGACATCCTCTGTAAACATCAAGGGGTCCATGCCCTCACATTCGATAAATAGTATTTTTATATGTATGTTATATTTTTTTAAAAAATATAACGTTTTTCTTTTTCTTTCTTTTTTTCTAAAAAAAAAGACAGCACCCGCATTAGGAATATATATTGTGGCGTGGAGGACTTTACAACCATACAAGAAACAGACACAAAGCACATCCAGACTCAGATGAACAATTTGTGGATCACACAAAGTGTTGTCCCTTGTGAGGTCTGAACACACAACGCTTAGCGCTGTAGAGAGTGGCGTGACGACTGCTTAAATCACTACGCCATCCGTGCAGTCATTTTATATTGTATTGTAACGGTTGAATACCGTCATATTGACCTTAAAAAAATATAAGAATATTTTATATATTCTTAAAACTGCTCGCTAACGGTTATTTTTAAATTTAAAATTGTGTTGCTTGTAAACTTTTTAAACTTTAAAACAAAAAGTTACGTGATTAGCTCTTTAGATTTAAGATATCATTTTATTTTAAGATACAGGCTGTTCCAGAAAATAAATAACCTGGCGAATGTGTGTGGGCAGTATTTATTGTCGGCACTTCGGCCTGGGACGAGCAATGAATCATTCTGTATAAGGCACGCGATGCTTACGTTTGGGTGTTGATGGATTTATCCATGTTCATGACGCCGTCGAACGGAGGCTTGTTTTGATTTATCAAGCTGCTGGCCAAGAGGGATTGTCGGGTAGTTGAATTTTAGCATGAAATTCGGCTGCTTTGTTTAATATCGTGTCTTTTCATTACATTAGTAAAAGCAATGATCACACAACAGAGATAATAAGATTTTTTTTGATGTGTACCTACCATATCTTGTCGCTTGCGTGCAATCTACATTGTATGAGAGCTATTTTGTAATAGCAACGGAGGTGTGCAAACTGCAAGCCGAGGAAACGCGTTATGTAATTGACTAATAAGCTCGCATTGTACTAGATGCTGTAATACATATTAACATAACATATTATGCATTATTGTAGCCGACTACGGTAAGAATTCTGTGTGTGGTGACGGATAAAGAATACAGAGTGTCACCACTCTTAAACTTCCAGTGGGTGTTGTAAGAGGCGACTAAGAGAGCAAAATATGCAAGATACTGCAAAGTGAAGTGGATATCGTCAGAAGTCTCGACGGAGACCAGCCAACTACATATACAAGAGATATTATAGTGTACAAGTGTGTGCACAAACGTAGGTGCACTTACTGTTCCCTCACTCGTGAAAACTCGATGAAACGGTTATCGACCGGGAAAAGATCAGGTGCAGAAACGACTGCTTTACGTGCTCTCCGAGGCACGGGTATTAAGACCCCAACTTCCATCCTCCGGGATGTCTGTAAGCTCAATAGCACATTTTGATCAAACCCGGCAATCGAAACCGAGGCCTCTTGATCGGCAGTTGCACACACTAAATACTAGACCAATGATGCAGTTTACTAGCAAATCAGACTCATAATATGATTTTTTATGACAATAAAATTCTATAACACTTCCAAGATTTAATTACGGTTTGAGGAAAGTCACCAATGAACCTAACAAAAACGTAATACACGAAGGTACAGGTACTTCTAGTTATGTACCACACGCATTTTAAATTAATTAAGGTAAATTGAAAACGCCAAAGTGGCTACGCTTTATGCCATATAGCCAAGAGAACGACCAAATAGATTATCCCCTTTCTATACATTTCTCATTACCATTTCACGTGTGTATAAAATTATATTGAAACCCTGCCAGCTTTAAGTCATTTCGTTACTAAAAAAACTGACGCTAGTCTTGTGTTAGGTTGTAAAAAATATATGTGGCATTCATAAACCACCTTTATGTTAAAAGCTATATTAGAATTTTATTTTTTTACATATTTATTATACAACGTGAAATAAGTAAAACTAACCATGACATTTAATACAATAATAGACTTACTTAAATATGTACGACTAGACTAGCTTGAAGCAGCTTATAATTGTTAATGCCACTATTATAATGGTTATTTTTCATTAAGGCTCCAATTTGACAAATAAATACCCTCAGACATCTCACACACGGTTGTCTATTCAAAATTAAGCAGAGCCTGTGCTACGGTATCCAAACTACTCCGGCCCATTGATGCAGGGGTGATAGGTATCGTGGTAACTGTGTAAGCCTTACACTGTCACAATGACTGTCATGCCTTTTATGTCCCCAAGCGTGGTGTGAAAAAGCATCTCACAAGGCCGCCATAGTATGGGTCACCATTCTGCGTTGTCAGCATGTGCAATGACTATGGTGACCACAACTCTTGGATTCTATTCATGCTTTCCATCAGGCAGAGTAGAGTCACTTTGGCAGGTTCTTAAGACAGAAAAAAAAACTGTTGATAAACATACCCAAAGATTTCTAAATACATATATTTGTTATATTTGATAAATGGCATCCTGGCATAGAACAAATAATCGTGATGATCACATAAGTATTTGTCCTGGGACGGAATCGAACCCACGACCCCCGGTTGAGGAGTCAAGGCCATTAACTGCAAGACCAACAGGTCCATCAAATTGGTACGCTATTTCTCTATATTTTTAATTTTGTAAGCTAAATGATTTCGATCGTTTTAAAGAAACAAAAAAAAACAAAATTGAAAACATACCGATTTGTATTGAGTTGTTACAAATTACAAGCTAAAATGATCCTTAAAAGTTGTTGTGAGTTCGTAATATTTTAATTTTTCCAAAGTTTGCCAAAAAACCATCATTATCTTACGCATCCGTTATGTCAAATTCAAATCACAGAATACTCGAAGCAACGGAGCATAATTTTTTCCGTCTCAACGGTGACAGTTTCATTAAAGTCAGTCAACCATGTTCTACATTTACAAGTAAAATAGTCTGGCGAAGTGGCCTTAACATAAGTCTATTAAGATATAGACTTCCACGGAATTGGGCGGCAACTTACTTTAATATGGACGGAAATGGGAGAGGTATAATGTACGTAAAACATTGTTTGCAAATACATTCATTATACCTTAAATTCATTAAATATAATTTAAAATATTTTTCTGAATTCTTCCGATCTTTCTAACTTACCATTTTCTTTTAATTTTTTTTTTAAAGACAATATTTTCATTAGGAAAATCCTGTGTCGCGGGGGACTTTACAAACACACAAGAAACGACACGAAGAACACCCAGACACAAAGTGTTGTTGTGCTCTTATGGGATTTGAACCCACAAACAACACTCGGCTTTGTAGAGAGCGGCAGAGCGATCGAACTTAAAATCTATTCCTTATGTTTCTTTATATCATCTTTTATTTACATACATTATATAATAAAAATAAATGTGAGCGAAACACAAGACCTTGTTTTGCACCAGTTTCTTAAAAAATGTAATAAAACGAGTACCTCCTTTAAAAGTAAAACTGATAAATAATATAAAAATCCTTCATGTAAATAAAAAGAGATTAAATTTAAAAACAAAACTTAACTTTTTTATACCAAACCTGAGGTACTCGTATGTCATTATAGAGTTTATTTTCTGAACATTGCCTTTGAGACTTGTCCAATGTTTTACAAAACGATGAAAATCACTGCATCAAGAACGCGCATCAGAAGACCAGTCTAGTCATAGAGTCACCGTCAAAGCGTACTGGCTGTTTCTAAAATGTTTCTAAAAGTTTTCGGTTTTTTTATAGCATTAGAATAGCACGGATAGTGTAGTGATTCAAGTGGTTACCTCTGCTTTTCACTGTACTGAATGTTGTAGGTTTATGTAATTCCCACATGGGACATCTCTATGTGTGTGGTTCACAAATTGTTGCTCCGAGTCTGTGTTCTTTGTCTCCGTTTTATGAATGTTTGTAAATTCCCCAGTGACGTAGTATACAGTAAATAAGTAAGTAAGGCAAGAACCCAGGTTTTGGCAGTTAGAATTATATAATACGTTATACGAAATACGTCATAGACGAATTTAATTTTTATAAAATCATAAGCGAATGTGCAAAGAAAGAAAATCATATAATGACTCGTAATTGTTAGGAATTCCAAGAAAATCTCATTATTCATCAGTTAGAAGAACTTATAAAATATTTCTGTCCAATTTCTTGCTTCTTTAGTACCAGCTTAACAAAACAACAGTCTAGTGCTTAACTCTTAAGTAGCCCAATTTATATTCATAACTACTCAAGATATTCTCATATTCAGATATCAGAGAATAACTTTTTTATTTTGCACAAGAATTAAAGAGTTCTATTTATTATAACGTTTCAAAAGAAAAATAACTGAAGAGAAAGCAAAACTTTAGATTTTTCGAAGGTAAGAATGTTGGTTAAGAATTTTGAATTAGAAATAACACTTTCTATATAAACGTTGGAATATCTTTGAGTACCTTCAGAGATTTTCTTGAAATTTCTTAGAACATTTGAGCATAATTTACAAGTTTCCTTGGTCTGTGAAGTTGGTACTAACAGAAATTTTATTTCATTTTTGTTTTTTTTTTGTTTCAGGTAAGCATAACCAAGATCTATTATACCTGTTATTTAGTTATGTAAGTATCTGATATAATTTTGTTCTTCTGAATTCATTTATAAGCTCATCTAAATAGGTTTTAAGACTAACCAAAAGAGAAAACTTTTCTTTACTTCCACCTCAAAGGTCAGCAACGTGATTGTGAGTCCCGAGTTACAAGCGTTCGTGAACAACGATAATCAATTCCATCAGGTGACCAGATGAAAGTGATTACCGTTTGCTTATTTGCCTCTGTATCATAAAAAAATAATTCGCGCTTGGCTTTCTGTGTGTACCAATTGTTCTTGGCATATTACTCAAAATATAGTGTTTCCTTCTCACTATGATCCCGGGTCCGTTAAGTGGGGCGTGAAAAGGTACTTTACTAGGTCGCCATAGTGTGGGTCACTATATTGTATTTTCTGCATTCGCAACGAGTATAGGGACCACCACTCTTGGATTCTGTTCATGCTTTCCATCATGAAGAGTAGAGTCACTTTTGCAAGCTTTTAACAAGAAAAAAAATTAAAAAAAAACATGGTTTGTTTTTATTTCGTACGCTAACTCCTGTTGGTTTCAATTGTAAAGAAACTCGTTGTACCGAAGAGAAGGACATATCTTCAATAAAAAACCATTACTTACAAGCCAATGTGTTTCATATTAGAGAGCAGGTTATCCAATTGGGGCTTCCTAATGATTTTTCTATTAACATTTCAAAGCAGTGTAAGAGAATTTATTTACAGATTATTTTATACTGATGTATAAACTTTGCTCAATAACAAACTTAGTAATGTGCACTAATAGATAATTAGCGGATGCGAACTGAAAAAAGATGTAGTGACAAAGATTGAAAATGGTATGCTTCGAGAATTTGGCCACGTAGAGAGATTGGATGCTAGAAGACTCACGAAAGGAATTTGTAGAGTGTTGGTCGTTCACGGTGAACATTTACCGACCAAATTGGTGATGTTCTGAAGTAGGAACATATGAAAAGTACCAGGAACCGACGAGCATGCATCGCAGGGATTAATGATTGTGGACGGAGCTAAAGAGGTGTCAAGGTCTACGACCTTGACACCTCTTAAGCGGAGATCAATTCCCCTTCTAGGTAATAGGCGGAACTTTATGTAAATATGTAGAGTAGCGGATTGCTTCACTTATACTGGATTGTATGAAACAATTGATATGAACCAGCTAACGCAGTTATTGAATTCACCTTGACAATTATAAGTGCCCTACATTGCTATAATATTCTTTGAGAAATCTTGGAAAACTTGGTATAAAATAATAATAGATAGTATTTGATATATTTAAATGTTATAAGTAACACGTGACCGGATATTTAGTATATATACTTATATTATATCTATCCATTCAACAGCCTCGTTGGTCTAGCGGTGAGCGTATGCGACTGCCGATCAAGAGGTCTTTTCCCATGTCGTGTCAAAAAATATTGTAGATTTTTTCTCGTAATAGTAGCCCGAAGCTTGGACTGCCTTAACTTCCGTGCCTAGGAGAGCACGAAAAGCCGTCTAAATATCTGGTTCTACCTGTGTTTAATATTCATCCCTGAATATATTTCTCGTAACACTGGATAATAAGATCCATGATAAATAATGACTTAGGTATTGATCCTTGCTCATAAAGCCACGTAAGATTAAGTTCCAATAGTGGAAATAATATTCAAGTTCTGCCGTAATAGCAATAATATTCCATAAACATGTTACTTTATTAAATGATACACGATGCCATGAGAATACGCCATTGTTTCAATGGTTATGGTAAAATTTATGATAAACTTATACTGGATTGTTTTGGTGCCGTTTCACCATAGAATGATACAGAGTTAAATCTTTATTACGAGCTTATAGATACTGACTTGAAATATTTATTCTATAGTTTTCTTTGTGTATAGCTCAAGAAATAGCGGCTAATAGGGTCCTTTAAGCAAATTTGTATAATAAGATGGAGTAAATATATGCTATGGGAGATATGCGCTACAACGTATGCAAACTCTTTTGAATAATAAAAATATGGTCGTTCTTTGTCTACTAATTTATCATCATCAACAGCCTGTAACAGTCCACTGCTGGACATAGGCCTCTCCTTAGTAAGAAGGTTTTGGCCTACTATACTACGCTGGCCAGACGGGTTGTTATAGAGTTTGTTTCAAGTTTTCCTCCTGGTTGCAGTGTTATGGTCTTGCATATTTTGTTCCCTTAGCCGTCTTTTATGACACCCATGGAAAGAAAAGGGGTGGTGACACTATGCATTAATTATTTTTGATAATTTATAATTACGAGTATATTACCTCTGAATACAGTCAGTACAACCTGGTCACATTCAGTACAACCTTAGTTATTTCAAAGGTACGTAGTTAGTAACGTGAATGCATATATGTAGGTATTTAAAATATTATAAGTATATAAACAAATTCGATTACTATAATACAGGCTCTGCTTAGTGTGAGATCAGACGGCTGTCATCTAAAAAACCTACTTCAAGTATTTTTATAATAGAACCTGGATGTCAGTGTAAAAAAAAACTCCAAATATGGAAACCCAAGCTTAGGAATATCGAGAAATGGATTCATCTCACTATTGTAACGTCCATCTTTGAAACGAACGTCCTTTAAAGATGGATTGGCACAATTCACTGTTAGTTAAGATTCAAGGAAGCCAATCACGTTGCATTTATCCTGTTACCCTACTTGGGTGTTCGTTTTAAAACTGCAAACTACACTGCAGTCACTCTTGAAATTCCCACACATTGTGCCTCACCTTCACTTATATAATATCTATAATCTTCTCTTTATTTCCCATATTCAGTTTCACGTTCGATTCTGTATACAATGCGGGTTTTCTCTGCTGTAGTTATTTTTGATGTTGAGCTTACTGCGCATTGGAAAGCCGCAAGAGAAAATTACCGAATGTGTTGGCGCCTCCAGGCAATACATTGGTGCAAAGGCATCCTTCCTCCGTTGATTGTGTTTGCACTGTACAGTCAATAGGACTTAATTTTCTCGGAGCTACGGGTTCTTCTATTTTATTTGTAGTTTGTCGCACTGTATTGAAACCTCTATATGTGTTATATGGTTCTTTAGTATCACAGACGCTTTTTGTTAAATCTTTTAGAATTTTGTTCTTGCATTGTTGAATGAAATATATTTTAGTTGAAATATTTCAACCTGTTGTATGTTTGTGTGCTTTATATATAAAGTACAATGATTATATAACGTAAATAGTATAGGGTGTAAATAAACTTTAAGTATTTCTCATAAAGTGTTTACAAAGTGTTCGTTCGGTGTTTGCTTAGTAATTTAAGCATGTTTTCGCAACCATGTGTAACCATAAGTCCCGTATTTATTTTATATTTAATATATAAACTAATTGCATTTATTGTATAATCCTATTGCCATGAGGAATTTTCTCTTAGTCGACCTTCAGGTGGTGTAGAAATAAGATGCGGTAGGTACAAAAATATGTTGAGTTTTTCATAGTACACGATGATTTGGTAATTTAAAGATAAACCTGTATTAAATATTACCTTCTAGGAATTGTCTTAAATGATTTAAAAATGAAATCTTTAATCAGTTCTTCGGCTGAGATGATGATAAAAGTACACTTGCTATTAATATATAATATTAGTTCCAGCCATCATTACTCTCCTTAAAAAAGCAATTTCTACTTCTCCAATTTCCTATTTGGTTTCCCTGACAGCAAAGAAAACAATATCAATACATCAACCTTTAAACGTAAACTCTTGATGTATTTATAGTCCAAACAAAGGCCAATTGATACTGAAGCAACGAGCAACGATCCCAAGCAATCCCCGATACGGCAGAGCCAGGCGAATCTTAGACGCATGTCTAAATAACCACCAATATAACCTGATCTTTAAATCTATACAATTGCACCTCACAGCCAGCTCAAGTGTAACTGGATATTCACACGTATCGTTGCAACAACCGCTTTGGGTAGATCCTTTTGTAGTCTCAAATAGAAGAAACATGTAGGTCAATTTATATTGGTTTTCGCGAAGGTTGGACCAACTAGATTCCCAACAACATTCGAAGGTAATTGTGACCATGAATCAATCCTATCTCGAAATCCTTTCAAGGCATGCTATTCAAACGACATCTCCTTACTGTTATGTATACATTGCTGCTTATAAGGACCATTGTTGTCTATCGTTTGTTACGAAAAAGTCAGTGCAGTTCAGAATATTGGATATTTTATGAATTCTGACTTTGGTGGGAGAAATTATGTGAAAAGGAATATGTATGACAAAGTAATAGCTTTGGGTTCTAATGTGGGGGATAGTTCTGTTACTGTTGATTTTGTTACTTATATAGAAAGGGTACGATGTCGCAATCAATGATTATACCAAATAATAGATATCCCGTTAATAAAGTGTTTGTTATTTATATGTACTTTGCATTTTAGGTGTTATATTAATGATGTCATAGTGTTTCTACTTATTATGTAGAATGAACTTCGTAAACAAAAAAACAAGCAGCCAATGTGAGAAGTACGTATTACCAGTAACAAAAATGAAACTCCTAATGTTTCACTCACAGCTGTTTAAGTTATGGACACCCCATAAAATGTATGGTATTTTTGTTTTTTTTTTATTTTAATAGCCTGCCAAAGTGACTCCAAGAAGAATCCAAAAATTGTAGTCACCATACTCACTGCGAATGCCGACAATGCAGTATGGTGACCCGCACCATGGCGGCCTATTACGATTTTTTACGCCTCACTTGGGAACATAAAAGGCATGACAGTCATCGTAGCATTGTATTGCACACATTTACCACGACAACTGTCACCCCTGCATCAATGGGCCTCCGGTCTCATATATTATTGTATTGAGTGAATAATGTTTCTTAGTGGTGCAGCTCCATCTTTACCAAAAATTTACTTTTACTTTTCAGTCTATCTTCTAATAATTCCTGTAAACACCAATCAATACGAAAAAAAACAAAGTTATCTAAACGTAACTACATTTATAACCTTTTTTTCTGTTTGACTGTGTATTTTCCTTATACCGTTCTCTCTTATTCAGAATTCGGCAGAAATATCCGGACAAATTTAGCCGGTTGAATAGTTTTATCCGGTGTTATTACAAGGCTTGAAACCTTGTAATAATAAGAACTTGTACAAATAAAACCTCGTATATTATGAGGGGACTGACGTTAAAGGGACATAAGAAAAGATATAGTTTTCCTGGTTTTAAGATGGCAAATGACAAAATCTATTATGTATACTAAATCCTTATATTTAAACAGCTTTCTATAGTAATTGTAAAGATTCAAAAAGCTGTTATAGCATTTTTTAAGAGGCCCTTGTCCTGTAAATAATTGACTATTAAAGGTTGGCTGATAATGTTAAAAAAATCTATGAATTAACTTTGGGCGTCAATATTTTCGAGTGCGCAGTTGGCCTAGTGGTTTAAGCGGTCGCCACACCGCTCTCTACAACACAGTGTTATGGGTTCAAATCCCACATAGGGCAACACTCTGTGTGATCCACAAATTGTTGTTCTGAGTCTGAGTGTTCTTTGTGTCCGTATCTTGTATGTTTGTAAAATCTATAAAATAAAATCAGGATTTATTTCTAGCGCGGTTGGCGGTGCGATAAAAAAAAGGATTTTTTTTTTAGCCTTGTGCAACTTAGGTTTTCCTTCAAAGAAGAATACATATTTGTGAGCCTTGAGTTGCAAGCACCCATGGGTAGCGGTTATCACTTACCATAACGTACCGTATATTATTTATTTGACTCATATATCATTAAAAAATAACTTTACGTCGAGAAATCAGAGTAGAAGTTGCAAGTGATGTTGGTGAGCGCAGAAAATACCACTAAACCTATTTTAATCTATGATTTCACTGTCCCTTTGTTGACCAGAGTAATATATTTTAGTATAAATAATTACGCATAAAAGAAATACATACCTAAGCTTTCGTATAAAATGAAAGACAGTATCCATTTGAAACCATATTGTTAGTACATAAAATTGTACCTACACGCCAGTAACGACGTTCTAAAACTGAATTTATATTCAACCTTTTCTAAAAACAACTTTGACGTGTTTATACCAAACCCGTCATTAAAAGGTAAGCTTCGACGTTCAGTTCCAATAAAAACTTTTGAAACTGCTAGTGTATGGGAAATTTTGTCAACAAAGGCGGAAATTTTTACTACACATCGCTTCGTGATTGGCACCTGGTTACTTTTTTCAACTTGCACTGGTAACTGCCAGTATTAAAATTAAAAAAATGTAAATATTTTTACAACTATTTCAACTTGGAAGAAGTTTTGTTTTATTTTTTTATTATTATGCTGACAGATTTGAGCATAATTAATTAATATTACTGATATCTTATTAAAATCTTTTTATATTTTTTTTAAAACAACTCGTCCGCTAAGAATGTATTCTGTCGCATGTTGATAAATATTCATGAAACCGATACATGGATTCTTTGAGGATTTGCTACAATATGATCGTAGATATTTAAATTATAAATACAACTTCTTAAATAAACTTTTGCTTCTTGTTATGTTGAATGAAATCTCTTAATGTGTATGTTAGCTAACAATATTTAGAGTTGTTTTGCAATCAACACAACGATTTCATAATATTGCCGAACGAATGATGTCATTTAAAAATAGAACAACATTAAACCCTCCATATTTTCCGCACCACAGACAATGAATCCTTTTACGTATTCGAATGGCGCTTGACGTTTACTTTTTTCAAAGTAAGAGGCACAGATAACACAATAAAGTCCACACATAAGGGTTCGTTTTAGTGTCGTATTTTTACAGTTCAAACAGTATTGGTACGAACAAAAAAAAACCACTATTTTCAAGATGCACTGTCTAAAGGTTTTGTTCCGATACTGAATTTTGTTGAACAATTTTCTTTTATGGAAATGTTGAGGGCACTAGAAAAAACTCTAATAAGCACTTATTCTTGTATTCTTATTGTGTGATCTGTTATTGTAAATATCATTATTTTTCAGAGGCCTCTGTCGTATAAGGCATTCAGATGCGATATGATATTATGGGATAAAAAATAAGTCTTGGAAAAATGTTTAACCATATTTCAGGAACGTCATATAATCATGAAGTATCAAACGTCACAGTATCAATATAAGGGTCAAGTTATCCTTAAAATATGGATTCACAATGACTTTATTGACATTACAGTACTGGACAATCAACTTATACGAGTAGTTTTATCCACGACAAGGCCAAATAATATGAAAAGAAAAACGTGTGTATGTTCGTAAGAAATTATACTTCTTTGGCGTAACAAGATTAAACATAAATATGTCCTTCGCCTTATCCTATGTTTGTAGAGAAAACGATACAAATGAATGGAAAAAGAGTTTTGATAAACTAAAAGAACGTTTTATTATAACGCATTATCTAGTTAAATCTCTACTCAACTGCCTCGGTGGCGTAGCGGTAACCAAAGCGACTGCTGTGCTTGAGGTCTCGGGTTCGATTCCCGGGCCGGACTAAACGTTTGTATGATCAGCAAATATTTGTTTCGGAGTTTGGGTATATGTATGTATTTACAAAAAAAAGTATATAAGTATTCTATCAGTCAATCTAGTTATCATAGCACAATCTCTACTTAGTTTGAAACTAGATGGCGTTTTGTGTTAAACGTCCGAAATGTAAAAAAAAATAATTAAATATCATAAAATAATTAAATGCGCGCGCGCACAGAAAAAAATATTTTCTTCACTTTTCCCTAATGCGCCAAAAGCCAATATAACTTCAATTTATAAGTTTATTACTTGATTTATCATCGTTTATAGTTTTAAGATTTGTGTTAAGCTTTGTTTTTCTTTAACACAGTTTTACCAATTTGCAATAGTATTCCGTTATTATATATTATTACTTTAAATATTTCGTAGTGTTTTTTTTTAATTCTTATTATTATTTACGGCCTATCTGTTACTGTTATCCAGACAAGTAATAAAGTCTGTTATAAGAAAATATTTGTTCCGTATTTCCATTAATGTAATAATGTTGAAATTTATAATGTATTCATGTCCAAAATAAATCCTTTGAAAACATTTCAATAACTTTGTTAAACTTTCAATATAATTTAATCTTCTAGATCTCTGAAAGCATTTATTAGAAGCAGTAACTTTTGAACTTACTATAACTTAAATCATTTGTGATCACACCGTTGAAGTGTTGAAGAGCTGCGATAAATTCAAACAATAATAATAATCGCTGGCAACACTTTCATAAATACGTCTAACTTTACTACTTTAACCCCGATCTGGGAGTTTTTAAAATAAAGGATTGTTTGAAAGTTATATTATGGGGGCTTGTGCTTAACTTTATGATGTTACTCCTGATTTAATACTCTCGAGTTCTTCGTGTTACTATTTCAGTGTAAAGGAACTCGTAAGAACGAGAATAATGGTCGGAATTTTAAAGAGATGAGAAATTCCAACTATTTTTCTAAAATATTTTTCGATTTCATTTCATTAGCTGAGTTCAAAATTCGTCCACCTATTGACAACAGACTATATTTTATTTTTAATAGAAGTTACAACCTGAATCTACAATCAAAAGTTCATTTTCTGGCAACATTGAACGAAGTGCACAGATAAAACAGCAAACACGTCATTATTCTTCGAAACTGTCACTACCTACGTTCTTAACTTGAAAAGATGCAAGCCCAGCGGAATTCTGGGTGTTTACTTACTTTGAAGTTTCAGAACAGGTGTAAACGCTTTTCAACGCGCGTTCTATATTAGAACTTAAACGATAAAAGATTTGTTACATATTCGGTTGATGAAATTATTAACCTTATTAAGTATATTTTTAATATAGATTTAGCTGTTTCATCGTTGTACATTTTTTTGTAACACTTTAGAATACGAATACTTTAGATTTTTTTTTTATTTTTAATTAAATTATTACTGAAAAAATGTAGATACGGGTACACTAAAAGGACCTCTTTCGTGTCTGATAGGCGGCAATTTCTAAAATATCTTGGTACAATAATTCTCAATAAAAATAAATACACATTTATAACGAATATTATGTACCTATGCCGTATACATTATATACCTAATTTACATAAGTTACAATATAACACAGGACCTTTTCAAAGTTTGTTCGATTACCGCAAGTTTTTTTTTTAATCGAGATAAAAGTAATTTCAGCCTATTCAACTTGGTTTATCTGTGGTCGTATAGCAAGTTAAAGAAATCTTTTTTATATTACCCCTGATAAGACCTTGGGCATAGATTACAGAGTTTGTACCTGATATTTATTGGTACGTATCTGGTTTCGGAGTGAATTTTGATCTCATATATTTTGCCATTATCGTAATTTTTCTTTATTTTAATTTAAAGTATCTTAAATTAATGTTTTATGTGTAGATTATCATTTTATTTTTTTTTCAATGGCAACATTGAGAAGGAGAGCTTATTCTAGTATGAGGGACTTACTAACTTTTTACTACGATTAATCTCTCATTCCAAACGGCTATTCTGTTGATCTTATTCTCTATGAAAAAAAGTTGTGTTCTGTTCTGCAGTAACTTCCACCTCGTATGACTTCAGATATTTTAGCAAAATGGATAGGGGGTTTAAACGGTCGTTACGCTGAGTGTTGTGAGTTCAAACCCTACATGGGACTACAATTTGTGTGATCCATCCATCCACTTTGTGTTGTTCTGAGTCTGGGTGTTCTTTGTGTCCGCTTCTTGTACGTTTATAAAGTCCCCCACGACACAGGATTTATTCCTAGTGCGGGCGTTGTCTTTCTAAACAAAAGAAAAGTAACCATTACGTTTTCGAGGTTTACTTTATACTTTGACAGGGTACTAATCAAATTCGAAACTGATCTGGCATGCACTAAATTCAAGCATAGTAAAACAGTGTTTTTAACTTCTCGTAATAAAAAAAATACGTCAATGTAGCGTTTGGTTACTTCTATTCACTTGAGGTTAAAGGTACTTTCCTAATTCGTTCAGTAATCTTCGTCAATAGAATACATATAAAATAAATATGAACCCTATTGTTAGTTTAGTAGAATTCATTTTAGCAGAATCACCGTGTACGACAGATTTATGTACAAAGGGAATACTCGTGCCGATCGTTGCTGCTGAAAGTTAAAACCGAAGAGTACATGCGATTTGATTCCGGTTGGAGTTCTGTAGATTGCAGTAATTAGCTAGAGCAATCCACATGTCAGTGGTATGTAGGTTTGATTTGGAAATACAATTCAGTTAATAAATTCTGCTATTGACAAGCAGGACTGCATTCACACCGAAGTGTTGCTTTAATATATATATATATACATTAATGCTTAAATCCCTGCTTAAGTCTATTCGACAGAGGTTTTTTAAAATGCTCACATTTTCTTAACCAAACAGGTAATTTTACACTTACGTAACAAAAGGGTACCAGTATAATACTTGAATAACTATGATTTTATTTTTCCTTATTCTGGACCTACCAAAGTGATACTACTCTGCCTGATGGCAGAATGCCTGAAGACATGGATAGATTCCAAGAGTGTTGATCGTCATACTCATTGCAAATGTAGACAATTCAGTGTAGCGACCCACACTATGGCAGACTAGTGGGATGCTTTTTCACGCACCATTGCTTATCCAGATTTACTACAGAAAACGTCACCAAACAGCTGGAGTAGGTCAAATGCTGTCATGTTTGTAGCCTTCAATCTCCTTCATTTTTTTACAATGGAGTTTGAATCTTAAACTTGACTTATAAACAAGCCCATTGGCTTAGTTTTAAAAAGCGTTAACTTTCTGCATCAGTTGTTGTAATTGTTTCCAAATCATTAATATTCATGTCCGCATTGCGGTGTGAGGCGCGTCCTAATTCATCGATGTGGTATTAGTCCTATTTAACTAATTTCGATTTTGGTTAATCCGTGGCACGGCAATTTGTTAGCGCGTACCTAAATTCTGTAGCCTAACATTTGCGTGTATGTTCGCGTAATGAAGCTAACGGATTATTTTCGCAAATCTATATAGACTCTAGAATCAGTATGCTGAAGTGGAAGTGGGCCGGCCATGTCTCTAGACGAACCGATGGTCACTGGAGCCGAAGTGTACTAGAGTGGCGACCACGATTGGGCAAACTCAGTGTAAGGCGCCCTGCAGCGCGATGGACCGACGACTTGAAGAAGGTGGTTAGCAGCAGATGGATGCGAATTGCCCAAGACCGGAATGGTTGGTGAGAGGCCGCTCGTCGAGCCATGATGGTTCATTGGTCGTCCCGGCTGGAGGTTCCACGTGCTGGCTTTGCCGTCGTGGAGGCTCTCCAGCCGGTCATCGCTGAGTGGGCGGGGCGACAGCACGGGACCCTTTCCTTCCGACTGATGCAGATCCTTTCCGGGCACGGTTGCTTCGGGAAATATCTGCACTCGGTCGCCAGGAGAGAATTGAGTCCCGCCTGTCACCACTGCGACTGCAGTGAGGACTCGGTTCAGCACACGCTGGCGGTTTGTTCCGCTTGGGCGGCGCAGCGTGGGGTCCTGACTGCAGTTATTGGAGGAGATCTCTCGCTACCGGCCGTCATACGCTCCGTGGTCGGTAGCGACAGTTGTTTTACCGCGGTCGCAACCTTCTGCGAAGAGATAATTTCACAGAAGGAGGCGGCGGAGAGGGCCCGGGAGGATGACTTCCACTCGGACCCGATTCGCCGCCAGCGAGTCGGGCGGCGGAGTCGCATACTCAAAACAACTTAGGGCCCACCTGCATTTTTGGTAATAAAAATTAATTAATTAAAAATGCGTACAACTTATGTTATTTTTTACTTAAAAAAATTAATTACATGTTCTATAAGAACTAAATGTGTCCAAGTTATTACGGTTACCACAAAAAAAATGTGCAAATCACAATTTTCATAAATTCACTCACATTCACTAAACTTTAAACCATCATTTTCCCGACACGCACTTCAATTTAATGTGATGATAAGGTGCCGGATGTTGATTAATTCTAGTGTTTAGTAACGTGTAGGACCTCCTCTGCTCCTTACACATTCCCTGAGCCGGTTAGGGACGCTCTCTATCAGGTGAGTCACGTTTTCATCAGGAATCTGTTCCCAACAATGTTTTAATGCATTCACCAATTCCTGTCGACTGTGGATAGCGGTATAAGTTTCTTTAAGGCTTCGTTTGAGTTGATCCCATAAATGTTCTATCGGGTTTAGGTCGGGACTCATTACAGGCCAAGGCAAAACATTAATATTCGCGTCCGAAAGAGCACTTTGAGTCAGACGGGCAGTGTGAGGACGTGCATTATCTTGCATCAAGATGAAATTCTGACCAACTCGCTGTGAATATGGGATGACATGAGGTTGGATGACCTGTTGGACGTAGCTGGCGGCGTTTACGTTGCCCTCATCCAAGAATACCAGCTCAGTTTTACCCAGTAGACTGATTCCACCCCACACCATAATACTGGGTCCACCAAAACGGTCAGTTTCTCGAATACAAGGATCCTCAAAACGTTCCCCTGGTTTTCTCCAGACACTTACCCGTCTGTCATCACTGAAAAATTTAACTTTAGACTCATCTGTAAAGAGCACTGTTCTCCAATTGTCCATGGTCCATTCGAGATGTTCACGTGCAAACCTTAAACGCGCTGCACGATGTGCCCTGGTTAATTTTATTCGCACAGCGCGCATTCTGGATCTTTGTTGGTCTTCATGAAGTCTGTTCCGTATGGTTTGATCGCTTACACGGGTACCAGTAGCATCACGTAAGCGATTTTGTAAGGTACGCGCTGTCACAGTGCGCTCTCGACGTGCAGTAAGTCGAACGTACCGATCTTCCTGGGAAGTGGTGGCCCGATTTCTACCACCACCTCGTCTCCTGGCAACACTACCTGTCTCCTGATAACGTTCCCAAACATTTCGGATCGCATGCCTAGACACACCGAGGCGTGAAGCTACCGATCTCTGTGAATTGCCCTCTTGAAGCAAAACTACAGCTCTGGAAGCTGTTTCCGGGTCCATATGACGTCGAAATCCGGGCATTGTTATTTTAAACAAAGCAATAACACCGAAGCAAATGATAAACAACGATACAATATCAACTTGTGTTTGTTATGAGATGCAGAACACAAGTGATTAGAAAAGTTCGTAAACGCTGAGTTGACCCATTTTTTAGTTTTTTCCGTCTACCCACTTAGGAACCACCCTAAACGTGACATTCCAAACGTGTGACCATGTGTAAACATATGCACTTGGAGTCTACACACTTCAATTTACAAATCAGCAGGCATTAAAAATATTACGGTCGAAGTTCCGAAAAAAATCAAGTGGGCCCTAAGTTGTTTTGAGTAGTTTTTTTTTTTTTTTTTTTTTTTTAGAAGGCGTTGTGTGTCAAATTTCTGAAATGTTTTTAATAAAAAATAAATAAATAATTGTAGTGATGGATCTTTGCTGTCAGGCTTAACATTGTTTTCGATGCAAATAATACACTAGGCTTTAAATAGTCTCCTATCAAAAGACTAATTGAATAAATTGGAGTCTATGTTTTCACACTAGGTATACAATTTTTTGTACCAAAAGACGCACTTTATATACACAGATAACTCCAATATGTTTAAAAATCTTCATAATATTACGCTAATGCCTGCGTTAGTATGTATTTCATAAAAAGTTCAATCTTATATATTGTACGTAATATACTTTATTTCGTACACAAATTATTAGGTCATGATCATCATCATCATCATCAACAGCCTTTAATAGTCCACTGCTAGGCATAAGCTTCTCCTTAGAAAGGAGGTTTTGGTCTAGTATACCGCGCTGGCGAGCCAGTTTGGTATAGGGTTTGCTTTAAATTTGTCTTCTCTTAGCAATGATGCAATTTGCACCCTTAATCACCTCTTACGACACCCATGGCATGAATAGGGGTGGTGATACTCTTAATCAGTCACCACGCAGGGTAAGAATTATTAAATTAAAATTATATAGTATATAGTTCATCTATAAATTACAGACAAACGAACAAATAATCAAACTCGTCACACAAATATTATGCTGGGAGGATATTGAACTCAGAACTTCTAGTTTTGCTGTGAGGGTCACCACTGGACGAAGTTAAATCTCCTCTTCGTCCGAATTTGTGCCAACGAAGTTTGTTTAATTTCGTCAACCAATGTTTGTTTACATATATTTTATTGAATCGGTATCATTTGCCCAGTAGTCATGTAAAGCGACAGGAAAGAACAAATCGCTGGCAGCGATGTAACTTACTCGTATCCATTTCATATTAAAATGTAACGTTGCTTTTCTAGGGTTGTCGCACAATATTTGTTATCGATTTTGAATTTAAATTGTGAGACACTCGAATTTTTTTTTAATGTAGCTGTACGACTTCAATAATAACTTATTGACTAACTTAAAAATATAAATAACTAATAGTACCCCACAGTTTTACTTACGTTTTTAGTCTGAGCGGTGTTATTCATACGGTTTGAAATACAACGAATGAAAAAATTAATTTGCTTCATAATTCTTTTTTCCTGAAATATCTTAATAATTATTCTGCTACTCGGAGTGGCGATAAATTTAAATAATAAAGCATCATAAAAATCAGTCCAGCCGTTCTTGAGTTATAGATGATATAAGAAACCCGTCTTTGTTTTATGTAATAAAATGTAGACAATGAGATTTTTATTTTGTCTGTTTTTTTACTCACAAACAACATCGTATGAACCATTTGTGTCGCAGTTATAATTGGGGAATATTGCTTGTTTCAAGAACTCATATTACACATCTCAATAAATAAAAAACATTAATGTATATATTTAATTCACTTGAACAATCTTCATGTATGGTGTAAGAGAAGTGAAATTAAACGCATTATTAAACACAATACCGATTTTTTTTTATTCCAAACAAACCATCTTATTTTCAACGTTTTTCTTAATTAACTCATTTTGAACATGGGCAAATAGTTATATAACACTTGATTCTTATTTAACTTTACGTTAAATATTATTGACGTCATTTATATGTCGCGTCGCAATTAAAAGCTTGGCCTCTTTACTGCACGTCACTGTTCAACTAGCGGCCTGAATAATATTCAGCCAAAGCGTCTATTACGATATTTGATGATTAATCCACTCGTAGAAGAGCGTGATCATGTGACAAAAATGAACAAAGATAAAATATCTGACATTAGGCATTACTTATTTAATTAATTTAAAATATAACATATTGTTATTTAGAAATCATGAAGTCAAATAGCCTTACTTAATTTTAAAGTAGATACATATGTATGTAAGAAACCAAAGTGTTATTTGTTAACGCAAGTTAGACTTACATGGCGTTTGAATCTGCCATAAACTTTGTTTCTGAGGCAAGCACAGCTATTATTGTGACTCTGACAGTAGGCTAACATTCTGAAAGTTAATGATTTTCTATCCAAGTCATTGTATTACATGGCGCAATATAATTCACGATGCAAGTTGAACAGCGCTCTATAGTAAAGAATCTAGGTTGTTACTGAACGGCTAATTAAACTAGTTGGCTGCGATCTATAAATCATAATTGCTCCGTGATGACAGCCCTAGCTTACTCATTCTTACAAGTTAGCAGTTTTTCTAACGCAAGCCGGGTTCGTCCCGAAGGCTAGCTTAGATTTGTTTTTATTAAGTATTCCTAGTTTTATAGCACTGCCGTTACATTGGGTGCTGTAAATTTTCTATATCTTTCCATAAAGCTCTTGTTTTTGTGTGGCTGGCGGCTTAACCTTTTTAAGATTTGAATAAATATACTCTGGAACGAGATTTATGCCTGTACTTTTGTAAAAATTAATAGAGATGGAATCTTTATTAATTTAGCTAAAACCAACGTAATTCAATACCTGCTCCATCTTTGTAAATCTACTTCTATAATTTTTATTTCCTCTATGTCCTGTCATTAAACATTTGGTTTATTTGGAGACAAATCCTACAAGTATGAACGTGTCTAGTCTAAATCATACACAGTTTAGTAATTTACATATACAGACGACCAATTCATCTATTGTAACTTTCATTACCATCTCAGCCATGAAATATGTAATGGTATCAACCGCTTACATAAACACCCTTGCGTCCTTTTCATTATAATTAAAACACGTGTCTTCAATTCACTGTGTTGATATGAAACAGAGCGAACAAAATAAACAATACATTTCATTCTTCAAGAAAACAAATAAGTAACTTGTAGTTTATTCAGATACAATTTTCTCAGCCTAACATTTGGCCCCAATATGTGCAGGCGACGTTCTACGGCTGCCAATTCTCATTGAAATCTGTGAGTTCTCGGGAATGGTTCGAACCATTGCCAAAATATAATTTGGACGCTTTAGCTCCGTTGATTTTTATCGCAGCTATCTCTTTTGTGTTTGGACTCCAACGTGGCTTCACTTTGTTATGTTTTTGTTTATTGAACAATTGTTTAGTTAAGGAACTGTTGCGAGCGAAATGAAGCGCCCTTGTTTTCTTTACATTTTGAAAGTTTTTCTTTACAGTCAGTAATTGTTTTGAATCCACAATAACTTATAACAAACTTATATTTTGATATTTGTACCCAGTGTTGTTTAAACTTTTTTGCCATATTAACAATTTATTTAAATGTTAAGTTGAAAGTCTATATCTTGAATAACAAAGTTGCGTGTTTTTAAAGAATAATATTGAAGCTTTAGGGTTAAAGAATAACATAAATAAGAAGATAACGTTAAAAAAGTAAGATAAAAGTGTATAAAACTATGTTTTAATATTAAAAACACCTCTTTAGTGAATACATTTTACGATCTTGAAGAGTCCTAGGTGCATTCGAAAACATAGAGATCTCAGTATTTTTAATTACCACCTTTTAAAGGACCTTACACACATATTTGTGTTCATATAAAATAATATTAAATACAAACATTTCTACAAAATATTTCCTGAAAAGTTAAATTATACATTAAAAAAAAAATTCCATGTTTAATGAAAATTACACGCATTGAGCATAATTACTGTACACCAATCGATGCATACAAAAGGACAACAGACACAGGATTATTTCAACAATAGTCAATATTTTCATCTCCAACTCTCGACACCTAAATTCCAAATAACATAAGCTGTGATAGATCTTTGCTGTGTAATTTATATGAAATTGCATCTTAAGCAATACAATTTCAATCTGTTGGCTGTCCTAAGGGATTATAATGTTAGATTTAGATGCAAGATCCATTATAGAACGCGAATTGCATCTAAAGCTGACTAGCTCCAATCTAGCGGCAGATTTATGGATTAAAAATATTTAAACCATAATATATATTACTATAAAAATAAATATATAGAAAATAATAAATATATTTACTATGTAAAATAAACCACTGTGTTCTATAATTTATGGAAGATGTTTACTGTAGTGGAGCAATCACCTTGCTGTCACTGACATTGACATTGACATCACAGCGGTGTGTTGGCCACTATAATAAAGACAGTCGGTTAGTACGCCGCTATTTTACTCCTAGGGGACAAGCGATTGCTGATTTGTCTCTTCTCGCATTTTGGTGACCTGCGTCAGAGTAATAAAATCACTACGTCGTAATTAAAGGTTGTGTGTGAAACGGTTACCAGAAATTCAGACTATTCGAGTGAAGTTCACCCTGGCTCAATCGTCGTGTACTCAGCTTTCTACACTAGGTTTTAGTCTATTACACGACACAGGCCAAACAGGTTGTTATAGGGTTTCTTTCAACTTTTTCTTCTATTTGCAGTGATTTTGTCTTGCATATTTTATTCCTTTAGTCGACTCTTACAACACCCATGGACAGAATAGGGATGGTGACTCTCTGTATTCTTAATCTGTCACCATATTGAGAAATGAATTAGTTTAAAATAATAAATTACCCGTGTATACAACGCATTCATGACTAGGCGAGATTCACTTAACAAGTAAACGAATAACAACAAAGTTTTAGGTGACATCATGACTCTTGTGGATTTACTGTCAAAAGGTCAACTACCCTAAAACAACAGAGGACTCCTTAGTCGGCGAAATATGCAAATTTAACTAAATACTGAAACAGCACTGATCAAGTTATTCATAGAGCAAGATTCTTGGCTGAATGTTATCGCTTGTTTAGACAGGAGCTGACAAAGATTTGCTTGATATAGAGGAGTAGTGGCTCCTCTATATCAAGCAATTTAATTTTTTAAATATCACATAGAACTCACTAAACTATTTGTTTTTTGTATTTATTATACTCTTAAAAACACGGGTAAAGAAAATGTTTTGTAAAAAGCCTTGAAATAGACGCTTTATTCTTATTAAGAATAGATAATTACGTTCATCCGTTTCTCCTTATACATCTTATATAATAAAAAAAATAGTAATTAAATTAAATAAATTATTTTAAAATAAAAAAAAGAGTGAGTCCACCGACCTGGCGAGGTGATCATGAACGTCCCAATATTAACCGTTGGGCTGTGGCCCACCATTCATGATGACTACGGCCCAACTATTAATGTGGGGACGTGGCCCACCCAACATTAACCGTTATATATGCTAATCTGCACGAGAATCTCTACATCGTGATACAGGAATAGTAATTGCTCTCTAGTTCGGTGTGTCGCAGGTAGATGCCGTTGTCTTGTGGAAATCACCACAAAACTAATCAGTCAACTGGCTATCATCATCTTCACCAGCCTTTAATAGTCCACTGCTAGACAAAGGCCACTTTTGTCTATTAAGTTATTATTTTACCAATGAGAAGAGTTCTTTTAACAGCATCTGTAGTTTTGACTGTACTTCTGAAGAATTCCGAGATATTTAATTGAATATGTATGTACCTAGTCAGGGCGTAACTAGTATACATGCTAAGTTTCTCATATATAATATGTTTGCCTACATTAAACCTAGGATTAAGATTTCAATCCTCCAACTCAAAGCTCATTGAATCACCTTTAATAATTACGAACATAATTCGCCATTGTGAGAAACGGTAGTGACACGTGCAGACTGTATTCGAATATTACACGTGTACAGTAATTCCAATTTGTACCACGTGTACAAACCTAATGATAATAAGGCATTCTGCGTTTTCTGTTGTTCAATTACTTTTTATACTTTCATGCCTGAGTGAGACTCATGGTCTTGAAATATTAACTAATAATAATTTATTTCTCCTTTCACACAGAAAGTTAGAAGTGAACAACATAAAACTAAGTGTAGGTGTTATTAATAAGAAAGCAGATATGTGCGAAAGACTAGTATCTCTATTAAGATTTTTTTACTTTTTATTAAGAACCTGCTAAAGAGACTACGCAGTCTAATAGAAAGCATGAATAGAATCCGAGAGTTGTGGTTACCATACTCTTTGCGAATGCAGACAATACAGTATGGTGATCCACGCTATGGCGGCCATGTAAGATATTTTTTCACGCCCCGCTTAAAGGACTTGGCATCATAGTGGGAGGGAAACACGTGCGTTGATAGTGAGTTCCAGGTTTTGACTGATTTGCAAAGGAATGAAGAACCAGACGATTTAGTTCGAGAGCGTATGTTGTCCTCTCTAAAACGGTGGCTTCCAAGATGGCCTGTGTGTCAAATTACCAGCTTCTCTTTTTTTTGTTCGGCAATCCCCACGGGTACAACCGAAAGGTCCAAAAACCGCACGTCTCATGTAACCGGGGAACCAGGTTCACCCTAGTAAGGCAATTCCTGGAAAGATTACCAGCTTCTCTTGTCTCTAAATAACTGTAAATATAATCATATTTACGAAAACAAACGCGCTCACAATGTATATTAAGTAGATACCTTCGAAATGACTGATGTTCCTACCAGGTAGCATAGACCATCAAAGGATCATGATAGTCCTGAACTTTTATTATATGTACTCTACCACGAGTCAGATCTTTATCAAACTAATTAATAGCCGATTTCAAAATGTGTTAACAGTTGTGAAAACAGAATAGCAAAATGTGTCTGTCTAAAACATTTATTGTTATTTTAACCACTAACTGAAATATTTGTTTTTGACACGAGACCTATTGACGACTCTGGTCTATTGGTTTCGAAACAATCGAATATAGTGGTTTTTGGTATCGATTGAAATGGCGATTATTGTTACGATGTTTTCTATTGTGTTATACCGTTCTTTTGTGCTGTGTCACAACAGTTCCAATTTTAAACCAAAAACGGATAAATATTGAACCGTTGTGTAAAACGAAAATTGACGTAGTAAAGTTAATTAACTTAGTGGCTAAGTTAATTAACTAACTGACTGGGGAGGGACTCTTGGGTCGGTAACGCACCGCGACTCTGGAGTTATACGTGTCCATAGGCAGCGGTAGTCTCTTGCCTTCAGGTGACGCGTCTACTCGTTTGCCGCCTTATAACATAAAAAAAAACTTTTTATAAGTACCTATACTCAATACACAGTTATTCATTTAAGTAATTTGTGTGGATCACAAAATTAATAAAAGTTTACCTACCACCAAAACGTAGTCTGTGTTGTCATTCCATCGAAACATAATTTGCTTGTTTTCTATATCAAAAATAATAATTACCATTGAATAACATATAACTTTATATCTCTTTACACATAATCACTGATAGTCTATAAAACCTGTATCATAATGTATATGGAACTCTGCGTTTAAATGGATAACAGTTTGCAGTAAATAGGGTTATCACACAAAACGATTTTGTTTAAAATTCATCAAATTGTATTCTATTTGCTTTGTATGGAAAAATTGTATGCAAAGATGAAACTACAAGGACAACATCTTATAGATATTATAAAATCTGAAGTGTTTTAAATAAAGAATTTATACTAAATATATTTTAGTCAATATCCCGAAATAAATTTCTAGATTTCAAACTTTTTCTTGCATACAAAATTACATAAATATTCAATTGTTGTCCCGCGTACTGAGAAACGCAGCGTTGGTAGGCCCCCCCACAACGTGGTCCGAGGACCTGGTGAAGGTCACGGGAAGCTACTGGATGCGGGCTGCACGGGACCGGCTATTGTGGAGAACCTTGGGGTAGGCCTGTGTCCAGCAGTGAACGTCTTTTGGCTGAGATGATGATTCAATTGTTATAAACTAAGCTTTAAATTGAACTAATGAAAAACGAATAAATGTAAATTTTAGATAGAATTTTACTTGACATTGCAAGTGCAGTCGCAATGAGTTTCAAATGTTTCATACGCGGCAACCCTAACCAGCCACTAGACCAACGCACATTCCCCGTAATGGAGTCGAAGCAATTGCTCGGATAACAATTCGTTTAATTTATACGAGTCGCGTGCGCATCAATATGTAATGTTTTTATTTTTACCGGGTTATTAAGATATCGACCGGTACACTTGTTTTGGTTCAATTTTATGCAACTGCACGGATTTTTGATAGAACGACTAATGGAATAATATTGTTTTAAAAGTTCTAACTAGTCTCTCGTTGTTTAGCGAAGGATGTGTCTATGATCTCCTAATCTGATTCGCAATGGGTATGCTTTTAACAGTTTTTATTAACGTTATGTATAAGCACGTTAGTAGTAGTCGAATAGAATTTTATTTGTCAGAATTTTGAAACACATAGGTCATTACTCCTTAAAACTTTAAGTTGTCTTGATTCAGACTAGATCTTTGTAGCAAAGGGTTTTCGCTACTTTAGAGAGAGAAGTCCTTTTCATACGGGTTGAAGGTCTTCTTTCAACATTCTTAGGTTAATTGGGTTACGAAAGGGGATATTACAAAAGCGATCAAAGAATTTCGTAGCGTTTCAGTAGCTTGAAGAAGCTGAGGCCCTAAGATATGTTCATTGTGGGACTAGAGAGGCCACACACAAATACTATACAGTGTTAACGAGACGACATGAAAAATAAAATTAAAGACTCCTTATGATTGTTTTGGCAAGTATCAATTTTTTACATGATTCTCTGACACTCATTATTAAATTTCACCAAGTAAAGTAAGTTATGTCTTCACAGTCTGATTCTGGCTCAAAGGCAGTAATTCACTCGTAACTCTGGAGATGCAGATGCTCATGGCGCGCTGTTGTGAAATTGTTAGGTGATCCATCTGCCCGAGTCCACTCCTATACCATAAAAAATACTATGGTCTTTGCATATAACAGGAATAACTGAACTATAATAGAACCAATAAAATAGATTTAGTGATGGAGTTAAACGTTCGTAACACAATCCATTTGTGTTAAACATTTAATAGAGTTATTGTAGCGGTTGGGTGTTTGTTACAACGAGTTTAATTTAATATTATATCAAGTAAACAAATTTTCGTTCAATAAATAGTATAATTATTGGTTTAATACATTAAGAACTATCTGATAATAATAGACCAAAAAAGGTATTGTTTTTGGCTCGACGTCACACATTTTATACAAGTGATTCATCATTGAATACTGTTATTCGTAATTTAGTAAAGCTATAACGTGAAAAAAGTAAAGCAAATTTAGTGACAATATTAAGTGTGCTGATTTGTACAAAGTATTTTTTCATTTTCAGTTACGCAAACCTAGCCTGGTCTATTTGCTTACACTTTCAAATCCATGAACAATCCCCTTCCTACTTTTGCGTGAGTAGGTGTATTTCTATTTATTAAACGATTATTATCATTTAACCCTAAAATAACACATTGGGGTAAAAAAATCAATTACAATTTAAAATAGACAGCATCCAGCGAACAACGCCAGGCGTCATCACACTAACAGCCTGTAATCCTCCAATCAATAAGAGGATTAATGCAAAGCTTTATACGATATTCCATTAAAAGTAGCTATTTCAATTCAGTTTAAAATCATCATCGTAACAGTTAAAGCGGACTATGTGGTCAAGCAATGGCTTGAAAGCTTGCAAATATGTATAGTCACTTAAATTTACTTGCTCTATTATACATTTGAAAGCTTTTGTTTCGGGTTGTATAAGTATATTTAGAAATCTGATTATTAAATATCCATTTTACGAGTATCCTCTTGCCTCTTATTTAGCCATTCAGACTAAATGTAGTCGGAAAGTTGTGGATGTGTAATACGCCTCAGTTGTCCTTCATGGAAATAGTAGGCGTATATATAATATGCATAAAAATGAAAACTTAACCTAAGGTAGGTGAAGCTAAGCTTAAAATATGATTTTATTTGTTAAATCATTGCTTTGTCAGACTGTCAATATTTTTATCAAAGCAAAAATACTTATTTAAAAACACAAGCGTTCCCGTCTAAGTCAATTTTTCTCTTTCACTGAATCGAATTTTTCTAGGTATTTAGATAGCGGCAAAAATATCTGTATTTATTCATGTGGATTGAAAATGAAAACAAAAATGTGAATAGCGGCGGTATAAAAAGTATTTTTGCGATATTTTCACAACAAACGTGACTAAAAAAATCGGGTAACTTAGGGTACATTATAGCCCCGGTGGCTCGATTTATTCATGTTAGGGTTACAAGGGAAGCCACTCAAACGATTACACACGCGTCAAGTGGAGGACATTGTGATTTTTTCTCTTATATATTTACTGCACACTATTGAGTGAAGTTTATAGTTCAAATTTTGTAGAGCAGCTTGTGCCAGTTGTCAATGTAGACAAGTCATACATAATATTATTTCGTATACTAACTGTGATCTTATTCTTCAATAAAATTGTGGCATAAATGTGAAGCATAAATTGTGACTTAACTTTACAGACTTACATACATAATTCTACCCACGGTGGGAATGTATTTTCATGACTCTACATACGGTGATTGCAAAGATTCATGTCGCTTTGATAGTAAGCAGACATAAACAAAGTTTTGTGATTTTTAATTGCTTACGGAAAATGAGGAAATGCAAATAAAATGCCAAAGAATATGGCAATCTTATCGGAAGAAACGAATCCTGGTCTCTGGAAGGGACCCCCATGTTTCGCTGATTGTTTTGATATTCAACGCGTGTTTAGCTCATTTTTGTATCTGTCTACAACTATCTATTACTAAAAAGCATTAATTTAATATAACAGTAATTGTATTCTATTTTATAACTATAATAAAATTTAAAAGCTGCTATTTCGAGACCAGAGTCTTTCTACCGAATTTAAAAACCAATTTATATGGTTCAATTTCGATTATATTATGAGAGCAAAATCCCAATGCACTTTGAGGTTATAAAAATAAAAGACCGGACGGATTTCGAATTCTTTGAATCTTGGAAGTAATGCCTCATATTAGTTGTATCTCGGTCCTGGATCAGAACGAAAATTGAACGATCTGCGCGGATTGAACAAAAACAAACGTTATTTTAAGTTTTATCTTATTTTTGATGCGCAGATGTTATAGAGAAATTACACGAGGCGAAATTGAGTTTTGAATTTCCTGCTGACAATTGATTTAAAATATGAGTAAGCATTATTCGTATCTAAATCACAGATGTTCTAGCAAAAACTAGTTTTAAGTACGTAATAAGTGTCTTAGATTTTGCTACTTTGAGATTTAGTTTCATTGACGTTTTAGCAAACTTGTATCACTTACAAATTTCGCTTGTCACCGTTTGAACTTCACCTTAACTTAGCTCCATCGAACATTAGAACCAATTTACAGTTCACAAACTTTAAACACTTTCAAAACCAGGTGCTAAAGGCTTTTGCCACGATGTTCATTAGAGATAATATCTAGATATATACTAAGATTATTGTTATTATCGGCACTTTAGCTAGCTTAAATGCTTGAGGTAAGGTGTGTTTCTTTGCTCAGAAGATGTTTCCTTTCCTCTGATTACATATCATTGTGGTACTCCTAGCCTGTTACGACCACGGTGACCAGTCTCAACGGAGACCAGCCAACTACACAGGAGATATTATGGTGCACAAGCGTGTGTGTAAATATAGGTGCACTCTCTGTTCTCTCATTCTCACAATTCGCTGCAACGGCCATCTGATACGACCGGGGAGAAATCAAGCGCAGGAGCGACGGCTTTATGTACCTCTCCGAGGCACGGGAGTTAAAACTCTAACTTCCAAACTCCGCGCTGCTATTAAGCATTTCTATAATCAGAAAAAATGTACAATATTTATTGACCCGACATGGGAATCGGACTTAAGACCTCTTTATCGCCAGTCGCATACGCTCACCGCTAGACAAACGAGGCAGTTGAATGAATGGATGTATTATAAGTACATATATTTTCTATATGAAGAGGCCTATTCATTCCTACTATCAGTTGATGGCGTGACTTGAAAATCGAACATGAGACCACTTTATCGGCAGTCGCATGCGCAATTTTTATCAATATTTTAATTATGGAACTATTAGTTAATATTGCTATCTAAAATTGTGTTGCTATATTATCTTGCTACTAATTAAATTACTACTACATAGCAAGTATCGATTAGTGTAAAATTAGTTATGATTCACTTTCTCTTTAAACCTGCTACATTTATATCGTAGATAGAGGTTTATTATATATGTTGTCAATTAACCTTTATTTTAATATTCATATATATATTTAAATATATTAAATTCAAATCACTTAGTCATGTTAGATCCTTCTTTAGTTACGAACTTTTATCACGTCCAACTAAGTCAAAGTGTCATGCGTGAAATAGGTCAGAACAGTTCCTGTAACTTATATCCTTCGTCATTTCTTAATGCAACGTGCATTAGCTGTGATAAATAGGGAGACCGGGGACGTCCTACTTCTTGGTTCGCTTGTTTAACGTGTCTTGTTTGTGTGGCGTCGTTCCGACTTGAACAGACCAAAGTTTAAGGCCTTTTAAAAAAAATGCCGATTGTAGTAACGCTCACGGTTATACAAATGTATGATATACTCGTAATTAATAAAAGCATGTTAATTTAAAAAAAATCAATAACAAACACTTAGAGACACAGTTATTACACACAATTAGTAATTATGCTGATATACTACATACATAACACTATTACCTGTCAGTATGACCTTGGAATATCAAATAAAATTATTTACAACTTTCTGAAGTTTTTGTGATACTCATAATAGTAACAACATCACAAAAACTTCAATTTATAGATAGTTAATAAAGTAAGAAAACAAGTTTTGCGAGAACGTCATTCAGAAACTAAGTACATAGCTGAAAGTACCGAAGAATGTATTTGTTGCCAACAGTACGAGTACAAAAAGAAAGCTTTTGTCCGTAACAAAAGTATAAAAAAGCCATCTAACTATAAAAGTATCCGGAGGTCTATAAAATAATGAATTTCTGTGTTCGGCAACTGTCTGCGGCGAGAACCTCCGAGATGATAGAAAAAGTTTAATTTGACACTTCACAATATCCCGTAGATGAGTAAATGTAAAATGTAATGAGGGGGGGTACTCATGTAACTCGATTCATGCGGGGATTGTTAAAAATTGAATTAAATATTAATAAGAAGTGTCAATCAAAATGATTTTGTCGACTTTTTTCGAGAATATTTAAACAGTTATTTCAATGTGAACTTGTGAAAGTATTTGCTTTTATGCATGCGCTGATTCAGTGGTGCGCTGTAATAACTAAGTTTGATGTGAACTATTTTAAAGCTTTCTACGTGACCTCGTTGTACCTAACTGGTCTACGTGATAGTTATGGCTGATCTAAATTAAAAAAAAACCGATTGTTGTACTGTTTGTTCTATTTTGAAATGATACTTCTTTTGACACGTTAGGGAGTAAATTTTTACTGTGTGCGCACATACCGTCACGAAAAACTGACACCATCAAATTAGCTAGTCAACATTTTTTTTTAATTTAATATTTTGGACATTTAACAAACAACACAATCTAGTTTCAAACTAAGCAGAGTTTTTACTGTGTTAACTACACTGACTGATAGAATACTTATATACTTTTTTTTGCAAATACATACATGTTATACATAGAAAACACCCAAACATACAAACATTTGATCCGACTCAGGAATCGAATCCGAGACAAAGAATCAAGCACAGAAGTCGCTTTCGCCACCGCTACGCCATCGAGACAGTCACTTGTTTTAGTTTTTTTATTAATAATAATTTACAAATAATGCTTTTATGATATATAAATATTTATTTGAGTTTATTATAATAAAACTTTTAATATATTTTTTTATTATTAACGTCATTTTCTCTAAAATCATAGGATAACAGAAAGGATAAAATTTTTAGAAATATTTTTATTTTGTTAGGCCAAAGAAGTATAATTTCTTACGTGCGTTCGTAAGTAGACACACTCGGTTTTTTATAAGTGACATACTTATAAACACTTTATATGTTTGACCAAGTCTATAATCTGGTTGCTATTCTTCAGGAATATTTTAAATAGGTACCATTTATTTTTATGACAAGCTCAATTTGTTTTCTACAAACATTTGAGCTATATATTTCATAGCTCTTTATTACGACAGGAAGTCCTAACTACATTAATAAAAAAGTTCAGGTAAGTATTTTGAGATGAGAGATAATGATATTATCTACCTACAGAGGAGTAAATATTATTTTATATATTATTACAAAGACATTATTACCTCTCATGAAGTTTATTAAATTGGAATTTACACAGTTCAACAACAACCATTCGACTACCCTTAGTTGGGTCCCAATCGTGGCAGGGGAAAGCGGACAATAGCCGGATGATTAAACCGAGTTATTTCATTAGCACTTGATATTCGAAATTCTATGAGGCTGGTGGTGTCGCTTTTGAAATGCTTAGAACATCCTGCTTATAACTAAACACAATATTATTCTTGATCTAAAGATTTCATTGATCATCATCATCATCATCAACAACCTTTTACAGTCCACTGCTGGACATGAGCCTCTCCTTAGCAAGGGGTTTTTGGCCTACTATACCACGCTGGCTGGGTTGGAATAGGATTTTCAAGTTCTCCGAAGTTTATCGGCGAACGGCTGATTTCCGGGCGGGTAGCGGCATACGGCCCCCGTCCGAAGAGATACGCAAGTGGCGAGAGCCCGCTCGTCGAGCCACGATGGCTCGTTGGTTGTCCCGGCTGGAGGAGACCTTTGTTCCCTTAGTCGCTTTTTACGACACCCACGGGATGAATAGGGTTGCTAACATTATGTATTCTTAATCCGTCACCACACGGACACAAAAGATTTCATCTATACTTCTAAAATTACTTGCCCAGACTCAGTCACTGGCTCATCAACGGAGATCATCAAGCTGATTGAGCTGATGCATTTATGTTGCAATCACCTACTAAACAAGGACAAATTACATCCTTAAAGCGTTAAAAAGCATGAAGGTTCGTAGTTTTCAAAGTTAGAAACATACGAGTAAAGTAAGAAATATTTACGAGCAAACGACGAGAGAGAACCACGAGAAATAGCTATATAGATCATCCGGCGACTATGTTTTTATACTAAAAAGTGACTTAGCGCTTGTGAAGTAGATGAGTTAGGAGTTTTGACTGGAATAAGGGATCAGAGTGTAGCCCGCTGTTTTAAAACTTGGTATGGCTTTTTATTCAGTCATTAATCAGGCGTCGAATACGCCTAAGTTTGATCGATGTTGAGCTACCGAACTATCCCTCCGGAATATTTATGAAGAACAAGGCCATGTTTCATGCGACTTAAGGTAATTTTTCATAGCCTGATTTTGAATGGCCATGGACAGGTATAAGAATGTCTGTCAAAACAACTCGATAGAAAGTTTTTTTTCTTTGTGATAAATAAGGACAAAGGTGCAAACGGGTCTCCTCAGCATCATCATCTTCGTCATCATCATCAGCCCGTAACAGTCCAGTACTGTATATGAGCGAGTCACCTGATGGTAAGCTATGACCACCATATATGGACACCTGCAACTCGAGCATCACAAATGCGTTGCCACCCTTTGGGTCCCTCACCGTAGAATCAGGGACCTCCTTACCCCTTCCTCTACAAACAACACGTCCAGTACGTGTCCTTGACAGTCACCTTTTTAGAACGGTAGATATACGCTCTCGAACTAAGCGATTCAGCTCTTCCTTTCTGTACAAATCAATCAAAACCTGGAAGTCAATGCCAGCGCACGTGTTTCCATCCCGCTTTGATTCTAGGTCCTTTAAATGGAGCTTGAAAAAGTATCTCCCTAGGCCATCTTAGTATGTTAACATACTCCATTGTCTGCATTTGCAATGAGTATGGGTACATTCTATCCATGCTTTCCATCAGGCAGAGTAAAGTCACTATGGCAGACCCTAATTTAAAAAAAACAGAAATAGTAAAAAGAAAAAGTCCAATGGGCGATACGCATATTGTATTAAATAAAAATTAAATTTCCTTTGGTATCTTTGAAGTCTTAATAAGAAAAAGGAAGCTTTCAAATACAGTATTTCAGTACTTAGGTAAAAACTTAATTGAGAAAGGATTTCCTCGTAAAGAAAGCTCAAGAAAACAGTTTAAAAAGAATTTATTTACCACAAAAGACAAGGTTCAAGTGCTAATTCTTGGAGAATTTTTTAGTTCGTCTTAGAGATAACTCGTGTTTGCTTTATAATATTTATATTAATTAAGTAACATATTTAATTTATAATAGATATATTTCTCATATGCCTCATTGCAAAAGAAGATAATGACTCAGTTGAAGTTAGGTGGTTAAACATACTTATTAACCTGTATGTTTGTTGGATTGCAAACGTGTTTTTTTGTTTGACTCTCACTATCAGTGTAGAACTTTCATAACGTTAACATTTTCTTTTAAAAGTATTTCAAATTACACCTAATTGTGGTGTAATGATGAATTAGATGACCCCACATTCTAGTCTTGATCATAAATAATATCCTAATCACTTTTTAAATGTTATACAGAAGTTTTTTCATTTAGTAGGCAAAGAATAATTATTACGTAAATGTTTCGTGCCCACTTACTACAATCAGTCTGTATATTTCTAACTTCTAAGTCAATTATAAAAAGTGACACAAAATTGTTTGGAATATAAACAGATTTAAGTTTATCGGTCTAATGTATGTACACTTTACGTAAACTTCTATGTTTAACAACCATGAAATCGACTATGCTCGGTTGTCACTTAGATTTAATGTATATTGATGCTACACTAAAGTGTGTAGTTTTATCTACTTAAAGAAAACTGTTTTGGAATGCTTATAGTGTTCATAACTTAGTTTTTAGCTACTGTAAGCATGCAACAGAAACGACTAGTTTTAGTTTAAAGAAAAGAATATCCTACTTTCCATCCTATACTTTTTTTTTAAAGTGTGGAAACCCTCTCGGACCGTCACCCCACCGGGGTTTACGGCCGAGTGGTGTGTCGGAGTCGGATCGACTAAAACCACACGGTGTGCCACTCTGCGTCTAAGACAGAAGGGACCCAGGAACTATCCTATTCTATCCCTTATATTATATGGATGTTTTTTACTCTTTCACAAAAAAGCTACTAAACGAATTTAGATGTAACTTCACTGTAATATAGTTTTATACATCAAAGTAATACATAGGTTACTATTTACCACGACAACTGTCATATACGCAGGCAAAGCAAATCAAATTGTACGTGTGCACGTGTGTGTGGAAGAAGGATGAGATGGGAGAGGCCTATGTCTAGTAGTGGACTGCAATAGACCAATGATAACGATAATCGTATGAGAAGCCAACGAGTAGACACCACCATTTAGTTAGGAAGAGGGGGGAAGGAGTTGGCTAAAATAACCTCCCTGGACGCTATCTCTACAACGAAAAGAAAATCTTGAAATAAACCCTCCTTTCTGAGAAGGGATTTATGTCCAGGAGTGGATTGTCAAAAGCTGTTGACGATAATTAATAATAATATGAAAAATACAGATATGTACAAGTAAAGAAAAAGGCATTTAGTAGTATTTATTAAATAGAAAAAGAAATTTCCGTAAAGTAGCTGACGATGGCGCAGCGATAGCGTGTGCGACTGCTGTGCCTGAGGTCTCAGGTTCGATTCCCGGGTCGGATCAAATGGTTGCAATTTCAGTGACTTTGGTTCGTCTGTGGATCTCCTCATTTCTGATTCGATCAGGCAAAGAAACTCCGAGCATTGCCCTTTCCATTGTTCTTAGGGTGACTTGAACAGAAATCTATGTCATTATTATTGAATTTTCTTAACCAACTCTAAACGTATACTCTGTACGCGGTAACCGTTGCCACGTATTTCGTCCAAAAGTTATTACACTTAATATTTCAAAATAGGTGAAATACAAACCGAACGATCGAGGATCAGGTGAATGCTGAAGAAAGCCGTTGAATGTGGGCAGGACGTCATCAGTTGTTATGGCAAACCTTGAAAAGAGACTACGATTATGATGAATAATTTGAACTGATAGTGAGTGTAGAAATGATGATTAGAAATCCTTACATGTGAGATATCTAAAGAAAATAAAAAAAAATGGAATACTTTGTTCAGAAAAATTCTAATGTGTGTTGAAACTTTTCTTAAACGGATTCTTCTACTATTCACAGTCACGACGTCTCGTCTGTAGAAAATCCATCTTCCACAACGGGCCCGAATATAAAAGTTTAAATGAATATTACGCATTCTCATGTAACTTGTAAATTGTGTTTTTTTGGATAATAAGATGACTTCTCAACTTAATTCCAAGTTAAATGGCTTATTTTCAAAGAAAAATCTGATAAGCCGGTGGTTGTGACGTGTGTTAAAAATATATCCCTTTAACTGAACTCTTGGATAAGTTATGATATGTTTTTAATTCGTTTATTTCGAAGATCGTTTTTATATTATACAATAATAACATTATATTGTAACTAACGCCCGCTGCTTTGTTTGCGTTTAAGATATTTTTTCAACAGTTTTTGTTCTTTTCTAGGTATTTGGCTAAAGATTACGTTATATACTATATTTTCAATATACATAACTCATCTGTTTTACTACACACCGTAAGCTTTAGTATTCATCAGGCTGTTGCAGTCTACTATTGCGCATAGATATCTAGCAGTCTCCAACTGACAATAAGTAACAGAATTACTCTTCGTTAAAAACTTTTGAAATATGTTTATCTGTATATATGGAAATCAACTTATACTTTTAATAAATACACAAAAAACATGGCGTTATTTCATTACATACAACGTTTTCTTTTATCTTCATTTAATTGATAAATTAACAGCGCGCCAGTGTTTATAATCATGGGAACAATTTTTTGTATCAAAATGTCGGTCTTTTAACTATCAAGTAACTGTTTCTAATTCATCAAACAGTTAAGAAATAAAGGCCGCTGCCAAATTTAATTTCATAGCTTTTAACTACGATTGGTTACGGTATTGTGTAATAGATGGTTTTTACGGTTACGGATGGCTTATCGGTGTTGTCGCACCCATAACCCGTGAACTGTGACGTCTTGAGTGGTATAGGACACCATTGAGTAACAAAAAAAGGAAAGAAACTTCAAGTACTATACCTGTACTTAATATTTGACAAAATACTAAACTAGGGTGCGTAGGGTTCACTTCAAGAACTTAGGGCCCCAAACCAACATCACCTGTAAGTGATGCATTTGCAAATCGATAGACGACGCTTTGGCACCAAAACACTGGCGAAAAGTGGGCGTTTAATACGCCTTTGCTTACCCTTCCGGGGTAAACATATGTGATTTTTATGTATAAATGCATGTATATTAAATAAAAACCAAATTGGACAGACTTGAAATTTTTTTTCTTTATTATAATCACAAAATAAATTCTGATCTGTGTAGACAAATCTCCTTTCTTCATTTACGTTCTCTTCTTACCTCTTTAAACGTCCTTTGAATGTCAACAGAGTATTTTGAACCTTCCTTTTATTAATTTCTAAGTACTCTGTTGACATGTGCCTAGTTTTATATAAATCTTAAAAGAATACAGACTCGACTCGATTTGTAATCAGAAAATCGAATCATAACTATAATTTTATTTTAAAAATACTGTGACAAATAATGTTACAATGAAGAATACTCAAGATATCAAGATATAAGTATATTGACTAGAATAGTAACTTTGACCGGAATAGCCAAATTGTTACCACACGTAAAATATAAAAAGAATAGACCACTTTTTTCTATTGCTATAGCACGTAACCACAATGATACGTTCGTCTACCATTCGTTTATTCACCCCAACTTTACCTAACGTAAAAAGAGAGTATTTTAATATCACTCACCGGAGTCATCACTGCTCCTGTGTCGGACGGCTCCCAAACGTAGCGTACACACCCTCTCCCTTCACCCTTCCCGGCCTCCGTTACTGTAACTTTCACACACAGAACATTTTTTTCATAAAAAAAACGTATTTTGTTTCAGGTAAGTACCGTCGCCCTGGAGCGAAGTATTTCGTGAATAATGGCTGTAAGGAGACTGTCAGTAACACACCCGTTTTTCAGATGTTGTAATCTTGCTGGTTTTAAATTCAGGTATGTTACGACTTATATTATCAGTAAAAAGATTTTTCTTTTCTGATTGATAATTTAATCGGTTTGTTTGTTGAGAACATGACGAGGTATGGTGCAGCTTGGTACTATAGTGTGAGAGACACTTAAAAACTTAAATTTATTCGATTTTCATGTAATATGCTACACTTACATGTGCAAATAATTGAGTGTTTATTTCTTTGAAGATAAGACCTCTGCACCCAATTAGAGCAAGGACATGAACAATTCACTTTATATTTATTTAAAAATAAATAATACATTTTAAGTGACATATTTTACTTTAACTAAATAAAATTCAAGTATCACATCTTCAAAGGCTTTAATATTAATATACTTACTTCATAATTCTATACTAATATATATATATATTCCAATTTAAGCGCTCACCATAGCTTTTAAACACATCTTTGAAATGCCTGATATTTCGATCAGCTTGCAGTGACGGTGGTCAAACCTCGTGCTCGGTCAAGCAGCGTTAACACCCGGTACACATAGTCATATGTGTACACACTAAGTACTACATCTAATTACTTTAAAAAGATAAAATAGCTTTCGACATTTTTTTTGAGCTTAGGCTCCTGTTCAAGAGTGACACTTGATTCTGGACAAAAACATTTTTTTTCCATGTCTAAGTCTAATTAATAAAGTTTATAAGATATCTTATAATACAAACCTTATTAATAGACATTATTGATAGATAAAATTAATATTTATAACTTAAAATGTTAATATGATATTGTATCATGTTGTCCCAAATAATGTACAATGTGAATGTAGTGCGAAATCTACGATCAAAGACTTTATTTTAGTTGAAAATGGATGTCAAGTTTTTATAAAAATAAAAAAATAAGGGTTGTAAAGAACACATCTTTTATTTGACTTCAAAATAATAGTTAATCAATTTGTTGATTACATGACTTAAAGTAAGTTATTACATTAAATATTGCTAATATCATAGAATTTAGCCGACCGAAAATTACATTTGATACAGGTTGTAAACTAATAATTAAACTGTGAATATTACTACAGAACTATTTACTGTTTATAATCAAAACTAAGAGTAAATAAATCAGATCACATAATTTTCTTTTAATACATAACTAAATAAATAAATGAAATAAATAAATATTTTGAACATTTGACACAACGTCATCTAGTTTCAAATTAAGCAGAGCTTGTACTATGATAACTAGACTGACTGATAAAATACTTATATATTTCTTTTTGTAAATAAATACATATTATACATAGAAAACACCCAAACTTCGAAACAAATATTTGCAGATCATACAAACATTTGGTCTGACTCGGGAATCGAACCCGAGACCTCAAGCACAGCAGTCGTTTTCACTGCCGCTGCGCCACCGAGACATTTATACATTACATGGCAATTGCCATTTTGTCCACTGTCTACAGTGGATAAGGCCACACAACACTTTCAATCCAACCAACATACTTCGCAACTCTTGTGTACACACCAGGCGCCATCTTTCTACCACAGTCTCTCCCGAAAGAAGTAACTCCCACTATCTTATACAATGGAAAAGTACGTACGCAGTCTATTTTGTCCTCTATTACCTGTAAAGGGCCACCAGAGTCCCCTTGACAGGTATCCCGGCCTCCGTTATTATAGTCTCCAGCACACAATTGAGTTTCAGTAATCCCATCAGATAAAAGTTTCTTTTTTATCAGAAATTTCATGGATTTATTGCAAGTGACTCTGTCGATCCGGTCCACATTCACTGTCATCATTGTCTTACTCCCCTGGACAGCACTAGGTGAAGTCTTCCCGAAACCAATGACTGTCATATTCAAATGATTGACATTTTCACCCAAATGCAGGCAGGCAATTCTGATGTCTCGATTTATAATAAATAGAGGCTCGACTTTCATTAAAGCTATGTCATGGTATTTCGAAGTCGGTTTATAATCCGGATGTGGTACAATTTGTGTAACTGGTCTCTCTTGGATCAGTTCGTCTAATTCATCGAATTCAAAGGTCGCTATTCCAATCCTTATTATCTGAGCTTTTCCGAATTCTCTGTCTTCAATACAGTGGGCAGCAGTCAACACCCATGAGTGACTAATCAGACTTCCACCACATTTCCATGCTGGTATATCTTGAGCGCTGTTTCGAAAACCTATTAAAGCCATATGAGGATATAATAGAAGATCCACTGGGACACGAATTCTTGACCTCGGAAACAATATATTGTGACATTCCAGCATCAGCTGCCCGTAATTTTTGCAAGCTCTGAATGCCTTTTCTCCAACCGCAGAACTTTGTAGGGTTATTGATGTTAAAATTATCATTAGCTGGATATATATCATTATGTATAAGTTAATTTTACTATTGTCATATTGCGTAAGGATTCAAAGTTGTTTATTCTTGCGATCACAAATCTTAATTTTTTAATTATTATTTTTTGAAGCACTTGCACACAGGTGTTATCAATGATTTTTCACGCCGACTGAACAGTACAGCTCGACAACCGATTATAATGTGAGCTTATCGAATCGATATCCATTCTTAATTGAATAAAAAGCGCGCTCAACCCCACATTTTGTGCGATAATTTCGTTTTTATTATGCAATATTTCATTGTCATTAGGTGGAATAATGCGCAAGATTCGTACAAAGATTTCGTTTAATGAGTATTGTATTTCAGGATTTGAATTAAACGAACTAGCTCTAATTATTACACTTCTGCTTCTTTCCTTTTACGAGATATCTTCCTAACGCTGTAAGGTTTATTATAGCCATTGTTATATTATTTATATTATATTATTATAGGTATAAATATACCTTAAAGGAAAAATGTAGGTTAAAATTTCACTATATACGTCTCTGCCTATCCCTCCGGGCATATAATCTTGGGTAAGTAAGGTGCGTTTCAACATTTCATATGTATCATAATTTACTTGACCATATTTATATAGTAAGTACTTCAAAATAGAACAATAGTACAACACTATTCCTCAAATACCTACTTCACCTTAAAGTAGTAAATAAAACGATGAAATGTCAAAGAAAAACATTTCTACTTTTCTATCTGAGAGCGTTTTCCTTGTAAGAAAGAAATTGGCAAGTGTTCCAGAGCCGCAATCAGGTAAGACTTTAATCAGCGCTCGCACGGCTCTACGGAGATACACTGATTTAAGAAGCTTCGACATCGTCTTCCTTGTAAGACGATTTAAAGAAAGAGAGAAAGTGAAAATCTTAACGTACAGATCGTACATGTTAAATTACTCACGACTGATCTCAGTTTTCTGATCGGAGCAAAGAAAAATCCGCTTTTAAGTCGCATTTCATACTATAAAACTAGTTTCAAATCAAAATCAAACAACTGAACACATTACACACGAAAATAGATCAGAAACTATAATATATATTACTATCTTCTGACATCTGGCCATCTAGTCCCAAACTAAGTAGAGCTTGTATTCTAGTAATAATAATAAATATAGTTTATTTCTCTCAAAAAGGTACAATGATATTCTTATATGTACTCGTATAAATACAACATTAACAGAAACTTGTTGAAAGTTGGGGTGTGTACTTGGTTCGAAACCTGTGTGACAGATCTCCAGTCCTCGTCTGAACAAAGCAGAGGAATCATACTGGCTACAACTATCATACAATGTCATAAGAATCAATACGAGAGATAGTGTGTAAGTCTTAGTGGTATGTGTGTGTACGTGTGCATATGCCCATGCGTGTGTGAGTGCGTGTGTGTGAGTGTGTGTGTCTGTGTGTCTGTGCGTGTTTATGGGTGTTTATATGCGTGTGTGTTTATGTATATGCTATATGTAATGCAAAATAATCACAAGCATTCCATACCTATCGTTCATCTATTGTGCAAATTATACTTTCAGGGCCATCGTAGTGTAAGTCACACAGCTGATGATATAGCATACTAAGTCATTGAGTAGAAGTTTAAAATTTTGTTTAGTCTATCATATATGTAATTTCTCAGGAAGTAAAAACATCTATGGGATAGACTAGTTCTGACCGAGATCGAGGAACAAACGTTTTATTTCCGACGAACGTTGTCAAATTTCGAATAGTCGTAGGTTATATTTACGTGGATCGTAAGGATGAGGTTCAAAATAAACAATCTTCGCACTGATAGCACTTTAAAAACACACAATTTAAAAAGAAAAATTATGTTTTATCATATCCACCCTTTTTTTATCGCGTGGAAACCCCCTCGGGCCGTCGTGTGTCGGAATCCGATCGACTAGAACCACACGGTGTGCCACTCTGCGCCTGACATAGGAGGGATCCGGGAACAGTTGCCATTACGACATCCAGATCTAACATATCCGCCCTAACTTAAACAGTCTCTTAAATTAATGGCCAAATCACAAATCTTTCTTTCTTATGCATAAGCTACACAATCTTTCAAAATGTGTAAAACAGTTAAGCCTAGGCCACATTTCCATTTATTAATATTATTTTTGTTTGAAGTGTTCGCTAATATATTTTCACTCCATATTTCCAATACACTTTTGTTTGGTTAAACTGAAATTGAATCTAATATCCATTTGTTATTGTTCACAGTGTTATAATACAAGCAAATAGTAAATCTTCATTTCGCAGCGCAATGTTGACGATACAACAGAATGGGTTTTGGGTTCCCAATTTGATATTCAATTTGCCCCCGAATATATTAGCTACTAACACTAACACTCGATCAGTGAATAATATTATTTACCCTAAATGATGATTATATCGTATAAATTTACGTTTATTAATTCTAGGTTCTTAATTAGGTATTTCCCAAAAATATATTATGTTATATTGTCTTGGGTAAACGTATTGTAGAGCGTCCTGAGCGCGATGGACCGACGACTTGAAAAAGGTAGCTAGCAGTGGATGGATGCGAAAGGCCTAAGACCGGGATGGTTGGCGTTCCTTGGGGGAGACCTTCGTTCCGAGATGGTATTCTTAGGCGGCGTCCCATGTCGTGCGGTGTTCCACAGGGGTCTGTCCTCGGACCACTCCTGTGGAACATGGGATACGACTGGGCCCTTCGAGGTCGTCTTCCCCCCGGGCTGGGCGTAATTTGTTACGCAGATGACACATTGGTCACAGCCCGGGGAGCGAACTTTCAAGAGGCGGCGCGCCTGGCCACCACGGGAGTCTCTTTGGTGGTCGGGCGTATTGAGGCGCTGGGTTTACGGGTGGCCCTAGATAAGACGGAGGCCCTTTTGTTCCATGGGCCCCGTCGTGGTCCACCACCCGGCGCCTCTATCGTAGTCAATTCGGTCTTCGTACCGGTTCAGGCCCAGATGAAGTACCTGGGCCTGATCCTCGACGGGAAGTGGCTCTTCGACGAGCACTTCCGACAGCTTTCTCCAAAGCTGTTCGGCGTTGCCTCTGCCCTCGGGCGAGTTTTGCCGAATTTGGGTGGAGCCAGCGTCGCGACGAGACGGCTATACACGGGGGTTGTCCGGTCAATGGCGCTGTATGGTGCGCCGGTGTGGGCGGCGGCTGTGGCCGCCCAGAATAGGGCTCGCCTCTGGCGCCCTCAGAGGATATTGGCGGTTAGAGCCATACGCGGTTACTGCACCGTATCGACGGAGGCGGCGTGCGCCTTGGCCGGAACTCCGCCGTGGGATTTGGAGGCGGAAGTGCTCGCCGAAGTTTATCGGCGGACGGCTGACTTCCGGGCGGATAGCGGCATACGGCCCCCGCCCGAAGAGATACGCGAGTGGCGTGAGGCCGCTCGTCGAGCCACGATGGCTCGTTGGTCGTTCCCGTTGGAGACTCCTCGTGCTGGCTTTGCCCTCGTGGAGGCTCTCCAGCCGGTCATCGCCGAGTGGGCAGGGCGGCAGCACGGGACCCTTTCCTTCCGACTGACGCAGGTCCTTTCCGGGTACGGTTGCTTCGGGAAGTATCTGCACTCGGTCGCCAGGAGGGAATTGAGTCCCGCCTGTCACCAGTGCGACTGCAGTGAGGACTCGGCTCAGCACACGCTGGCAGTTTGTTCTGCCTGGGCGGCGCAGCGTGGGGTCCTCACTGCAGTTATTGGAGGAGATCTCTCGCTACCGGCCGTCATACGCTCCATGGCCGGTAGCGACAGTTGTTTTACCGCGGTCGCAACCTTCTGCGAAGACGTAATTTCGCAGAAGGAGGCGGCAGAGAAGGCCCGGGAGGACGATATCCACTCGGACCCAATTCGCCGCCGGCGAGCCGGGCGGGTTTCCACACGTAAAAATAAAAAAAAAAAGGCCTTCGTTCAGCAGTGGACGGCGATAGGTTGATTGATGATTTTGTCTGGACGAAAAGTAGAACTTATAAATATGAAAAACTTATATCTATTTGTTTAGGGTGTAAAACATTGAGTTAAAAAAAATCATAAACAAAATTACTAATTATACAAAAATTATGCAAATCAAATCGCAAAATTAGTATAGCACACATATTACCATTTGACTGCCTCGTTAGCGCAGTAGTTGTGTAACACTGCTGTGCTCGAAGTTTCTGGTTCGACCAATTGTTTGTATAATTTACAAATATTTTCTTCAATGTTTGGGTGTTTTATATGTATAATATGTATGTATTTACAAAAAAAGTATATATATAATAATAATAAATTTCATATATAATATATAATATCATATTCTCCATAGCTATAGATATACTATTATCATTAGCATGTCGGTGACGCGAACCGAGGATTTTACCCTCTACCAAAACGCTCAATGCGCCTAAAGAAGTTTTCACTTCAAAAATACTTTAAGAAAAGCTTCACTGACGTCAATGTGCTTCAATCATGTAGATATGAAGTATTATTTTTCCCTTAATATCCATTTTTACAAAAAAAACAGACCCAATTAAAACGTCTCATTGACATCTGTTTACAAATGAAAAATATTTGTATAGTTTGGAATCTATTAAAAGGAAAATAGCTTATATCTTACGACACTGTGATGTTAGTATTTAATAGCACTGAAGTCGATGGAAGCTGTGTCGAGTGTCGACCCACATGCGTCCCGATTGCTCTCCACACTCCAGACGGTTCTTATTGAGAACTACGAATGCGTAGAGCTGTCTATATATTGCTCTTATAGAAAAATTCAGAGTCAGAATTAGTTAGTTCATTGATGATACCATTCTAAGCACTGAATCCCTTATTATATTTTTTAAAATCAAATTTGCGATCTAACACTGAGAAAGGCACTTTTTAAATAGTATAATCTCACTATGTTATCCTTGTCAGTTATTCAAGAGAACATCTCTTAAGTTAGAACTACTGTAGTATGAGTCCGTGCATTCTGAATTTCGCTGCCATAAATGTATAATAAATAAATTTGAGTAGCCTTGTAAATGATTCTCCATTTAACTCTTGTACACAGAATTAGCAGATACTTAGCTCATACTAAAATTGATATTAGTTTATTTCTAAAGTGGCTCGGGTAAGATCGAAAAAGCCTTCAAGCTCTTGCTCATTTCGACTGGTTTAGCTTTTGCCACTGATGACATAATATATTTGAATAACCGATTGAGTGCACCTTGTTCCCCAGTTACTCCAAACGGTGTGCAGTTTTCGTTTGGTTCGAGGTCAACATAACCACTGTTATAAACTTTTAATTACAATAATTTAGTTGAATGGCACATACTTTGATGAATAAGCATATTTTGACTGCACGGTTGGCCTAGTGTTTTAAGCGATCGGCACGCCGCTCTCCACTTCGCTGAGTGTTGTGGGTTCAAATCCCAAATGGGACAACACTTTAGGTGATCCACAAATTGTAGTTCCGAGTCTGGGTGTTCTTTGTATCTGTTTCTTGTATCTTTGTAAAGTCTCCCTCGACCCAGAATTTAGTCCTAATGCGGGCGTTGTCTATTATATAATAAAAAAAAAAAAATTTCATATCGAGCGCTACCTAAAAAAAGTAAAAAAATATTTGCCATTAAGACACAATTTTTTAATAAACCACTTCTAATACTTAAGTTCAATGAAGCAGCATTTGTAAATTTAAAAAAAAACGATAGAAAATTTGAGATCAACAACATTGAACACTTATCAATAATGCAATAAAAAGGACAAGTCGGCTCAGTAACCCCCAACTGAAGTACTGCGAAGAATTTTAAAATGTACTCTCAACAAAAGGTACTCGTACCAGGCCGTGTCCAATCTTTTCATCCATTCGAGGCAGATTCTTTCCTTTTGGATGTTTGCCCCATTGTACTGCCCGATGGTAAATACTGCCAGAGTCGTGGAATTGAAAAAGTAGTGCGTTGGCAGTTCACGGCGGAGTCGAAAGATTAATTGGAAATGGAATGCGGTGACGTCTTTTGTTTATTACTGCGGTTAAGATTAAGTAATAGAAGGAACGTTATTGTTCGACATGTTTTTAATGATCTTAAATAATCCATGTGAATATTTAAAACACGTATAGTGGTAACAAAGTCATTCATTTTTTATAAGAGAAGTTATATTTTGTTATTCGAGTGTGCTGCGAGAGTTATCAGAACTTTATGTTGTCGACAATAGAAACTGTGACAAAACTACAGCTTTTCAAGTTCGTTGATAAATGCTGGGTATCACAATACGCTATATACGCCTGTAGTCCTATACTACATGTAGAGGGACGGGTATCATATCCCTCCGACACAAAGGGAGGATCCTCCGACCAGGCGAGGTGATCATGCCTGGCGGGCCACGGTCCAACGGTTGATGTTGGGATGTTGTATATATGCTAATTGCCACGCGAATCTCTATATCGCGATACAGGATTGGTAGTTGCATCGTAGTTCATTACATTCATACGTTTCGTTCATAATTCGTAGTTCGATGTATCTTCACTAGATGTCGCTGTGATATATTTTCTTTGTGTTGTAATGAAGAAGCCGCCACACTGCATTTGCAGCGGTGACAAACAAATGATTAAAGGAACAAAAAACTCCTTTCCTTCGTCAAAATTAGCATGATTTTTATCCACATGTGTTAACTACACATTAAATTGAATATAAATGTCAACAGACTGTTTATAAAAAAGACGAGACGAGACGATAAGAAGTATGTATGCTGAATGTTATTAACTTTTTTTTTAAGAAATAGTGGCAATCATATTTTGGTTTTAAAATACACCAACGACTGTGAGTTTTTACATAAATATAATAGAAAAAATTCTAAATTGGATTCCTATCTTAGGCAAACCTGGTACATTAAATCAAATGTTGCCAATAATTTCTACAATTTGTCTGTGAACTTGATGAGGTCAAAAAAATCTGTTCACTGTCAGTATTCGTTTAATGAAAACCAATTCTGGAGGCAAGGCGGTAACTGAAACAATTAGGCGAGTTAATAAGTCTTAGTACAAGATACTACTTTAGGATTAAAATTAATAATAGGAAGGGTACCAGAGAAACGGTTATCGTTCGTACTGAAATAACACTGATCCAATGAAGGGAAGTCATCGATTTTAAAGATTTTGATGGATTGCGTAATGGTTTAAGCGGTTGCCACACCGCTTTATACTGCACCGAGTGTTGTGGGTTCAAACCCCACACGGAACTACACTTTATGTGATTTACAAATTGTTGTTCTGGTTCTGGGTGTTCCTTGTGTCTCATGTATGTTTGTAAATCTCCCGCGACACAGAATTTATTACTAATGCGGAAGATGTCTTTTTAAAAAAAAAATCAAGATATTCACGGCGCCTTAGACATAGTAAAATCCTATGTGTTAAAACCCGCAGTTACACATTAGCAAAGAAAAATATTAAAAATAAATAATGACTCGGCAACAACCACTAAACGAAACCCTTTTCAAGAAAATAGAGCACATGACTGACGTAAATTCCTCAGAAGTTTCAGACGTATATGTGGGCCTAGGCAGAGATGGATTCTTAAGTATACTTATCAGGTATCCATGTTATCCGGGGTAACATAAGCATGCCGCTGTATTAGGCTCAAAGCCAAGCGCCGAGCACAATTACCGGCCTAATGGCTGTCGTGTACGGTTAGCAAATATAAGCGAATGGCAGAATATATGGCACGCAGTTGGTTATTTAGGAATATGATTTTGGGTATACATTAAGTCCAGTCCTCGATAAGTAGTGGTTATGACTCGATTATTAGTCACAGCTTGTGTGTGTCAACTTTGTACTTATTTAATACTGAAGATATGTCTAAAAATTTATCATATCACACCATAACGTCAACAACTTTTAACAGACCACTGCAAGACTTAAATATGTTTACTATGATAATATTTTTGGCTATCGTCATATTTTTCGGGCCATAAATTAAAGGATTTAGCGACCTAAAATGTGCACGCGTCTAGTTTAGCAAATTACTCGATTTTCTATCGAGATATTTATACGTTTAATTCGTTCATATCTATAACTGATACACATTTATGTTAGGGATTGAAAGCATACACAAGGCCTAATAATTGACATAAATACAAACAGCAATATAATATTAAAGTAGATTTGTAGAAAATATCGCCGCCACAGTATGGGTGACTACGATTCTTAGATTCTATTCACGCTTTAGATCAGGTAAAGTTACTTCGATAGGCCACGAATAAAAAACCAGTGAAATCAGTTCCGTCATTTTGCAATTTCTGTGCATTACCCCTCAAAATAATAAATAAATGAATGCAATAAAGTAATACAATGCAACTCGTAAACGACTAAATACGCAAGCAAGTTGTATCAAAACATTCTGATCTACCGATTAGACCGTGTTATCGACCAACAAAATACATTTGTAACGAAATAATACGACCAATCATTAATTGAAAGAACAATAATATCAAAGTAGGCAATATAAAATCATATAAAATTGAAAGACTTGCTGACGACAAACGGCACAGATCCTCAAATTCACTTCGCTCGTGTAAAATGAGAATATCATCCACTGAGACGTTCAAACCAATTACGTCAATTCTTGAGTGTCTCATATAATTTAATTTTTCTCACACCAAAGCCATGTTTTCCTGTTCAATCCAATATCTCGCACGAGCGGATCATAAGACTGAATCACCAATGAACCTGTCATATATATACTAAAGAGAACCAGGAACGGGGTTACTAGGTTAATATACGAGTATGGCACAAACTGATATTTTAAAGACTAATTGCCAGCACAGTAATTGGACATGTGATAAAATATTTTTTAAGAACTGTAGTAGTCAGATGCTATGTATCATAATACTGAAACTTAGCTAGCTAGTTTATTTGTGACTTGTCATGTGAAGCATGAATTTTAAAACTTTAAAACCAAGTGTGTACAAGAAACTAATTAAAAGCTAATATTATTGATTATAACACGTATTACGTTATATATTAATACCAAATGTTGACATCTCTTCACGTGAAGAAAGAATAATGTAATGGTTGATAAATAATTTAAAATCGCGATGTAGAATTATTAAAATAAAAGAGTTGAATTTGTTTGACTTGTTATCACTAGATGGCGCTAAATGACTTAGCAGCACCTATTTGATATGCAACATTGTTCTGAAGAGACTATATCTGACTTTTAACTGACATTATTGCTATGATAAAGCATGACGCGTAGTTTAAAAATTGTTTTTTCAAAACGCTCTTTTTGTAGACCGTACATTGAAGTATTTCAGTAATGTATGAGTTGTTTATTTTGTAAACCGTACATTACACGATAATGTGATTCGTTATACGAGGTTGGTATCCCTGCTTATTTAAAAAGTAATATTTACTGCGCTTAATAGTTTAAAGTTATAAATACACAGCCTTAAAAACGAAAAGGAGCTTTATTTTGATACATATTTAGCCCTTTTTCCTCTAAACATTTGTTGAATATACAACAAAGTGTCAACACATCTAATTACCATCTGGGTGACGTAAGAGCCGACTAAGGCAGCAAACTAGACAGGACAACAGAACTGCATAGAGAAAAAAACTTAACACAAACTCTATACCAACCCGTCTGGCCAACGTGGCATAGTAGAACAAAACCTCCTTTGTAAGGAGAGGCATATGTCCAGCAGGAATATTAAAGACTGTTGATGATGGAATAATACCTATTCAAGTAGATTTTTATATCTGTTGATCATGTTCTTCTACTTTCATTTAAACTTTGAACTCTCTTCAAGTGTCAATAGAGCAGAACTATTACCAGAATCCTATTTAGCGTAACGTAGTTTTGTAGCAATACACTCTTTTCCTACACTTCCTGTAGGTGTTACCTTGTTAGGCTTTTGTAGAATCCTATTATTATGGTACTCTTCTGCGTTCGCGCAGTTTCAAATCAAAATGGAATTTCAAGATCCAACACCTCCCATCTTCTTTATTATTATAAAAGGTAAAATTTAAAACTGTTTTTAGCTATGATATTCTATCGACATAGCTAAATATTATCGTCGTTGTAATATAATTTTATCGTGATTTCAAACAATTGGTAACTTCAGTACTAATATACGAGTATATTAAGAGTTTGGCTGCCTCGATGGCGTAACGGTAGCGAAAGCGACTGCTGTGCTTGAGGTCTCAGGTTCGATTCTCGGGTCGGACCAAATATTTACAAATGATTGTTTCGGAGTTTGGGTGTTTTCTATGTATAATATCTATGTATTTACAGAAAAAAGTACATCTATAAGTATTCTATCACTCAGTCTAGTTATCATAGTACAATTTCTGCTTAGTTTGAAACTAGATGACGCTGTGTGCTAAATGTCCGAAATAATTATTTACAACAACACGGATAAAATATTTTCTAAATCTCCTCGAAGCATAACATTTCTATTCCATAACCCAACGACGGATACCCAGTGGCAAATCGCAAGCACCATTTACAGGTTGATAACTGTGACATGTCTATTTAGTTAAACGGCTATGATTAATTCATGATATCGAGCGAAGCTGACAGCTTCAATATCTATTATTAAAGGCGTGCGAACGAACCTGCTGGCGAACTCTTTAATGTTATGTAATATTCATTATTGTACAATATATAATGAAGGATTTCTTATTGGTTTTACGGAGTATGTTTTATGCCTTATTTAGACATATGATGTTGAAACTGAAGATTTTGTTTGGTTGAACGCGCTAATCTCTGGAATTACTGGTTCGAATTTTTCGTTATATAATTATTCTTATAGTATTGGATAGCCCGTTTATCAAGAAAAGCTGTAGGTTATAATAAAAATATATTATAAATATATTATTTTTGTGATTATATGTTAGATTGTTTTATATTTGCGTACTGTACTGGTTTGAAATTATTTACGTTAGAGAGGGTTTAGATGAACCAGTGATACTTTGTTATATGAATTTAATTGATGATGTTGGTCTAGAGCTAAGTGAATTTGGCTGCCGACCCAGGTTTGTCAGTTCGGTACTACTCGTCACTACTGTCTCTGATAAGATGATTATTTGTTTTCTTTTAGTCATTTATAGCAGGTTTCTAACCAACTTGGTACACTACTACACGCATTATTGTTCCTGTAAATATTTAGAACTAAAAGCCAATACTTCGTTCTACGCCCGATCTCGTTGTCGGTTAGAAAGTCGTTTTCGTATTAAATTTTGACAATTACATTTTAGTTATTTGGTATTCTCTTTTTTAATTTGAATCTATTGGAGAACCGTTATATTTCGTGGCTACATCACCTCCGATTCACGAACATGCAGGTACATGACGGTGGGCAAGTAAATAAATAAATAAATAAATATTTCGTACATTTGACACACATCGTCATCTTGTTTCAAAGTAAGCAGAGCTTGTGCTGTGATAACCGGACTGACTGATAGAATACTTATATACTTTTTTTGTAAATACATACATATTATACATTATTATATTATTATCTTTTATTTTATTATTCTCTTTATTTCGTGATATACACATATTTGTTACATTTTTAAATATATATAAAAAACAAAAAATACACATTTAAAAATATAAAAAATAGTAGTAGACCACCGACATCGGGTACAGGGACCAAGACACCGGTGGTTAGGGCTCCAAAGACAGGAACCTCCTCACAATACGGGCCGTGTCAAGGAGGACTGCCTTCTGCATCAGACCCTTGATCCAACCTTCTAACGTGAGCCTCTTAAGGTGTTGGTCGAGGCTCTTCGCTATCAATCCATGAGCAGATATGATTATCGGAACAATAATCACCGAATCCACATTCCACATGTCGGCAATCTCGTGAGACAGATCCAAATACTTCAATTGTTTTTCTTTTTCAACTTTCACGAGATTCTCGTCATGAGGAACGGCGATATCGACAATCATTGCGCGGCGCTCTAATCGATCTACTACCACAATATCAGGCTTATTGGCAACAATAGTCCTATCTGTGATAATAGATCGATCCCAATATAACGTAGCACGACCGTTCTCGAGAACTGGGTCGGGCACATACCTGTAGTAAGGTACTTCGAAATTGATAAGTTGGTATTTAAGGGCAAGTTGTTGGTGTACGATCCTGGCTACTTGGTTGTGCCTGTGCAAATACTCACCGTTAGCAAGACGAGAACAACCGGAAATAATATGCCTAATAGATTCTCCAGGACGGTGGCACTCCCGACAGATGTCAGCCGTACTATCTTTCAGGATATATTTCCGGTAGTTATTCGTCATGATAACTTCGTCCATTATTGCACAAACAAAACCTTCAGTTTCTCCGAAGAGGTCACCAAACCGTAGCCAAGACGTCGACGCTTTAAAGTCTATATCAGACCCGTGTAGGGCCCGATAAAATCGACCATGAAGTTCTTTACCCTTCCATACTTCCTTGCGATCAGTAGTACTAAGTACTACAGGTTTGCGCCAATTCTCTTTAGCCAGAGCGAGCGGGGTAAAACCAGTATCTACTGCAACTATATTGCGATGCACTCCCACATTAGTCTGTAGAAAATATTCTCTGAGATTGTATATCTCGCGATTGTGTAGAGTCTTGATATTTAATAGACCACGACCTCCAAACTTTCGCGGAATATACAATCTCATAACCGATGAACGTGGATGGTGCATGCGGAATGCAGTCAGCAATGTACGGACTCTCCTGTCAAGGGCATCTAATTCGGTCTGAGTCCATCTAAGTACACCAAAGGAATACTTCAGAACCGGCATGACCCAACTGTTACAGGTTCGCACCTTGTTACCGCCTGATAAAAGACTTTTAAGTACTAAAGTATAATAATAAAGTTTTTTAGGCGGCCAAAGAAGCGTTCCTGTAACATTTGTTTCACACCAGGTTCTGGTATTCCCAAAGACTGTGAAAAACCTAGATACTTGTAAGTTTCGGTGGCAGACAGAGATCTGAGTTTTGTTGAATTTGAAAGTTCTATTCCTTCAGATTCTACAATCACGCCCTTCTTTACATACATGACTGCACACTTGTCTACACCAAATTCCATTTTGATAGAATTACTAAAGTTTTCAGTGACCCTTAATAACGCCGTCAATTGTAATTTTGTGGCGGCCAGTAATTTCAAATCATCCATATAAAGAAGGTGAGATATAACTTGATCATCTTTCTGCAACCGATAGCCTAACCCTGAACCCTCTAACAGAGTGCTGAGAGGCTAGACAAAACCACAAGGGACTCAGACTGTCACCTTGAAATATACCTCGCTCGATCTTTATAAGTATGTCGTTTATCGCAGTCTGCCGACATCCTGGATAGCGAAGTGTTGTTCTCCATTGACTCATACACGACTTTAAGAAAGTACACAGAGTTGCATCAATTTTGTACAACTCTAGCACTTTCAAAAGCCATGTATGTAGAACTGAGTCATAAGCCTTCTTATAATCTATCGAACATGTCGCCAGACTCTTACGATTACGACGTACCTGTTGGCTAATGGTCCTGTCTATGATAAGGAGCTCTTTAGTGCCACGGGCCCCACTTCTACATCCATTTTGAGAAATAGAGAGTACCGAATTATTAATTATATGTGTAGTAATTTTGAGTCTCAATTATTTGATTCCTTATTTCAAACTTGGTAAAAAATCCTTCTGCTGTTTAAAAGATTATAGTCATATAGGTATCGTAAGATATAATCGTTGCTATAGTATTGAAACAAAAATGAAAATACTACACATTACCTATTTTAAATATGGTTCTTAATAAATGACAAGAGAAAGGACATAGATGGTCAGGTCATAGGTCTTTCTCTTATTATTTTTCTTTAAATATGGTCTCTTATTTTATTTATTATTATACATTTTTTGTATTCTTTTAAACCTTCTTTTTCAAATACTGACGACTTTAAAATTAATAGTTTTCATGTTCAAAGGATAGTGTTACTCAGTTATTAGGTAAATTAGATCTTGTTTGGGAAAATTTGCAACTGTCCATGTCGTTTATATGAGTTTTGGTGTTAGTGTAAGCGATTTTCTGAAACGGTTATCAAAGTTATATATTAAAATTTAAACCTTATAAACCATATTTAAAATAGGCAATGTGTAGTATTTTCATTTTTGTTTCAATACTATAGCAACTATTATATCTTACGATACTTATATGACTATAATTCTTTAAACAGCAGAAGGATTTTTTACCAAGTTTGAAATAAGGAATCAAATAATTTAATAGACTATTTACACAGGACTTATTTGACTGATTTGGATTATTTTGGTTTTAATGAATACGTATATTATTCACACTAGTTATATAAAATAGTAAAAAAAAAGAAAAACTGTCTAAGATTGAAAATAAATATCTAATGAAATTTATTATGAGATGATTTAAACGCATTTTAGTCAAAGTCAAAGTCAAAGTCAAAGTCAAATTCATTTATTCATTTAGGTCACAAAAGACACTTATGAACGTCATAAAAAAAAAAAAACAATAAAAGATGAAAGATGAACAATCTGTCGATTAAAATTATAGCTAGCTGGGTTCGCAGATTGTTCATGGTAGAGTGGTGAGAAAAGAACCCAGGAAAGAAACTCACCACCACTCTTTTAACTCAAAATCTTTTAATATTAAAATAGCAGTTATATTCACAATCATAGGTCTTAAAAAAAGAGCAATTCATTTCCAAACATCTAAATCTGTGACATAGTCTGAAACTGAGTAATAAGCCTTTTTGGACAACCTCAGCTTAACAAATTTCTTAAATTTACTAATAGATAATAATACTATGTTGTTTGGTAATTTGTTATAAAATTGTATACATTGACCCACAAACGAATTCGATATTTTATGGAGCCTAGTAGTGTGCAAGGCAAGTTTATTTTTATTTCTTAAATTAAATTGATGGAGATCACTATTTTTCTTAAATTTACACAGATTTTTATGAACATACAAAAGATTCTCGTAAATGTATTGTGAGTGTAGTGTGAGAATGTTAATTTCTTTGAATCTGTTTCTTAGTGACTCACAAGGGCCCATCTTATAGATAGCCCTAATAGCTCGTTTCTGGAGCACAAAGATTGAATCGATATCAGAGGCACTGCCCCAAAGCAATAAACCATAGGACATAATGCTGTGAAAGTAACTGAAATAAACTAATCGCGCAGTATCAACATCCGTCAATTGACGAATCTTTCTCACAGCATAAGCTGCAGAACTAAGTCTACCAGATAACGTTTCTATATGTGGGCCCCATTGTAACCGTGAATCTAAAGTTATACCTAGGAAGACAGCCTTGTCTGTCAATTCCAGTTCCTCCCCGTTCATCAAAACACTAGTTTTTACTTGTTTAACATTCCTAGTATAAAATTTAACACATTTGGTTTTACTCCTGTTTAATAACAAGTTATTAGCGCAAAACCAAAGTACCATTTTAGAGAGAGCATTGTTTACATCGTCAATTACCGATTGCTGTCTGTTAACTTTAAATACTAAGGATGTGTCATCTGCAAACAACACTATCTCATGGTTATCCCTCACAAGATGAGGCAAGTCGTTGATGTACACAAGGAACAGAAATGGACCCAGAATAGACCCCTGGGGCACCCCCACCGCCACAGCTGATCCCTGGGATAATTTACCATTAACATCTACTCTTTGAATCCTATCACTCAAATAAGAAGTAAGAAGATCCAAAGCACTGCCTCTTATTCCATAGTGGTGTAATTTGTTGGTTGGTAAATTGTTGGTCATTGCAATATATCATGTTAAGAACGTTTCTCTAGTCTCTTAGCATATTTTACAATACACTTAGGGAGTGAGTGTGACGAGCGATGAATATGTAATCGCGTTCGCTTATAAAGGTCATTAACCTACCTGTGTCATCTTGCAGTCGGACCTAGGGTTCACTAGGGTGACATCCAGCTATCACTTATTATTTCAACGTGCGAATAATGCCAGGTGACACGTTATTATAGTCTACACGTCGCTACACCGCTTTGTCCATTAGAAATTAATGCTTTAAATGTCTTCATACTTTAGTAGACATTCAACACATGTACAAGGTCCGTTACACCATTAAAACCCTGACGAAAGTAAACCGAATGAATTAATAATTCTTAAAAATATTGTTTGTATGTATGAAAATAATAGACCCTTCCCTACTAGGGTCAAGATACTCAACTTGTAATATTAGGTGAGTTCCTTATTAAGGAACGTACATCCTACACATATGCAGATAACAGTACCTTCTGTGTCGATTTTTTAAAGGATAGCTACTGTTTCAAATGATAAATGAACTTTGGAAACTTAACTTTCTTTTTCAATTTTCGTCTTCTTTCAAGGATGCACTTACCGTGGTCATAAGTAGACTCTAAACGCCTATGACCTGTCTTTTCCTGTGACAACATTCTTAGGAAAGAAAAAACGGATAAGACGAGAGACTTACTGTAAGTTTTCTACGGATTTTAGATTAAATGCTGCTTATGGAGGCCAGAGCCACATACTTCTCCACATTTTGATTGGAAAAGCCTTTAGAACTATTTTCAAACAAAAAATAAAATAATAAGTAAAATAAAAATAATTTTACGATGACGACGATTATTTGTTCTGTGTTGGGGTGCAATTTATTTATTATATATTATAATGGTGATAATTCTATTGTCAAGTCGAATTATATTTAAGGTTCGTTAAGACGGTATTAAATTTAAATATGACGTGACTAAAAGTTAAAAGGAAAGTATTACCGTTGTTTAAAAATTAAGAATGAATGATAAAGGATGAGTAAAAAAAAATCACTGAAAAACATTTTTTAAGTATTTAAAATTCCTGTAAATCGTATATTAATGAATGTTATTGATTAAAGAGTAACAAAATATTATATTACTCTGTCATAGCTAAGTAAATAGTATTTACATACTTCACATATCTGGTAACCCTCGGTAAACGTTTTTCGTTTCAGTATCGATATTAACCGATGGCATAAGTAGTCATTCAACAATCTCATTAATGAAATATTATATAGCCTCTTAATTTTCGACAGATGGTGTCAGTAGTCCATTAAAACTCTAATTAACAATGAAAATAATTGTTAAATCTTTTATTTTTGTTGGATTCCATAAAACATTTTTATGATAGACTTTAGACATTAATTGAAGTCACTATCTCAAAATCTAAACTTTAAAATTTAAATTTAAATTTATACCCAGACAGTCTAACCAGCAAATTAGTCGGCGTGTATTTAGATAACGTCTGATTTTAGTGTAACATTTCTAATTTTAGTCGATCTTTGACGTTTAGAGCGTACAACAGAATAACAAATGACCTACTATGGACTAAAATAATTAAGTTAACTAATTTTAGTTCTGCAAATATAATTAATAAAACGAAACATCGTTCGACGGGACTAAACTAATTTTTTATTTTAAGCTTAATTTGGAGAGTCTTCGAATTAGCACCAATGTTTATATAATTAGAAATATATATATATTATTTTACAAGATTTTGCTTCGTTGTACACCAGACGACCGTGTGTGAGGCGTGTGAAATTATTATTATTATCAACAGGTCAGAGGAAATAGTGTTTACAACCACTATTTAATAATAATATTAAAAAAGTTACCGATGTGTGTCAAAGTCCCCCTCGGTTCTGAATGATCTATTACTTATTGACGTGGTGAATGCTTAACATACGACTACATGTTTAACTGTTTGTATTTTACGTTATAGAAGTTACGGTAATGACTAACCAGCCTTTTTTTTTTGTTGTCGGGGTGGAAAATCTCTTCGGATCGCCGACTCCTCGGGGACGCAGGAGCCAGGGGTATGTGGTGTTTCCACTAAATGCATACCGGCGGCCGGTCTCAGGCGTCCTTCTCTGAAGGGGACCCGGAGCATGTTTTTTCAGGCCCCCTCCAGAATCAACGCCACGCCTAGCCAGGCCCTATCCTGGGGACGCCACAAAGGCAACCCCACCTATAAGTCCGGTTGTTATAATTTGTTGCGACCCGATCGCATTTTTGCGACCAATGACTAATCAGCTTACGAGATTAGACTATTCTGTTTCGGTCAGATCCTTATTTGAATAATAGTTTATTAAATGAGACCCTTCGGCTTATATATACCACTCAATAAAAAATAATTATAGCATTGGACTACTATCAAACTCAGCTTAAGGTTATTACATACGTTTTAAGGTTTTCCTTTTCTGATAATTTCGTAATAATGACATTATGTTTGCAGTTTGGTGATTTTACATATAAATTATAATGTCATAAGTGTTTAAAATGTTAAAATTCATGAGATCATAACACATAAAACATACAATTGTATGTGCTAGGTTTTATTTAGAACTTTTTATACTGAGATAGTTTCATATTTTAAATTGATTCGTCTTGATTTCGTACCTTTTGAAAACATAAACCTCTATTGTTTAAATGATTGCCGACTTCTCAAAACTTTTATAACTATAACTGTGCAGTATATAGAAAATAGTGTCTATAGAAATGTAATAATATGTAAAAGAAATTATATTCTTTATTATTACATATAAATTATTAATTAATATTACATTATAACGTAGCGTTGGTGGTCCTACGACCTGATTAAGGTCGCAGGAAGCTACTGGATGCAGGCAGCACAGGACGGCTATAGTGGAGAACCTTGGAGGAGGCCTATGTCCAGCAATAGACGTCTTTTGGCTAAGATGATGATGATATGCACATTTACATCTATTTTTTTAAGACATCTCGTGCGTTAGAAATCTTTCCTGCGCTACGGATAACTTTATGAACTTTTATGAAACGAATATAACGAACATTCCGACTCAGAGCAACAATTTGTGAATCACACAACATGTTGTCCCATTTAAGGTTCGAACTCAATACTGAGCGCAGCAGGAACTGGCATCGTGACCACTTAAACCATTACACGATATGTGCAGTCAAGTCTATGGATATCAGTTTTAATTTCATAGGCCATTAAGCATGGCGTTTGAAACAGTATTGCGTCCTTAGTCATACTCTACATGTATAATAAACCACTAAGTAGGTGGTATCACGCGGGTAAATATTAGTATTAGATACAGTCGTGTTCAAAAGGTATTTCAGCTAATAAGCCCGTTGATTGGCGAATTATAATGGTTAGAATTATTGTCACGAATGCTGGGTAATCAAACGTAATTTACCTACAGTATTTAAACGCGATCGTTGTCGATCAGTTGTAATCATGATTAAAAGCCTCACCTACTAGATAATGGGTTTTATTAGTAAAAGTTCGGTCGTTTTTGTAGAGATCGACTCACATGAGTAACTTACTCTGATAGATAGAATACAACGAGAGTTCAAAAAGCTAGCGATTTTCCAAAATTCGCTTATGTAAATACGAGATACGATTTTCCATTTCATTATGTCGTATATTGGTATTTAGTTAGCTTTTGATAGATCAGAAAACGGGTCAAAGGTTTTTCGATTGCATGAATAAAATAAAAAGTCCTAGAACGCATGTAAGTCTTATTTGGTAAGGGATTTTGTGTAAATAATGTCTATAGGTATATATGCATGTAAATGGTCAAAGTCTTCGCAGAAGGTCTATATGTTGATCTTGATACCCTCCGGGACGTCAACAATCCTAGACCTGCGAAGGATATTAACAAGTTGAGTGGTCATGTCTTTTTTCCGACGATTTGGTATATGAAATTAGCAAGTTTCGGACCAAAAGCAACTCTATAATGATCTCTATTTTTAGGAGAATTAGCCTTCTTCATTTTTTATATTTTAAATAAAAAAAATATAAACAGGACATTAATGCAGTATTCAAAGAAGATAAAAAAAAACTTAGGCAGCCGAAGATTAGCAAAGGTTCAGGTCGAGTATTACTCTCGGATAACCTGTGGTTGATTGGAGTCATTAAAGAAACATACGTAGATACAAAAAGGCTTGTCCCCCAGGAGAGAGTCTGACCAGGCACGGCGTTGATCCTGGAGGAGATCTGGAATAACATGGCCCGGGTCTCCTTCAGAGTTGAACGCCAGAAACCGGCCGCCGGGGTGGTTTTTAGTGGAAATACCACATACTCGTTCTCCTGGCTCCTTTTGCGTCCCTGAGGAACTGGAGATGCGAAGGGATTTTCCACACCATTAACAAAAAAAAAAGGTTCAAAAAGGCTTTCACAATATGAGTAAAACCACAGCTTCCAATATCAATAAACCAATGTCTTCTTTACTCCATGTCGTGACAAATTAATAATATGAAGCATCGCCACTCTTATTCATTCCTTGGACATCGTAAGAGGCAACTAAAGCAGCAAAAGCCACTGGACAACATCATTACAAACAGAAATACGAGCAAATAGCAATAGTAGATCAAAACTTATTCGCTAAAGAGAAAACTATGTCCAGCAGTGGACCCCAACTAACTAGTTTCAGGGGAGATACTAAAGTACTTGTGCCCAGGATCATCTTATAGTAAGTGATTACCGATGCATATACATATATACCTAACCCTACCTAAATTAAATAGAAATATTTTCAAACCTTTGTGGAATTCACTTTTCAGTACGTTGCAGCTCAATTCTTATTTCCCTTTGAAACCAAATAAACCCTATAATGCCCTTTCAACACGTTCACGTGAATATATCAGGTATTTAAATTGGAGGCAAGTGACCCCTTGTGCTAAGTCGGATCCAATTTGTTTAGATAAATCGAATCCCAATTTGTCTGAATCGGATCGATTATACACTACCCGTTGCTGTGTGTTTCGTTTATTTGTTTTAGTACTTCTTAACTTTTTATCTACTAAACTGCTACTTGCTCACTTAGCTACTTACTAAGTAGTGATATCAGTTTTATAAAAATTATGATATCAAATTTAGGCAAAGATAACTATATCATTTATAACTATCTACATAACCCACGGGAATATAACTTTTTGTCGCAATAAATGCGTTGATCCAGGTTGTCAGCTACCATTATACCAAGTTTTATCGAAATTAGTCCAGCCATTTGAGTGTGAAGAAGTAATAAGCATACACACACAAACTTTCACATTTATATTGTTATATAAAATGAATCGCATCACTAAATGCCTTATTTCAAAGGTTTAAACTCATTTAAAATCAATATTGATAGCCGAAAGCTAACAAATTAGATGATACGCGTGATTTAACATTTACCAAATCACGCAAGAGCACTTTTTAAAGCCTTAACGCCAACGATCGTAGTTGTTGTGACGCTTATGGCTGATAGCTGTCATTAATTCTCTTTCACTGTACGAACACGAAACACCGTTTCGAGCCCTACAGTGTGTCAGTTAAATATCGTTTATTTGGTGTAAGTATATTAAAATTATGGAACCTTAGTATAAAAGTATGACTAGAATTCTACTTACCAGGGCACGTGTTACATTGATAGTCAACGAGTGTTAGTTACGTTATGAATTTTTAGTTGAGCACCTACGTTATTTCTCTCCCCTGCACGGATATAGAGACAGAGATATTTTGCACATCTTTACAGTTACGGTCGTCATAGCAAACGGATCTAATTGTCTAAACATAACATTTCTTCAATTAGTGTTGGGTGGCATGCTGGTGTAAATTTTAGCGCAGCGTTGACATTTTTTTTTTGTTGTCGGGTAGAAAATCCTCCTTGGGGACGCCAAAACCAGGAATATGTGGTGATTCCACTAAAAAGCGCTCCGCGACCAGTCTCAGGCGTCCTTTTCTGAAGGGGACCCGGACCATATTATTTCAGGTCCCCTCCAAAATCAACGCCGCGCCTAGTCAGACCCCATCCTGAGGAGGTCACAAAGGTTTCCCCACCTATCAGTCCAGTTGTCATAATTTGTTGCGGTCCGATCGCAGCCGTGCGTGACCTAGTCTACCGGGCTCAAAGACCTAAACACCTGGGCCTGAGGAGTCGCGTAAAACGTCACCACGCAACTTAATACTCTCAGAACTAAGCTTATTAAACCTGGTATTTTTAATTACTGTTACAAATTAATTACTCATCAAGAATAATATAGTTATCTATAACAGGTTTCATTGAAATTTCTTAATTATAAAAGAAATAAAAGCGTTATTGCCCATTAAATAATTAATGCCACTGATTTTAACGTTACAAATTTCAACTTAAAACGGCGTAAATCGTTTGGTTTACACCATACTTCCAAACTAATCACATAGCTCCCACGGTTGCCTTCCATTTCTAATATGGGGCTTATAAAAATAGTTTTTTTTTCTTATTCAAATGTCCGGATCGACCTTTTCAATAACATCCCAACCGCAAATTGTAGGTTTTTTAACTACATTATATGTTTTAACTATCAATGCGATCACAAACCATGACGTTGTTGCACCAGCTGTGCCTGACCTTAACAAATAATGTCAAATTTAAAAACATGTTAAGTTTAACTACCGATGAATCATATGTTTTGTTTGGATAGGAATGTGGTTCAACTACCTTTGGGTGCATTTTAAATTTGTATGGTTTAAGACTGCAAAAAAGTTTACCGTAACATTGAATAACCTTCTTTACAGTTAATTTGTTTTTGATCATTTGACGAATGATAGTGCAATATTGAAAATGAATATAGACTTAGATCACTTATATGAATGAAAAGAATCGCAACACGAAACTGACCAAATTTATTATGTTGGTATGCGTGCAAATCAATTTTTTACAGGAACAGCGACAGCGCAACTCACACAAACCACTACAATGAAAAAAAACTTAGTGGCCAACTGTTGGACACTATTTTATTTGAACGTTTCAGAGCTTTAACAGCGAATCTACAGGATTTAATCCTGTCTGCCGTAAAAATATTATGAATTGTAATTGAAAAATCTTTTTATAATGTGTACAAAATTCAATTTGATATAGGTACTTTGAATTCGCCCAAAAATCCAACACAATGTAAGAAACTTATGGATAAGACCTCTGTGGGTACTGTAGCATAAAGGTCAATTAGACGTGGCAATTGCTGTCATTATAATATTCCACCTCTTGTATGTTCCTTGAGGTCTAAAAAATAAAGAAGAGTATTACAAGAGGTCCTATTCAATAAACTGACATCCCGCTATAAAAATAACATTTTATATCGGGAAAAAACTGTTATCGGCGTATAGTGAAATCACGATACAGAAGTTTTACAGTAATCCAGCTATAGAGGGACAAGTAATATTCTTATATTAGATATTCATCTTAATATTCCCATTAAAATATTCATTAAAATTGAAAACTTTGTTCGCTTGACTTAGTGACTTATTCATTTCTTTCGCAGCTTGTTGGCTTTATTTACAATTTTAAATATTTTTAAAAATATTTCGGTAATCAAACAAAATTGTATTTATATATCTGGTTCATTGCTTTTATATAACGTGACCAACTGCCCTTCTGCCAACTATTTGTTCAATGTCATGATGTTCCTTCGCGTGGAAAATGAAAACTAAATAAAAGTGTGCCGGGCCGTCGTCAAATATTGGCACGGGAGCATCTGCTATCAAAACTTTACGCGTTCCACTTGGACGTGGATGTGTTGCAACTGGAATGGAAGTTTATTTAATCCTACGTTAACTAAAGATATTTAGTATTAAGTACTATTGTGTTTCTTACTTTTGAATACGATTGTTTAGTGCAGATGAGTTAAAAATCTTAGAACGGCAGTGTGCTTATTTGCCTTTAGTACCACAACAAAACTTTTTCTATCTAAAGATTTAAATCCAAATTATTATTTAAAAAAGATTTCTAAAAAAAGTATCAAATTATTCAAATATTTCTTTGTTCTTGACAAAAATAAATCACTTTTGTATATAAATAATAATATGTTTTCGTTACATGTAAATTAGTTGTAGTTACGCTGGTAAAAACCCCCCGACCCCGACATTAAAGATTAAAATAAAATAAAATAACAAAAAACTGATGAGTAACCCCGATCAAAGGTCAAATGGAGGCTTATCCATACGTTACCCACTCTTAGCAGCCGACTCACGTGGGTACAGTTCGACCAGTTATTGCCTCCAGCTTTGCGACAATTTTTTGCGACTTTTTTCCGTTATAACACGACATCGTATAACTAAGTCGTTACGGTTTCATTCTCGCTATGTTTTGATGTGATGTTCGAACTTACTTGTATCTTCTTTTCGCTGTACTGTCGTTTTAGGTTCAGCTTTGCTTTGCAAATTCGAAGTTAATCTGAATGAGAATATTGCTTTGGATCACATTATTATGTAAAGTCTTATCCCTAAGGAACATGGGAAGAAATGTATTCTGTTCCTTAGGAAACTTTACTTTATACTTAAGCTCAGTTTGATACTTAGAGTCAAAAATTAAATAGCTTATAAACGTTAAGAGGACAAGACTTAGGTATTAAGGAACTTGTAAGACCAGGTTGATATCTTGAGGCTCATAGACTGTATAGTGGTCCTGATTGGTTAGAGGTAGGGTGTTTGGTTTACACCTAGGACAAATAATTGAGAATGAACTTGTTTTGCATTTGAATTTTATAATATACATGTATCAGCAATCTTGTTACTATAGTGACAAGTTCTGCATAGTATGGGATCTGAAGGTTGTGTAAGGGGTTTAAAGGAAAGGAAAATAAATAGCAAGGAAACCCTTGTACTCTATTGTTTTCATGTGTTTTTATTTTTATTTAGGATATTAACATAAATGCGTTTGTTTCTAGATCTTTTCTTTTTAAATATAGACGTTTAAATTGTTAATTTGTTAATAATTTACGCACTGAACAGAATTGATTAAACAGACGTAACGTTTTAAAGCAATCAGTAAATTTAGTAATACAGTTGAATACAAAATATCTTTCTTCTTCTCCTTCTTAGTGATAAAAATTGAAATGAAAATAAATTTTATTTTCTACATACAAAACAGACATTACTCCAAAATTTACTTTATTCATTAAAACCGCTTATTCATCGTTATTGAAATAGTAAATTGTGTACAAACAAACTAATATGTTTTCTTTATTCTACCATTTCACAATAAAATCTAATTAAATATTTATTGTGTTCATCTCCCCTTATATTCCCTTTCACCACATTTCATTGCCGAAGTAAATGTCAATTTTGTCAAATTCAATTTATACCGAAAATAGAGAAAGGAAACCATTGACCATCATTTTGATTTAACCTGACAGGTTAGTAAAACCATTTTAATATTTCTGTAGGTAATATTATTGAATGTTAAACCTACCAAATATACATATGTATATTTGGTAGGTTTAACAAAAACAATAATGGTAGACTTACCATTATTGTTTTTTTTTTATAAATGGAGTTGCTAATTTTTACGATATTTTTAAGTGTAGATTGCAAAATATTATTAAAAATGTCAATCATAAAGGGTTTACACGTTAAGTTCATTTGTCAAGGGACCATAAACCTTAAAACATAATAAATCATATCACTGAGAGCGCACCCTTGTCACATGCAATGTTAACATGTAATAGAAAATGTAATGTGTATGTTGATAAAAGTTTTTAAGAAAAACATTGTTTTTGACAATGTTTTAGCTTCAACATTGAACAGATATGTGTACTTAAAATTGTACGTATTAATTGTATGTGTATATGTGTACACAAAATTCTTATAAAAGTCCGTTCCCGCGTACACATACAAATATACATGACACGGACACAAAGAACACTGAGACTTAGACTAGATCACATGTAGTGTTGTCCCATATGAGGTTTGAACATTCAACCCTCAGCGCAGTAGAAAACGGCGCTGTGGCGACCGCTTACACTACGCCATGCTTGTAGTCCATCCATTGTTTATACTTCCCTTAGACTTTATCTTAGACTATAGTCTGGTTCAAGAAACTAATCACGTGTTATCTCAAGGCCTACTAACCAAAATTTCAAGTAATATTAAACTAAATTAGGGTGGGTACATAGAGTTCCCAGTAAGAACTTAGGGTCCCAAGTGAACCTCACTTGCAAGTGGTGCACCTGATAATCAATCGACGAGGCTCTGGCAAACAAAACATCTCGATTAGCGGTAATAGCCTCGCCACCTATTGCGTGGGACTAAAATACTGACGAAAAGCGGGCGTTTAATATATCTCTGCCTATCTCTGCGGGGATACAGACGTGATTTCATGTAGATATGTAAGTACCTGAGACTAAGTTATAGCAATCACAAAACCATTTTTGCGAGCATTGTATGTGTATTTGTAAGTACTATTGTATGGATAATATAATTAAATTATATAACGACCGCCGACTATAATTGAACCCCAGTTTTTTCCCTAAACAATAACACCCCGAGGGTACCTAAAACCGCAAAATGTGCTCGCTACTGCTCCCCGCCCACATCTTTCGAATAGTAATAAAATAATACAAATTTAATGCAACAAGACATACATGTCATAATGAAAAATAAACAGAGCCTTAGTTGATTTAGGTTCTGCGCAAACATGTATAATAGTTGAGTGCCTGTTGTAAGATTAGAAAGGGGACCAGAAGGTAGCCCTTTTGTTGACCTTGCTTAAGGGGAATTAGCTGCAACTAATATATTGCATCATACTCGTGGACAATGGGTTCGGGATTTGGATAGATTAATACGTTTCGCTGATTGGAATTTGATATATTCCAATAAAATACTTAGTGTGTCCTCATTTGTTAAGGATACACTTTATAGATAGTGTAATTTTATCTTAACCACTGTATCAAGAATTTAAATTTAATAAAAACAAAATAATGTTGAGTACTACGTATAAAACTCGCAAAGCAGATGGATGGGACCGTGAAAGGGATATTTCCTTGCAATAGAAGAGTAGAGGAGTTTTTCGGCTCCACAAAATGCGCTAGTAATAAATAAATAGATTCGTTTAATAAGCCAAATTAGTTAGTTTCACAGGAGGCCTTGCCACTTTACAGATTGATTAGAAAGGTGCGAAATTTTTATGTTTCATTCACTAAGAAATGCATGTACGAATACCTACTGCTATCCTCAACTCGATTATAAATATTTATATTAAATATTATTTTTCAAGCTTAAAAAGTTATAAATATTATTTATCATTAGTATTTATAAATTAAATGCAAATTGGCAAAAAACTACATAAACCCCTTAGTACAATTGTTCTCTGCCACAATATGCGAACGAAACAGGTTTTGAGCACAAAGCAATTTAGACAGGAACAGGGCTGGATTGAACGGTACCCAGACCTGTATTAACTTGGGCCCTAAATCTCGAATCCCCGATTTTATTGGACTTTTTAATTAATCCACTTAAAAAGCACTTTATTTGTGCGTATAAAACAGAATTGGAGTTTTGTAAAGACCGCGCTGAATGATTTTCGTGTCTGGTGTGAAATCGTAGTTGAAATAATGATGGAACCATTATTTCAACTACTTTGTAAAATTGTTACGCAAAAATATGATAAAATAGTAAACAAAGTTACAGAGGCAAATCCTATTTTTACTTCTCGGGCTTACTCCATAAAGTAAGTTTTTAAATTTAAGATTTATAAATATGAGTTTAATCAATGTGAAGTCAACGCTTTTTTTATCTCGAGGAAATTGTATGCAACATTTCAAGGAATTCTAAGGGCCAATTTCGTTTACTCATAAAGTTCCTGGTAGACAATTTTCAACTTACTTGCTGGATAGCTACAGGTTTCGGTTTCAAAAGTGATGGATACAAACAAATATGATAGATACCCATATACATATGTGTATATAAATTAATCGGAACTTTATTAAAACCTGGTGAAACTAACTCTTAGCATTATATTTCTATTTTACATAAAATGTTTAAAAAAATACTACAAAATACTACAGAGGTCTAGCATACAATGTAGTCGGTGAAAGCAATTTGAAAAAGAAACTTTTTACAGCAGAAATTCTGCTATAAGAGATAGTCGTTCGATCTGATGATACAAACTACAATTATGACCTTTATTCTATTGTTTAAAGGTACTCCATAATTCCTTAGTTTTGATAGCAGTACTTTGATTACTCCCTAGGATTTCATGTTTCTAGGATTTCATATCGTTTGACAAACTTCTTCTTATAAAGTGCATATCTCTTACTCTTATTTAATTACTGCAAAGCTGATGACGTCATAAAATAGTAAACATTTTTAGTGTACCCTCGCAGAAGCTCTCAGGACTATATCGATTTAGGGTGACGCACCACTATGATGACGCAATAACAGGCGGTTCGGTGGGCACAGTACCTAATTTGCATACTATCCCTTGTGTAACGTTACTTATCTTTCAACTACCCCCGAGGGTTGTAATGAGTAGATGACTTATAAGTAACGTGCTTACTATTATAATGACACCAAAATGCCGTCCAGCTGATTATCTTGTATTTCCATATTTGTACCAAACAAATTACGACATTATCGTCTGCTGTAATGACAAAAAGAGGTAATTGGACTTTTGGATTTTAAGCATGTCTTTACTGTTAAAAATTGTAATAAATAATTAATTATAAATAAAGAAATCTGAGTTTATATATCAAGAAAATATTCTAACACTAAAAGTGTCCAATTTGAAAAGAAGTGTATTGAAATCGGCAATACCTTTCTCCGTATTCTTTTCTTTCTTTCTTTTCTTAAAATTCAAGTTCGACTAAAAATTTGAATTTGAAGTAAAGAAAGAAAAACTTAACGCGATCAAAGTTACGTAGGCGAGCAATATTACAACTCTAAGCTGCCATAGTGTGGGTCACCGTTATGAATTATCTGCAGTCGCAATGAATATGGCGACCATTCGTGGATTCTATTCGTGCTTTCCATCAGGCAGAGTAGTCACTGTGGTTGGCCCAGACTAAAAAAAAGAAAAAAGATTAGTAAGATGAAGAATACACTCTATCACAGTTCATCACAATTTAAATCGGTGATTATTTTTTTAGTATTTTATTAAATTTATGTTGATCTTATTCTGTGAAGTACCAAAGATTTTATGTTTTTAAACAACTGCACTAGGCACTATCCTGTGTGACTAGAACTACCTGTGTTAATAGAATTACAGAAAACAGACACAAGCAACACCCACATTCTGAACCGCAATTTATGGATTACGTAAAGTGTTGTCTCTTGTGGGGGTCGAACCTACAACACTCAGCGTAGTAAGATGCGGCGAGGTGACTGCTTCAGCCACTACGACATCCGTGCATTTTCATAACGAGCAATCACTGCTTTTAACGAAATAACAACTAACTTACTTCAAACAGACTTAATCCTAAGACAAAAGCTTATGTCCAGCAGTGGACTGTTAGAGGCTGTTTATCAATTGATGAATTCGAAGATAGGTATACCAAACTGTTGATCTTACTCCATTGCATGTATTATTGTATTTGTGGTTTGAAAACCACTTAATATAATATGATAATCCTTTGTTCTGTACATTGAAGCATAATTGAATTTCTCCTGTTAAAATAAGGGATAAAACCTACTCAGAGAACGACTTGAATAACTTACAAATGTCCTAAGTTTTTTTACTTGGCTATACATTAAGTATTTATATTTAACTAAGTCTTCGAATCCATTCTTTAATTTGAAGAATTTATTTTAATTTTTGTAGTCTTAGAATGCGGGTAACATAGGACCGGTTGATGTGTTTTTGAGAGCCTTGGAGGTCGGTTGTGTCCAGCTGTGGACGTTTTTTGGCTGAGATGATGATTTGTATTTAGTGCGTGTTATTTTAACTATGTTATTAATTAATTTTAAATTAAGCATAATTTACATATTTAAAAATTATCCAAATAAATAACAGGTTACTATCCATTTATGACTTACCAAACATAATCTCGCACCGCATGGGACCAAATACAGTTGGCAAAATGTAACTAAGTAGTTTATTATTAGCAAAACTAATAAAATAGTTATTTATTTACATAGTTAGTGATTTTATATAATGAGACTGCCTCATTTATCTAGTGGTTAGCGTATGTTACGGCATTCTAGAGGTCTTGGGTTCGGTGCCCTGGCCAAAAATTGTTATTGAGTTTGTCTGGTTACTCCTGCCTAGTTGGCTAGTATCCGAAGAGACTAACCGCCGTGGCCACAATCAGCTAGGAGTAGATCATCATAATGAGCAGCAAACAAGAAGACAGTCACACATAGATGGAAAGTAAGAACTGACGCTCAAGAACGCCCAATTTTGTGTTCAACAGACACAAGTGCGCTGCCGCTCTCTTACCATAAACATACAACAGTAACGACAAGTTTTAATTCAAAGAAAAGAGTATAAAATTGTACTTAGCAGTAAATTAAGTGTACACTACACAGTACACTACTTGCGCTCGTGTTTCCCTTCCACTATTATCCCTGTATCTTTAAGCGGAGCGTGGAAAACATCTCACTAGGCCGCCATAGTGAGGGTCACCATTTTGCATTGCCCACATTCGTAACTAGGATAGTGATGGCTCTGAACTGTGAGTAAGGGTGTTCGCCACACTTACTCCTTATACGTTATGTCATAAAAGGGAGAAGAGCCACGCTGATTTCAGCACGAGCGGGCCAGCTCGACCGGGGCAGTACTACCCTACCACAGAAAACCAACTTAAAGCGCCAGCATCCGTGTTGTCGTGTTTCGTGGTGGTGGTGAAATGAAAGACATGGATTTAGACATCAGTGGAATAGGTACAGATTGCATTTGATCAGCGCTCCAAATTGTTCCTAGGAACTGTACTGACTCATTTTGAGACCGGAGGCCCATTGATGCAGGGGTGACAGTTGTCGTGGTAACACCTTACAGTGTCACAATGACTGTTATGCCTTTTACGTCCCCAAGCGGGGTGTGAAAAAGCATCTCATAAGGCCACCATAGTGTGGGTCTCCATACTGCGTTGTCAGCATTTGCAGTGAGTATGGTGACGACAACTCTTGGATTCTATTCATGCTTGCCATCAAGCAGAGTAGAATCACTTTGGCAGTCTCTTAAGATAGAAAAAAAAGAAAAAAAAAGTTAAATTACGTTAAAAGAAGCTCCATAGTGTCATTGACTTGTCTGTCGGTGAGGAGTTGGTGAAACACAATCAATTGCTCTGTCCAGGTGTATCTTATCTATATTATGTATGTATTCAGATGTAAATAAGTAAATAAATATATATATCAGTCGGGTAATGCTAAGCAGAACTTGTAGTATGGTTATACTACAAGTTCTGCTTAGTTTAGTATACGACGGCCGTGTGAGAGATGTGTCCAATTAATATTGTTATATCAATAACATGTGTAGTACGAGTCAACTTAAATTAGAACGACAAGTGTTGAAGCACATTGATCGAGTTATAAAATTACAAGACGAGTACGATGCTCCAATTTATTGTCAATGCTAGTCGTATATTTGTGTAAAATTGCGTGGCCATTGCGTCGCCGCTGCGGCGTCGCTGCGTTGTGCTTGCGGTTGACATTTTAGCCTCCGATGCCAATGACTGACCGTCATGACGCTACAATGATGCCTCGTTTAGTTTTACTGGCTAGAGTTAGGTGGAGATTTCAATCGGATAGTTTACTTTGATTGTTATTTAAATATACAGGCTTAGTAAAGACATTCTGTTGGTTAGATAATGTAATCTAGACATATCAGATATCGTGAGATTAATTAGCAAAACCACTTTAATACTGTGATCACAATATTCTCGATAATACGTATCATTAGTTAAGGTCGCTTGTTACTGCTTGGTACCAAACCAAGGTCCAATCAATACCTAATAAATAACATTGAGAAAATTTAACGTAAAATCAGTGTCAATTAAGAGTTCAATTTAATAAAAAACTTAATCTAGTAAAATTTGAGATGAAATTATAGCGAAATTGATTCGAGTTTACAAATTTTATTTAAAAAGAGTAAATATAATGGAACAAGGTAGACTAAAAAAAAAATTAGTATGATAAAAAATTGTTCAAAAAAGCTTTTAAACAAACTTATTCCTATGTATTGCAGTACGGATAACATAATTGATCTCATTTCTATCCCTTCGTCACTATTAACTAATGATTTTTAATAGTCCACTTCTGGACATTGGACTCTACTTGGGTAAAGACGTTTCGCCTTTTGTACCACGCTGGCCAGACGGTTTAAGGTTTTTCTCTGTATGAAGATTGAAATATTTCGTTCACCTGGAGTTGTGATTAAGTTGCATAAACCTATGCATATTTTACCAATCCAAGAAACACGTCATAATTAGCAACAAATTAAGAACATTCGTAAATGTTGCTACTAGCTTACTCATACTAAACGCTCGATCATCGTCAGGAGTCGATCAGATTTGGGACTAGTTCATTATGATTTTGTGCGTTCATTGTCAGATTGACTGTTGTTTGTGTTGTAATGAGATTTTGGGCCTTTGTTTTACAGTTTGCCACTTCAATAGAGAATATTGAGACATCGTGTATTAGACAGTTAACTTAGTTGGATCTGTAATTGGCTTGTAGAATAATTATATAGCGTTATGTGAGTGCTAAGTTGACGTTACATATTGTATTTAAATGTATGTCAATGAACATCAAAGCTTCTGAAACCTGAGTTTGCTTGTTTGTCTGATCACTTGAACTACCTAAGTAGCCTAAAAATCCTTACAAATACTATAACTCTTGTTTCCCAACTGTAATTGCGAAGACATGTGGCCTCTATGGCAGTCCTCTATAGTCTTTATCATGGAGTGTTCTAACGAACTCTTGAATTGATTCTCTAAAAAAAAACACTATCAGAGTAATGTCAAATATGTCAGTATGTCACATTTACATATTAAACCACAAACAGTACGACTCGAAGGCAAATTTAAAGAAACTCAACGTGTTCTTATAAACATATTTAAGGTTCATTAATTAGACCAATTTTGTCAGTAATGGGTACAGATAACCAATGCAAAGCAGTTCCTTACATTTTATTGTTCTTGGAATGCTGTTCGGCAATGTGTATCCGAGAGATAAAGTCCCGAAATAACATGCGTTTAACAAAATTTGGGTTATTACGGAGCATTGATAGTAATTCCTCATGATTACGTGTCTGCTGCGGTTTTTGCCGGCACTGGAGTGTGAGGGTTGCCACTTAATATAGATTTATTTCTATCGTAGTTATTGTTTCGGCTACAAACTATTGTTACTTGCATATAACTCTGGGGTCATCGTTTGCTTTGCGGATTAATATTTAAGAAAGTTGGAAATAGTATGGGTAGGACAAATCCCCAATGACTAATGTCGGATTGAACCTTGGACATGATATCTATTTTTTTATTGTTATTTTTTATTTGTTCACTATACTTTAAGTATTTATGTACATCGTTAGATTTAGTGCATTGGACATTGTCTACAAACCATATCTTGTAATTTAGGCTCACTGCGGTTACAGGTTAAGGTCAATGGTTTTATTTATCAATAAATGAATAAAACTGACATAAAGTACACGGTATATGGAAATAAATATAAATACACACAAATACATATATTTGACTTTATTAATAATATCTTTGTTATGAATAAAAAAGAGGTGTACACTATATATGTACATTCTTATATTGTCTATATATAAAAAGGTGCTTTACTGACCCAGCAGATAGCGCATGTAACTACCGATCAAGAGGTCTCAGTTTCGATGCCCGGGTCCGCCCAAGAAAGCGTTATTGAGTTTTTCTGAGTTTGGAAGGTGGCGTCTTAACCCTGTGCCTCGGAGAGTACGTGAAGTTGTTGATTCTGCACCAATCTCTTCCCAGTCGTGTCAGATATTCGTCCTATCGGATTTCGAGAGAGAGAACATAAATTGCACCTGTATTTGCGCACACGCTGGTGCACTTTAATATCTCTTATATAGTTGGTTGGTCTCCGTTGAAACTGGCCGCAATGGCCGAAATCGGCTAGGAATACATCATCATCATACAACAAAATCGTACCAATTCGGCATATATTTTTTTAATCTTAGTATTCCTGACACGGGATGGTTTCCTGGTGATAAATAGAACCTATGTCTTCGAGTCACTAACAAAAAACCGCTGAATGCGTAGAAATATGCTCACAGGAGACCTCGCTCAATGTTTTAGCTGTGATTGATGAATTCATTAATTTAGGAACCGCAAAAGTAGCGTTCGACTTTTGTTATAGGTCAACTCAAGTTTTATTGGGCACAACGAACTGCCGACCTGAATTTCTACCATTAATTTAATCATCTATATTGAAAAATATACCTACATTTTATTCTTTTATGCTGCTATGAAATAAAATTGAATAAAAGACAAGATATGTTAGTTTATTTTTATGAAATGTGGGTCAAACGTGCAGACAGAGACTTGTATTTAATTTAATATCATAAAATGGATGTTCAATAAAATAACCCAACGATGCCGATCATAGCGAATATTCGTTCATTTCATCTGTGTTCAACGATAAAACTTCTATATTCAACTTGTAAAAATATCTGAAAGACTAACTTACATGCATTAACATTTATCATAAATGGTTATTTATTATTGAATCACAATGTCAGGTTAATTTAATATGGGTTGCCTCGTGCTGGACACCATGCTGCCATGAGTATGCATATGATTACCGTACCTCATCCTGCGAGTTAGTGATGAGTTTGAAAGAAGTAGTGGAAAAATTTGGAAGAGAGCTAATACGAGCTAATAAGACGCAGCAAGTGCCGGAGAGTGTTTAATGATCTCCAACGTCCATGAGCGGTCAGACCTCTAGTCCATCGCTTAGATCTCTAAGTTTAAAAATCTAGTATTAATTTATTACTCTTAACGACAAGGATGAAATGACAACCATATAAATATTTTAATGCGGTTGGAACATACAGTAATCGATGCAAAATATACGTAATGATACGCATAATTTGCACCTTTATTGCAGTTAATGTGCTGCATGGCCGAGATAACCCAAACCTCAGATATTTCTTTAGCCAGAGATTATCATTTCTATTTTATGGGGAAATATTAAATTACGAGCAGCGTAATCATGGTGATTTATTTTGATACTTTTGTTTTTGAAATAGCTTCTGTCGTATCCGCTCTAGTTTCTATTATACACTTAGTTGCAGACGCTGCGGCCCATAGCATGTTTTTTATTTTTTACAAAGTACTCTTACACATAGTATTACGATTGTGAATAGCAGCATATTCACTTTGTGAGATAAATGAAAGACATGGATTTAGACATCAGTGGAATAGCTACAGATTGCTTTTGATCAGCGCTAGAAATTGTTCCTAGGAACTGTACTGACTCATTTTGAGACCGGAGGTCCCTTGATGCAGAGGTGACAGTTATCGTAGTAAGTGTGTGAGCCTTACACTGTCACCACGACAGTGCAGTGTCTGCATTCACAATGAGTATGGTGACCACATTTCTTGGATTTTATACATGCTTGCCATCAGGCAGAGTAGTCAGTTTGGCAACCTCTTGAAATATATAAAAAAAGTACCAATGATCGGAATTATTATGTTTACAAAATATCAGTTTTATTCACAATATTATTACGAACTCGTATTATTAGCGAATATAGGCTCGATAAGATACAGGTCTACACTTTGTGATGTCGCTAGGTTTAATTGACATTAACTTGACACTGACAATCTGTTAAACATGTATTGCAATGTGGCGGGCACAGTAACATGTCAATAGCGCTGAGTAGTTATAATCTATGGCATGATGATATTCTGGTAAGAATGAATTATAATAAATGTTATGTATGTGTGTTTAAATTGGTTTCAGTTGTGTGAGTATATTATAATTATAAAAGACCATAGATGAACTATGGTGTAGAATAGTAATGTATAATAATGCACAAAAGAATACTCCATTTATTTAAATTATGTGTATTTTTGTTTTGCAATTTGTACAGTTATGTTATTAATAATACAACATAATCAAAAGAAATATTTGCAACTAACAGACTTCCTTACACTTTTTTTAAATAAAATAAAATTGTAGAATTGAGTTCCTTCCTTACTTCATTTTAATATTTTTCTTACTATTATGACTGGGAGTAAAAATGGTGGCCGACGGTGCTACGGATAAGAGGGTTTATAAAATGTGTTAGCGGTAAATAAACGTAGTAAAGTAATTTTACTTTTAGAAGTGCAGTATCATTGGTGAAGCTACTTCTTTGTAAAAGAACTTATGCTGTGATAGTTGGAGGTTTACAACGACTTTTACATTTTAAACAGTCGTGTTACCTAGAAACTTATTTGCTTTAAAGAGAAATAGAGTTTGGTTGAAACTCGGCTTTTATTTGAACATGTCACTAAAGGACACTTTTGATTCTAAGTGTATATAGTATTATTTCAGACGATTCTTCTTTTGAAAATTAATAAAAAAATAAAGTAATAAAGAACTCGAACGAAGACACTCGGTTAAATAAATCCATTTCAATAAAAACCGGCATCAATTAATACTGTGAAAAAAGAACTAAAATTTAAAAAATAATTATTAATATCATGGCAAAATATTACAGAAATAAATTATTACTGCCATCAGACCTAAACAACACAGAAAGATTTTTCAGGGCTCATATTGCCAACTTGACGTGCTGCCCAAGATACCCATCCATAGATTGACTTGGCTAGAATTGCTTAACGTTGCAATGTGTTAACTTACTCCATTACCACTTAGCCACGAACCCCTTCCAAAGGGCCCATAGATTCCTCCCAATATGCTCTTTTAAAAAAAAGAGTTTCATTATATTTTGTATCTCCTACTAAGATGTCGGACACACGTTACAGTGAGGCCCTCCAAAAAATAAAGAAAAGCCTGTAATTCATTCTGCAGCTACCCCTTTTCACTGTCAGGACCCCTAGCGAGTGGGCGTGAATATAACCGGTCATGAAATATTCTGAACATCGGTTTTTACGTTAACACTTTTTTTGTTGTCGGTTTTAAGTTTGCGGTTTTTTGTGCTATATTTTTAAATTCACGACGACATATTTTAACGTGAAAAATATACGGGGCTTGGATGTGTGTGTGTATGCAATGATTATATAAGATTCTTAGTTTAAAATAGTGAAGAAAATGTTCTACATTACGAAATTATGGGCAGCTCCTGGATAAATTCTGTATCCATTTATTGGAGATAAACCGCTAAAACCTAATGTTCTGTATTACAACTTTGCCAGTTTAAGAACCTTCAATTTGAGCTCTGTATTAAACTGAGGACTCCAAAACTGGACACAAACATAAAGACCAATGAACACCACCGGACCGTAAGGGTAGCTCAGAATAATAATCATAATAAACTTGAATATTGTCAATAGCAACATTACCTAATGAATTCAGTTAATTTTGATTAATCTACGTAGTGTAAAGGAAACCTCGCTCCGGTACACATTGACCTAATTTCAAAAGCTCTCAAGTAAATGTATAGCAATTGTAATTGAATCAAAATACGGATTAGTGAGTACCTCTGGTGATGTATGGAGACATTTAGTTAGGTTTGGGAGTCAATTAGCGTTATGGGATAAATATGACATCCAATTGATTGCTTTGTTAGCAGAAATGACAGGGTTATTGCTAGTTTGTATGCCTTTGGGTATTAAGATTTAAAATAGTTGTAACCGATCGGCTAAAATCAATGGATTATGACTCTGCAGACAATCTTTTAAAAGTGTTGTGACACCGCTATAGTACTCATACGCAAGCTCATGTACACACACACAATGCACACGCACACACACGCGCACACGCACGCGCACGAGCCCGCGAATACGTACACACCCACGTGCGCCCACAGACACACGAACTATTTTCCTCACGCATATTTCGCATGTTTTGATGTAATCATTTGTTAACTTTAGATATAATTTAATGTTAATTGCTTTTTTCACTGTTTTAGCTAAAATATACCAGTTTATGTAAGGTCTTACTAACACCTATAACACAGTCTTTACTTGCGCAGATTTTAGGGAATCTTATTATATATTAAATATTACTTATATCAATAAAGAATATTATTATTATTCTACTACTCTACAGGCTAATTTTTCAAATTTTCACGTCACATGTCATGCACTATGGTTGTAAAAAAAACTGGCATTTTTTTTGTTTGAAAACTAGATCTATCGATTTATCTTAGACCATATAGCTAGTTTACTCTCTAAAATGATTTTAGTGTCAGTCTGATGACAAAACCAAGATAAAGGAATTATTTGACCTATACTTCTTAATGATCATCTTTTTATTGAGGTATTTTTAAACCGTAAAGCACTCACAAACTTTATAGTAATCAACTATTTAATGCATTGCAGTCAAAAAATTAAATACTCGTCCTTAGACCAATAAATATGCTTACAGTGAGTATGTACGAGTAAGTATATGTATTTTAACAAATTTATATTTACCCGTCTCTGCCAAATTCACTTTAACCACCATCTCTTTGAAAAGTTTTAAATAACGAATCACTCTTGAGATTGTTGAGAACAAAACACAAGTTGCATCATAAGACCGGTATTCGGAATCGGTACCATGAGTATCAAACGATGTAAACTGAGTTACCGCAAAGAGGAGGGCCGAAAGGCCTCCGACAAGAGCCTTTAATCTTAAAGCTATTGAATTACAAACCCTTGAACTATACTCAATTGATTTTTTATCGATTTGTGTGCCCTTTTTTCTTTAGATGTAACATGACATTTATTTTATACTATATTAATTCGAATCTTTTTATGACGGTAAAGAAAGTATACAGTAACTCTTGAAAACTGATCTTGTAATAAAATGCCCAATTTTTGGTCACCAACCAAATATCAAAGCCTATGGCACGTGAAATTGATTCCGTAAACATATAGCATTTTTAAAACAGTTCTTACTGTAGATTTGAATTGACTTAACCTATAATTTTTTTTTTTTTAAAGACAACGCCCGCACTATAATTAAATCCTGTGTCGCGAGAGACTTTACAAACATACAAGAAACGGACACAAAGAACACCCAGATTCAGAACAACAATTTGTGGATCACACAAAGTGTTGTCCCATGTGGGGTTTGAACCCACAATACTCGGTGCAGTAGAGAACGGCATGGCGACTGCTTAAACCACTAGGTCAACTGTGCAATTGATTTATTAACTTTTGGTCCTTTCTTTGACAGAATCGGTTTCGTATCTTGAAAATGCCAGAAATGTCAAAAATCGATTATCCTTGTATAATAATAGAACATGAAAGTACAAGCTAAGTAAAACAATTATAAAACAGCCTTTTAATGTGAGGTGGGGTCTCTGTTTTAGCTGCATATCCTTTTTCACTACAAATCCTAGCGTTATATAATGAGTTATTAACACCTCTTTATTTCCTAATTTTTAAAAAAATTAAATTTTGATATTTCCAAATGATTATATTAGTTGTCTTCTGGGATTATTATAAGTTTGTTACATTATATAGATTCTCCAAGAACTTTGGTTTCTTTCTTCAATTGGTGCGACCTTCAGTTATTTTAGCTCTTTTAATATATCGGGTGGGCGCCTTCGTTAATATAATTCAGTCAATGATCGGTCAGTGATTACTTAACCTTCTTACATTCTTCTACCTTGTTGATTTTACATCATTTTTTTCTTGATGAAAGTTACTTATAACTTACAATGAGTTACGTCTTAAAGTGAAATCAATTTTCGTTTGTTTACGTTTATTCAGCTAGATATTGACTGGCATCTCCAACTATGAAACTCATTTGTGTAGTTTTTAGAATGTGGATTCCATCGAAACAAACGAACGCCAATTATTTCAACCTGCTTACAACTAGCGTGAGATTCATTTATATAAAAATAATAATAAGCGCGTACGCAAGTTCAAGTGTCAGAATCAAAACGACTCTCAGGCTCATGCCTGCTTATTAACGAGCATTTACGGGAACCCCTTTGTCCCTAAGCGTGAATATTCAAAGCTCACATAAAAATCCCTATATGTCTTTTGTGCTAATTTAACACCTTACATTAATATTGAAACTCGACCCGCTCGCAAAACTTTTCATTTCAAATAATAGCTTATTATGAATGTACCTCCAGTTTTGTATTTCAAAGCTTAATATTTTCAAAATTAACAATATAATTGGGCAGCGATTCGAGTTCATACACAATGGTCGACCGTGCTTTTAGACATCTGGCGATGAAAAAAGGGCGGATATACCAAACAGGGTCTCAATAGGGAATCGTGTCCCAAAGGCGAGTTATTCCCTCGTATATCTTCCATAAATACCATTGGCTGTACAGAGAATAGTCAACCTTGAAGTGATACAATGAGGCTGATATTCGCTTGCGTTGTTCAGTCGTTAACACTGTTTAGAATGTCACATTCAGATGCATCTGAACATCCCTTAGAACACATTCGTTTTGATTTTTTCAAAAGTATAGCCGTTTGCAAGTTAGAAAGGAATTTCAGCTTTAAGCTTTTTGATATTAGGTACATTTTTCCTTGTTAATATTCAAAGAATAAGTCGTCACCCTTTGTAGGAATTAGGTGTACCGTGTAATTAGCGATTTGTGAAAATTGTTAGGTAAACGCATCTAATGTAGGGTTGTCCTAACTGCATCGTTACGGTAACTTCGAGAATATATTTATATCTTGCATTAATTATGTCCTCCTTCTTATTACATCCCACAGTAATCCTGACTGCCAAGTTGGAAGTCTTGGGTTTTATTCTGAGCCTAGAAAAAAAAATTGATGAGTTTCATCATTAGTTCAGTGTATGTGTGTTAAAAAAGACTGTACATAATTAGTAGTTTTGTTATGCCTAATTTAAGATCAGACTGGCGTGTATGAGATTTACAAATTATTTTAACTAAATTAGGCTTCAGATTCGAACCTCACCCAGTGCACGTCTGTTATCAAGTTCATTTGTCAAAAATATTATAAAAAATTATAGTATTTCTTCGATCATAATTGTTACAATTAGGCAAAGTAACTACAAACACAATATATTTTTCAATTAAATAACAAACTCACGAACGTGACAGCCCTTGTGACGTATTCCTCCAAGAGGTAACGAGAATTCGCGTGTTTGTTACACCCTCCATAATTTTGTGCTATTAAACTATTTACAGAGTAAAAACGTACATTGTGTATGCTTTATTGTTGTGCTGGGTATATTGTGTCTACAATTTGTTAATGTCAGAAAAGTTACAAAGGTGACTTTAACACTGTGTTAGTTTTACACTTTGATGACTAAATCGAAGTATATAACTTACTAAGTAACATGAACAATAGGCACAGAGTTAGACAATAAATTTTCTTTTATAAAAGTACTGTAAAAGTAAATTAAGATTTGTTTTAAATATAAAAAAGACTGCATCGGTCGGGAATCAAACCCGGGCCGCCCGCGTGGCAGGCGAGCATTCTACCACTGAACCACCGATGCTTATACTACTACTATCCGAATTCAAATTCTAATTAATTTACAATATATGTTTACAAAGTTTAATAATATGTTACGTCATCAAGGCCACAGCTGATTAAATTCTCTTCAATATATTTTTAAGCTTCCTCCGTAATTATTGTAAGTGAAGTACGTACTTATCATTCAATTACAAATGATGAGAATATCTAAACATCACATTTATTAATCCCCACGGGCAATAATAGCACGCCTATTTTGCCATATGTCGTGTTTTAAGCCCCTAATGATGGTAGTACTCGCCAAGAGACCTAGTGGCTACTATATACCATATATCTTTTAATATCATTTCTATTTGAAAAATAATGTGTACACGTATAAAATAGATATGTATTTCGTATTTGCACTTGTAACTAGTACTGCTGAATGACTGAGCGGATGGTTGAAGCGGTGGCCACGCCGCTCTCTAGTATGCCGCGTGTTGTGCGTTCAAACTTCACATGGGACAACACTTTGTGTGAACTACAAATTATTGTTCTGAATCTGGGAATTCTTTGTGCGACATAGGATAATTCCTAAAGCAGGTGTAGTCTTTTGAAAAAAAAAATGGTGGACTCTTCAAAACACATACCAGGACTAATACTTCAGGGGTTTATTAAAAAATAAAGATAATAAGATATATTATATTATAGAATAGGTAAACCCATCTGACCAGCGTGGCGTAGTAAGCCTAAGCCAAAAACTCCTATCCAGAGAGAAGTCTATATCCAGTAGTGAACTATCAAAGACTGTTGAAGATAATATAGGCATAAAGCATATTATATTTTTAAGGATGCAGAAGGTAGTTACATCCTCAAATAAAGAAAACGACCATATGAAAATAAATGTCAAAAACATGAATTTTAAGAATTCAAACGTAGAATATTAACACATTTGTGTTTAATTTTTCATGTTTATTTATATACGTACACATTTGTTTTCAGTTATACAGTCCTCTTGTTAAGGGCGACATGACTGTTCAAAAGAACTATGTAAATAATAAAATAAAAACATTTCTAATTTTGACATATTACTTTCATCTTAATTATCACTTTGTTTTTTCACTCATCAGAACATAAAATAATTTGTCACATTTTATTTCAGTTAATTTGAATTTCAAAAATTTTACCCTCGGAACTCTTTGATCAGCATTCAAGTTTTGATCTTTTTATTTTCAGCGTCAAACCTAAGGTTAGAGTACGTCAAATGCCTTATATATCTGTGTTTTTCGACTGTACAGATGAAGGCAATAGCTCGGGGTTTGGTTTGAATGGCTACTTTTGAGAAGTATATGAAAAGAGCTTAGACCTCGATTCGATCAAGTGTACTTGGGACGATCTCAGACAATGCATGTGACAATGATCTTCCCTTGATTATGCTTCTAGAGCTCAAAATTCTTAAAAAGGAGTGAGTGAATGTTACTCAATATAATATAAGAACCTTAATGTACAGCGTATCAAATTCTTTAGATGACAACACGTGCCAGTAATATAAATTTGTAAAGTTTGAGATAACTGTGTAGCATTCGAAAATTATGATATTTCTATGAATGTTTTAAGATGTTTTCTTTGTTTTATATTTTTATAAATATAAGTGAAAATGTTATTTTCTTTTCATTTAAGGAGTAAGTATTTAAATTACTATGAAATACAATCTATTTCAATCAACTAGCACTTTAAGTGTGCATAATTTTCTGGTAGTTTTTGTGATCGATCACGTTACACTCGAGTTACGTTACAAAATTGTTTAGAACACATCTTTAATTTATGTACGAAGTCAAAGTTGCCGACCAGACTTATAAATCTTTTTATACGAATAAAAATGTTATTGCCCATTTAACAAACTTATACTTAAGAAATTTAGGAAAAGTTAAAGACATTGTCTTCGTCACCTCATATTTATTACAATCAAATGCAAATATATTCATTTACAAATGGCAGAACGAAAGTCACAAAAGGATCAAAAATGAACATCTATGAATTCGTGAATTACTAAATAATACGTTAAAAACTTTATTGGAGTTCTAACTATAACATTAAGTTTTATGCTTCAAATAATCAGACTTAAGCTTTGTTTTAAATGTATTTAAAAACTCTAGTTTTGTTCTATTTTATCACTGTTTAACTACCTAAGTTTACAACTTTGTTCAAAAGTCTTATTGTTTGTTGAAAACAAAAGCTAAGGTACAACAAAATTTATTTATTTTTAAATATTATAATTTTTTTACTTTATTTAGTCGTATAATATTTTTTTCTTTTAAGTGGGAATATAAGTGGTAAAGAAAAAGCATGTTTTTAATTGTAAGAGAAATTTATTATCTGTATATTAATACCTAAATACGATTCTTTGTACATATTTGAAAGAAAATTTCAGAAACAGAAGAGCGTAAAATTCATTTTTATTTTAATGTTTTTCGTCAAAAGAGATGCAGAATAAATTCAAATCGTAAATATTTGTTAGAAATTTAAAAATAACAACCTACATTTAAACCACTGTTTACAGCTAGTGTCTGGCATAACGATACTGAAACTCTATACAATGAAAGTTCAAGTTAAACTGTTTACCAGTAAAACGATGATGCTCGAAGTTTACGTCGATCTCTTGTCTTCATTAATTACCTAGATGAGTGGTTTTAATAGTTTACGAAAGTCGAAATTCTTAAGAAATTAATAATTAAAGTCAAAAGCGAAGCGATACTTAATAGCTAAATTGGCCATGGAATTTAATAAAACTTGTACAGATTACAACTAAATATTTAGTCATTTTATTTTTACCATAAATAGTGTACTTAAATTTCATGTCAAACATTCTTAAGACAGAACACGAAAATAAAAAATTAATGATATTGATAAAACATAAAACTAAGTACCATTTATCTACAAATGTGACTATAAAAATAAGATTATATGTTACGTCAACGGCCTTACCATTACCATACCGAACAAAAAACATTATTTCAAAATAAACAAAATGAATTTTAGTAAAAAAAAACAAAACTTAATATAAAACTTTTGTGACCCGACAAATGGTAAAAATGGTAATAAAATGGTAACGGATGATAATGGGTTGGATAGTAGGCCGGTCTCGGATACCCCCCACCGGCTGCTACGGGTTAATAGTATGGCCATCTTCTACATATCTATATGACGATAAACTATTTGTTTATAAATCTTTTTGTTAATAGCTTGTATAATGGTAGGCCTAAAGTAGTAGGTAGTTACGAGCGGGATATGATTTTGATTTAAATTTTAAGTGTATAAGTTATAAATGTTAGTTTTATGTGGATATTGACGTGAAAATACATCTGCCTATAGATTTTTTTATAACTTATAGCGAATCAAGTTGTTAATTGATTATTATAGTATTGATTTCTTTTCTATATTAAGTCAATTTGCGACCCTAAAATTATTTTTAGGTATCTATAAAGAAAATTGAAAACCATGTTTTAATTCTTTCTTAGTTCAAGTTTGCTTTCGACAGAATTTCTAAAATGAAATAAATTAAGTTGACAGTCGATTTTTGTATTTTTTGGGTTTTTCTTTATACTGTACTCTACATTGGACTCATCACTTATAATATTATTTTTAAATTTAAATCAAGAATAATTAAAAAGTGGGCTTTAGAGACTACTAACTAATGCAATGTGCCTTATTTTACCTATATATAGTGCCTTAAGCTATAATTTGAAACGTTACATTATACACAGAAACTTTTATTTTCACGAAACAATGTACTATTTTTGAAGACATTACATACGATTGATTTTCCAACAACTATTTACAAGTAAATTTACTACTTGGAATATTAATATGTCAGACTACAGTTTCGAGAATATTCCGATTGTCGAATCCTCGGACTAAACCTCCACTTGGGTTTCAAAATAGAATTTTGCGCGCAACGCCGAGTTAGACAAATACGCATGGCCGGTCTTAACTACCCAACACAGTGCGTAAGGGTTAGCTAGGATTAGTTTCCGTAATGGTCACGTTTAACCCAAGTAGAGGTGGAAAAAACTATTACGTTTTGTGTAGAATTGAGTTAATTTTGTAACGAAGGAGTTTCTTTGAAACATGGTAAATGACAAAAAGGCTCGTATGTAAAAAAGTTTAATGAGAATATGATGCGAAAAAAGATAAGACTGAAACATTTCATAATTGACATGAACCTGCTTACAACGTTTAGCATGTTTATTATAACGAGTGCTCCTGGATTCTCCATTACAATACTAATGCTCTATGACATGTAACTTTGGTGGCTAAACATGCTTAAATCTTTTTCTTTTTTTAAAAAGACAACGCCCACACTAGGAACAAATCCTGTGTCGCGGGTGACTTACATACCAGAAACGGACACAAAGAACACCCAGACTCAGAACAACCATTTGTGGATCACACAAAGTGTTGTTCCATGTGGGATTTGAACCCACAACACTCGGCACAGTAAAGAGCGGCGTGGCGATCGCTTAAACCACTAGGCCAACCGTGCAATCGAAAATTATTTGTTCAATTATATACTTATATCATGGTTCTGTATATGGTTAGATATAAATTGCTATTGCTAATGTTAAAATTTATTTTATTTCATTTTCAGGTAAGTTCCAGAATTGTAAAAGACGACACTTCGAGGACTTCGCACAGGTTTATTTTCTTTTATATCTCTATGGATATAGATACATACATATAATCACAACTGTTTACCTGGAGGGGCATACACAGGTATATTAAACGCCCACTTTTCTGCAGTATTTTGATCTTAATTGATATGACGAGCCCAATACTGCTAATCGGGATGTTTTGTTTGCCAGAGCCTTGCCCACCACTTGCAGATGAGGTTGAATTGGGGTTCTAAGTCCTTGGTGGAAACCCTATGGACCCACCATGGCTATGGTTTCCGGAAATGGCATGGCTATGAAATGGGCCGGACCGTCCGGGGCAGTACTACCCTCCCACAGAAGACCAACCTAAAGCACCAGCATCCGTATTGTCGTGTTTCGTTGGTGAGTGTGAGACCGGAGGCCCATCGATGCAGGGGTGACAGTTATCGTGGTAACTGTGTAAACCTTACACTGTCACAATGACTGTCATACCTTTTACGTCCCCAAGCTAAGTGTGTGAAAAAGCAACTCACAAGGTCGCCATAGTGTGCGTTGTCAGCATTTACAATGAGTATGGTGACCACAACTCTTGGATTCTATTCATACTTTCTATCAGGCAGAGTAGAGTCACTTTGGTGTAGGCTCTTAAGATAGATAGGAGCCTATATCTCTATGTTTTCATTTTAAATATTTTTATTTAAATGATTTCTTGAAAAAAAAAACAGATGTAATAAACACATCTAGACTTATTCTCTAAATAGTTTTAACATGAGACAGTATAAAAAAAATTATCTCAATATTTTATGCAAATCTTGTGTCCTGCTGAGGTTTTATTACGCCGAATAAATTATAAATCGATACCAAACACACATTTGGGTATAGATATTAAATAAAATAATCGCATTTTAAAGAGAACGCTAACATCGTTGTCGTTATTGACTGTCGTTTATTGACCTTATCCTGGCTATTAATGATCATGATGATGTACTCTTAGCCGATTTCGGCCACGGCAGCCAGTCTCAATGAAGACCAGCCAACTACACAGAAGATATTATAGTGCACAAGTGTGTGCGCAAACACAGGTGCACTCTCTGTTCCCTCACTCTCACAATCCGATAAGACGGCTATCCGACACGACCGGGAACAGATCAGGCACAGGACCGACGGTTTACGTGCTCTCTAAGGCGCGGGAATTAAGGTGTCAAATTTCAAACTTCGGGCTGTTATTACGCATTTCTAACACTTTTTGATCCGACCTGGGCCTGACCAGCATACGCTTACTGTTAGGACAACCCACGCTATTATGTACTACAATTACGTTTTTAAGCTTCCATATCTAAATATGCAGTATGTATTTTTTTTGTATTCACTGCGTTAACCATCCGTCAATCAGGCAAGGCATTTTCTCGGAAGCGTGTGCTGGTATCAAGCTGTACACCACATAACATCCTGTCACTGTAATTAAGTCTCTTCGAAATGAAAATGTTACAATGTATGTAGCTTCATTACCAATAGCCTTTCATAGTCTATTGCTGGAAATGATCTCATTGCATAATAAACTAGCAATACCCTACCACACCCTGGCACATTGTGGTTGATTGATGAGAAATGAGGGATAAAAGTGTCACGAAATAGAGAAAACCGTCTTTGAAGCAGATTTTATACTTTATCAAGATCTATATATATGTAGTTATTATGTACTTAGTTAGTAAAACTAATTACGTAGTTTCTCATCACAGCAACCCAAATTTATTACCTGAGAAATTGTAGTGTAGGGACCGTGTGCGTTCACCGCCAAATCGACAGTCTTAGGATGTCTGACGTGCCATAAGTTTCAATAGTTCACGCTTCGCCGCATCTCATCTATGCAGGAATTCCATAGAACTTGGATATGCTGGCGGTCAACCGCCGTGATTGGCTGTGATGTTATTTACTTATCAAAGCGTTATTGGAATGAAAATTTTTGAAGCTTTAACGACTTGTGTGAGCTGTAGATAAAGTAGATGTGTGAATAGGTATTTAGACGATCTCATTAATATTTTGAAGATACTATTGAATAATTATAAATTCAAAGATTTTATGTAAGGCTGTCTGATCTCAAACTAAACGAAGCCTGTACTATAGTAAACAGACTGCTGTAAATTATGCTAAAATAATTCTAAATATATTTTTGTAAAAGGTACAGATATTTTTAGGACACCATAGTGTGCCTAGACCACTATAGTGTGGGTCGTCATACTGAATTGTGAACATTCACAATGAGTACGGCAAGCAGATTCTATTCATGCTCTCTATCAGACGGAGTAGAGTGACTTTGGTAGGCCCAAAATAATAAAAAAGAAGGCATACTTAGACACAGAACAAATCATTGTGCTCATCATATCATATATTTGTTTTGGACAGGAATTGAACCCATTACCGCATTCTTAGCAGTCAGAATCACTAACTGCTAGACTAATAGTCTATAGTGCAGTCACTAGATTCATAATCTTTTAAAATTAAACTAAATATAATTACACTTACGGAATACAAAAAGTGAACAGTTCATTTTCCTCAAATCGCTTACAACTTTGTAAAGATAACTAGAAGAGCTATATATCCTATATTCCCCTATCCGCATAAAAATTAACTTCGTATATTACAAATGTTGTCCAAGGTTTTCGTAAAAACACAGCAATAAATTAATTTATTATGTTATTTTTAAGCGTATCCTGTTTGGTGTTTCCGTCAGCCGTCTAATTTGTTTATGGTTAAAGCTATTTCACCAATGAGAACATTACAAGTTGATAGCTCTGTCGCATCTTTAAACTTCTACACTGTACGTTTCGTGTCCCTATCCTAGACTTGCGAAAAACCGATATTGTTTAACTCTATTCCCGAATGTACCTTTATTTTTCTATCATAAGAACCTGCCAAAGTGACTATTCTGCCTCATCGAAGGCATGAATAGAATCCAAGAGTTGTGGTCACCATACTGATTGCCAGCAAAGAGGTAAATGAACCGATAGACTATAGACATCTGCAAACCAGGGAAGAAGGTTTGGGGTCCGGTATCCTCACGCGCGGACGGATGAAGACTGGCCTTTTTGAGCTACAGCATTTCGTACCTTTTAGGGGACTTATCTGGCAATCCGGAGATTGGAGGAGCCCCTCCGATAGAGGCGGCAACATATAAATGCATAATAGCTAATAGAGTAAAATTAAAAAAAATCTTCAGAAACTACTTACATTTTATTTAGTTTGCAAATTGATCTATTTTAAAGTTTCTTAGAGCATTAAGCATTGGAAAATACTTCTATGAAATTACTACCGTGGGCCACTAACTTTTCGCAGTTTTTTGGTGACCTGGAATAACTTGTGTTACGCAACTGTCTACTTACAGATTTCACCTCTACCAATTTATCTTCTACAGCGTGTGGATTAATCTCCTAAGTGCTATTCGTTAAAAAAAGTCCAATAGTGCTTGACAATAGGCGGAATGAGGTCACTGAAATCGATTACCTGGACCTTCAGTCGTCGTGTTTGTCTGTGTGATCAAGGCAGGAATAATGGAACAGTGTGTTAGCTTAGCTTAGACAAATGTTGAGGCTCATTTTGAGTGGATATGTATTAACTATACGAGTCTGTTTTGACTTACATATATTTATATAATTAAATGATAATTTTAGTTGACTAATAGAAAAATTTAATTTACTAATTGAAGACTAAGAATAATTTTGTTTTTTGTTAGTTTTAAGACATGTTTATAAAAAAGGATTAATTGAAATTTTCTAGCAGTATTAAATATTGCATTTATTCCAAAATAAAGAAGCTTATAAAAAACATCTTTGGTCTGTACATCTATCTATCAAGAATATTTTATTTGGCCTGTACTGAAATGTAAAGGATTTTATCGAGCCTTCATAAAAGTAATTTATCATGAGTATTTAATAGTACAAAAGAATATTAATCTATGTAAAGTGTTAACAAATTGTAGAGCACAAAGCTTTGTCAATATTTTGATATTGACTAGTATAAAGATTTGTATAAAGATTGACCGAAATCAACCCATGTATATGACTAATTAATCACTGACAAACTAGGATGATGAAGGTTCATTCTGTTCGATAATCTAGATAAACTAGATGAATAGTAAATAAACAGTTTAGGGGCTAATCACACCAGCTTCGGAGACCCAAATACTTATCACTGTGACACGATACAAATCGGATTAATTAAACAGTCATTAAGACAATCAACGACGAAACGAATTACTGCCGTTCCATGCAAGAGTGACCGAGAGTGAAATTCTTAGGAAATATATATTTTTTTCTTGATTTTTACGATATGCAATATCCGATTGCCGTTCGCATCAATAATTTTATGTGTTGAAACCAAGTTTGCTGCCTGTTGGGTTTTAAATTTATAATCAAATGACACTAATTTATCTTAAAACGATTTCAATTTGGAAAAAAAAAACAAAATTAACAAGTTGCATCAACATTATAAGTATTTATTTTATATTATACTTTTACTGATCTTTAATTATCGTACTGTTCTGAGACCAAGACGTTGCATAATAACCTATGACGGAACAACGTTCCATTCTAATTATACCATTTTAAAATGAGCTTCGGTGAGGTGATGAACCGGGCAAGTAAACGTTATTGGAGATATTTGCTGGTGATACAAAATTCTTCAGTCTAAATGAAAATGAATCCTTTAGGTACTAGACTTATTTGAACTAGAGTATACTCGTAATAGCATTGAAAGTTTCCTCATTTAATAAACGATGCCTCAAAATGAAGTATGTCAGAACTATAAATAAAATAATAATAAATATTTCGGACATTTAACACCAACATCGTCTAGTTACAAATTAAGCAGAGGTTGTGCTATGATAGCTAGACTGACTGATAGAATACTTATATACTTTTTTTTTGTAAATTCATGCATATTATACATAGAAAACAACTAAACTTCGAAACAAATGTTTGCAGATCAAACAAACATTTGATCCGACCCGGGAATTGAACCCGAGACCTCAAGCATAGCAGTCGCATTCATTACCGCTGCACCACCGAGGCAGTTATCTATCTTATTTTGTTCACAAAGTAGCGAATTAAGAATACAAGTTTTACTTCCTTCCTTGATCATATAGGCGAACGTTTGTTTGTTATTTATGCTTTCACAGTTTAAGTACTCAACTGATCGATATGAAATATTATATACACAATGTCAGAGGCACAAATAAAACATAGAATATCTGGGCAAATTATTTAAAAATGTATATCATGTCCGAAACTACGTGCTAAAGCTTGTTCATTATACAAAATAAATAGGTACATTAAAGCCCATGTTGTATTTAGTAAATTCAAACGCATGTTATAATGAACTCGTGCGCAACTACCCGTAGTGACGTATGCGGTTTTATGCCGATGCGTTTGTGGGCCGTGTAACGTGTTTTGACATGTTCAGTAGAGCAGGCAAGTCGCCTAGATAAGTCGTGACGTGAGTAGAAGTCCTTGCGGTGTCTTAGAAGTACGACTAGATATTCTTTGTAGTTGAATATTTGTATATGGCAATTTTTATTTAGTCAGTTCTGTATTTCGAAGTAGTTGTTTTTCACATGATCGATCGTAAACATAGATATTTAGATCTATGGTGTTCCACTTGAATGCTTCTGAACGTCACTTGCGTTCGTTCATAATATGACTCTTTTACAGATATACATAAAATCGATATTTGATATACTAGAGAAATACATATAATTAGAACATTGATTCTGTATACCAATTAAATAGATTTAGTCCTCTTGAAATACTGTGTGTTTGATCCAAATGTGTCATTCGTCAAGTGCAGTTTGTAGCGCATTTATCATTGCACGTGCCTCAGTTCTTGGAGTGCGCTGGTTCTACAGAATTACGACAAAAACCATTTAAGTGTTCCACTACGTACCTATGATCACGAGAAATAGGGAACATACAATGCAAGATACAAGCAAAAAAAAGACAGTGGGACAGTCTGCGATGACGTCATTCATCACAAATGCTCAACGAAGGGGTTACTTTTATCATTGGTATTATTTATATTCTGAAATATATTTTATAAAATATTAAGAAGGGCATGACTCGATGGTAAAAGACAAACTAAGTTAGGCGATGTTTCAGAAATAGACATACGTGTCTATGTTCAAAGCGTATTGTGTATAGGTACCTACAGGCTTTTATGTACAATGTCTTTAGAGCCGGTCATGCACGATCGGCTTCCTGATTCAATTATCCGAATACGTATTCTGTATTGTGAGAGTTCTTTAATACCAGCTAGAATTTACTGTTCGAGTTTACAATGAGTTTTCTATAGATCAGATCGGCATAAAATAGTATATTGGGAGAATTTATGTGTTGGTAGTGATTTTATAATGAAACAAATTAATAATAATAACAAATTTAATACAAAATTCAGCTTAATAACGTGGAAGTTTGAGTTTTACTTATCACAATAAATATTAAATAAATATTTCGGACATAAAGCACACAACGCCATCTAGTTACAAACTAAGCAAAAAAGCATGAACTCTGATACCTAAATTGACTGATAGAATACTCATATCCTTTCTTTTGTTAATATATAAAATACCCAAACTCCGAAACAAATATTTACAGATCATACAAACATTTGGTCCAACCCTAGAATCGAACACGAAACCTAACGCGCACCAGTCGCTTTCGCTACCTCACGCCATCGAGGCAGTCATATGTCCCTATGTTGTTAGGCAAAATCCTGTTACTTCCCTGACAAACTCTATAGTGGATGAGTCACACGTGACAGTCTGAACCTGTGCTTTAATATACCCATTCAATATTTATTGCCTTTCCACAATATGTCATTAGTATCGTTACAGATGGTAAAATTAACAATATGTGGATCATCATGTTCCCTGTCGGACTAGGTAATAAGAAAAGAGAGAAGGCATTGTGTTTAGTTTCTAGCGTTGTGTCTAGCGGTTAGTGCCTGCCCGGGTTGAAAAAGAATGTTATTGAATTTTTCCGATTACTAAAATGCTCAAACAGCTCCGAGTTTGAAAGTTGGATCACAAACCCCGTGCCTCCCCGGTCGTGTCGGATAACCATGCTATCAGGTTATGAGAGTGAGGAAACAGCATGTGCATCTATGTTTGTGCACCGTAATATCTGCTGTGAAGCTGGCTGGTCTCCGTTAAGACACCGCCGTTAAAATCGGCTTGATGTACATCATAAATATGTGTAAAGATCGCCTCAAATATCATTTAGCATCGCCTTTTAAATGTTATGCATGTATATATTATCTGTTTCTTGTGTCTTCGGTGTACAATCATCGATAGCCTTTAGTGGTCCACTGGCTAGACATAGACCTCTCTTTAAAGAAGAGGTTATAGCCTACTATACCACGCTACGGTAAAGGTTTTGAGTTTTTCTTCTCTTTGCGGTGCTGTTGTACTGCGTAATTTGCTTCCTCAATGAACAGGGGTGATGAAACTTTGTATTCTTAATCCAATAACAGGCTGAGACAGTAAAGAAATATACAAAGAAGAGTATTTATTTCATTAACATTACAACACATTAAAACTAATTAAAACATTAAACACTACCGTCATAAGTGTATTTCTTAATAGTTACCAGTAAATACTCATAAAGTCTGGTCACTTTGCTTAAATCAGTCGTTTTCGATACGTTATCGATAATTCCATATAAACCACTTTGTCTATACATTTTAAATTTCCATTCCCATTAGCATACAATTCTACTTAGCAAGATGTTTCATCTTCATGCATATTTTATTCCCAAAACTACTGCAAGTCGGACACTAAGCTGCGTGTTCAGCATTCAGAACTTTCTATCTGATTGAAACTTAATGCAGATTTCGAATTAATAAGTTTCTAAGTACTTTAGTAAACTATCACTATAGTTTAGTTTCACAATAGACCACGTCGCATAAAGGCTTGATTATGGTACACAAACGAGTATTCTATACATACGACTTTATAAATATGTATTTTCTGTGGTCATACCTTTTGTCATATAATCTACTATCTGGACAGATTCTGGACTCTAGGCTCAATTAAAGATATCCTAAAAAACGATAGATTTTCTTAGTAGTAACAATTAATTTCGACTCGTAGTTTTAGTTTAAAAATATTTTTTTCTATTATAGAAAAGTCCCGTCAAAGAGCCAGCTAATGACTCCGATTATAAATCTAAGTTACTCAAAGTATTTCAGTTTGACTGAAATACATATAAAATATGTTTTGGCGGAGTTTAGTAATATACAAACGTACAAAAAAATATTATAAATAAATATATTATATTTATAAAATATGTTTGATTTTTTTTATCTAACAGATTAACATCTTGTACACTACCAAGCGAATTGGATAATTACTGTTACATTTGAAAACGAAATCCTTGAAGGTCTTAATTTTAAGAGTCACAGTTTTATGTTACTTATAAAGTTTTAACCCTTAAGATCACAGCAGAAGTGACTAACTGTTCTCTAACTATTCTGAAAATCAAACTCCTGCGCATCATCGCGTGACAGTATAGAAAGAGTGCCAGTTGCTATAATATACTAATTAGTAAATGCAAATACACGAACACATACACCTCACAGTGCCTTAACCCGTCTGTCGCTGCAGACGGCCTCGAAGACCGTCAAGTGCTTGATCCTGTAACCCTACACCGAAGCCGTACGGGACAGGTGGAGTTCACGCTTGACAGGCATAAGGAGTTTTTGCGAGATTAGCAAGGACATGTTGTCCATATGTCTTCATTTAAAACAATAAGTATAAATTGCTTTAATTTGTCAATTAATTGGGAACTTCATTTGTGTATTTAAGTTTAAATATGATTGGAACGTGAGATTGATTGATTGATTGAGACAGGTATATGTATATATACATTACATTGACCATAGTCTGTATGTATATTTCATTTAATTGAAACACTACGTCCAACCCGATTTATAATTAAGCGAATTGACCTACGCATCAGCAAGTCATCGGTATAAGAGTATTTTATCCCTTTTCCATATTATTAATTTTTCTTTCATATCATTCATCCCAATTTTCCATTTAATTCCCTAGTTTCTTGTCTCTTGCTCCTTTCCATCAGCAGGGCTAATTATATATTACTTGGACTTAAACAATTAATCCACCTCTGCCTATCTTTTCGTAGATACATTCTAGTTTGTGTTGGACTATAACGACAGATTATAAAATAAAGATAGTTAAATTTAACCGAAAACGCTTCACCATCAACGTCAACAGCTAGTCCAGTGCTGGGCATAGGAATCTCCTTGGAAAGGAGGTATTGGGCTACTATATCGCGGCCAAACAATTTGGTGTAGGTTTTTTGTCAATTTTGCCTTCTTTTTTACGTAGTTTAATTCCTTAGTTGGCTCTTAAGAAACCAGTTACCGCTGGAAAAGGATCTGCCACACTTATTCATATACTAAACACACCTTCGACCGATTACAAAACAAAAACTGCCATCAAAAAAACCTAGTGAAGCGTGTAATCCAAAAGTGTAACATAAAAACTTGCTTATTTCACGGTACCGTGGCCTAAATCAACACGTCTTGGGTTCAATGTGGTGTCTTGTTACAAAAGCACCGATACAAACTATTGCTGATATATTAGAAACTTTTTGGTTTACGACGGATGATTCAAATGTTTATTTTTGTTTATTAAACGTAAATAAGGAAGTGCAGTTTAAATTTATACTTTATTTTCTGTATCTTAAGGTTCGTTGTCGTTCCTTTATTTGTGATTTGTTTGTTTGTTCTCACCTCAAGGCTAGTTGGAAGACATTTATAGAGGCCGAAAGATGTCCGTCTTCGCCTGGTATGGTGTAGGACTTTACGCTGAATGGTGATTAACTGATGGCGTTTTTTTTTTATTGAGACCCTTTATCTATTTTCCTGGCTCTATCATTATTAAGTAATGTACGTGAGAATAACAAAATTTTAATAGTTTTTAGTAACAGTTTAAGACCTAATACCGCACTCTCAAATATAGGTCCAAAACTGAGTACTAATGCGTTTTAATAATTGTTATGTGTTTCATATTTTCAGTTAGTACCAATAATTGTCTTCGGCGTCTAAACACAAATGAAATGAAATTATTCTGGACTTAATATGAAATAATGATGATGTACTCTTTAGCTGCATTTCGACCACAGCTGCCAATTTCAACGGCGACCAACCAACTACACAGTAGATATTATTATAGTGTACAAGCGTGTGCGTTAACACAGGTGCACTCTCTGTTCTCGGGGCATAGGTTAGATTTTATATGTGTTACAAGTATAACCATATAGTTCGTTGATGTGTTACCTTTTCAAGACTTAACTACTGAATTTCGTTATAAATTTTTCAGATACTTAACTCGAGGTACAAAGAAAACAGTACATTAACCTACAGATGAAACATTATAGATAAATAGATAGGTACTCTTTATTGCATACCATAACTGGAAAATATGCAATGTAGAATACAAACAAAAAAAAACAGTGGTACAATGGGCGGCCTTATCAGTCTGCGATCTCTTTCAGGCAACCTTTAGACGGAGTATACTATATGATGTTACGTAGTTTGTGGTGCACATTACAATTCACGTATATTAACTACCGTTACATAGTGTCGAGGGACGAGGGTGTCATGTCCCTCCGACACAAAGGGAGGATCCTCCGACCAGTCGAGGGAATCATGCCTGGCAGGCCACGGTCCAACGGTTAATGTTGAGATTTGGTATTTATGCTAATTTGCCACGCAAATTTCTATTTCGCGATACAGGGTTAGTATTTGCTTGGCAGCTCATTAATATCATTCGTAGTTCGATGTATCTTCGCTAGATGGCGCTGTTGTATATTCTTGTTTCTGCTAAATGTGGAAATCGCCACAATAGCATGCACATATAAATATACGAATATATGTACATGTACTGTGCTGGTTTTCAAAATATAAATTAAAAATATAGTTGTTTATAATTAAACAAATAAATTTTACACACAATGAAATTTTAAATCACAAAATAGTGCACAATAAAGCTCTAACAAATAAATTAAGCGTCTAAACAATGACGTCGCTACACAAACCTGTAAATACGAATACTAAGGGTGAATCTACCCCTGGAGACCTAAACTAAATACCTACAAGCGACGTCTCCCGGAATTATGTTATTACGGTCAAAGCCTTGCACTGGTTTGCTTTAATTAATTTAAACCCGGCCCGAGCATCGAACCTCGCACCTCGGTTATATAATTTCAGCACATCTCTTTGAGAGCTCCTAGCGTCGGTTTAGTGTTTAGCTATTGTGGTTAATTGTTAGGGGGTAATTCAATTTTGTCCAGAGTTATGTGTAATTTTGTATCCGACGATGAAATAAGACTACGAGTAATTCATGATCTTAAAACTAAACTGATCACAATGTTTCTATTATCATCGTCATCCATCAATCACAACCTTTAGTGGTTCATTTGCGGGACATGGCTTTTCTTTATTGGTCTATTATACCACGATAGCAGACGGGTTGGTATAGAGTTTGTTTTACCCGCCGATGGTGCCCGCGGAAGCGGGCAGGCGCTAGGAGAGATCTGGATATCGTAATAGCAGCTGTTCCCGGGTCCCTTCTATGTCAGGTGTAGAGTGGCACACCGTGTGGTTTTAGTCGGTCCGATTCTAACACACCACCCCGCCGTAAATCCCGGTGGTGTAGCGGCCCGAGGGAGTTTCCACACGTTAAAAAAAAAGAGTTTATTTTAAGATTACCTTCTCTTTTCAATACCGTTGTTCTGTGTAGTTTCCTTAGTCAGCACTTTCGACACTCGTAGTATCATATACGGGATGTGACTCTCCCTATACTTAATAAGAGAAGTAGAACCACGCTGATTTCAGCATGAACGGGTCGGCTGGACTGGGGCAGTACTACCCTCCCACAGAAGGTCAATGAGTATGGTGACTACATTGTATTTTATTCATGCTTTCCATCAGGCAGAGTAGAGTCACTTTGGCAGGCACTTGAAATACAAAAAAAACTAATTCGTCCACACAGATAGATAGAATATACATACATTTAACACTTGTGAACTGTATCTATTTATTATGTACTCAAGTTGTACAAAAAATACTTAACTAAGTTGACTTGCTTCTAGTTAAATTAAACACATGTTCTTTGAACTAGATGTGCATTAAGTAACGTCATGTTTAATTAGTGGTACAAGTATATTTAGGTAGGGTTGTTACAACTCTTTGAGAGTATGTATACTCGTATAATAAAAATACATGTACTAAAAGGTCTCTGTAGCCTAATGTTGCCTTGAGATAGCATTTTTATTTAAGTAATAAATAACTTCTAAATAACATGATCACTAACGATTTTATTTACTATTTATTTATTTTTATCCGCAGCTTTGTACACATGTGTTTCGATTTTCACGGTAAAATGAAACCTTTGGTCTTTCTCAAGAATCTAAACAAATTTTATTGAAATCGATTCAGCGGTTTTCACTGTGAAAGCGTAAAAGATAGGCAAAGTTCTTTTATTTATAATATTAACAGGGGTAACAAATTATTATAGATTTAAATAACACAGAAATGTTCATAATAATGACCACTCTGTCATTAGTGTACGACTAAGGGAAAGAAAAGGTTAAGTTTTGTACCCTAAATAGATTAAATGTAGTAAATACATATAGCATAATAAGCATATCAATGAAACAGTCCGAACATTTTAAATGTACGTCACTTTGATAAGAAGCATCTGTGACCTATTTTAAATCTGTTATCCACGTCAGAAACCACTGCTCAAACTATCGCCACAATGTTTACGAATTGTATGTGCCATTTTAAAACTCAATTCAAGAACTTATTTTGCAGCATAATAAGGTTTTTTTTCTCTGAATGAGAACGATAATATGGACTTATAAATTTAAAACCAAACAGTTATCTGTAAACATTGAGATCCTTGCCAACTTCCCGAAAAAAAATAGGATATTCAGTTTTGAACGAATCCTTTTTTTTCGAAGGCAAAAAGTCTGTCGTCGATCCCGTAAATTATGTCCCGGACTGAATGTATTATGTATGCATACAGCCGGAATTTTTTTATGTCAATTCGTTTGGCGGTAAGGTCCATTTTTGCTTGAAAATAGCGAAACTCACACAGCTTTTATACAATAGAAACTACTAAGTAGTTATTTGTAGCAAAACATAAATCCTTTTAAGAAACTATTGAATGAATTAAAAAAAAAGTATTTGAAAATAAAACCAACCCTTGCTGAAAATGGCTAGAGAATATTGTAAATAAGAGAGGGTGATAATATCAAATATTTTTTCATTTAGTAATAAAATTAAAAATCGACACAATGTTAAGACACTCAATGAACAGTATGGGCATGCTGACAATCAATAAAAAATAAAATAATATTAAAAAGAAAAGTATAGTATTCAACAGAAATACACTATGTGAACTGTAGAACCACGTGGAGTGTCCAAGTTATATTAATTACATATAAACTATAAGTTACTTGAAAGGCCTGTTGGTCTGATGGTTAGTCGCGTTGGCTGCTAAGCCAGAAGTCGTGGTTTCAACTTCTACCCAGCACATAGTATTGTATATTATCAATAGCTTTGAACAGTCCAATTGCTAGACATAAGCCTCTCGATCGTAAGGAAATTTTGGTCTATTGTGTATATAAACGGGTTCTTTTTTTTTTCGCCTGGGAAGTGACTGTACCCTGCCTATTGGAAAGCATGAATAGAATCCAAGAGTTGTGGTCACCATACTCATTGTGAATACAGACAATGCAGTATGGTAACCCACACTGTGGCGGCCTAGTGAGATGCTTTTTCACGCCTCGTTTAGGGACGAACGAACTTATTGTACAAACTTGCCATGACAACTGTCACCCCTGCATCAATGGTCCTCCAGTCTCGCACTCACCAACGAAACGAAAAGGTTGATCTTCTGTGGGAGTGTAATACTGCCGCAGTCGAGCCAAACCATTCGTGTTGAAATCAGCGTGGCTCTACTACCTAACGGTTAGTATAGGATTTGTTGATTTATATGTAGGGTTATTTGTTTGTTTATCGACACACCACCCCGCCAAAAACCGCGTTGGGGTGACGGCCCGAAGGGGTTTACACACTTTAAAAAAAAAGTTTGTTTAAGTTTTAATTCTTTTTGCAGTGGTATTGTCCCGCGTAATTTATTCCTCTAGTCGCCTGTTACGATACCTGTGGGATGAACAGAGGTGGTGACGCTCTGTATTCTTATTTCGTCACCACACAGATGACATAGTAATAAACGCGATCATTTGTTCTGTATCTGGGTATAGTTACTTGTAATTTGTGTGTATTTAGAAATATATAAGTAAGTTTATGATCTCTTTGATTGCCTATCACAGGCCTAGTTTGGGAGTAGACGGCCTTTCATGAAATGTGCGAAGTTTTTATTATGCAAGCTTAGAATTTGCTTCTACGGATTTATTAAATCTTTACTTCAACTATGAATAAAACTATATAAACTAAGATTAAAATATTAGATTGACAATTTCTCTCTGTTTTCATAACGAAGGACTCGCAGGTCTTGGTAGGTAAGGCTAAGATTTTTCTCAGTAATTGTAATTTATTGAAACCTCTTAAAGGTATAAACTATTCTAGACTATTTGATTACTGTTGTAATTTGGTTGATCTTCGATATTGTCAATATAGAATGTAAAATCGGTTGCATAAAGTTCTATAATATTATCAAGTATTCAGTAGAATCATATATTAAAAACGAGTATTGTAAATGTCACTTTGTTTAATTGGAACTCGTTTATTACTTCACAGTTAAAGTAATCAACGTGCAAAATTTATGTCAGTGGTATAGAGAAAACCGTGGAGTTTTACTGCGGAAGAATATAAGGGCCAGTCAGTTCCTGATAAAGTTTCAGATAATAACCTATCATATGACACTACTTAACAGATACTGACACTACTTACAGAACTTACATATCTTTATCCAAGACTTGTGAAACGTTATTCAACAGATAAGTTGACATTAGTCTCTCACAGACTTTAACAAGACTTCGTGAAACTGACCTTAAGTCTTCCACACTGTCAAGCGTATTGGCGTCGTTGCGTTTAACCGAGCGAGAGAATTAACCGAAGACCAATACCGTTGCAAGTGTACAATTGAACCAACTTCTATCCTGCTGTCCTTTTAACGTCATCATCCCAACGAGAAACGTTTTTTAACACATTCGAACCCCAAGGAAAATAAGTTACTTAAAACAGTAATACACACCTCGGATCGCCTTATCGCAATTTGCAACAACTAACAGATGGTCTTCTTGGTTGAGTGACCAACTTCTACTTCTTCATCTTCCAACTCCCAGAGAATATAAAGTTATCGAACAGACAGCGTAAGATGAAAAGATGATTAGGACAAACTGTAGAAGAACTTTCAGTATTCAAAATAAGCAAGAGAGTAGCTGGCAGTAAAATAATAAGGACGACAGTTGTGTCTGATATGTGTTGCGAAAGTCAACATAAAGACGCGGTCAGATAAGAAGCGATTTGAAACTTTACGTAAAATACAATTTATCCAACGTACACTTCCTTACAGCATAGTAATCGAAAACGGTGTTTATTTCAGTTAATTTAGAGTTCAGAATTTCGTGACAGTAATGGATACTTTTCAATCGTAACGTCGTGCCGGTTGAAAAAAGATATAACATCATATTAACATTACTGCTATTAAGTTACGATTTATAGATATAATACGATCAATCATAAGAGCCCTATTCGTATAAACTGGTCCATTCCGAGCATATGTTACCACTTAATATGAGAGGTATGGTCCTAATCTACTAGACGCACGGGTGTCAAGATTTCTCAAATTATTCAGGTTTTTGTTAAAAACTCTTAGCAAAGTTTTACAGTTTACAACAGACTTTTGACTATTTCTCTGTGATATTTCAACTATTATAAATGCACATATTTTATTCATTTACCTCAAACCTGATTGACACCTGAGTCGAGGTAATTACACGAGACTCACACGAAACGATATGGTACGTCGCAATCTGTTGCTTAAGGCCGAAGTATAATGCTAATATATAACTACGGTTACACCATATACACCGGCAAAGATGGACAGAGGTGATTAAACGCTTATATTTTACTATAATGTTGCGTAATAGGGGCCATAATAAGATTAGATGAGAAAATTATAAGTATATTAAAACGAAATTTCCATAAAAAGGAAAGGGTACGAAAGAGATATTACTTGTGAGCAGATTGGGAAATACAAAAAATAGTTCGAGTGTCTCTGGGTAATAATATATTCACCAATATCTTCAAATACTAAATTCCTGAAGGTTTCCATACACCAAGTTGTATCTTTGACCATTACATATATAGTACGCTACTCAGTAATAATTATTTCTTGTAATACCCTAATTTATCGTCAAAAAATACCAATAGCCATGTAGCTATCGGACATTGCCCTTACGCTAGTATATTCATTTTGTTTGAAATGCGAACACAAGTTTCTAGACTTTAATAAAAGTGTTGCCTTTAAATGTGTGGTGTCGTACACAACGGAAGTAACTCTTACATAACTTCGTCTTGCCTCGAACTGGCTCACGCTGCCTCGTGGCTTGACACGAGAAAAAATGTTGCCTCTAATTAATGTTAGAAGTCTGAATACTTTATATGTATTAAATTCAAATTCTAGGATAAGCAGATGTATTTTGTGTTTAAATAAGAACAATATCTCAGTTTATAGAACAGAAATATTTAAATGGCGTCTGGTTTTTAAACGCAGAAAGTGATTAAGTATATCAAATGTTTTTTTTAAATACATATTGAGTCGAAAGCATAATTAAGGACTCTTGTTTGACATTAGTAACAGAACTGTTTATTAGTAGATATTGAACTGCAATAGCTCATGCTAAGTACGATTCCTTTTTTCAGCATCAGCATCATCATCTCAGCCAATAGACATCCACTGCTGGACATAGGCCTCTCTTAAGGTTCTCCACAACAGCATTTTCTTATTTTAGCATGCAAGATAGATAATTTTTTAGAAAGTCGTACTGATTTTGATACCTCTGATACTTGATAGCTGATAACTCTGTTAGAAAATTAGGTGTATAGGTGATAGATCTGAAGTCGATGTGTGACTCTTTCCTTGCCTGCAAAGACAGCATAATGGTTTACGCGGTCACCACGTCGCTCTCTACTGCGCTGAGTGTTGTGGATCCACACGCCACAAGAGACAGCACTTTGTGTGATTCATAAATTGTTGTTCTGAGTCTGGGTGTTCTTTGTATCTGTTTCTTGTATGCTTGTAAACTCCCTCACGATACAACATATATCCCTACTATACATAACTAAATAATAAATAAAAAACCTCACATCTTTTACTAGATACTAATATGTTAAATAAACGAGTCCCAAAAGAGCGCAGACCTGCTGTGAAGAGCTCAGAAAAGTACGAAACAACTATTGTATATGTCCTCATTAGAACAATATTTGTTCCATTGGTTAGTGATAGACTAACTTACCTTGGGGATTGTCCACCACGGCCTTTGCTATATTCGGAACTTCTCAAACGTCTGAGTAAACTCGTACATAGCAATAGCTTTAGCTGATATTGACGCGCAGCCCAATGCACACATTACACATAAAATAACATACGGATACACTACTTTTTTTCTATATTAAGACCCTGCTAAAGTGACTCTACTCTGCCTGATGAAAAGCATGAGTAGAATCCAAGAGCTGTGGTCACCATACTCATTGCAAATGCAGACAGTGCAGTATGGTGACCCACACTATGGCGCAGTAGTTGCAATGACACGATTCTGCGCAAGCTATCGTATGTCACTGCATATATCGATGCCAATCAGAGTTGGTTTTCTTCATTTAAACATTAAAAATCGTACATATAGTAAAACTTAGCATATTTTTTTTTCATTGAGTATATTTATAGTAAGTCTTCTGCACTCTATCTGTATTTAATAAAATGTTATGAGATCTAAGAAAGAGGATTTAATTAAAGGTAATTCGTTGTAAGAAAATTAAATACACAGAAGTGGAATCAAATTAAGTACTCTGTAGTTCCAAAGAGCTTTGATAAGTATTATTTTATTAATTAATTATGAAATACAAATTTACACTTAGTACTGAATATCAGTGTAAGGAAATTGGTAGACATAAATAATTAAAAACTTCCTTGTCAGGAACTTATCTAACAACAATTTTATGTGATTAAAAAATGTTTACAGAGGGAATATTTCGAGTTTATCCGACTAAATTCAAATAAGGTACATCCCCTTACAACGATCATAATTGTTATTGCCTTTCCAAGATGACTGGATGAGAAAAATTTAAAATTAAATTAGAATTTTTCACTTCCGTTCTTAACTATTGTACGTTAACCAATATCGTTTTAAAACTATGCAAAGCTGCGCTTGTACACTATTACCCAAGAAAGAATAGTTAGGGTTGTCAAACACTTAAGATTAGATAATGCAAAAAGTTCCTAGATGATTCATTTACCAAACACGTAATTTGTTATAAATTTTACCACCTTCAAAGTTTTTTCACCATAAAACAAAATCGTGTTTCTCTCTCTCTAAGCACTTATCTAAAATTAAAATTAGTTTAGAAAATTATTATTATTAATTGTCTACTTTATCAACTACGCTACCCAATGGAGACCAGCCAACCATGCAGGAAATATTATAGTGCACAAGTGTGTGCGTAAACACGGGTGCACTCTCTGTTCCCTCACTCTCACAATCCGATGGGACACTATTCGACACGACTGGTGACAGATCAGGTGAAGGACCGACGGCTCCACCTGATCTCTCCCAGCGAGCTCTCCGAGGCACGAGTATCGACCTCGATCATTATTTTAAAATCAGAAAAAGTCAATAACACTTTTTGACGCAACCTGAAATCTCTTGATGAGGCAGTTACATACGCTGTCCACTGGTCAAAGGGCAGTTTATCATTATAAACATAAAACATGTTGAAGATAAAACAAATATTAGTTAGTTAGTTAAAGTTAATAAAAGAAAACCGAGTCAAAACGGCTTAACATAAACATCATAATTCAATAAACCCACAAATACTAAAATAAATAGATATATTACCCCTGATTCAATAAATATATGTGATAATCTACAGGAAGTGATGTATAAGTAGTGGATTCTATTCCTTCCTGTGGACGTCAAGCTAGAGGGTGTCACATCTATTTATTATTCAACACAAGCTGCGACAGACAGAAGGACACCCCTCGACAAGGATCCTCTTTTGCCTTTATAAGTCAAATTTTAAGTCCAGAAAAAGCTTGTGTTTAGTTGCGTTAACATGTTGTGTATGTTGTTTTTTGGAACTTTATGTTTTAGTCACATTACCTATAAAAAATCATAGAGAACTTGCATTTGCCTGCAAAATTGCCCGCGCTAATGTAAAATCTTTTAGGATTTTTTCTGCTTTGCAAGAAAGATATTTAATACTGACAACGTATGTGCAAAAATGTATGTTGATCGATGAAGTAGTTTCAGCGGAAAAGAGAAAAAGATGCTTAATATTGAATTAATAGTGTTAAATTAGAATTTTTGTAAATGTCTTTTTCTCGAAATAATGTACTGATTAAATACAGAGTCTACAGGTGTTAAGGATCCATAAAATAAGTACTGATTTCGACGGATAAATTCATCAACACCCTTAACAGTCCACCGCTGAACATAGGCCTGTAGCATGAAGGTTTTGGCCTAATACGACGCTGGCTAGACGGGTTAGTACAGGGCTTGTTTCAAGTTTTCCTTCTCCTTGCAATGATGTTGTCTTGCACATTTTGTTACCTTCGTCACCTCTTACAACACCCATAGGAAAAGTTGGGATGGTAACACTCAGTATCACCACACGGACAATCTACGGACGGGTAGGTTATTTAAAAGAATCTGCAACAAGATAAACAAAACTGCTACTAAAGGCAATTATTAATTAAGCTTTATTAGCTTATCATGAGAATCTGTAAATAATGGCAATAATAAAAATTATTTACTTATTTAAAAAATAATTCTTTTGTATCTGACAACCCTACGGTTACACTAAGACGGTATTTGCATAATGTTTATTAAAAAAACATAATCCCCTGTCATTATGCCGAGCGAAGCACTATGGTACTGTTGCAAAGAAAATAATTTAACATAATTAATATATTTTTTTCAAGATGAATAATTATAATATCAAATTAAGTAATCAATTTGTATATTCGTAATTGTTATTGTTAATATTAATGACGTTAATATATTTCATGCAAAAAAACGTGTTTGTTTTTTGTATTATTTTAAAAGTGCTAATTAAATATGATTAAGTAACACACAATATCTAAATGTTATGATGATTCAATTATTCAGAATAATCGTCTTGTTTTTTAGCATCTAGCGATTTATTACTGACTAGACCTATTAATAAATTACTTTAAAACATTAAATAAATATTTTCTTAACATTTATTTTAATCGTTTTTTAATTCTGAACCTACCAAAGTGACTCTACTCTGCCTGATGGAAAGCATGAATAGAGTCCAAAAGTGGTTGTCACCATACTCATTGTGAATGCAGATAATGCAATATGGCGATCCGTGCTATGGCGGCCTAGTGAGACGCTTTTTCACGCCCCGCTTAAAGGACCCGGGTTCATGATGAGATGACGTGCGTCGATGATGGAACGACGATGGAAACGCGTGCGCTGGTAGTGAGTTCCAGTTCTTCACTAATTTGCACGGGAAGGAAGAACCGAACCATTTAGTTCGGTAATGAATAGATGTATTCCGTTGAAGCGCCAATAATTCTCCTTCTTATAGGACGGCTAGAGGATTCAGACACTTTAGCAACAGCTACTGATGAGGATTGTAACTCTGACTGGCCTACATCCCTATTGTAAGCTTCTTTCTTTCCCATTGCCTTCTTTTCTTGTCTACTTTTTCTTTCAACATACTTTCATTTTGCCCATCCTATACCTAAAGTACTGAGTTCACGGCAAGGATAGTTCGCACTATCACGTACTCGATTATAATTTTAGCCCTACTTACGCACACAAACCAATAAATGCATTTCTAAGTATATTTTTTGCTCTTAGCCCCTTGCAGGCATTTTTACTACTTTTGCTTACATTACGTTAATATATTTTTAAGTACAATCGCCCACAAAAATATTCGCACACCCTGTCACGGATACGCTCCCACTTCCTACCCACCCGGCCGTCAAATGTGAGATCTTCAAATGGTATTTGCCGTGAAAATATTTACGGTATTTTACGCGTGATAAGATTAAATTTCGCACTGAAATTTTGTGGTTTCTCAAATATATTGAGTAGTGTTTTGAAGCGTTCTTGTTTTGGTTGATTGTTACAATAAAAACTTAATAAAATAAATTTTTCGTCTTATAAAATGACAGTTTAAGATCATATTGCTACTTATTTTGTTTGCACAACACACAAAAAGATTTAATCTTTATTTTACGTGTCACAGACAATTATACACCATTCATTATTTTGATTGTCTTGTTGCAATTATGTGACAGGTTTAAGAAAAACAAATAATATAAATGTGACAAACGATAAAATTAAGTTTGATTCGTTCAAAAAAATAACTATAAATCAAGAAATAAAGCCATTTGATTTTCAAATAGGGCAATAAATCTGTGTTCTTTTTGTCGTTGACGTCGGAATGGGGAACATTTTAAAAGCTTATAATTACTCGACAAAAGAATCCCCTTCTTAGAAAATGTTGTACACTCTTCAACAATAGTGTTTTGTTCTTGTGGTCTTACATTTTTGTTACACTCCGGGAGTTTATGAATGAGTCAAAGAGTTTTCGGACAATGTAATTAATATACATATATTTAGTGTTCATTTTTGAAGAACATCTTGATACGCTGCAGTTACGGTATTGTTATTGTAGTGTAAAGGATACTAAATGGCACACTTTCACATAAATGTGTTTTATTTGTTTACCAAATTTATGATGTAAAGCTTATAACAGAAATGCAGAATCGCGTTGCATACTGCTTTGTAATGCAATGATAACAAAGAAATCCTACGTATAAAACTCCTTATAAGAGTTTTTTCTAAAAAGATACTTTTTTACAATTTTATTTATAGTAAACAATTTTTCACTACTCATGAGTAAATTATAGAAAATTTCGTTTCTTTCGGGTTTTTGTTATATTTATTTTTTTGTAATTTACATGTATTGAAATCATACTTTAATACATTGAAAGATCTCAGAAAAAATTACTATTGTTCTACTAAAGTAGAATATAATACACCAATCTCTTATTTTTAAAAGAGCACATTAAAACAATAAGCACGTACAAAAAGTAGTCTTATCGCTAACTTTTAATGGTTAAACTGAGTGTAAATTATTGAATTCATGAGTAAAAAGCGTAAAATAAGCTTATAGTTTAACAAACATTAATCTCGATGAAAAGTAAATAATAAAACCTGTACTCGAACTTAAAATATCTAGTTTCGTGTTAATATCGATAGACAAGCAAACAAAATTGAATTTATTAATAATTTTCAAAACTATTTGATACGCACGAGTTTATTATACCGACATCTCTCTTTGATGTACCTCTGCTCTCCCAATAAAAGTACTTAAATTATTTATTAACTAAGAGAAACAGAAATGGACGAAAATGCTATTGTGTTCATAAATTAATATATCATAATGTACAAATAATTCACTGAGAATTTCGTTGGAATATATCACAATGTAGCGAATATAATTTCTCTTTCGTTAACGTTAATCAAACAAGAAAATATATATTTTTTAATTTTAACGCTTTACCTTATAAATATTCCGTTTGATTTGAGGAAAAGATGAAAATAAGTGATTCCGAGGGCCTTTGTGAGTATGCAAATACATTTATTAAAGCTTTGCAGGCCGTCTCTTCAATTCATATCTTATTAATTGGGACTTGTGCTACTATTATTATTTTGTTTGTGACTGTACATTTTACGGTTTTGTTCTAAGTTTCTCACGGAAATATGTACTTAAGTAATAATTGTGCGCTGGTACTTATCTTGCTACGTAAACTTATAACAAGAAACCGTTTTTGTTACGTTTTTAAAACTACAGTACAAACAGGTCAATCGATAGGTCTTCTTACAAAATATAGCACCTTGTCACTAGTGCATAAGGTGTAATATTGAATGCGACACAACATGACACTGCTAGACGTAACTTTTAATTAAGACTTCGTCATTTGTGTTAAGGACCTACTGAATGCTGCATTTTTTTAGAAAATGTCATATTTTACTGCAGTAATTGACAACCAGATAACTTGCCACCTTATTCTTCTGAGTGACACTATACTTGATTTTTTAAGAAAAGAACTTTGAAGAGCTTACAAGACGAGCCTGCTAAGACTTCATCCCTTAAAGGAGTATGAAACACAAAAGCGTTTGTTGCTTGTTAAACAAAGGAATCAATGTTAAATTGATTAAATTTAAAAAGACAAAGGGTGACAGGCAAAGGGTACCATACAAAAAGCTTTTTAATAGTACATCTAATGGAAATATAAATTACTCACTGTTGAAAATTCAATGGAAGTAGTCAATTTAATCTGTGTAGTGACGGATTAAGAATATATAGTGTCATCACTCCTATTCATCCCATGGGTGTCGTAAGAGGCGACTAAGGGAACAAGCTATTCATATAAATATGACTACAAAGGCAAGGAAAACTTGTAACAAACCCTATTCCAATACATCTGGCCAGCGTGGTGTAGTAGGCCAAAACCTCCTCGCTAAGGAGAAGTCTATGTCCATCATGGGACTGTAAAAGGCTGAATCGATTAAATAAAATGATATCCATTGAATCTTAATTATACTCCTGTGATGTTGATAGGCTTTGTAAAAAAAATCATTGTTTCCTGACGTCTGTGTGAGGTGTCTGAAGTTATTACTTTTATTGAGAACAAAAGGCTTTCATGTTCTTAAAGCCTTCAGTTGGCATTTATTATTTGCTCACCGTGGTGTTATCCGTGGTTTACTGTCCCAACACTGATTTTTCGGCATAAAAAACCTAAATGTTAATTCAGAGTGACAGCTATCTTCATGCCAAATTTCATTAAAATTGATCCAGTCGTTTGAGCGTTAAGAAGTAACAAACATGCAAACATACACGCTTACAATCTTTTGTTTCTATATTGTCAGTGTAATTAATTGATGAGCAAAATTCTAGTAACCTCAATCAACAAAGTTCCTGAAGATTCTACTGTTAGGTAAAAGTTAAACCAAGGAATGTTTAAAGCCAGGAGATTGTTTGAAAGTTTTCCTTCAATTGAAAATAACTTACCCTGTAAATAAAGCATCATAATATAAACACAAAAAACGCCAAATATATTCCGAGAGTGAAAAATTCTTTCGCCGCAGAAGTGCTTCCGTTTTTGCCACTTTATTTAAACCCTCAATTTTCAAGCCTGCACACGCGTAATCTAATCAAAAACACCCTAAAAACACGACATACCTGACAAACATGAAACAGAATCAGCATAACGCCCCGAGGGAGGATAGGGTGGCGAATAATCACACCCCCAATAGAGATGACGTAGTGATCAGAATCAAATATTCTGCTTTGTAACCGGATCAAGTCATTTGACTGTTACAGAGCTGAGACTGATTGGCTCATTAATCCGGATAGTAGCGTAGGTAAAAATGATTAAATCAGACTTGTACATGATTCTCAAAGGACACTGTTAACTTTGATGACTGGTTTTGTATATTTTTTGTTGTGTTTATGAGAGAGGGCGAGAAATTGTACGATTGGTAATGATAAAGAAGGTTCTTCACTCTACTTTGGTTTTGACGGTAAAAGTTGTAATTTTCTTAAGTAGCTGTCCTTTTTCACAAAAAATCTTTCATTTAAAATTAAAGTAAAAAAATTAATAAATCATAAACAGAGTTCAAATTCTAGTCGTGAAGAGTATTAGCCATATTTATGTAATACGAGAATTTATATAGAGGACGACCAAAGAAAACATTAATAACTGTCTGAAAGAGGATATGGCTACAAAGAAATTTAGCGGTGATCTGACTCATGATAGATTATAACCGAAGGAGAACTCTTGAAGACTGTTAAGCTGCTGGTGACGATAGTTCCTTACCGTGTGGTCATCCGTCTGCGTATACGTAATAAATATATATGTAAATCAAATATATAACTAAAAAAAAAACAAAATTTGTTGCGCCGACTACTACTAACTACAGTTTGACTACACAGTTGGCCTAGTGGTTTAAGCGGTCGCCACGCCGGTCTCCACTTTGCTGAGTGTTGTGGGTTCAAATCTAACTTGGGACAACACTTTGTGTGATCCACAAATTGTTGTTTTGAATCTGAATCCCTGCGACACAGGGTTTATTCCTAATGCGGATGTTGTCTTTTAAAAAATGAAAAAAATAAATGAAAACTATTTTTAAAAGTACTTAAAACCACATGACATATTAAAAATAAAATATAAACACAAGACTGTTAAAATATATATAAAAAACTTTATTTGCACACCATATTACAGAGTTTCGAGAGAGTATTACATGTATAGCTTTGAACCATAAAATAAAACCTCTCAGACCACCAGACAAAAGAAAAATATCAAGGCACTCATTAACCACGCCAATCGAACCAAATCAATGTCACAACAAATATAATAGGTAAATTAAGGGTATTATTTTTTTAAAGGCGACACGAGAGACGGCCGAAAGGTCAATTTAGTCCTATAGTCATCGCAAATGACTCGGTACGTGCCCAATTATCTCCCCTTCGTCTGTTCTGTGAGGGAAGAAGGGATTGTTCACACGCTGTTACTTTAAAACACCAGACAAAAGTATCCGACAGCTTGGACTCTCACACTTGACCATTATTTTTTTTTGTTTTTTTTCTTTGTGTCTCCATTACACAGACATTTAAAAGTAAGGTTGTAAATTGTTTGTTGTTTTCTAACGGTTGGGTTTCGTAGTTCTTGTTTGATGGAATTCGGCAGGATTTGATTTATGCAGAGTCACGGTTAGGGGGCACTAGTTTCGCGATAATCGTGATCGAAAACGGGTTAACCTCATGTAAACGCTGTTCATTGTGTGTGAATTTACTTATTTACACTTTATTTTATGTTTTTCGTTGTCTTTTTCTATCATTCAATGTCATCATCATTCTCATCTGAGCCAATAGACGTCCACTGCTGGACACAGGCCTCCTCCAAGATTCTCCAGCCGGTCTCGTGCGCCCCGCATCCAGCAGCTTTCCACTACCTTCACCAGGTCGTCGGATCAGCTTGTGGGGGGCCCTACCAACGCTGCGTTTCCTAGTGCGCGTTCGCCATTCCAGAACTTTATGTAAATAATAAAATTCAATGTAATTCCTACAAATTTATGGTCAATATATTTGAAGTAGTTTTATAAAGCATTTCTACAAGTTCCATCATTAAATGCAATAAAGAATCTAGAAATTAAACAAAAGTCATTAAGATTCTATGTTATCCTAAGTTCCTTTTACTCCGGTTACGGTTACGACAAAACTTCGTATAATGTGTACGCACCCTTCCCGCCAGTGTTGGTCGCACTAATTATGTACGAGTAGGATTTTGGTTTCACATCCACTGACGTTCAGGTATTAGAGGGATGCTGCGCGAAATTGTAGTCCTCTAAGTGAATGTATAATGTATTTTAATTAAAAAATGTATTGTAGCGACATTGAGTATTTGCTAACACTGAATTTACCGATGGCAATATTACCGGTGTACGGTAAACCTACCGTACGCTGATATTAGCTTAATTAAAGTATATATGGTTCGTTCAAACGTGCGAAATATTTGAAAATATAGCCTGAGGTTATTACCTTAATACACGTAGTGTACAACTAATTATTATAATATGGCATTTATAGAAACACTTCAATGTACTAACGGTTGTACAAATGGCGTAGTGGTTTAAACGCTCACCTCGCCGTTGTCTACTGCGGGTCTGTCTAAGGGTTGTGTGTTCGATCCTCACATTGGACAACACTTAATTAATACACAAAAAAAAAATTGAATCAGGTTGTTGTTTGTATCAGTTTCTTGTGTGGGAATTTTAGTCACATACATACATATATGTCTAAAGTTCAGACCATATTCCTAGTACGGGAGATAGTAAATTGTCTATTTAACGCAAGTGAATGATACTTCAAATTAAAAGCAAATATCTTTGGTCCGGTTACTTCCAATCAACGTCCAATCATCATCATTATCGCTAACACCCTTCAAAAGAAGGCCCATTGATGCAGGGGTGACAGTTATCGCGGTAACTGTGTAAGCCTTACACTGTCACGATGACTGTCATGCCTTTTACGTCCCCAAGTGGGGTGTGAAAAAGCATCTCACTAGGCCGCCATAGTGTTGTTCACCATACAGCATTGTCTCCATTTGCAATGAGTATAGTGACCGCAACTCTTGGATTCGATTCATGCTTTCCATCAGGCAGAGTAGAGTCACTTTGACAGGCTCTTAATATAGAAAAGAACACTATTGGACATAGCTCATTTCTTAGAAAGGTCAGACAGGTTGATGTAGAGATTGTTTCAAGTAGTATAACTAGTATAAAAAATATAATTACCTAATAACACTGGTCTGCAAAAAAAAAAAATTTTGCCCTCCTTCTTATTATTGTGATGTATTATTATAGATTTGATACTGCTAAAAAGAATATAGTTTTGAAAATTATGTATCACGTACAGTTTTTTTGTAAAAGAATTTATAAAGAAAACTCCTTTTTTATTTATAATTGAAATCGTAACTTTAATAATTGTGAGAATATTACATACAATTGGTATCAAATATTAAAAAAAAATCTATCTTGTTCTAATATGCAGTAGAATGTAGTAGTTTACTTCGTAATTTTTTTCTTTTCATATTTTCCATCAGTGTTTCACGGCGAATTAACCAGTAAAAGTCAGCAAGCATTGTTTCTGACCATTGCCCGTTATAACGTTTCTCTATGTATAATATATCTTGATGAAATCTTTCTCCATGCTCATCTGAGACTGCACCAAGATTTACGGGGAAGAAATCTACATGAGAGTCCAAAAAATGAATTTTAAGGGACATGCTGCATTTTAACGCTTTATAAGACGCAAGAAACTCTTGAACAATATTTTTGTAATTGTCATCTTTTTTGTTCCCCAGAAAATTATGACATACTTCTACAAAAGCGGTCCAAACTCTTTTTTCAGCGTCATTCAACTTAATTTTGAAATTTTCGTCCTTCATGAGCTGTCTTATTTGAGGATGCCCGTAGCGTTCTTGAACAAGTGTTGCAGCATATTTTCGGAAGCCAATTTTTATTCCTTTTGTCAACTGGAAATCCAAAATAACCTTCGTACGCAGTTTTGATTAGGCTTGATATTTTATTCTGTTGTAATTTTACAACAAATTCACCACATACGTAGCAAAATACGTTTGGTGAATTTTCGCAAGTTCTTGGCATTTTGAACCTACAACAAAATTAAATTAACTTCAAAATGTGAATATATATAATCTCTATGTTTTAGAATACTTATTAATTTTCACTACACATATCAATATAATTTATTACTTACCAAAATACGTTGAATAAAACGAAAACAATCACTTATTTTTTTTTAACTAACTGAGCGCCACAGAGTCGCTTTCCGAACTGCGCAAGCGCGTTTAATTGTTCAAAAACAATGTGAGACAATATCATTATATCTCTCTCTAACACAGTAAACCAATTTTGCGTGGACAAATGCGATTTAAGCTGATTGAAGCAGAGTTATAGATAGTGTTAGTACAAAAAATATGAGAGATAAACAGGAATTATAAGAAATAAAAAAAAATACTTTAAAAAAAAACTACACGTGTCAGCAAAAAATGGAAAGCAGATTTGGATTCAGCATGTTTAACTCTTCATAGAAATCTATTTTTTATCTAAAGGAGGATTTTGTTGCAGACCAGTGTAATTTAGTGACGTAGACTAACAATGAGCATTGTTTACAAACCACATAAGTTTTCTCTTAATACTTATGTACATATAAACTTTATTGTGTAACATTTTGTATACGATAAGAAAAAAAGTTTTCCTGAAAACTCATCGAATTGCCTCTATTAAAAGGGCACGATACGATAACTAGGTACAGTCGAATCTGTTCTGATTTGATACCCAAGAGCTTAAAAGACTGAACGGTCTACGTATCTTGAAGGAAAATGTTTGTTGTGAGATTTTTTGAAGTGTATTTAATAAATAATCGTAGAAAAAAGAAATCTTTACACTGTTTTTATAATTATCCATTTTCTGAAATTGAAAATATAGAGAACCTAATTATATGAACTGAGAAACCTAATTTATTAAAATCGTTTTCTTTTAATTTTAGTTATTTACATTTCGTGTATAGTTGACTTAATACATAAAACATTTTTAACATTTAATGTTTAGGAGAAGCAGAGAAAACAATAGGCATATTTATCTATACTTTTATGTAGTGTACTTTATATATATATATATTAGGGTGTCCCTTAAATTTCAAGTTCGATATTTTTTTACGCATACCTTCTTAAAAGTTTCGTAATATTGTCTAGAAAAAAATATTAGTTCGATATATAAACGATAACCCGTGCCGACTTGCTATTTAAACTTGTCGATACAAGTTGCTTAAGTACTGCCCAGTGACCTGTTACGACATGTTTTATTTGCCATTTCGTACGTGATTTTTGAGACTACTAGTGCTTCATTGTTTAGTGCGTAAACATGTCGGTGGAATTACGGAGTGATAAACAAAATATTTTTCTTATCGGATTGACTAGCTACCAAATAAATGGTGCAAAATTACCATCTAATCGACAAGTTCTCTCAGTCCTATTTTACAATATTCGTGAGGTTAAATTGACTGTTAGTGAAAGTGCAAATCTTGTGATTAGGGAGTGCATCATATATTGGGAAAAAGCAAGAATTCCAACAAGGACATTTCCTAACTGCGTGAAGAAACTTATTGATTTATATCATGTTTGGAGAGAGTTGCAAAAAAATTGTAAGAAAACTCAGATTACGTTTAAGAGTCGTGAGAACAATTTTATTATTAATCTTGATAATTTGTTTGATATTGCACATGCTGATGCTTTTGAGAGAACGAAAATAGAGGAAGATAAATTGTTTTTAATGAAACAGAGAGAGCCAGGTCGACCGGGATGCTTAGGTGGTGTAAATAAAAAATTGGCGGAAAAAGAACAAAGATCTAGACAACGACGATTGGAAGAAGAGGAAAGGATTGTAAGACAAAGAGAATCACTAGCTGGTGCATCTACTTCCACCACAAATAACTTAGACAGTGTAGAAGATTCAGACGAAGAACAGATCTTGAATTCTGAACTCAGCTTGCCGGACGTTCCCTGCCATGAACAAAGTTCAAAAAGAGGTAGAAAGAATCTTATAACACCTAAACTAGTTGCAGCTTTAGATCGATGCCAGTTAAGCATTAGAGATACCGTTTACATTCTTAATGCAGTGGTAGAAGCGCTTGGTCTGAGCAGCAATGATTTCTGTATTAACAAATCCTCGATTCAGCGAATTCGTACTGAAACTAGAAAATCAAGGGCAGAAGCAATAAAATCTAACTTCCAAAACAATGTACCCGACATAGTCACAGTCCATTGGGATGGAAAACTATTACCGGGGTTGGATGTACGGAGTTCAAAAGAAGAACGCTTGCCAGTTATAGCTTCATTTGACGATAGAGAGCAGCTTCTTGCAGTGCCGAAACTAGAAAGTTCTTCTGGAAAACATCAAGCGAAGGCTGTATCAGCAGCTCTCTTTGACTGGAACCTTTATGATAAAGTGCAAATAATGTGCTGCGACACAACAGCTTCCAATATGGGCCGTTTCAATGGAGCTTGTGCTATTTTGGAGCAAACTTTAGGAAGAGAATTGTTGCTTTTCGCCTGTCGTCATCATGTTTATGAATTGGTCCTAAAAGCTGTCTTTGAAACCAAGATTAAGCAAATTACTAGTAGCCCAGATATTCTGATGTTCAAAAAGTTCCAAGAAAATTGGAAAAACATTGATTGTACTAAAATTGAACCATCTCTTAATTTCGTAAAAGCACGGGTTGCCGAGACAGACATTCAAGCGTTGTTACTATTTTATAAGGCAGAATTAGATAAAGGTTTTGTAAGAGATGATTACCGCGAATTGGTCGAACTGTGCGTAATATTTTTAGGAGGAGACACAGAGGAAAAATTAAAACTAAGGCCCCCCGGAGCTATACATCAGGCACGCTGGATGGCGAGAGCAATCTATTCTTTAAAAATATGTTTACTTCAGTCACAATGCAGAGTAACTGCGAAGGACAAAAAGGCTCTACAAGATGTTTGCTTATTTCTCGTAATATTGTATGTTAAACCTTGGCTCGAATGTACAGTGGCGACCAAAGCACCTAATCAAGATTTGCGCTTCTTGAAGATGTTAAAAGAGTATGAAAAAGTTGACGCAACAATTTCTAAAGCTTCTATAAGCAAGTTCAGCCATCACTTGTGGTATTTATGTGAAGAGACAGTCATTCTATCACTATTTGATGATGAGGTTGACAACCAAACTAAGAAGAAGATGATTGCCAACTTCAACAGGGACAAAATCTCGGATTTTAGCAAACGCTATGACCCGTCGAAGGAAGAACTGACTCAAAAGTTGTTTGGTAAGTTAAATTGACTTTTTGTTGGATTTCAATTTCAATGTCCAATACTTATTTATTTATTTTCAAAATTGTTGTTGATTTTTATTTGTTATTTAACTTATTTTTCTTTTTTTTTAGACAAAGCACTGGATGATTTCGTATCGGAAAAGAGCAAACAATTTTTATCACGACTGCAGATCGACGACAGTTTTCTAAAAGAAGATGTATCTTCTTGGAATAACAATGCTGCTTTTCTGGAGGCTAAAAGAAGAATAAGTTATTTGAGAGTTGTAAATGATACTGCTGAAAGGGCTGTTAAATTAATGCAAGATTTTAACGGACTTATCACGGCTGAAGAAGAACAAAAACAGTTCTTGCTGCGCTGTGTCCAGGAACATCTAAAATTGTATCCAGACTGTAAAAAAACTGCTCTAAAAAGAAGTTACCCTGAATGATTCTTATTTCTTTATGTTTTTAATTAAAGATTAATGTTCATCTAATTTATTATTTAATTTTATTCACTTAATTCATTGCATTTATAGTGAAATTATAGCAGACTGAAATTTTAGGACAAAACACGTTTTTTACTAAACTTTGAAGCTCGGTCGGCACTGGTTGCAATTATGCTAGATTGATAAAATTTTATATTTAAGTATCTTATAGCATTAGTAAAAATTATAGAGGGTATGCATTTCGAAATTCGAAAAAAAATTTTTTTTGTCATATAAGGGACACCCTAATATATATATATTATTTTAACTATACTGCACTACGACTTATGCAACTGCACGGATGGCGTGGTTGTTTAAGCGGTCGCCACTCCGCTCACTACTGCGCTGAGTGTCGTGCGTTCAAACCTCGCATAGGACAACACTTTGTGGGACCCACAAACTTGTTCTTTGTGTCCATCTCTTGTATGTTTGTAAAGTCTCCCGCGGCTCAGTATATGTTTACAAGGCGTTGTCTTTAAAAAAAAATGTGGGTTTTTTTCTGAATACATTGTTAGTATAACTTCAGAAAAAACCGGTGGAACGTGCAATGGGTTTTGACAGCTACCGACCGACTAACTGTCACAACTCATAGTTTACAGACTCATCTTCGCGAAAACAAAATCGTAAACATTTCTTATCTTGCCCATATATTTTTATTTGTTTTATATTTATTTATACTTTCTTTTGGGGTGCATAGGGATTCTATCAAGAATTTAAGATCCCAAGCCAACCTCAGCTGGAAGTGGTCCAGGTGCTGATCAACGAACTAGGCTTTAGCAAACAAAACACCTAGATAAGCAGCAATAGGCTCGTCACCTATTGTGTGGGACCAAAACACTGGCGAAAAATAGGCGTTTAATATGCCTACCCCTCCAGGGAAACAGGCGTGGTTTATTTGTGTACATACGTTTTTAAGGTGCCAAGCTATAGCTAACATGTGGTATACCACATGTAAACACAATTTTATGATTTTTTTTTATTTACACATTTGATTATCCGCCGGTTGTAATTTGCTACCGCTATGGTTTAATGCTTACAATACAATTTTACTGATTTACTACTAAAATCTGCCTGTTGGTAAGCTAAACATATCTCCGAAACAGAGTGACTCTCAGGAATTACTAAATGAGAATTGGACCCTAACTTGCTACAAAAAACATTTTCCACAACCATTAATTGGGATCAAACAAATACATGAATCGAAAAAAAAGCATTTCTGTTGTCTTCAATATGTGCAGCGGTACCATTTCTATCATTATAAATATTATCACATCTCATTTTTTGTCTCACTCTGCCTTTTTATCTTCCCATCTATTCATCTCTGCATTTATATTTCAAAAGATATAATTAAACAATAGGGCGACTTCTCAAAATTAAAAGAACAACATTTAGGGACGTTATCGGGATCAAAACGTCGGCATCGTTATATTAATTAATTAATTCTTCAATATTTTATGAGGCTAACATTAAAATGAATCTTTCCTTCTGAGTGGAAAGGGATATCTCACTTATGCCTGTATTCCACTTAACTAGCTGCTACACTTTACTTTTAATATAGTTTGTTTTTCGGAGAAACGTATTTTGGCACAGGTTGGTTCGACCGGAATCACAAAATCAGTGTTAGGCCATTATTTCGCTGTTCTTCAATAAGTGAGCTATGTTACGAAAGGGCTTTACGTCTCCACCAGCCCCCCTCCCCATTTTCTAGTCTCAATAGTCAGCGAGTACGTACTATATAGTTTGTTTTTCGGAGAGACGTATTTCGGTACATGTCAGCTCTACTGGAGTCACATAAACTAGTGTTCAGCAATTATTTCGTTGTTTTTCAACAACTGAGCTAGGTTACGCCTTTCATTACCCCCTGCCCCCTTCCCCAAAGTCAGCGACGTACGTAGATGGCGGTAGTTCTTTACCGCCAGGTCTTGAGTCTTTTGGTAGTCGTTGGGTAATCTTCCTTCGGGATGTCGTAATAACAGATGTTAATGAATCCATCCTATCCCAGGCACAGAGTGGCACACCGTGTGGTTTTAGTTGGTCCGATTCCGACAAACCACCCCTCCTTATTTTTTTCAGTAATGTAGTATATTTTGATTGTCGTAATTAAAGAGACATTTACGAATACATTTATGAATTTTACATTAGTTCAGTTGTTTTTTTACTTACAGACTTTTAACTATTCGGCCATTAATAAACAAGTTATTTGTGTGAACTTAAATGTAAACGATACAAATGATACAAATGATAAAAATGAAACTTTCCTTTTACTAATTTAGAACTTTGTTAATTATAGTATTTAAAAAATACTTTGCGCTCTACAATATCACTCCATTGATGACAGTTTGATTGTTTATTACTTTTTAATAACCCCCTATCATTAATGGTTGAAAAGAAAAATTAAGTAAAATTATAAGTTTGTTCCATAAATACTGTCATGTAAAATAAAATACATGCGCGGTCATATTTTGACTTCTGTTGTCATTTAGTGACATATTAATATTATACCTAGCTTTAAAAAAATTAACACTGCTTTCATGGCATAATATCGTAATCTACACAGTAAAGAATCTCTTTCTTCTTGAAGTGGGTTAAAAATGTCGTAATAGCAGCTGTTCCCGGATCCCTCCTATGTTAGACGCAGAGTGGCACACCATGTGGTTTTAGGCGGTCCGATTCCGGCACACCACCCCGCTGTAAACCCCGGTGGGTTGACGGCCCGAGGGAGTTTCCACACGTTAAAAAAAAAGATTAAAAAGAGAAGCAACACGACAGTTTTGTATTGACTGCATAGTGGAAAGTATGAATAGAATCTAAGAGTTGTGATCACAATACTCATTGCTAATACTGACAATGTAGTATGGTGGCCTAGTGAGATGTTTTTCACGCCCCGCTTGGGGACGTAAAAGACATGACAGTTATGAAAATTTCCTCTAAAAGATTACCAGTGTCCTAAATTACAATCAGAAATACAAAAGGGCAACACTAAACCTGCTATCATAAAATAACGCTTCCGAGTAGCTTGGAGTGGAAGTCAATTCGAAAAATTACTATACGTATAAATAACATAGTTTTTCTCTTCAAATGAAATCCTAAGAGAATTCCCATCAAGATCCCGGGGCCCTTTGTCTAAAACCCACCCTTTGCTTTATTTGGCATAAGTAGAAAATTTTAATGGACCGCCATAAAAAGTGGAGGACGCATTTTAAACATTTATTGTTTGACCGAGGAGTCTTTATGAATAAAATATTTATAATTTTATATTTATTTAACATCTGTGTATCGGCCGCGTTTGTTTTATCTCCTAATCGGCGGACGTGATCAAATATCAGCTCGCGACTTGAATAAAATATGTCGCTGACAAGTTATGAAAATGTTATGGGAGGAGCGAATAGGTTAGGTTGCTTTTTTGGTCACGATCGGGTTTGTTGGGTTGAGATCTTGTCATTCAGATTTAAGTTTTATATTTAGATTTAAAATTGTTCAAGGAAATAGAAAGAGCTTTTAATTTAATTACAAATGAACATCATATTTATGTTTTGGTAAGAATGTTTTTACTCTCTCATGCACAAATGCCTTAACAGATCTGGATGAAATTTAGCACAGAGATCGATTATAATGTACAGTACCACATGTGCTTTTTATCTCGTTATATTTTTAACTTTTTGTACAACAACCGCTGGTTGTTGGTGCTGGTGGTTTTGTAACAACCGCTGGTAACATTTTGGAACGCAGCAAGTTCTTAAAAGGCGAGAAAAGTACACAAAATAAATTTTCTGCGTCATTTGGTATAACTAACTTATTTTACCTACTCTTTGCCTACCCGTCGCTTATTAAGTATACACTTTCAATCGTCAATATACTTGTTTCATCAAACGGGAGATTTTTTTTATGGTAGCGTAGTAATTACTGCGAAATTATGCAGATAAATAAGAAAATTGCGTCACTCGTGCCGAATGTAGATGAAACAGGCTATGATGATGTCGCTGTCACCTTCAGTTCCGGTTCTCACGATGTTTTAGACGTACGGTCAGTTGGAATTTAGAATATTTTATTTATTTGCGAGGTAATAAATATCAAAACTAATTATTAAACTGTAGTTGGCGGTCCTTGGTCTTCGTTCTGCAGTGAACGGTGATAATAGAAATAATGTAATGTTTACAAAGTACTTAGATATTGAAATTCATCATAAGGGGAGGTGATTAATATATTAAAATAAGTATAAGTCATTACAAATGCGTACATATTAGACATTATATTCAAAAACTTATATCTAAATTATAATGCGTGTGGAGAAAGTTTTGTTTGTAAATTTAAGCCAACACGTGCAGGCTAGAATGTGAAATTTTGAAATACTTACACTTTATAGAGAATGTGGAGTATATAGAGTAAGTTAAGACATACATATAGAAAATCACGCTTGTTTTCCGGCGAGCTAGACAGAGGCACATTAAACTCATACTTTTGGCCAGTGTTTTGATCCCACGTACCGGCGCACCACTTGGACGCGAAATTGGTTTGAGCCCTAAATTTTTGGTGAGAACACTTTGCACAGAATGAATAAGTTATGAAAGCTAACATTTTTAAACTACAGCAATTTTACTACACCTAAAGTTAATAATGTTGTACAAAACACATCGTGACATCGCATCACTGCGTTCTATTTTAGATTCGCATTACTAGACAGTACATGTGTCGCCATAGTAGCAATAAAACATGAAACACCATATTATCCTATAGATCATAATGTTTGCCATACGTATTACTTTCCGTTGTGCTCGTAAACATTCGCAGATTAGCAACCCCTAACTCCAGCGACCCGTGAATAATTCTACCACAAATACTATTCACTTTTAGAATCACACCCAATACAAAAACCATTTCATCTGCTATGACATCTGTGCTATTCTTCTGTCTCCATGGGCTAAATGAAGAATTATTTTCAATGAAATCTAATAATTATTAAATTGAAAGTTCTCCGCCAATAAACGGTGATGGCAATAGCTTTCAGACGTCCTTCGTTCAAATAATATTCGCAGAGTATCAAATTAATATCAGGTACACCTGCCAAAAGCAGACTGTTGCAAGTTTTAAATTAATGTATTACAAAGTTGGAGGTAAATCTAGCTTTATAATAAACGTTGAGAACAAAGAAAAATATAATTTAGAGTCAAATTTCATATAACATAGTTTAAACAGATTTTCATTTTATATTATTATTTTTTTAAAAGAAAACTCCTGCGCTATATTCGGGTCGCGTGCGACTTTACACGCGCGCAATAAATGTTCATTAATAACACCCAGATTCAGAACAACAATTCGTGGATCATCTAAAGTATTGTCCTATATGAGGATCGATCCCACAACACTCGGCGGCGATGTGATCCTTTAAACACTACATCTGTGCAGACATTAATAATTTCGATATAATCTTATGGTAGCCCAAAAAGCAACAAGCGATTTTGCCAAATTTAACTAAAACAAGTTTTAGTTAAATCTTTGAATCACTTAATTAAATGAGTATATTGTTTTAATTATAGATGACATATTTGAACACCCAGATCCTTTAATCAGCGCTCCCGTTCTGCACTTACCCCCCAATGCAGAAATTAATCGAGTAAAAAGGTTAATAATACAATCTCATCACACATCTCACAAACGTCTGTCCGATCTCAAACTACGCAACGCCTGATAAACATACTTAAACATTACTAAATACATACATATTATAGATTATTTACACCCAGACACAGAACTAATGATCGTGTTCATTCTTCAAAGATTTGTCCTGGTGAGAATCGAACCCACGATCTCTGGTTTAGCAGTGAGGATGACTAACCACTAGATCAACAGCCCGTTAACAGGTTAATTTCATGCATTGACTTGCTTTTACTTCGTTTATAGACATACTACAACTCCATATTAGATGAAAAACTGAGATTAGTGTTTTGCAATGATAATATGTTTTTTGTACCAAATGTTATTAGATCTGGTCGCTGCTGCTATTTTGGTACCATTGCCGTGGTTCTCTATAGCTGTTGCTTGCATTGTAGAAAGAGGATTTAGGCACTGATACCTCAGTTACTGGGTGATAAACAACTAAGGATCATTCCTTGTTCCTTCTCTGTCATCTTTGTACCGGTTTACTTGAATATCGTGGTCACTACGGTCGGACTGAACCAAGCTTGGCTCTGTTACGTTTTAAACAACTTAATGTCAAATAGTTAACTTATTCATCAAAGTTTAATGAATTACTTATAGAATGGATTCTATTCACCCAGCACATTTAAACTTATGCCGGAATTTCAATCGAACCTTCATTGCATATTCTCATATTCCATCGACCGTTCAATACGAGACGTCTGCGCTTCGCCGCAGACGACACAATAGTGATAATGAAACATGCATTATAGCACCTTTTGTGTAACCCCCACCACTTTTCCTTTCTCATTAGTACTTGGACCGATATTTACGAAGAATTGAGTATTATTTGTTAATTTACTCAATGAAGTATTATATGTCGTTAATGAGTAGGCATGACTAAGTGTATGAAGTATCAAAACAGTTTTTTATTTATATAAATATTACTTAAATAATATTAAAGACTGCACGGTTGGCGCAGTAGTTTAAGCGGTCGCCACGCCGCTCTCTACTGCGCTGAGTGTTGTGAGTTCAAACCCCACATGGGACAATACTTTGTGTGATCCGCGAATTGTTGTTCTGAGTCTGGGTATTCTTTGTGTCCGTTTCTTGTATGTTTATAAAGTCCCCCGTGACACAGGATTTATTCCAAGTGCGGGCGTTGTCTTTAAATATATATATAGTTACAGTATAAATAAAGACGAGAATCAAACGTACTACCGACTTAAACTTCTGTCTTAATATTCAGGGTCACCATCTATCAACCCATTCATTCACTAAAGTAGATACCCTTGTGATATTATACGGAGTCATTTTCTGTCACCAACCCTATTCATCCTATGGGTGTCGTAAGAGGCGACTAAGGCAACAAAGTACACAGGACAACATCATTGGAAAGATATGTAAAACTTGAAACTAACACTATACCAACTCATCTGGCCAGCGTGGTATAGTAAGCCAAAAGTTCCTTTAAAGTTAAAGGAGAGGCCTATATCCAACAGGTGACTGTTAAAGGTTGTTGTTGATGATGATGATGATGATGATGATGATGATGATGATGATGAATGTTAATTCTTTAAAGTAAACATACATTTAATATCTATTTTAATAATGTATTTCAAAGTGCTTCTTAAATGTATATAACACTCGATACGGACCGAATGTGACTAACTTTTTAATATAAAAAGGTTCCCGGATATTCCCGACATCACAGCACTATCGCGAGGGAAATTACAAATGTACTTATTGGGACTCATATTCGATATTGAGATATCGTATTTTATACGAGAATATTACGTCAAAATTGAATTCCGGTCAGAAATCCCGGGAAATGTGCGAACTAGTGATATGTAGTGGAAAATGTGAAAAATTTTAGACATTAAACGAAAGTCGAATTGAAATGATATTTATATTGAGAATCCGTCTCTAGGTAAAGCAATTTTAGACAGATTTGAGTTTTATCTCGTAATCAGTTCAATCGATTTTCTTTCATGTCAAAGTGCAAAACTACAAAATTTAAATGGCTGCAGAAGCAATAAGTGCAGATTTTAATATAAATTTTTTTCTGTGTTCTATTAGGAGCTAACGACTTTACAAATGGGCTTAAGATGACTAAAAAGTTTTATTTACAATCAGTCTTCGCAAACTCATACGACTTCAGTGACGTCAATTAAGCTCTAAATGCTCACTGGATTTAAGCTTAAAGATTACAAAGCCAAACCCTAATTGACAGTTAGAAACTCTAGACTTGTCCTGTAAAGTTTAATTTCTAATTCATCAATCAATTACCCTTTAATAGCCTTTAATAGTCTACTGTCGAACAATATTGGATATAGTCTTCTTCTTCCAAATGAGGTTTTATCCTGCTATCTAACGTTTTCTAGATTGGTTTTTTATAGGTTTTATTTTAGTTTTCCTTCTCTTTACTGTTGTATCGTATCACATCTATAGACCTGTCCTTAGGAAGGAGGTTTTGGCCCACTATAACACGTTGTTCAGACGGGTATTGCTCCCTTACTAGAATTCAGAGAAATTCGAATTTATCCGATACCATGCGGACCTTAACACTGCACACACAAATGCTAATTATATGGATAAAATAATTTACATGAAGTTAGTCTTCAAACTTAAACAGAAATGTCAATAAATAGCATTTCAATCACAAATATACGTACGAATGTGTATGCTATCTTTGTAACTAAACCCACATTCAATATGCTTCAGACACCGTTAGATCATTTGCGGTGGGTCGCAGCTAGGGATGGACTTGGCGAGACATCACCGGGATCGTGGCCGGGATTTCAAAGTTTGTTAGTGACGAATATTTTTCTAGAATAAAAATGCTGGCTGTATTTTTCTAGAATAAAAAAAAATATAAAACATACAGCTCCCTGCCGGCACTTAAATATGTCAGTTTGATATTTTTTTCTTTTTTCATATCTTTTCATAGGTTTGCCTCCAACCTTTATTACAAGACAATACTCCTGCATTGTGAAGAAATTTAACAATTTGATACTGACAGCATTTACTTCTTTTCTTTTATAAATATCAAACTGAAACTAGAGTTGTTACATCTCTAGAAAGAAGATTGCCATTTTTGTATGTCCAACAAAACATTTTTTGAACCAAGCACTTAAATTTAAATTAAAATAGACTTATATAATTGTCAGTTTCATATAACAATACAAATGCGTCCGATACCACGGAACTATACGACAATCGGACAAGGTGTCGCTTCACTAGTTATGATAACTACAGACCGTAGACATTACGTCTGAGTGAAACCGCAAGCGACACCCGGAGATGGTAGTTGTATAAATTGGTTGCTTCGATTAGATGCCTGGTTGACTATAGGCTATCAATAGATTGTAAATGTTCCAATAAATTGTTAAACGTGTTTGTTGAGATTATTCCCTTCTACACTTTGAAAAAATTAACACTAATGAGTTGTAAAACCATTGAAAGAAAACTTAAAAAGCATTAATCCGGCACAAATGAGCCTCTCAAAATACCGGTGTTAAGTAACTTGTTAACTTAAGGGGCTGCAAAGCAAGCATGACTCTAGAGCTCTGTGTCAATAAGTGACGATGGTCACTTACCATTAGGCGGTGTCAGGTGATCCATCTGCTCCTTTGCGACCTGTACCGTAAAAAACTAAATTTCAACAGTGCCAGTAACGCCATAGAGCACTATGGATAGTGGTTACATTTTTGTCAATGTATGTATTTAGTATATGAAAGGTGTTGTCAACAGAGGTGGTATCTTGACGCAGTAAAGGAACTATGAGGTTTCCGCACAGGAGGGGGCCATCTACAGCTGTAGGTGGCCCGAGGTACGTCGGGGTTCCAGGGTTAACTAGGGTGCACCTGGTTCCCCGGCTACCGGTACCTGAGACGGCATGCGGTTTTTGGTCGGTTCGAGTCCGACATAACCACCTTTCGGTGGTATCTGTGGGGATTTCCGCACAGTACAAAAAAAAGGTGCTGTCAACAGTTTAAACCAAAGCATATCCACATATCAACAGGTGGAACTGTAAACTGGTTTTGCTATTTAGGTTATATGATAGCTGCTAAAACGACTCTACTCTAAATGATGAAATGCGTGAGTAGAAACCAAGAGCGGAGAGAAACCACCATTCTCATTGCAAATGTGGATAATGCAGAGTGCTGACTCACATTACAGCAGCTTAATGTGATACTTTTTCACGCCCCACCTAAAGGGCTTAGTAGTGGGAAGAAAACACGTGCCTGATAATGGATTCCGGTTTTGGCACCGATTGACACGGGAAGGAAAAGCCGAGCTGTATATTTCCAGAGTGTATATCTACCACTCTGAAATGGTGACTTCCAAGGCTAGCACGTGTTGTCGTTTAGAGGAAGGGTGAAAACGGGACCAGTTGAAAACTGGTTGACTTCTGATGCCCAAATTGTTTATGCTTTAGTTATCAGAGTGTGTTACAAAATAAACAATAATATTGCTTATTATCATTTATCCATAGAAAATTTTCTCCCAAAGACTACAATAATAATAGTACAAAAGAAATGCCTTAATATATCAAATATCTTTCATGTATCCCTGCATCGTCTATGACAGCAATCTCATTTCAATATAAGCCATACATATAATCAAAATTACCCTTATTTTACGACTTTATCATATCAGTACAGACTAGATCGTGATCCAAAAACTATAAGACTGGACATAAAATTATTTATGTCCAGTCAATATACAGGCTATGGGGCCACTTAGTTAAATGGGATATTCAGCTGTTATGGATAAGTCTGTTTTATAGGGCTCCAGAGTGCGCTGGACCATGTACACGTAATATTATACAGTTTTATCAACAAATGCTTTGGCTCAATGGACCATGGAGTTTAGGTTATAACCTTATATGTTAGAACATAAATTTGTATATAATAGTAAATTCGAAGACGTTAAACTGTACATCCGTAAAGCAGAAACTCTTAAACATTCACGTTCCATGATATCTAAATAATTGATATTTTATGAAGCTGTATAAGATAGGGAAGAGAATTTTACATAGGGTTGTTTCCTATGAGTGCTCCTACCTCTGCATCGTCTAATACGTACATGAGGTCGTAAATAAATATATACATTTATAATTGTTCATGATTATACACAGTAGTTAGTGGGCTTTCAGTCCCTGACTACGATCAGTGCAATTTGAACGAAAGGTCAGACAATACAAAAGCCTGTAACACCAGTTACGTGATCGCGTTTGTAAGCTATATAAACACGATGATATAAAAATTAAGAAAATTACCACAAAGTATAATATTTTTTTGGGCGGATCATGATCACATCATCTACTTAGAAATGAAAGCCTACAATACCAAGCAGTGATAGTAGTAGTAATTGTAGTATGTACATTATGCCTAGTTTTACCAAAAACTTCTTACAAAGTAGTGAAAGACAGATGCTTTTCTTGTGAAAAAAATGTCTGAAGTTAGTGCATTAGGGTTTGTAGTCACATCTTTACCATGACCGCAAGTGCCCTTACCTTTGCAGAGTTGAGCCACCACTTTGATGTTATACAATAGAAGGTACATTACGGGATTAACCATCGGGTTGTTATTATTTCACATCTCAATGGTCATTCCCACACCCACACACTGCCTGACCACACAGAAGGTCACTGCCCTTTCAACACACGAATGGCCTTTTGGATTTCTTTAGTCGTAACCTCATAACAATACTTGTTTCATAAAAAAATGATAACTTCTTTTACAACAACCACAAGCGGTAAATATTGTTTAGTTTTTATTTTTCTCTATATTTTACTCTTCAATTCAAATCCCAATAGCATAAAGGCATATTTATATTGAGAAACTCTTTGTTATTCATAAATATAACATAAATTATGGATTTTCTTTTCAATTTAACTGAATTACGATCGCAACTAAAATCTTACATATAAAAATGAATCCCTGTTTCCCTTGGTCATGGCATCACTAGTTAGCGGCTGGACCGATTTCACTAACTCTCTAATATTGTATTGCTCATTTATCGAGGAAAACTATAGACTATAAAACATCACGCTAATACCAATAGGAGCCGAACATCATGAAAAATGTTGCAAAAACTGGCAAATTTATTTTCTTTTCAAAGAGTAGACGAAGTTGCGCTGTAAAAAATTAAACAGTATATACTTAATTATCTTAAATTTTATAAACTCAGGTAGTTACGTACTGTACAAAGTGTTAAAAATAAAGTAAATAATGGGTAGAGCATAATCTATTAACACTTAAACAGCTCAGATAGAGAACCAGTTGGTGTGCGTTCTTATCGGAAGTTTGTTTAGCAGTGGACACCAATAGGTTAGAAGATAACTAAGTTATTAATGGCTGTTTTTCAGTCGAAATACAAAGCTGCCTTGTGTGGCAGAGCTATTCCTGATTGATCGAAAATTATTAATAACGTGGTATAAGTAGACCAATACCTCCTTGCTAAAGAGAGGCCTATGTCCAGCAGTGGACTATTTAAGGCTGTTGATGATTGTCGGTTTCAATCCGAAAGTGTCAAAATATTAACAATTTAGTACGTGCAAGAATTAGGCCTTTAAAAGGTGTTCAATGTGTTCACAGCTTTAACTATCCAGCTATTCTCCGGATACCATTAAGTGATTGCTAGCTCATCCGTTGTCTGTTTACTATGCTGTCAGGATAAGAACCCAAGATTTTTTGCAGTAGCTCTGGGCGTAGGATTGTAGGAGGACGAAAAATAGTGAGATTTTTGTTCTGAAAAAACAGCTTATCATGACTGTACTTCAAATTGGAGCCAATGTGAAGTAGAAAAGGCAGGAGGTAAGATGAGATTGTTCCAGAATTTCACTTTAATAATTAGTCGAAATCACATAATATACAATTTAATATCTTTAATTTTTTTTTTAACCGACTTCAAAAACAAAAGAGGGGGTTGTCAGTTACACTGTATGTTTTAGGATTTATTCCTAGTGCGGGCTTCGTCTTTAAAAATGAAACAAAAACAAAATATTTTTTAATAAAAACATGGAGTATAATACTTTAAGTTTTGAAGAAACTACTTGCCGGCGTATGACTTGTCTTAATGAAAATTCAGGTTTTATTAGGTATCTTCAATAATAATGATTTCATAGAACTAGCTCAATTTTTGTCTTGTCTTTCAAAGTAGTCTGGGATATGGCTTCGCATTATGCAATATCATAATTATATTTTGTGACTAATGTTGAGTAAAGAATATTTTATTTAACTTGACATGAGTGTGGTAAGCCGTTACTGCTAACTGTTGTCGTTTTCTTATTTCAGTTTTACTTTACTGGATTGATTCTTACCATTCTTATTGCCATTCGATGTAATACAAGGATTCTTAGAGATCTTTCCAATTGCCATACGTGACCCACCCCTCTTCGAGATACTTCTGTTTTAATCTTATTCTCTTATCAGAGATTTACGGTATCTACTTACCTATCTCGTCTCACCCGTTTTCTTTGTCCCATCGGAAGGATTCCTAACGATTCTTAAACAGGTAAAAATAATATACAACATTTTTAGGCCACCCAAAGATTGGCTGATATAGAATGTCCAGTTCTTTGAGTCAGCCGATGTAGAGAAGTGTATAACGTTGCAAATAAATATATGAAACAGGGAAATCAGGCATATTATGAGCTTAATAATGACAAATTTATACGTCTAGAAATATATTCACATACCTGTGTTTTTGCAGAAACAGTTTCAGAATATAGATAAGCTTAATGATACGTTAACCACACAATTTGAAATTAGGTAGAGTTTGCAATTCCTTTTGCATCTTAAAAATAATTTACTCTTTCTTTTTTTGTTTTACAAGTAATGTGTTAATAAAACCAGGTATGTGACTCATATATGAGTGAGTAACATCGATAAGCCTGTGACTCACGTTTGAATGAGGTCTGCAGATAACGTCGTTTACATACATTGTTTAAACAATCGATTTCCTTTTACTATATCTATGAATCGACTACCTGTTAACTGTCATCGAAACTAATATTTTAAATGGAAATATGTCCATTTATTATGCTTTAACAATTTAACTTTGCTTGGAAGAAATGGCTTCAAGCGGTAGGGCCGCCATTTATACATGGTCACTCAACTGGTATACTCTTGTATATAACTATTTGAATTTGTTACTGATTGTCCAGAAATTTTGTATTACATCATCTGGGGTACAGAAAACTTTATCATCATCATCCGCTCTTTACAGTCCACTGCTGGACATAGGTCACTCCCAATACATACTTCAGAGCACGATTTGCTCATCTTGCGAGAGGGTGACCCACGCTACGTAAGACGTAGTCTTCAAAATATATACGGGGTAAAATAAACACTTAATTTATATAACAATAATAATTGTTATATAAATTAAGTGTTTATTATTTGTAGTTTCCATATTATATTGTTAAAGTATGTATATTATTAATTATATATATAATTAATGTTATTAAAGTAATAGAACTCAAGACAACTGTTTTTAGAGTTTTTATCTCTGGTATGTTTGTTTATGTGTTTGTGCACTCAAATCTTTGAAGTGGCTTAGCTAATTAGAATACGGTTTTCTTTTTTTATACTGTAGTAAACTTCACTTAATCTTTAATCAGTTTAAAGAATCACCGCGATAATAGAAATATACACAGGTGGAGCCGCAGGTATAACCTAGTACGTAAAATAATAAGGTTTCTATTGTATTCCAACTTTTCCTTTCTTTTGCAATTTTTCTGACCGAATAATATTCTATACCTTTGCAATATTTCTGAAGCCGTGTATGTGACCCGTCACCGAACGTACCATAACTCTCAACACATAAAATATGAACACACAAATATTGACAGTCAATTCCTATTAATAAACAATTTAAATAATATCTTTCAAAATATTTAGCATTAGACTGATACACGTTCGTCAAAATAAATGAATAATTCAAGAGGATTCACGTGAAAATGACAGATTTAATCCAACAAAGCTGACAATAATATTAATGTTGCCATATTTTGCCGTTGATGTGGTTACTATGAATTAAGTGAATTTTTAGGACAGTGTTTTTTCCTTTGATCTTGTTCTTATTTTATTTATTAATTTTATTAGCTACTCCAACATTCAAAATAAGTGTAAAATATGTATGCGACAAGAACCACCCTTTGAATTCTTTTTGTTACATATATAGTAAAAAATACATGGCAAAGTAAATTTAGTGTATGGGTTATTGTTATGTAAATTTACTTTAATAGACTTTGATACCCTAAAACACTCTGTTGCTTTTGACATATGTTTCCATAAACCAAAATAAGCCAGTTCTTTTGCTCATAATGATTATAAGCAAAGTTAAAAAATATTTATTGTTAGCTGCGTGTCAAGGCTTTACCCGCATTTGTGTGTTAACAACAAGTTAAAATACAACAACGAACGTGGGTCAACTCACTAAACCTTACATTCTTTCGAGATAAAAAGTAGCTTATACACTATATCTATCTCTCTGCCAAATTTCATCCAGATCCGTTTCGTCATTTTTACGTGAAAGCGTAACAAAACATCCGTACAAACTTATGAGTAAGTACTTACATTACTAACAGAAGCACAAAAAAAATACACATATAGAGTAACATCCTAAATATCATATTATCTTTCAAACATTACATTCATACCACAAATATTGCAAACCCCATCCACAATCGGTAACTTTACGCGAAATTTTCATGTAATACACCATTTCGCAATAAATGCGAAAGAAACAGGTCCCATGTCTTTTCATATCCTCACTAAAATGTTCGACGTCGATATTCCGACATCAAATTGACATTGAATATCGGGACCCTTCCATTTAACCCATGGCTACCCTACCGCCATACCCAATCCAATCGCATTACCGTATAAAAATACAGATTTGTACTCGAATTCATACGACTATTATATCCCACTATGCTATGGACGTACAAAACTACTAAGTATATAACTGTAACAAACAAAATTCTAGTTTCGTAACAGCTCACATAAGGACATTAATACACGAACGAGTTAAATTTACTTATGAGAACAATTTAAACGGTAATTAGTTAAAAATTAGAGTGTAACTGGATTTTGTTTCATATTTAGATGGTATGGAAAAGTTGTACCGCACCAAGTCCAATGACTGAGTTCAAATTTGGACCCGATATACTCGTACAACCCGCTTCAAAGAATTTAAAATCTGACTGCACGGTTGGCCTAGTGGTATCAGCGGTCGCCACGGCGCACTCTACTTCGCTAAGTGTTGTGGGTTCAAACTCCACATGGGACAACACTTTGTGTGATCCACAAATTGTTGTCCCATGTGGAGTCTCAGAAGAGACTTAGAAGTCTAGGTGTTCTTTGTGTCCGTTTCTTGTATGTTTGTAAAATCCCTCGCAACACAGGATTTATTCCTTGTGCGGGCGTTGTCTTTTTAGAAAAAAAAAGAAAAATTAAAAATATTGATCATGTATACAGATTATATAGAATTCCCGCTCTTTTCTATTCTCAGACTGATTTGTTATTACTATTGTTTTTAAGCTGTGACCAACAGGGTTCACAATTGTTACTTAGCATTAATTTTTCATTTTATCTATTTTTTTCGATATTTTTGTTCCTCACTTCTCATCAACTCAACCATAATACGCCACAGTGTAGATTGTGTAGAAGGACAGAGAGTTTGTTTGTTTGATAGTATAATATTATGGTCCAGTGACTACAGTAATATAACAGAAATTAAAAAGGGGAACTCGTGTGGTGAGATGACTCGTGGTACGTTACTACATTTTTTGAGAGACTGCAAAAATAATGTAATTTATTGAATTGGCTGTAATCTAAGTTGGTTACAAAGAAAATTAAAAAAAAGAAAAGAAATAATCATATAGCATTGTGGTGCTATTTGCCTCATTTTTTATATTTTTATTTTTTAAGAAATTATTCAATATTGACAGTATCTAACCAACCGCCTTAACGAGTTTACTGTAATCCAGATATTTTCTCTTCTTTCTTTCTTTTCTCAATCTCTATACAGCACTAATATTGTAATGATATACCCACATTTTACTTGGCGTTGCTATTGCGCTGAATGTTATGGATTTGATCCCCACACCTTGTGTGATCCACAAATTACTCTTCTGATTTTACTTGCGACATAAAATTGATTCCTAGGGTGGAGTTGTCTTGTACATTAATCTTACTCACGACACATCAAATATTCTTAATCGCAAAAAAGACGGAACCCATTTCACAGAACACATCACCCAAACACAAGTACCGATCGTGTGTTCCTAGCTTAACTGTATTTATATGAGGTTACGACTCATATATGCAGATATGTTTCGATTATCTGTGGGTTTCTCTAACTGCATACATAATGCCATTGTTATAATTTAATATGTTAAGGGCCAGTTTCACCATTTACTGATAAAGTCCGTGATAGACTATTTTGAACTTGGGTTTCGGCTTCACAAGCCTTGGATAGAGAGGCACATATGTCAGATAACCACGTACATATATCAGTACCCGTTTTTTGTTAATTAGTGTTATATTTTATTTAAGAGACTGCCAAAGTGACTCTACTGTGCCTGATGGAAAGCATGAATAGAATCCATGAGTTGTGGTCACCATACTCATTGCGAATGCAGTGTGGTAACTCACACTATGGCGGCCTAGTAAGATGCTTTTTTTGCGCCTCGATTCGTTACGTAAAAGGCATGACATTAATCGTGGCATTGTATTGCACGTACTTACCGTATTGTATTGCATATGACAGATAACTATCTGTAACCTTATCAGAAACTGGTGAAACTAACTCGTAAGTTTGTTGACAAGCATTGTTTAGTAAAACCTCAGCTGGTGTAAACAATTATTGTAATCATTTATATTGGTTATAATGCTGAAACGGAATTTTTATTGTATACTAGCTTTTGCCCGCGGTTTCGCTCGCGTGGAATTTGGTCTGTCATATTAAGTTTCGTAACAGATCATTTTAAATAATTATATTTGTTTTTTGACATACGACATTCCTACAGTATCTACATCATCTTTGTGTAACTCCAATGGTTTAGGCAGCGTACACCAAGATAACTCAAAGGCCAGATTTTTTTTCGGCTTAATTAACTTATATCGTTATATTACTACCAAAATTACATAAAATCAATGTATAAGCCTATATTACTGTATGAAAGTTCATATTATTCATATTCATGTCTAAAATATCTTTTCATTAAATTATTATATCCGCTAATAAACACACTTATAAACAGCATCGACACACACAACACAAATCGTAGTGTTCACGCACCTACAAAACTTGTCCTGGGTGGGAATCGAACTCTCAATCTCTAACTAAAGCCCGGAGTCACTAACCCTTAGACCAATAGGGTAGTCAAAAATCTCATCTGCTCCACATTTAAGCCAAAAGCTCTTTTCTTTTGAATGCATAACACTGATGATGTTACCCTGTGAAATTTCATTTCAAGAAATCTCATGCGCAACCAAAACGGCCTTTCACCTTAAACAAATTAATTTACATACATTACTTACATGACGTGGTGTCTATTTCGTATTATTTTGCGGTCGGATTTCGCTTTGCACTAACACAATGAATCAGCCGTGAGTATTTGCTATGAGCAACAAGAGTTATTTGCGGGAATACCCGGGAGGTATTACTGGTACGTGTACTGCATTTTCATACTTGTGAAAGTTACGAAATCATGCGTCCATTTTATTTATAACTAGCTGTGACTTCCTTAACGTACACTTAATTTTTAACTCCGTCATCATCATCATCAGCAACAGCGTTTTACAGTCCACTGCTGGACATAGGCCTCTCCTTAGCAAGGAGGTTTTGATTTTGGAGGTATACCGCGCTGGCCAGACGGGTGGAAACAGGGTTTGTTTCAAGTTTTCCTTCTCTTTGTATTGATATTTTCCTGAATAGTTTGTTCCCTTAGTCGCCTCTTACGACACCCACGGAATGAATAGGGGTGGTAACACTATATATTTTTAATCCGTCACCACACGGACCATTTTTTTACTTATTAATATTATAATCATAGTTCTTTTTCCGGCACATTAACCTAAATTATTTCCAGAACTTTGGCTATCTGTTAATGAAAGTCCCATAGAAATCGGTCTATCTTTTTATATGTTAACTGCTCTACTGATCGACATAATTTTTCATGAAATTCATCAGTGATAGACAAAGAGTTACATGATCATCATCAAGAGCTTGTATCAGACCACCACTGGACATAAGCTTGTCCTTCGAAAAGAGGTTTTCTGCCTATCCCACGCATTAGACGGGGAACAGTTACATGGTCGTTGATAATAGAAAAAAGCTATAACCTAGCTTTTACTCACAGTAGAAGCTAGATTACAAAACTTTAATTATTTGATAATTAAAATATAGCCATAACAATGAATTGATGAAAACGGAATGGTATTCGTCAATGATATCAGTGAGAGTCTGCTATCGTTGACAAATACCATAGCTCATTATATCGGGTATCGGATACCGCAGCATTGACATCCAATATAGATCAATGTCAACAAAAGTATCAACAATTCCTAAATAACATCGATAGCCCCCCTCAACTTCAACCCCCCTTCGTTCATTCTGTTCGTTCCTTGGTGGGTTTACTTTTTTGTTTACTACCACCAAAGCCAAACTAAGCAGAGTTTGTAATATGAGTAATAACTGATATTAATATATTATAAATATACGTTTTTTTTTTGTAAATACTTATAAACTACTTTCAAACACTTCGTCCGACCCAGGAATCAAACCCGAAACTCCAAGTACTGCAATCACATATGAACTACACCGAAGTGATTTTAAAAATTCAACTAGTACGCTTGAAAATAATGTATAAAGTAAACAACCCCGCTTCTTTCTGACTAGGGTGGGGGAGTCCTAGATCGCCAACAAGCTTGTGGCTCTCTTGCAAGTGTCCACTGGCGTCGCTAACTACTTGCAATCAGGTGACCATTCTGTTCATTTGACTCTTTGTTTTATTTTAATTCGTGGAGGATACACGTAAAACTGGAAAGTCCAAACTTCAATTTGTATTGTATTGTATCTTCAAAATTGAAAATATTGTGTATTTAGAACAAAAGTACTCTTTTGTTTTAGTATTTAAACAATACTATTAAAGAAGATTAAATCCATTTTTAGTATAATATATTACTTATCAAAGGTCCTTACAAAGTAGTTCGGCGTCCTGGATGTTGACCGTGGTCCCTCTTATATATCAATCAAACAGCCTATAACACTTTACTACTAGACAAAGGCCTATACCAGTGTATCTTAGAGCTGCGATGGACTGGACACGTAAGGCCTCAAGGATTTATTCATTGTCTAATAATAGTATAAAGCTGAGGAGTTTGTTTGTTTGTTTGGTTGAACGTGTTAATCTCAAGAGCTACGGATCCGATTTAAAAAATTCTTTCAGTGGTATGTACTTCAATGATGGAGAAAGACTGTAAGTTATATATCATCACGCTATGACTAAAAGGAGCAGAGTGTCAATGAACAATGTCACAAAAAGGGGGAATATTTTTTTTTTTTTGAGAGCTTCTATTACATACGAGTACGTTGCGTAAACGCTTCAAGAGTAGCAAAAATAATCTATGAAAGAATTGTTCTCTTTAAAAGTTCTAAAAAATAGTCTGCAACAGCATATGTTCATCTTTAAAGGTTGATTAACCTTCTTTATAGTAAACAAAAATTGTTTACACTGTATAACATCACGCTACGGATAAAAAGAGACCCAGACGAAATGGCGCGAGTCATCTAATCGCTTTATAAAAACTAAAAACAACAGTGCTGGCTTACTTATGCTACGTAATTTAAAACAAAATAATATTGCCGTTTAAAAATCAATTAAAACAAATCCGATTTACTAAACACAATACAAATGCTAACTAATGAGTTCGTGGTAATTAGTAAGAGCGGTAAAACCTACAATCCACTTAAAGGAATTATAATTAAACTAATAACTTTAAGCTAACTAATCGTAACGAAACCTTAAGAATAAAGGAAGTTGAACCAATATAAGGTTACCCGCACGCTATAGGAATACTGTGTAGCGTTCAAAACTAAGCTTAAGTCTTAAATTAGTTAATATTTCAAATAAAAAAGTATACTTGTATACTATTGTCTTTCTAATCACGCTATGTCAATATCTGTGTTCAGTATTTTCGTTTTAACTATCTCGTTGGTATAGCGGTTAGTGTATACGACTGCTGATCAAGATCAAGAAGTCTCGAGTTCGACTCTCAGGTCGGACAAGAAAGTGTAATTGAGATTTTTTTGCCCGGAGTTTGGAAGTTGAGGTCTCGAACCACGTGCCTCGGAGAGCACGAAGAGCCGTTGGTTCTGCGTTTAATCTCTCCCCGTTCGCGTCGGATAGTCGTCTTATCTGATTGTGAGAGTGAGGGAACAGATAGTGCACCTGTGTTTGCGGACACACTTGTGCACTATGATATCTCCTGCGTAGTTGGCTGGTCTCCGTTAAGACTTGCCGCTGCGGCCGAAATCGGTTAGGAGTACGTCATCATCATCATTTTAGTTTTAGTATATGTACTGTGTGTCGTAACTTACAAACTTACTAGAACTTATTTCATTTTAATTATTACTTTTTTTATTTTTAATTGATGTCGGTTAAAATGACCTTTGACTTTGTTAGTTTCAAGAAAACTATATAACCGTAAATATAGACACTTGATCCATCTCCATTGACACTATATTACAATGTAAAATAATATTTAAAAGAAATACAGTCGCGTGTAAGTCATGACTGTATAAAATATCGTCAACACCATCTCCTATAGCCAAAAGACGTCCACTGCTGGACATGGGCCTCCCCCAAAGTTCTCCATAACGACTGGTTTCATAAAAAAAAAAGAAATGCTAATGAAAGTTCTACAGAAATCAGTCGATCTAACGTTTTTGGGTGCTGACTGCTCAACTGAACTCTTATTATTGTCAGTCTATCTATCCATCTGTTTCTTAGTGACTGTTTTTATTAAAAAAAAACGTAATTTTGCATATAACATCACGAATAAAATGCGTTCGCGACCTAAATGCAACCCAGACGCAAGCGGTTCTCTAGTCAAATACAAAATTGATACAATTAATTCACGTCATTCCCACTCAGCAATAAAGGAACTTTGAGAAACGAGGCCTGAACCACTTCTATTTATTAACTCCTACTGGGTCTATTTGGGGAGCTTTTTACTTTATATCTACACTGTTTAAACACATTTTTAAAAAACAATAAACATAGCAGCAATTTAGATTATGAACTAATTGCGCTAATCTTCGATCTAATAGGGAAATTAAATATTTATTTACTTATAGTTAAATTCTTAAAGCAAAATTGAGTGAAATTGCTTTCACTGCGTAAAACGTAACGTACATTGACTAAATTCAGCAACTGTATTAGTCATTTTATTTTTTAATGTAAATTATTAGCTTAAAACAAATGCGTGCGTGCAATGAAGCCATCAAAGAAGTAATAGAAAAATTATATCACTATTTAACTATTCTTTTCGTATAATTTACAGTCAACCGTTTACTATGAGTCTCTTCTAAAAGAAATGCCTAACAAATTTTATCGTAATACTAAAGGAATTCCGCTTGAACTTTATGTCCATTCCTAAGTCGTTCACGGCCATTTTCTTTTTTACAAACGTCTATTGTTATCTACGTCGGCAATATTTAAGCATCTAATGCTCGTAATGTTTTATTAAATTTGTGGAAAGAATTTCGGATAGATATGAATTCCACTTAATTGTATTTTCGGATATTAGAAGCTTAATGATTGCGTATTAGCGATTCTTAAAACTCGTGTTCATTTCTTTTTATTATTTGAAAGGAGATTTTTTTGTCCATCTGCGTTTGAAGACTTCCGTTATTCTATTAAGACTCACTCATAGTTTCGCATTGTCTGTCTGTCCGTCCGTTTCTTAGTGATTTATTATCAAAAACTGTAATTTTACGTAATTTGTCGTATATTTGTTACAGATATAATAATAAACATAAGGTATTTTTACCTTTCTGTGAAACAAAGGCATAACAACACAAGGTTTCCAAGTATTATGATATTAATTTCAATTTAGCGAGCACAAGATTGTTGAACAGTGGTAGGTTTATGAGAAAGCGTTTGTTCAAATGTGTATCTGAGGTTTTGTTGTAGGTCGACGCTTTAATTAATAAATAGACTTATGTATTTTATACGTTCTTTATTATTATTTTATTATTTTTTCTTGTAAAAATGGAAATTACACTACATATTAAATTAATCACAATACTGCTGACCAAGCCCGCAAGCATTATTTGCCAGTCTGTGTTTACTAGATAATGGCTAGCAAAAAAGATACGTATACACGTGCTACATTGTATTAATTAGTACTAATATCATAAATGCGAATGTAAGTTTGTTTGTTATGCTATCATCATAAAATTTTGTACACATGTTCTTAGAGGTATTAGAAGTAACATGTGATACTTTTTATTATAAAAATAAATAAATATTTATTTCAAATGATATGTTATGAAACTTAATGTGGTAGACCAAATTGTAGACATGTGTCGTTCAATAATTTATGTATTTTAGTAGAATGTTTTCATGGTCGTGGCCTGCAATTCCTTCCTTTACCATTTATCTCGATTGCACCATACACAATTACTTTGTTACGATGTACAATACACTCTCACAAAAGAAAGTGAATAATTTCAATTCACTTTGAACCAAACTACACACAAACAACTCTTTAAATAACATTATGGTCGTATACTAATCTTTTAGAAAGCTCACGACTGTTTATTCATTTAAATATACGTAAATACACTTCGACAATGAAATACAATTAAATTTCTACGAGCTAAAATATTCATGCGCGCGTTATTTTGAAATGTACTTCACAGATCATACTTAGTTACATAGTAAATCTACAGAAATATGTGTCAACAATTGAAACTTTAAACAGCTTACACATTAAGACTTATGTGATGTATTGTATTGAATAATTATCACTTAAATGTTTTTGTCATAAGAATAAATAAAAACCATCAAAGTTTAAAAAAGTAGGTTAATCTCTGTCAAGGTGAAAACACTAAATCTAAATCGATTTACCTGTTTAGAAAGTAACGGAGACTTGACGTGAAATACATACAAAAATAAACAGTAAAATGTATCTCTATTCACCCTTAAAATCGATGAACAGTTTTATATCGTACTTGCACCATGACTAGACATTATTAACATAGGTGCCGAAGGAGTGAGTACCACACAATACCTTACACACAATAGTCCACTCTTTTTATACCACACACTTGGTTAATAAAGGGTAGAGTAAAAAGCCCTTTACTCATAGTTTTCCAAGTTAGGTATAAAGGAGATTAATTGAGTGTCAGTGTCAGAGTTTATACATATTTAGTTAGATTATTCAGCAACATTTAAGGTGGGGAAAGTTTAAACGGTGATTTGCCAAAACTGGGACCCGCTTTTTGTTTCGACACTCACTAGCCGAATCACACAGGGTAGATAGATCGTAAAAGGTGCTGTTTTAATCTTTACTATTACTATACTACTAAAACCCGTGGCGGCCTACCTCGGCAGTTGGGTGGAGCTCCAGGAACACATTAGCGGCTTCTGGAGTCTTCCCTACCATACCTCAAAATTGAGGCACCTCATGTCCCCGAGCAAGACGCTTATCACACCTCTCACTGTTCTATACAGAACAGCGCCCCGACCCAGATGACACCCACGGCCGCACTGGAGTGTCACCTGTCTCGGGTCGTTTGCAGTGGTCACAGGACCTCAAGATGATGATGGTGAAGAAGATTCACGTATAGCTTCTGTGAAACTAGATCTTTAATATATGTATTACTCAGGCAGCGTATTTTTAAAAACCAGTAAGTAAACTATTACTGCACGGTTGACCAAATGGTTTATACGGTCACCACGCCACTCTCTACTACGCTGAGTGTTGTGGATTCAAACCCGCATGAGACAACACTTTAGGTGATCCATAAGTTGTTGTTCTGAGTCTGGGTGTTCTTTGTGTCCGTTTCTTGTATGTTTGTAAAGTCCCCCGCGACACTGCATTTATTCCTAGTTCGGTCGTTGTCTTTTTATAAAAAAAAAATTGGTAAAAAATGACAGATTTTATAGTCAGATATTATATTTTTAAATTGGCCACCCTAGTATCTTTAAAAGAGATAATTACTCTGTGCGATCATAATTCCACTTTACTGTTTCGGAAAAAGAGTGACTATTGTATTTGATGGTTGTACTTAGTTGTTTAATTCAGAATAAACAATAAATCATCGACTAAAAATATCCAGTTAATTAAGCTTGAATCGACTAAGCTCAACAGCTATTAATACGAACTGGGCGTTCGAACATTAAATGCAGAGTGCAGTTTATAGAAATATACGATTTGCTAACAGATTATTGTATTTTGTTTCAGGTAATTTGTGGTTCGCTGAAGTTGATGGAATCCTGTGTTTAATTGCTGATATGAAAAGGGTTATCATGGCTCTTTATTCATTTTATGCTTTTGTTGAAGCCATTCAATTTAATATTAAGAGTTATATTTCAATTTTAAGGTGTGAATACACTTTACTAAGGGACTATTAGTCAAGTAAGTATGCATAGTAGCACTGTGATCATTTACTATTTAGCACGTGATTTATGGCATTTATGTGGTGATAAAATAAAGATTTATTTAAAAAGCAGTATGAAATCTTTAACAGTCTTTATTAACTTATTGCTGCACATAGACCTCTCCTTAGAAACAAGATTTTTGCCCACTATACCACGCTGGCTGAGATACTATATTGATAACTAGAAACGATATGGAGCATCTGTACTGTACTGTTTTTGGACTTGCAATTTTAAACACATACATAATTTTGTTTTACAGTGGTTTTTTTCAGGAATAAGTTAATGTATAATTCGTATGGAGAAATTTGTCAACTGAGTGAATAGTCAGCTGTAGAATATTAAATTAATCTGGACGTATGAGAGATTTTTAGATGAGCTTTTAGCTTGTGGCAGGTTTGCTACTTAGTATAAGCAATTTAAAACATCTGATTGAAAAAATAAATCTCGCCGCTGGAATTTTGCTCTTATTTGAATTGTATTTATGGAATGTCAAGCATCAAACTGCTTTCGGTTGGCTTTCTGAGATTTTCAAAACGCACCGTTTTTTCAAATACAATTTATAGTATGGGCTAGTCATTGAAATCTTACGTGGGCTATTTAAGATCACGCTATGACACTTAGGAGTGGGCAGTAATCATTAAAAGGACTGAAATTGCGGGCATAGCTACTATTTTATAACGAGGTACTAAAAATAGGGTACTTTTATCACTAAAGTTTCAGCTTTCCTGTTTCTTATCCCTAGGGCAACTTTTTGATCTTTAAAACAGAAATTACACATATAGGTACGCCGAGAACAATTACATATTTTCACCACCCAACCTATTTTTGTGTGTGCCTTTTATTGTCCCCTTCTAACCCTCGATGTTAGGGGTGGACTTTCCTTATAGAACCTTTTAAGCTTTTATCGCTTTTTCCATTGTATATATGTAAATATATAGATATTTTAGAGAAATTTACAAAAGTGGTTAAATAAATTGCTTTGTATAGACATTAGAAGGGTACGAAAGGTCAAACGTATGTTTAGAATAAGACTGTAATTATTCGTTTAAATGTACGTGAATTGTTAAAAACTCTTTTTTCACTCACACATTTACAAATTCATATTTTTTCAAACCTTTTACCTATTCCTGCCGAGTTTTTTTTTTAAGTACGCCTGCACTATGAATGAATCCTGTGTCAGGGGAGTATTTACAAACATACAAGAAACGGACCCAAAGAACACCCAGACTCAGAGCAACAATTTATGGATTATATAAAGTGTTGTCCCAGGTGGGAATGAACCCACAACACTCAGCGTAGTAGAGAGCGGCGTGGCGACCGCTTAAACCACTAGGCCAACCGTGTCGGTTACTAGTTCAATTGGTTTTACAAGAATATCAGCTTTACCACGGCACGAGTTTGGAGTTACACCAAAACTTCTTTGCTAAGGAGAGGTCTGTGTTCAGCAGTGGACTGTTAATGTTGTTGATGTGCTGTGACCGCGGAACAACTAGCAGCAGACTACCGCAACCCTGAGGACGAACTGGATTCGAAAATTGAATAAGTTATCAATATGAGGGCACTGATTTGCCAACAACTTTTGTGAAGTTACCGGCGGTTTATTGTGGCACAGACGTGAAACACCGACATCTTCCATACTCCGGCCTGTTATTTAGATTTTCTTGTAAGAAAAACTAAATAATACTTTTTAGCCCGATCAGGACATCAAACCCGAGACCTCTTTGTCGGCAGGCGTATACGCTAACCACTACGCCAACGAGATAATACTACATTTTGTAAACTATTATGCGATTTTTTTATTAAAAAGCTCATGATAGGTAGGCTTTTATTGATTCGTACTTCGATCAGATATTTCGTTTGCCGTGTGTATATTCATTTTAACGACTGCTTGTTCACATACTTAAATGTAAACATACACGTGTTTGGTTTTTTCAAACACATTCATTGATCAACTATCGACCATCTTCCGCAAACAACAATTTCATAGCTTTTTATAACGGCCAGCATTGGATGACAGTGATAATGTGTTTTCTACCTGGAAACGAAACCTGAACCGTCTACCTGAGATACCGACGTAAACAACTGAGCCATAAACACTTACTGTGAAGAAATTTAATTAGAAGAAGTTATGTTTAGCAGAAATTCGAGTGTTCAGAGAACGTGGGTGGTTTATGAGAATCGTTGCGCAATTGAGTTTTGTTTCAAGAGTGTACGTTTTTGACATTAGAATAAAAACATATATATCTTAATTAACTCGATTGTTTTCAGCTATTATTTGAGTAAGTTTGTTTTGTTGTTTAATATTAGGTAATTTTTCTACTAAATTTCTGTAAAATTCTGAATAAATTTCTGTTTTTTGAAGGGATCATGCTAACTTGAATAAGTATTTTTTTAAATATGTAATAAATTCAGCAGAGAAATTAATAAATATTTCGGACATCTGACACACAACATCATCTAGTTTCAAACTAAGCAGAGCTTGTGCTATGATAACTAGACTGACTAATGGAGTACTTATATATTATTTTTTTTGATAGAAAACACCCAGACTTCAAAACAAACATTTACAGATCATACAAACATTTAGTCCGACCCGGGAATCGAACCCGAGACCTCAAGCATAGCAGTCGCATTCACTACCGCTGCGCCACCGAAGCAGTTGAAATGCAGCAGCAGCAGTTGAAATAAACTTTTATTATTATTTTTAAAATCTAAACCACCTTTGGATCACAGTTTTTTGTAGTAGAGATAACTTGGTGCATTACATCCAACAACTCGGTCAAACACAAGGCACTTACTCTTTTCGTTCTCAGATAAAAGAAACATTTAATAATATAATCATTTACAGTTGAGTTATCACAAGTAGAAAGACTCAAAAAACTGATTTCAAAGTTGCAAGCTGAAGCTTTTTAAACCAATACTCTTTATATAATGATGTAAATGGGGCAATGTATGTGGGGAACTAAAACTGTTCGAAATCATCCATAAAGTATTAAGGAGATTAACCAGAATTATCCCAAACCCACTTTCAATGTCGAAGTAATGTGGGCATCAACCATTAATATATTATTAATAATTTTCTTGCAGTTATGTTGGGTTTAAACATTGCACTTTACTAGGTACTTGTAACGAAGATTTACAGTGGTACTACTACGTCATTCTGTTTTCTATGTATAATATAAATTTACAAAAAAGGATATATATGTATTTATATCAGTTGTTTAGTACTCGTAGTACAAGCTGTGCTTAGTTTGGGACTAGATGGCGTTATGTGTCAGATGTCCAAGATACATAAAAAAAGTATATAAGTGAACTTGAACAAACTTAGTTTTCTTAAAGAAACTCTTAAAGTAGTATAAATGACTATGTAATTGAGACTGAGTGCTAAGCATGAGCACTCGTAGTACAAGCTCTGCTTAGTTTGGGACTAGAGGGTGTTGTGTATCAAATGTTCGAAATATTTATATTTATTTATTTATTTATAGGCCTCATCATAACAATCATCATCAACAGCCTTTTACAGTCCACTGCTGGACACAGGCCTTTGCTTAGAAAGTAGATTTTGGCCTACTATACCAGTGGCCAGACGGGTTCGTATTGGGTTTGTATCAAGTTTTCCCTCTTTGCATGATGTCCTGCTTATTTTGTTTCCTTAGTCGCCTCTTACGATACCCACGGGATAAATAGAGGTGGTGAAACTGTATTCTTAATCCGTCACCACACGGACATTTAAACAATCATTTACTAACATTCAAAAACCAGTTATACCATTTTAGTAAATAATAACAGATAATTATATTTTGCTGGTCTTAGCGCTACTACGTGTCCGTTTACAATCTTGATTACATCAATAAAAAGGGTTATTACGTCTTAAATCTCGCAATAAAACACTGTCTCTTGCAATATTTCTTACTTAAAGGTATCATTGGATGGTTAAAGTTAATTAGTACTAATTGTTTGTTGAACACTAAAAGTTATGTGCTTAAGCATCATGACTAATGCGAAGAGTACCACGGAGATCATAGTGGATTAAAAACTTTATTCGCTGACTAGCTATGGAGAAAAATTCGAAAATGTAGGTTTACGTAGGTGTTCTTTGTGTCCGTTTCTTGTGTTTGTAAAATCCCCCGCGACACAGAATTTATTCCTAGTGCGGACGTTGTCATAAAAACAAAAAAATAAGTAGATTCACTTAGCGATTAAGCTAGCTTATGTAAGCTCACGTTGTAGGATTTGGATGATAGGATAAAGAGCTCACCTGTGGAAACGGACGGTCTTGTCTTCTTATGAAAATAGATATGTTAATAAAAAAGACTTAATATGAAAATATATAAATATTCGTTAAATAATGTTCTGAAGTGGCGACCGCGTAATGGTCCACGCAGCTTTGGTAAGCCCCCCACAAGGTGGTCTGACGTCCTGGTGCAGGTCGCGGGAAGATGCTGGATGCGGGCGGCACGGGACTGGCTGTTGTGGAGAACCTTAGGAGAGACCTATGTCCAGCAGTGAACGTCCTTTGGCTGAGATGATGATGATGATTCGTTAAATCTATGTTAAGGATTACTGGTTACTTTGGTAGCGAAATTTGACCGAACTGACACATTAATAATGCTTCAATAATTTCTTTAACCAAAAAGGTTTTAGATTTCCACATATTTGCATCCATTTAACGGTCACGTTGCCACAGATACTCACTTTAGCTTAATACCGTGTCAGAGGTTAATATAGCACACACACTCATCTGGATGTCGTAATAGCAGCTGTTCCCGGATCCCTCCTATGTTAGGCGCAGAGTGGCACACCGTGTGGTTTTAGTCGGTCCGATTCCGACACACCGCCCCGCCGTAAACCCCGGTGGGGTGACGGCCCGAGGGGGTTTCCATAAGTTAAAAAAAAAAACCCTCACACTCAACTTACCATAGACAACAACTCCATAAATGTGTTACAAACTTGACCAAATAGAGTGAATCCGTATCTATCATCATTATATAAATCGTCCATCTGTACGCAAATAGATTTCTCACCGATTACTAAAACATTACCACATAGTTTATATAGCATATAAGGCCTTAACCGAACATTTTCGTGTCTGAATAATTTAAATTGAATAAGCGAATCTTGAATTTCATTCTTTACTCAATGTGGTCCGTTTAAAGCATTTCAAGTCAAATATTTGAACAAAGTCAAGAGTTTCTCCTAAAGTTTATGTTTTTAAGCCTCGTTTGGTTTAGCGAGCGAGTTACTTGACCGAATTGTGAATATTGATATTTGTTAAAAAAGCCTATATGTCTTTACTATTACATTTGGGGGTTAAAAAAACATCATTTTTAAAAGAACTTGATCACAATATGCTTTCAGAGCACATAGAAAATAATAAAGGTTACTTTCAAGTCAAACATTTTTGGAAGTCGCTGCTAATATAAAGGCGAATTTAAATTTGTTTGTTACGGTTTCACGCGAAAACTACTCAACCGATCATCATGAAATTTTGTACACATGTTCTTGGAGGCATTAGAAGTAACATAGCATTTTTATTATTAAAAAAAATAAAATGATCTGTTACGAAACTTAATGTAGCAAGACCTGATTCCACGCGAGCGAAGCCGCGGGTATAATCTAGTATATTTATATTTCAGAACATAATAGGATGTTAAAAAAGGAAAAGATACTAAATTGGCAAAAGCAATAGAACATCCCGTTGCATACTAAAAGCGATGTCGTGAAAGTAGATAATTTACTTGTAGAATGCATTCCACTCCTCTTTTTTTTAACGTTTGGAACCCCCCTCAGGCCGTCACCCCACCGGGGTTTACGGCGGGGTGGTGTGTCGGCATCGGACCAACTAAAACCACACGGTGTGCCACTCTGCGCCTAACATAGGAGGGATCCGGGAACAGCTGTTGTTACAAGAGTGCATTCCACTCATACCTCAATGTCTATAAGCTTGACTTTCTTTTTTTCAATTTGTTATCTTTGAAAGCTGTCGTTATAAGTAATGCGGTCTAACTAGTTGTTCTAGAAGAACTAATTAGACAGAGTTACTGCAGTAGTGCATTAGCACTCGTAACAAAGTTTTGGGCTATTTCTAAATAAGAGAGAAATACTGTTATCAGTCACTCATCAACTAAGTTTCTAACTTAAGATGTATCAAGTCTCTGCAATATGTGGGTAGTTGTAAGTAGTTACAAATTATTCATGTTCAAATTAAACCGTAACTCTTAACTGTCTAGAACTCAAGTTTTAGTCTAGAAATATAGATATTCCTAATTAATCTTACTTTAATGGATTTCAAGTGAATATTATTTGAAGTTACGTAGTTTTTCTAAGATAAAATAAATATTTTACACATGTAGGCCAATGTAACGCCATCTAGTTTCAAACTAAGCAGAGTTTGTAGTATGATAACTAGACTGACTGATAGAATACTTACATACTTTTTGTTGTAAATACATAAAAAACAAACATTTAGCCGACCCGGGAATCGAACCCGAGACTTCAAGCACAGCAGTCGCTTTCGCATCCGCTACGCCATCGAAGCAATAAGATATTAACACTTTATCATTTTTCTTCATATCATTCTTCGCAAAATAACGTCCTCTTATTTCTCTTTTGGCTTCTACCACCCAATAATTAAGAAGTACAGAAAGATTAAAGACCCATTGGTCTATAAACAAGGAGTGCCGTATAAATCACACTAAGGTTACTTTAACAAGCCACATTTATGGCCAAGTATTGAACAAGCTAAGCAAAGATGCCACACCTTATTAGATAGGCCGAAGGCCATTATTTTAGTACAAGGCAATTCTATTCATCAGTGCGGGTTGTAGATAGAAATCAAATCGTCATGTTCGTTAAGATTGTTTTAAAATTAAAATTATCTGTAGGTTATTGAGCGCTCGTGAAGTTTGTAAGTTGTCTAGGTGGTAACGGATTAAGAATACAAAATGTCACCGCCCCTACTCATCCTGTGGATGTCGTAAGAGTTGACTGAGGGAGCAAATTACCAGGATTACAGCGCTGCAAAGAGAAGGAAAACTTTATACAAACCCTGTACCAACACATCTGGCCAGTGTGGTATAGTAGGCCAAAACCTCATTTCTAATGAGAGACCTAAGCCCAACTGTGGACCGTTAAAGATTGCTGGTGTGATGTGGTGTGAAGTTTATAATTTTACTTGTCTAGTCTAGTTCGATTAAGTTCCTTAACAATCCTACTGTCCATCTAAAATCTTAGGGTTGTTCCAAAAGCTAATATAGGCTTTTTAAATAGATACCCATATATTTAAAAAGAGGTCGTTAATAAGATGTGTAACTCTATCCTGTGTCACACTTGTCGAGAATGGAGGTTCGATTATTCTTCGCCAAATCGATGGGATCACAAGTAATGGCCCAGGATCTAATGAAGAATGGTGGAGTTCACCTAGCTTTTGGTAATTTGTCTCTTTTACGCATTTGATGGAAACACAAATATATTTACTTGCCAAATAATGTTCTCGTACAATATGGCATTACCAATGTCAGATAGTAAAATTTTATAACATCGTCATAAAATCTAAGAAGTTAATAAATTTAAAGTTACAATCTAAGTGATAATATCAAAAATTCTCACAGATATTTTGCGATGAATATATTAATTGCTCAAGTATCCATATATTAGCATTCGAATTGTAAAATTAGCTAATACTGTGAGTGATATCTTGGAAAGGTGAGTTTGAAGGTCGTCGAGTCAGTCAAGATGACCTATACACCTTTGAATGTATGTTGGTAATAAGCTAAACATATATTTTAAAGATATGTTTGTTATGCAATTATCTTTTGGCTGCAGATGCGCTTGCACAATCTTCAATATTTTTGATTAGGTAATTTTTCAAAATGTTAGATTCTATGTAATTCTACTTAATTTAACTATTTGATGATTATGTCTAGTTATATAAACATCTTTTTTTTTTGGTAAAAAAATTGTTTAAGTCTTTTTAAGTGTATTTTAGGACTTATTCGAGCCTGTTTTAATAACAGAAAATTATTGTTCATATGGTTGAATTAAACTGCGGTAAATATTGTTAACATACCGTGTACAGATTTATAAATACAAAATAATTTCAACCTAAGAACGTTTTTTTTGCTCGCTTATTAAAACATAATTGAATGTTTTCTGTCAATTGATTTTACAAGTGATTTAGTAAAATATACCAAATAAATAATAATAATACCAATAAACCCGCACTAGAATATACCTAAAACTAAGCCATAGCCAGTAAGTCACTCTCCCAAACTACAAGTAAAGGCAGCATTCAGGTTAAATAACCAAGTGTCGCGTTGGGGGGTGTAGTTTAGGGCAAATTTGAACTTCGAGCGGTAATAGCCGGGGACTATCTTTGGCTATTTCCTCTTAAGGACTTTTCAGAAGGGTGGCGTTGATGAAAATTGTCAAAGGCGACCGCGGTCATTTTGCCACCGAGAATGGATGTTCCTGAAAATATGCGTACTTAATTTATATTTTAAGGGTAGCTCTTTTGTAATTAAGACTGTATTAACTTCGTTAACTGTAATTATTCCAGTCTAGTTTTACACTGTTACCATTTTTTTTGAGCCATAAGTTTTACAGGTTTATTTATGTGCGATTATTTTAAAATGTTAGAAGTTTGTTTTAAAAAAGGCCTGAGGCATGTAATTATTTTTTAATGTGGAATTTAGTACCAAAGGTAGGTGAATTTATACTACTACCGTGCAAGTACACCTTTTATGAAAAATTTATTTTATTTTATTTACGGACAACTGACACACACCGCCATCTATCTTCAAACTGAGTAGAGTTTGTACTATGACGGATTGAGTGATAGAATACTTTTGTTTTGTAAGTAGGAATATATATATAGAAAATATCCAAACTCCGAAACAAATATTGACAGATCATACACTGTCCGACCCGGAAACCGAATCCAAGACCACACAACAGTTACATTCGCTACCACTTAACCACAGAATCAGTTGAATTTCAATTTTAGTGTAGTTTCTTTCGTACCTCATATATACCTAATATATATCCCAGTCTGTTCAGGCATTTATATCATAAACATTTATGTTTTTTTTTCATTTATAGAGTTATTTCCAGCAGTGGACTGAAATAAGCTGATGATAATGATAATATACATATATAAAATAAAGTCGAAATCTTGAAAGCAATAAACACCTTTTTGAACAGTCGTGTGATTAATAAATATTTTTTTATCATTATATTATGTAGATCACCTAATAAGTTACATGTAGAAGAAGGCTTGTAGTTTTGTTAATAGATAGGAAGTAGGAATTAAGTAGGTACCTTATATTCCTAATACTCCTAATGTGATACTAAGCTACTTAACATTTTCGTTCTTTATTTTATAAATGCTTTCTTTACTATGCTAATCATAGTTATATATTTATTATTATATAAAAATAAATTATTCCGTGTGGTGACGGATTAAGAATACATAGTGTTACCACCCCTATTCATCCCGTGGGTGTCATAAAAGGCGACTAAAGTAACCAAATATGCTAGACAACATCTTTCCAGAGAGGAGGAAAACTTGAAACAAACCCTATTCCAACACATTTGGCCAGTGTGGTATAGTAGGCTAAAATTGGGAATTGCACCTCTGAGAAGGTAAAATATGCCATTGATGCAGGGTCTCGGCTATTGATAGAAAAAAAAAGATATGAACAGCAGCTAATCGAAATAAGAAAGGATAAAGGCGCGGGCAATAGCTAGTTTAAAATAAAAACATCGCTTGTCTATGTAAAATAGATACGCGTATTTGTCTAAAATGGAATAGTTTATTCATATCATTATATATTTATGATGTTATAAATATATTAACATGCTACCATCGTTATTCGACACACCAGATCGTAAAGCTACTGTAAAATCTTTTCTTACCACCAGAAATATATCATTTAGTGGTATCAAACCAATTTGCTTCAACTATTTCGTATAATAAATATATTAATTCACAAACCATTGTCAGCAACAGACCTCTCACTGGGTAGCGTAATCTTGTTGTTATACAATAGGCAACACGCAGCATGCAGACTTGCTTGTGCGCAGCTGGAGACTGCCACGCATCCCTTCAAAAACTTTCTACATGGCCGAACAGTCATTTTCATCAGATACGAACACGACGTACATCATTCCTTATATAAAATACTGGCTAATATTTAGGTAAAGAACTTTCAAATCTGTACTTATATTATAAAGCTGAAGTTTGTCAAGCTAAACACGCTAATCTAAGGTGGTATTTATTGATTCTGTCTAGTTATCCATCTCTTAATCTTATTTAAAAAAAATGTGTGTGTCTGAGTGTACGGTGTTTTAGAGCTTTTTAGAGCCGTTTTTAGTGACAGTAGATTAATTATTCATACGGTTAATTTATAACACTGTGTATGCTGTAAACATGACACAGGTTTATGTGGAATATAAAAACGATTCTGTTTTTGCTTAAAATCCTGCCTAGTATTTCTCTAAAGAATTTATGAATCTAATATAATATTATAAAACTAAAGTTAGTCGAGCTAGACACGATAATCTAATATAGTATTTATTGTTTCTGTCTTATATATTCTCCTCTTAATATTGTTTAAAAAACTTGTGTGAGTCTGAGTGTACTGAGTGCATTTTAGAGCTATTTAGAGCACTTTTTTAGTAACAGAAGATTATCATTCATTCAATTTAACTAAAATCATAAAATTAAATATTAAAATGATGTTTTTTTTTTAAATACTACCTAATAAATGGCGTACGAACTTTCGAATCTATACTGTTAAAGTTAAAGCCTGAAATTCATTACCAGCGCACGTGTTTCCCTCCCACTACGAACCCGGGTCCTTTAAGCGGAGCGTGAAGAAGCATCTCACTAGGCTGCTATAGCGTGGGTCGCCATACTGCACTGTCTTCATTCGCAGTGAGTACGGCGACCACCGCTCTTGGATTCTATTCATGCTTTCCATCAGGCAGAGTAGAGTCACTTTGGTAGGTTGCTATTGAAAAAAAAAGAAAAAAGACTGATATTTCAAAGTTAAAGAGTTTGTTTGGTAGTATGTGCTAATCTTAGAAAGTAGTGGTTACAAGTTGCGCTGATCAGCTTGTTATCTATAAACAACGGTTTATTAATGAAGTTATTTTAAACTATTTATGACTGACATCGGCCTTGTGATTAAGTGATCTTGTAGCCTTAGAAAAATATATATCTAGCCTTTACTATCAGTAGAAGATATACAAAAAACAACTTTATTCTCTTCATTGTCGAGTATAAATTTCAAATTCTATACAATTTGCGAATAAAATCTAATATGTAATGTCTTTATCCTTGTTTTCAACTCTTAATACTGCAACTTATTTTTTTTAAATCTATGTTAATCATGTGTTTTTATAATTTCATGTCTACCAAAGGGATTACAGGTACGTACTACAATTCTAATTTATTTCAGAATCGATTTTTGACTCTTTATCTGAATACCTTAGGCTGATATTTGAATAAACATCTGTTACATATAAACTTTTGTCCTCATAATGATATGGTAATACTGGCAAAAGTTTTATTTCTTAGTTTCCAAAGTCTGTCACATTATCTGTAAAAAATATATTTTAAAATTGGAATAATCATGAATACTCTTGAGATATTTTTTATTTATTTTGATAATATTGAGTGACGTAATCATGACGAATACAGGCATGAATATTTACAAAGAAAAACACACACACAAATAGTTTTTTTTTTACGCTAACTGTATTCTGAAACGCTTTACAGTGTCATATTTTTATTGCATTTATGAGAAATTAACAATAAAACCAATGCAAAAAATACAAAAAAAAAATTGTGTAATAGTTTGTGTATCGGTTTAAAATTTCATGCATAATTAGCGAAGATGTTTTTGAATTTTTGAAGCATATTTAAATCAATTATATAATAAACAAAATAGGTAAATAGACTCTGAAATCGTTAAGCAAACAAGATCAAATAGGCCTACAATATAATAAAAGCCCCTCAAAAGCTTTGCCCAGTATCATTTGGTTAAGAAATAAAGCTAGATAATATTACGGGACCAGTGATCCACTTAGGACTATCCTAATATTGACCTTATCTTTAATCAAACGAAATCTTGAAATCTACCTCTACAAGTGTTTTTAGATCAAATAGAAAGAGAGAAGAAATATTTGAGATTTCACCTGGTTTTACTATTTATTTTTTATTATTATATAGCTTTCATTGTCATGAGATGACACGGCCTAGCTGCTCTAGCGGTAAGCGTATGCGACTGTCGATCGAGAGATATCGGGTTCAATTCCCAGACTGAGCCAGGAAGTTGCATTTTGCTGATTATAGAAACGCCTAGAGGTTGGAAGTTTAAATAGTAAACGAACAAAATTATGTACTTGGATAAAATAAATCTAGTTAATTTTTTTGTGACATTGAGAGGAAACGAGATGGGTTACCTGATGGTAATTTGTTAGGGGTCACTTACAACACAAGAAACACAAGCCCTCCTCAAACGCAAAGCTCTAAAGCCTTTCTCCTCCGGGTTTGGGCTTTGAGAATGTCTCCTTCTTTGATTAACTTCTGCTTCTTCTAGACAATTTCCACATTTTGTCTTGTGTCAAACCGGTATAAGTGATGCGTTAATTACGTATATAATGTTTTTGAACATATTACAAATATAACTGGTTATAAACCAGTTATATTCAGTATTATAACTATTCATTTAATTAAATGGAGTGACGAATAAAACATAACAAAGAAACTAAGTTTTTTTACTACATTCCGTTTCTCTGTGACTTAACAAATACTGTACTGAAACGGAATGTATTGTGTCAACAGTTCACCATGCCAATGCACCCTTTATTAAGGGTTAATCAACCCTAAAAAAAGCGAGTGTGACTGTACTAACAGTAGCTAATGACATGACAATTTGCATGACGTAATAATTTAAAAAAAAACCACTACGAAACTATGTTAAGCCAGTTTTGTCTTTTTATTATCGTAACTTATAAAAGTCTCTGTATTTTATCATTCACCATCATCATCAACAGCCTTTTACAATCCACTGCTGGACATAGGCCTCTCCTTGGCAAGGAGGTTTTGGTCTACTATACCACGGTGGCCAAATTGGTTAGAATAGGGTTTGTTCCAAGTTTTCCTTCTCTTTGTAATGATGTTGTCTTCTAGACTTTGTTCCCTTAGTTGCCTTTTATGACACCCACGGGATGAATAGGGGTGGTAACACTATATATTCTTAACCCGTCACCACACGGATAACTGTATCTTATATGTCATCAATAAAGAATTAAAAAAAACGTATGTGTACTATGTACACGCGTAAAAAATTATACTTCTTTAGCGTAACAAGATAAAAAACCTGTCTAAAAATTTTATTTTACGCATTATCCTATGTTTTTCGTGAAAACGACACTAATAATGAAAAAAAAAGGTTATTACATTGAAAGAAAGTTTAGTTATAACACATTGTCTAGTGAAATATTTTTGATTTGAATAACATTAAATTAATAATGTGTACGTTATTAAAATAAAATATTTTTTAGCTAATTTCATAGTGTCGGTTTTTGGTGACGGTTTGCGCGCGCATCGTTAAAATTTACTCTCATCATTTTTCCCTTACGCACTAAAGAAGCAAAAAAATTAAAAAGAAAAAGCAAAAAGTAAGAGTTACTTTGTTACGCTTACACGTTAAAACTACTAAACCGATTTAAAAACTTCTTTCAGGAAAGGAATTTGTTGAAAATGTAGCTGTCTCTTGGTACTGTTTAGTGTTAAAACCTACATACACACAAGCGAAACCATGGGCAAAGCTAGTAATTATATATAAGTTATAGCATATAAAAGTAAAGTACGCCACTAGACAAATTAACCAAATATTCTTCTAGTGTTTTTTATTAAAATACCACGGAAAGTATTTCATCAAAGATCCAACTATCCTGAGTAGAAACATTCCATTATACCCTCAAAAATAATATCCTTCAACTACCCACTTAATATCTGCAAGTTCTGAATTGATAGAGACTTGTGGTTTTCATTACGTTTGATTGATCGCCCGCCAATGACTTGAAATCATTGAGGAAACAATAAAATCGGCAAATCATTAATGGTTTCCACCCTCGCAGAATAGCAGAGGGGTTGTTTCAACCCCTCCGGTATTTAGTTTGCCCATATGTCGGTATTTTGAATACAAATTTAGACAATAAAAATTCATTTTGATTTTCGTGATTTGCTTGTGGAACACAACAAAGTAATCGATATATTATTTTTTAGGGACAGTTTTCAACAAAGAACGCTTAGACTAACGGTAAGCAAATTTTTAAGCAATAATTTAACGTATTCGTAAGACTACGTAATTTTACCACCCTTCTTCATCCCTTAGGTGTCGAAAGAGGCGAATAAGGAAACAAATTATTCAGAAAAATATCATTTATCTTTACCCTTAAAAGGTGATAGAAATAAAAACTTGACAGATGCCACAAACTGATTGTAAACTACCCTGTTCTTTGATAATCAGACTAATTATAAACATGCCTTTATACTTCTACCCGTCTGGCCAGCGTGGTATAGTAGGCCAACACCTCCTTGCTAAGAAGAGACCTACGTCCAGCAGTGGACTGTTAAAGGTAGTTGATGGTGTTGATTGATGAATGTCATCACTATAACTACGTAATAATACGTAGCGCCGCTCACAGAAAGCGGGTTCGTAACGCAAATTAGTAAGCATTTGTTAAAATATGTTTTAATCTATTGTAATATGTTGTAATCATTGTAATCAGTATTTGTAATCACATAAATCTTGTTGTTTACTAACAGCTTAGACCTGCTTCATTCTTTAGCTGCCTAAAGCACTTGGAAGATTGTGTCGAAAAGAACTTAACGTTTTTTTATTTAAAGAGCCTGCCAAAGTGACTCCTCTCTGCCTGATAGAAAGCATGAATAGAGTCCATGAGTTGTAATCACCATGCTCATTGTGAATGGAGATAATGCAGTATGATGACCCATATTATGGCGGCCAATTGAGATGCTTTTTTAAACCTCGCTTGGTATGTAAAAGCCATGGGTTAAGCTCGCTTATGTGCACTATTCTTCAGTTAACTAATTTGCAAATGGTTTAGTATATTATAAGAATAAATTAATAAACAATTAATCAATATAAAATACGACCAAGTTAGCTTGTGATCAGCGAGTGGCAGATATAGATATTATTTGAAGCGTAACTGGAAATAACTTTTAACAATATGAAATTTAATCTATTTAGTAACAGTATCCGTTTCTGAAAGGAAAACGTGCAGCCACGATTCTGTAACACTTTTCGTTTTATTCGGAAATAGCATTCAGATTTAAACTTAATCTGTAATACATTTTATTTTATTTTTTTATTTATTTATTGGACTACTTCGTTGGTCTGGTAGTTAGCCTATGCAACTGCCGAGCAAGAGGTCTCAGATGCGATCAAGGTGTTATTGAGTTTTTGTACAAGAAATTCTTAACAACAGAAATTGGCGGTATATAGAGCATGCTTAGCCATCGGTCCCGCTTGTCAGTTCATCTTCAGGGTTGCGGAGTTGTTAATTGTGCGGTTCTGGTAAATCTAGTCGAACTAGTAGCCGGACCCAAATAATCTTGGGATTAATAAAGGCTAGAAAGATGATAATAATTGCTATTATTTATTAGAGGAGTTTTCTTTCTAGGTGTTCTTCACTTTATACAGGATAGAACCAAAGGAATTGTTTACATAATGTGAAAGTAATTTCCTAATTAAAAAAAAATTAAAGAAACTTTTTATGTTCTCGATCGAAAATTGAAAATGTGAGAATTATTTACTTTAATACTGGCCGAATACTGAAAAGGCAAAGAGTTATATTATTATAGATTTGATTTTTTTTTTACCAAAAATTGTACCTTTTTGATTTCAGTGTAAACAGGTTTCATTCAAAAACAGTATTTACACGAATAATTATTCAGTGCCATGTAAAATAGGTCCGCCGAATTCATTGTGTTGCTGCAATCGACGAAATCTCAGTATGCGCGGGAATTTTAAAAGTAATTTTATAAAGGCAGTCATTTTTTTGCCTGAATCATGTGCCGTAGGGGTGTCATATTCTGTATTAATTTAGGTTATAATTTATTTGCAACTAAAATTTAGAAAGCTTATGTTATCTTCGTAAATAGAAGAAGGCTGAAATAAATGTAGAATTTTTACTTTTTTCAGTATATAACAAGTACGATTCAATATTTAATAGTACAAAAATACAGAAAACAATCCCCTCTAAATACTCTATGAATGTATTGGAAGTGAGACCATAGACATAATTTATGTTCACGATTTCGAACTTTAGAAAGAAAAAAGAAAATAGTAATTTCGGCGCATTATATATAGCTATCAAACTGACAACAAAGTAAGGACGAATAAAAGAGAGAATAGCTTAGCACTTCGGTACAACCCTACAATATCGGATCAGAATGAATGAAATGATATGCAAGAATTGTTTGCTTTCAATCGAATATTAAGGAGAATCCACTGCTTTATGTAGCTATTCGAATAAAAACTAGCCGTGGTGTCCCTCTTGCACTACATTTCGAAATTTGAATTTAAAATTATCGGTCCGTTTCGAAATTTCACTATTTGAAATTTATTTTTAAATTACTACGTTCGATGCAATTTTAATCTATTACAGCCAGTAATCAAATAGATGAAATATTTTCATAAAAGTATGAAAACTCTGTACGACTAACTAAAAAAAAAAATATTTTAAAAATGGAACAGAACAACGTGATTTTATTTTGCAATTCTTTTACTACGTTTTTGGGAACCTTTAATCGATTCATTGCAATCATAACTTGATTTGTGAATGTGTGAATCGTCAGCATAAATATGTTAGACGGTAAGTATATATGTATAGTGATGGCTCATGGTCATTTAAACCTATCCTATATTGGCTATCAAGACCGATGTGTGTTAATTGTCAGAATTTTTAACTTCCTTTTTTATTGGTCGACCTAATTCCTATCATTGACGAAATGCTATAAAAACGTCGTAAAGAATCTTTATAACGAATTAGATAAGTACAGTGTCTGTTTAAACATGTTTTTCTTGATCAATAAAAACGTACATACATAAATACAATGGTGATGACATGTACAAGATAAGATGACGCATATTTTTCTTTAACGCGAATGTAATTTGTATTTTCGAGGCTAAAATCCCTTCCCAATCACAATCTAAAGGAAAAGTGGATGAGTAGAGCTCTGCGGTCAAATTTAGTACCGTGACTGTTTCGACTGAAAACCATTACGACAGCCGGCCTCAGGCTTCCCATTCTGATTCATTTTTAGAACCTGAAATTTCTAAAAATCACATTAAAGGCGTAATCCTGGAGAATACACGAAAATGGAAATAAATAATTAGTAGGTAGTAGAGCCACGCTTATTTCAGCACGAACGGGCCGGCTCGACCGGAGTAGTACTACCCTCCCACAGAAGACCAACCTAAAACGACAGCATCCGTGCTGTCGTGTTTCGTTGGTGAGTGCGAGACCGGAGGCCCATTGATGCAGGGGTGACATCACATCATCATATCGTGGTAACTGTGTACCTTACACTATCACGTTGACTGTCATGCCTTTTACGTCCCCAAGCGGGGTGTATAAAAGCATTTCACAAGGCCGCTGTAGTATGGGTCACCATACTGCATTGTCTGCATTTGCAATGAATATGGTGACCACAAGTCTTAGATTCTTATTCATGCTTTCCATCGGGCAGAATAGTCACTTTGGCAAGTTCTTAATATAGAAAAAAAAATGATCCTATGAACCTGTATATATCTCTTTCGTATCATAAACAAACAAAATATGATCGCTCCTCATTTTTTGTGCAAGTAAGAACAAAGGCTAGAACACTTTCAATGTTTATTATTCAATTTATAAACTTTATCGACTAATAAATTTACTCTACACCAAAATATATCCCGGCTATCTTACGTTTCGGGCTCGGGGGAGACCATTTTTAGTCGCATGACAAAACAACTCGCGGATCCCTAAATCAGAACCGCCTGAGCAAACGCGATAACCGAACCAGCTTGTTAATGAAGACTGATGCAAATGCCTCTACTATACTCTGGGGCTTTGAGCTTACTTCGAAGCCTGAGCAGGTGATTTGTGATTTCAAGGAGTTTTTAAATTAACAATATGTCATTAATTTTACAAGTCTAGGATAGTCAGTGGTGTTAAAAATTATTATGATGATAATAGAATGATGATTGTATACACACACAGTGGTATACACAGAAAGTTAGGTGTACTGTGTACTTCTGCTACCTTAGTTTATTTTGATGATGATGGTGTACTTCTAGCCGATTATGGCCACAGCGTCCAGTGTCGACAGAAACCAACCAAATACGCAGGAGATATTATAGTGTACAAAAGTATGCACAAACACAGGTGCACTCTCTGTTCCGTCACTCTCACAATCCGATGAGACGGCTAACCTACACAACTAACTCCAACTTCCAAACTCTGGGCTGTTATTAAGCATTTCTAAAATCAAAAAGCTCAATAATATTTTTCTGACCCAACCTGGGGACCGAACCCGAGATCTCTTGATCGACAGTCGCACACGCTAACCGCTAGACTAACGACGCAGTTTGTTTCACTAAGGTGGCAAATAAATATACCACCATAACTAATATTAAACGGTTTACGAATGTGAGACTATGAAATTCTCGTGTTATGTAACTCTCTCTTTGTTATCTAAATAACTATTCTCTTACAAACTAAATTAGATTAAATTAACACTTGACTTTCTCCAAATAAGTTTAGTTAGTTTATTAAAATCTAAATAGTTTTGTCACTTTAATTTCCAGAGATAGTAAAGCCGCGTACATACCTAGAATACTAAATACAAAAGTAATCATTCCTGTTTTCTCTTACCTCAGAAATCACAACGATAAAATGCCACATAATTTCTGAAAGTTTCCTACGGTAATAAAACTAATTCTATGTAGGTAGACGATTTGTAGAAGATTAATTCAAAAGTATTTTTCTTCTTAGCACACCGAAGGCTTCCGCTCGGTGGGAGTCTGACAATTAATCATTGGCACAATTTTATTCAGACACAGTTATTACCTGGATTTCCAGCTGCACCTGTTCCTGGACGATTTTTAACAGACATCATTTAAAAATGTTGATTTTTTGCTGGAATAAAGTGATGAAGTTACGTTAAGTGGTTGTTTGTGTAACCTCTATGTTATGATACGTAAGTCAAATTTACAAGATATACGTGTTGACAAGTCTGTTCGAGTTACAGACATATGTAGCCCTAGAGATCTGAAATAACATTATTCAAATCCTCTATAGAGTTGGCGATTAAGACCGGCAGTCGGGAGTCATTTTTAGTAAAAAAAAGCACCACAGACTCCTGACTCCTGTGTCCAGGGGAGCCGGCGAGCCGATGTTTCACCACGTCGACTAAAAATAAAAATATAAGCAGTCCTAATCACTGTGGATATCTTGGGGTCTGTGAGCTTACTGGTGCACTATGACCCCAATCAATAACACACGCCTAACATTGAGACCGTCGCGGCAGATCGCTTTACTCCTTTAAAGGGATCTCCACCGGATCCAAAACTGGACATCTTCAAATAAACCTATTAAAATTAATAATATTCGAAACAAAATAAGATACTTTTAAAACATATCTTGATTCAAAAAGGTGATATGCAAAAGGGCCTTTTCTTATAACCTGTATAGAATACAATAGTTCTACTATTGTGTTCACATAATCTTTTCTTTACCCTATAAGCTTACGGCAAATTCCTTTTCTTAACGTAACAAAAACCTTTTCTCCTTTATACACCCACAAAAGAAGTACTATGATCTATTTAATATGCCATCTTTCTTTACACTTTGAAGATTCTGATTACTGTCAGGCGGCGTTAAAATAAATGCAACCCTCCTATAATATGATTGGTGATTATATAAAAGTCTAATAGCAGAAGTTACATTGTGGATACGAAAATGTATATATCCAGTGTCACGGAGGACTATAACACACACAAGACAACACAAAGGTCACCAAGATACAGAATAACAATTTTCAGATCACACAAAGTGTTGTCAAACGTGGGAATCGAAATCGCTTAAATCGCTTAAAATCTAGATTTAAAAAAAGAGAGCGAAGATAAACAAATGAGTCTTACACTAGACATTATACCTACCATCTGACCCTCAAATATATGTTCACGACCAGACGGTCGTCGGGTCAAGAGAGATGAGTTGTGTTATTATATAACATTATTACAAAGTTACTTTTTAATAAAATATGTATGACTTCTTTTGTTCTAGTTCGTATGATTGCAAAGTAAACATCGATATCTCAATTCTTGGAATTTTATATTTACGTTTGACGTATTGGTAACATAAGTGGATCCTCTGTGAGTCACTACAAGGTGCAGTTATGACTTATAATTTTGATAAATTTTTTTAAAGTAAAAATAGTTATTTCACACATCTTACAAACGGTCTGATCCTAAACTACGCAGAGCGTGATCTATGCTAACTGGACTGCTTTATGTTGATGCTGAGTTGCTTTCTCACTGCCCCCTTGGGGATGTAAAAAGCACAATGAGTATCGTGGCAGTGTAGGGCTCACACACTTACCAAAATGACTGTCACCCATGCATCAATAAGCCTCCGGTTTAACACTCAGCAACGAAATATGACAGCACGGATGCTGTCGCTTTAGATTTGTCTTCAATGAGAACGTAGTACTGTCCCGGTCGAACCGGCCCGTTCGTGCTGTAATCGGGGTCTACTACTTTGTTGTCCTTTTCTTTGCCGTTACAAAAGTCATCCTTATTCCGTATACTATAAAGCTAAACAAATAACCACACATGGAACACGTTAATGTACGTTATAATCACGTTACGTGGTACTGCCTGCATGATGTACATTCGTCTTGCTTTCCTCTCTAATAATAACATGAAGGAACGAGCTCTGCACAATATAAAGATGCCGTATAAGGAATTATGTAAGCTAAAGAGATTATTTTCCAGGAGGTTTAATACAAAACTGTGACGTCACATTTTTTTAATTTGGCGTGAACTGAAAGACAGTGACTATTGACTATTTGTTTAAATTTTGGGCCAATTTCGCCAGTTTCTGATAAAGTTTTAGATAGTTATCTGTCATGTATATAAATACATGTATATCTGAAATTTATGTCTGTATCCAAGCCTTACAAAATAGAAATCTGTTGTTATTTTTCACATAAGTTGACAATAGTCTATTCAGGCCTTTATCAGCAAGTGGTGGCCCTTAATGCCACATTTGGTAATTCTCATAGTCTTTGTGGTTTATCATGTGCAAATCAACAGTCAATATAAGATTTATACTTTATGAATCACTAGATAAAGCGACCTCTTCACAGCCAAAAGTAGTGTCAATTCTTTAAATACACTCTACATTATATATTGAGAATTAACAGATGGTAAGAGAAGGAAAACTGCACGGTTGGCCTATTGATTTAAGCGGTCGCCACACCGCACTCTACTTCGCCAAGTGTTGTGGGTTCAAGCCCTACATGGGACAACACTTTGTGTGATCCACAAATTATTATTCTGAGTCTGGGTGTTCTTTGTGTCCGTTTCTTGTATGTTTGTAAAGTCCCCCGCGACAAACTATTTATTCCTTCCTAGTGCGGGCGTTGACTTTTTAAAGAAAAAAAATCTCAAATAATCTTTTACCAACTTTTCTAACTAAAATCGTAACAGTAGGCCAAAGTTTTCCCAATGGCGTTTATACACTTGTACATACACATTGTATGGTTAAAAATAAAGGTGTTTCTACACTCTTATTTTAGGCTACCCATCTTTTTACTTTAGGCTACTTTTGACGACCGGATGTCGTAGTTTTTTGTATAACGGACTGCTACACCAAAGGTCGCGGCTTCGAATAACGGTCAAGTCTAGCATTTGTGTGCATAAACATTTAATGTTTAACTTAGTCTGAGTGTTTCTATATATAATATGTATGTATTGACTAGGACTAGGGATTTGGGACTAGATGGCGTTGTGTGATGTGGTATAATATTATTATTAGGTTGTTATCTTCTGCCTGTACATACACAATGTATGTCATCGCCCTTGTCCCTGACTAGATGCTTTATTCCTCACTGACTAAAGTTCATAATTGGTTGTAATATTTAGAGTTAGCCCCGCTGATGATTAAAAATTCCTTCGAAGACCATAACGTACCTATAAAATTGTATTATGTCAGCTGTTATGTAGTATATACTGCCGGCAATAGACAAGTTTATCTTCTCTCTACAGAAATACTTTAATATTCCATACAATACAGTACACTCAACTTAGTTGAAGTCTTTGCAAGCAACGTGAGATTGCTAGGAGTCATAAAAAGTGTCTGTATGTAGCCGAGCCTTAGTGAAATATACAATTACATAAACATTATGGGTGTGTCGAGAATAGAACCACAGCAATTGGGGTCCCACACGACAGCAAAATTGCGTCGTAAAACATCTCATGTACACGCACCTTTATCTTCAATTGTATACGTAATTATAGATTTTACGCAATAGTCTTTACGGTGTTCATATTATGGGGATAAGAATCGCTATGCATTTGACCCTTGACTATTTTTTATGGTCATTAAGACCGGTACGCTTTGTTCTGAGATTTCATAATTGACTAAGTTCAAATGTTATAATTAAGTTTTAAAAAGTGTCGCCGGCTTTAATACTCTTTCGAGGTGATGAATTGTAATACATTTTTCTTTTCTTGATGTTTCATCTTAAGTAGAATTAAATGAAAGGTATACGAACTCAATTAAAAACATATTTTTCCAAAGCGAATAACGAATGTAGCTTTCGTAAAAAACGATAATTTCTTGAAATCTGATTGTTCAGTCGGCAGGCCTTAATTGATGTGTCACTATTTTCTTAACGCAAATTTGAAAAATCAATATGCAAAAGATTGGTTTGCACTTAGTTTAAGATTACATCTTCTAATGTCACCAGCTGCAAAACTGCTTCATTTAACTTTTGTAATCACGACCCAATGCATAATTTTTAATCTAAAATAAATGTTCTGGTCTCCAAATGAGACACATCAGACACATCTGGAATGTACTTCTATAACAATTTAATATTACACTACAAACCCCACACCGACCCTAATGTTTTTTTAATGTGGAATTGCGCGGGCGCAGGTGCTAACACACCAGATGCCCGTCGCGTGTATAATCGGCCACGCCATGTTGCTCACAAATTGCGTTGCGATTTTAGGGTTAGCACGGTTTTTTACTACAATGTATGGTGTAATTTGAGATTGATTATATATATTTATAGATATTTTCTCCATAAGCATTTGTTTTTTTGTTTGTTGTAGACAAAATACTCTCATAATATAACCATACTAGTAGAATTATAAAAAAAACCGAATATAGCCAAATAATCTAAATTGCCAAGTGCATTAAAACATTTTCATCATCCCTGAACACTGACTACTCTACTTACATACATACATCACTAGGCTGTGCTTCCCCGACTTGGGTTAACTTCAGTTAGAAAACCTCACACATAATACTTTCTTACCTATAACGCCAAAGGGTGGGTGTATTACCCACATTACACTAATGAAAATTTGGTTCTATTCTCATCTCAAACTAGGCAAGAAATTGGTAACTAAATATGGGCAAGAGACAACAATTTGGGTAAATTTTGAGTATACTAAATCGGATCGCCATCCACTGCTGAACGAAAGTCTCCTCCAAGGAGCGCCAACCATTCCGGTCTTGGGCAATTTGCATTCATCCGCCGCCAGCTAACTTCTTCACGTCGTCGATCTATCATGCCGCAGGGCACTCTACACTACGTTTACCCAATCGTGGTCTCCATTCTAGCACACTTCGGCTCCAGTGATCATACGTTCTCCGTGCGATGTCATTGACTCCCGTTCTCTGTCGAATAACCTCATTACAAATTTTTCAGCCAGAGAAACACTTAGCATCACACGCTCCATCGCACGCTGAATTGCTTTAAACTTGTGGACCAGTCCGAAAAAGTCAGAAAATTCAATTCTGGTGACGGGCAGCAGCGCCATCAGGTAAATATTTCTCGTCACTGCGGTCACCAACGCGCCTGCTAAGCGTGGTGACTATGGCAAATCCCCCCATAGACCACAACCAAATTTTTTTTATTTGGTTAACATAAATTACAATATACTTTTATTTTCATACTCTACCGTTGCGCTCTTACTAAAAATTTTATGCGCACGAAACTGCATCAAATTTTCATGGTTATTATTCCGCACGAAAACTTTCGCTATAAACGAGCCATAACACAATAAAAAAACTTTTTCTAATTCATTTGTAAAATATATTTTCGTTTGTACAACACTTGGTTAATATTTATTTATTTATTTTTACAACTAACACTGGACAAGGTCGATTGGTTAGTAATCTTAACTGATGACTTGGAAATATTGGACCGTGACTAGAGGTAATTTATATATACCACAAAAATATATGGTTAATATACCCTAGTACAGGCTCTGCTTAGTTTGTATTCAGACGGCTGTGCGTGTACTGATTACGGTTCTACATCATCATCAGGCTTTAATAGTCCACAGCTGGACATCCTGGACCTCCTTATAAAAGAAGGATTTGGCTTACTACACCACACTGGATAGACGGGTTGTCTTGCGCAGCTAAAATTTCAAGTTTATAGTCCCAGCTATTTAGGCTCTATGTTGTTGGGCCAGTCAGTGAAGACAAGTCATATTACAAGTATGAATTAATAGATTTATACAAAATGCGTGAAGAAGCATCTCACTGGCCTCCATAACCTGGGTCGCCATGGCAACTACCATTCTTTTTATCACGCAGACTTGAGCTATTTTGGTAGGCTTCTATAAAAGAAAACGTTTTTAAAAGAACTCTAAAAAATTCACTATCATACGAAAACAGAATATTTTTTTTACACGTACGTCGTAAAAAACTGAGTTGTATGTAAAAGAAATAGTTTTTAGGAACCCATTTATGTGACATATGGTAGACGGTAAATGGTAAATTCCTAAGTGTATTCGGACTATTCGTGCCATATTGAATAATGGCAACATTGGCCTATTTACATTTTTATGCACGACTACATTTTGTCCGCGACTTCGCCTGTGTTTATATAAATTTCATCAATTCGCTATTCTTCAGCTACAGGCGAGTATAGTACGATATCTCTATATATACTTTGGTATGCTCCTGACAACTTGTATGCCAAAACTTATCACGATCGATTTAGTAATTAAGACGGGAATATGTGACGAACAAAAATAAAGACTATCAGAAATCTCTCGTACTCGGTGCAAAGAGACGAAGAAATTACACTACATTACACCAGTCAACAGTATAGTGAAGGGCTCAAAAAGCACTCAAAGGTCGGCAACACACATGTGACTCGAGTTGCAGAATACATTGGCAATGGTAAAAATTTTTCATCAGTTTTATTCCCATTAAAAAAAATAAACATACAAAGTCCGCTTTTATCATATTAGTTACTTACAAAATAGTCTAAAATAGACATTTTTTTCTGCTGAGCCAAGATAGGTAGCGACCTAGATAGTACACCTGTTTTCTATCTTGAATTGTGGTTGATTCAATTACTGATATTATATGTCTTGTGTATTTATAACTGACTGTTTTATTTGTAGTATCTTACAGCGAGTTAGGAGAAGATGTAGTCATTTAGACATTATTTGGGCCGAATCAAATTTTATTTTAGTTTGTTTGTTCTGGATTATAGGCAACTTATCTATTAGCCTACTCTTGGGTCTTTAAGGCATCAATATTTTGAGTTTCACAAAAAGACACTTTGCTGTTTCGTTTCCTATTTATTCCTTCTACTTTTCGCCTATTTAGTATTGTTTAGACAAGATGTCCGTGTCGTGACGAATTAAGAATACAAAGTGTTACCACCCCTATTCATCTCGTGGGTGTCGTAAAAGGCAACTAAGGGAACAAAGCATGCAAGACAACATCATTACATAGAGAAGGAAAACTTGAAACAAACCCTATTCCAACCCGTCTGGCCACCGTGGTATAGTAGGTCAAAACCTTGCAAAAGAGAGGCCTATGTCCAGCAGTGGACTGTAAAAGGCTGTTGTTGATGATAAGACAAGATGAAAAGTAGATTTTCAACGTGTCAAACTCTTACGGTATTCTTAGAACTCGTTGAGATTTTTGCACACCATTTCATATGATAGGCATTTATTATCTACCACAATATCTTATCAGCATGAAGAACGTCAGCCTTCCTAGTCTCGTGACTTTGAGTTGAGCAGTTCTACTTAACTTTTAATTGTTTTTTTGGTCATATATTACAATTAATTCCTCTTTGTGTCTCAATCACCTCAGTCATCATTATATATACTACGATACTATTACGATACTAAGCGCGAATGCAGACAATATATGGCGGCTTAAGAAGATGATTTTTACGCCCTGCTTAGGGACGTGAAAGACGTAACAGTCATCGTGGCAGTCTATGGTTCACACACTTACAACGATATCTGTCATCCCTGCATCAAAGGGTTTCTGGTCTCGCACTCACCAACGATACACGACAGCAGGCATGCTGTCACTTAAGGTTGGTCTTCTGTGTGCGGGTAATACTGTCCCGGTCGAGCTGCCCCGATCGTGCTGAAATTAGCGTGGTTCCCCTACTTTATACGAGATTTCCTTTGCCACTATCACCCCTTTACAACTACATCAAAGTGCCCGCCTACTTGTCACCAATATTAAATTGATAAAAACCTTACCTACTTCGGTATTGGTATCGGTACAGTGTCGTGTACATAAAAATGATTATAGCTTGGTCAAACTAAACAAAACTCTTTAATGGTTGATCATTAGACCTTCGCTGTATTGTAGCCAAACTTAAGCTTACCTAGGCAGACAACTCCAATAAATTGGTCTATTCGACCCGCGTAAAGGAATCAAATGGACTCTTTAAGAGTCTTAAGAGTTTCTAGTACCTCTTGCTACCGTCATCTGATCAGCTCCAAACCACACAGTTACATAAGTAAACCGAGTTATCTAACCATCAGGTAATCTAATTAGAAACTTTATGGAAAAAAGTTTAGTATAAAAACTTTCACTATTTACAGTGAACATTTTATACCAAACGTGGTATTTACAGTGATTTATTTACACTGTGACTTAGTTAAAAGTGAATTTTAACAAAAACTTGTTTAAAAAACAAAATACTTCTGTTCCAACAATGTAGGTCACCAGTATTTATTGTAAAAAGTAGGCATTTTAATACTGTTAAAGAATTTATTCGATTAAGCGTAGCAGAACAAAAACTTGGCAAAAACGGTCTTGTCACGGCTATAAGAGAAATGCAGTTTGGCACGCCAATGATCGGATTGTTAAGGCGAGATAATTATATTATTGACGCTAGACCGGGTTATTTTAAATAGCCTTAAGAATATATACTGTTTAGTGCCAAGAAAATAATTGTGAAAGTTTTATACAAAACTATTGTCTATAACGTTCCTAATTGAACCAGAGGTCATGGGTTCGATAATCCGATCAAGATGGGTAGTTAAGTGCCCTGGATATATACATCACAAAGATTCTAGGCCACCATAGCGTGGGTTGCCATACTGCATAGTTTACATTCGCATTGAGTATGGCGACTACCACTCTTGGATTTTTCTCTTGCTTTCCATCGGGCAGAGTAAAGTCACTTTGGTAGGCTTCTCCCTTCCTCGACAGGACTACTCGTGCTGACCTTGGAAGTCACCGTTTTAGAATGGTGGAAATACGTTCCTGAACTAAACGGTTCGGCTCTACCTTCCTGTACAAATCAGTTAAAACCTGGCACTCACTACCAGCGCACGTGTTTACCTCTCATTACGATCCCGGGTCTTTTAAGCGGGGCGTGAAGAAGAATCTTACTAGGCCGCTATAGCATGGGTCAAAATACTGCATTGTCTACACTCACAATGAGTATGGCGACCACCACTCTTGGATTCTATTCATGCTTTCTGTCTGTCAGAGTAGAGTTACTCGGTATAGAAGAATACGAGTATATATCTATGGAAGAAAAAAGATGATCACGATAATTCTTTGTATCTCTGGATGCAATTGATGTGCAGTCAAATTAAATGAGAATCAATGTTTTATTCATATATAAATGGATTATGGCGACTTTCACAAACAACTGAAGACAAACTTCAATACCAACTGTAATTTACATAAAAACTTGTACTAAACTTATGTTATTATGTTGGATGACCACAAGACTAGTATGGGGGAGGACTTTGTCCAGCAGTGCACATCTTTTGGTTGAAATTATGACATATTCTAGATCTCTTTTCCAAAGTCCTTTTTTAACTAGATTCAGAACACACATGCTCCCTCAGAACTTGTACGTTTATAATATAAATGAAATTATTTATATTCATATTTACCTAACTCAGAACCATTATAATCAATAGATTTTAAAAGTCCACTACTGGACATAGACCCTTCGTTAGAAAAGAGGCTTTGGCACACTGGGCGGACGAGTTTCTATATTGACGCGACGTATGTTTAAGGATAATTATCGTTAAAACGTAAGTTTTAGTACTCACTTTTCAATAACGCAGGAGCTTTAATAAAAAAACGACTGTTGTATTTAACAAGTGAATACAAATATAATTTATCTTCGTAAAGTAAAACGTTAGCAGTATGAAGATTAACGATTCGAAGTAAAAATAAATAAAATATTTATCCCGATTTGTAAATTAACCTCGGAACAACATAAACTCTATTATACTTTAAGATATAAAACACTGATTTGCGAGCACTTTCATCTAGTTTATTAGTTTTGTGTTTAAGTAAATATAACATTTTCGGTTTATCGTTAAGAGTGCTGACTCACACAAGTATCGTTGGTATGTTGCGTCCGTATTGTGTGCGACTATTCGAAGATGGACCGACATGGTTGAATGGACACACACCTCACGCTGGCTCACAAGCTTACAGATAATTACGAAGGTGTAGCAAGGTTTATTATTTTTAAGGCATATTTGAATAATTTTGGCTGTCTCTCAATGGTGTAGTGGTCGCGTATACGACTCCTGTGCTTGAGGTCTTGGGATTTATTCACCGGTCAGACCAAATGTATCTATGATCTGCAAATATTAGTTTCAGAGTTAGGGTGTATAATATGTAAATATTCACAAAAAAAAATATAAACGTTTAAACAGTCAATCTAGTTTGAAATTAGATGGCGCTGTGTGTCCCATAATCGAAAAACAAATATTATGCAGCTATATTCTTGATGATGTGAACAATATAAGAAAAGTTATCATACTGTAGAATATATTGTTATAGGTATTGAGGGAAAAAGAAATGAGTAGGTTATAATCGAAAGAAATTTAAGCAATATATCAGGTGGAAGTATGTATTTGCTACGCATGCAAACTTAACCGTCAAGTCAGAAATACATTAAGTGGTGATTTCGTCTGCGAACTTCATTCCCAACTAAAACTAGATTACGAAAGTTTTTATTTATTACGGTGACATTTAAATATTACAATTTTATAAAGCATTTCATTGACCCGCACCTTGATAATTTTTTTCCAAACAAAACAGAGCGTAACTCTGAAAAATTCTCTTAACGCCTTCATTGAGTCGCTCTTCGCAATACTGTACCGCGACGAATCACAATTTTATGCATTCAATATTATTACTGTCTCAATATTCAATTAGGTTGTAGACCTTCGTACCTGGCATTGTCATATGTCTTTCTCTTACTTGTAGATACTCCATCTGCTGTCTCATTCCTATCGTTCCAAGATTTTTTTGTTAAAGTAAAATTTAGGGCGCTTTGTTGCTGTTTAGTTCGAAGTCGACTGGTCCGTGAAATTTCAACTAGAATTTGTTGATGAGGTGGGCTGTTTGTGCGCGGGACAAAGATTGTATTTGCCTGAAGTTTGGTTCGATAACATTGTTGTACGACTCGTGAGATAGGTAGTTAGCAGCAATTTAAAGTTATAATTCCACTTAAGGAGTTTCATAGATTTAGATCTGTTTCTATCAAATATCAATATAATTTCTTGTAAATTACAATAATACGTGCAAAAATAAAAGGTATTGAAATATAACATTATCAGAAATGTTTACGGAAATTGACGCCTTTGAGTTGCCTGACCTTTCGACCCAGTTGTTCTCGCAAATTTCAAGAATTTCTACACTTAAATTTAACGCAAAAATTAAAGTAATGATATACCAACCTACATAGTATTAAAAGGTATAAGAGTGTTGAGTCTTATGTAATTACTTAATACATAAGATCCAACACTCTAGACACTATATACTCAATAATCTTTATGTAATACTGTTATGATAATGGTTAAAAGTATTATTATTATGCAGCTTAACGACATACACACCACAGATCTACAGGTAGTTAATCACAAAGATAGTATGTACTTCTTAATAATAATTTTATGTTTGGTAAAAATGAATTAATGACGTCACTATTGAACACATATACACTGCCTTATAAATAGGTTTGGAAATCCGTTAAACACTCACCCAAAATGACAATATACCAAAGTGAAGTAAATGTAACATTAATTTAATCCGTTTGTATTCCTAAAGAGATAGGCAGAGGTGTGTATTAAACGCTTATATTTTGTAGACTTTACTTTTATTCCCGTTTACATGACGGTGGTCAAACCTATTGCTGTCAACCGGGCACTCTAGGGATCCGTTGGGAAAATTTAGAGTATAGACAAGAGAAATGAGAAACATATATTATAAAGAAATAACTACACTATTACTGTTAGCGCTAACTAAGTTCAGAGCTTTTAACAGGAACTGATTGTTTTTTTTTAAATTCCTAAAGAAATGAATCCTATGTCGCAGGGGCCTTTACAAACATGCAATAAACGGATACAAAGAACAGCCCGACTCAGAACAACAATTTACGGACCACACAAAGTGGTGTCTCATGCGGGATTTGAACCCACAACACTCAGCGTAGTAGAAAGCGGCGTGGTGACCACTTAAACCATTAAGCCAACCGTGCAGTCAAATCAATTGTTGCTGTAAAGTCTAGGCCTCTAAACGTTTTACCCCTTTTTAGGGTTCCGTACCTCGAAATGAAAAAACGGAACCCTTATAGGATCAATTTGTTGTCCGTCCGTCTGTCAAGATCCCTTTTCTCAGGAAAGCGTGGAGATATCAACCTGAAATCTATATCAAAGACTCAGGTCTACTGTCGCTTAGAGTTGTGAGGAAATCAAATTTTTAAGCCAAAGCAATCAAAAGCTACAGCCGTTTATGCCGCGAATCTCGTCAAATTTTCGAAACTCGGGTACTTGGTGGCATACTTCGTATAGAAATTCGAATCGCACTTGGCCGGTTTTTTACCAAAATTTTTTTTACCTTTATATAATAGTCTTAACACTATCTAATTTTATGGTAATGTAACATCTACATTATAGATAAAATAATTTATCATAACTTTTTTACATACAACAAGCACTCGACACAACAGGTGGCAAGCGTTTACTGTTGTTAGTAACTTTGCACACTAACATATGTTCTTGTGTCGTCTTTACTGATACCACCTTCGTCCCCCTCTCCCTCACCTCACACAGACTGTACACCAACCAGTCAAACATTTAATTTAGTCAGCCTAAATGTTGAAAGATTTTTCCACCAACATAGCTTTTTTCATCTGGTGTTGAAAATTCTCGATTGACTTCTGAAAAAATATTCTTTGCAAGTACCTGTAAGCCAGGTGACGTCGACAATTTTCTTGATAAATATACTGGATTTACAAGGCTTCGTTCAAATGTCGGTTGTCAGAGATATGAGTAAAGCCACACAAACATTATTTGATAACTTGGGCTTTTTGAAATACCTACAACATTATTTTCTGAGATTTTATTTGCATGTTTTTTAATCTGTAACCGTTTTAATCAATATACTTTTTGTGTATACAAAACATATCCACTTTGATTAACAATTAGATTTTAAAATTATACTCATATTGACACTCGTTCTTTTAAATGACTGCACGGTTGACCTAGTGGTTTAAGCGGTCGTCACGCCGCTCTCTCCTGCGCCGAGTGTTATGGGTTCAAGCCTCTCATGGGACAAGACTGTGTGATCCACAAATTGTTATTCTGAGTCTGGGTGTTCTTTGTGTCCGTTTCTTGTATGTTTGTAAAGTCCCCCGCGACACAGGATTTACTCCTAGTGCAGGCATTGTCTTTAAAAAATACCTGTGATTAAAACCATGGATATCAACACAGTTAAATACAGTTTAGAAAGTATTTAACATTATCTAAAGATAGATAGATTTGCTGTTAATAACTGTACCCTGCAATCGTTGAAGGTGTCTATACATTGTGTATAAACTTACATAAGTTCAATCTGAGCAGAATTTTTTGAATTTTCGAAACATACACGGGAAATAAAGAAGTTTTTCTTGCATAAGCAACGAATCATTAGAAAACTATATTTCCAAATATCATGTCAAGCTAAAAGCATACCATATAATATACTAAAACTATCCTCCACTTTTTTTTTTTTTAAGAGTCTGCAAAAGTGACTATACTCTGCCTAATGGAAAGCATGAATAGGATCCAAGAAATGTGGTCACCATACATATTGCGAATGCAGGCAATGCAGTATGGTGAAACACACTATGGCGGCCTAGTAAGATGCTTTTTCACGCCTCTCTTGGGGATGTAAAAGGCATGACGGTCATCGTGGCATTGTATTACGCACACTTAACACGACAACTGTCACTCCTGCCTCAAGGGGCCTAATTTTTATAAGACATATAATACAATAAAGTCAAGACCATCAACGGTCTCCCAATTTCAAATGAAACAAAACAAAACAGTCAACGAAAGAAATAGATAATTTCGGTATTTATTTCACTCCAACAGAAGTTTAAAAAACCATTATCTAAAACATCTAAAATCCACCCCCCGGGGTGACAAAAAAGACAATAACGGACCCTTGGACCTTCCTTAACTATTATCGTTTCAACCAATTTTAGGAAACAAAAAATTGTCACCCTACTTTTTGTTACTAAAAGTACTTTATTTTGAGACTGACAAGGTCTAGTTTCACTAAGCAACAGCGGTTGACGTGACAGCGGTTTTTAATTCGAAATCATCGTATGTGTAACTGATAGTTTGGACAAACATTTTGAGGGTAAGACAAAGATCAATTCCTAATGTTATAAATTTCTATAGTGATGTTGGAATGTAATAACATACTTTTTCTCATCAATCGGTTTTTCAACCGAGTGTCTTACTTTGAATCGATTTTTGTTACACCTAATCATTAAAAAAAATTCGATTGCAGGAAATGTACGCTTAAAATTTACAAACTGACGATTTATATTTTTGTAATTATTAAATTATCATTTCTTTCTAAATTTTGATTGATTCTAAATTTTCTTTCGTCTTTGTTATACCCAGCGTAATTACAATTAAGACGTATCTAACGACACTCAAATCACCAACTGTCGTAGAGTAAGAGTAAGAAATATGTAAACATACATACACTTGAAATGCATTACATTTCTTCAATGCAGTCGGTTTTCTTATTATAAAGATCTTTTTATAAAGATGAAATCTAAAAACAAGATAAGGTACACCTCGTACAAAACCTAAGTCACTCACAAATCTTAAATTATAATAATCGAGGTGATAAATCAGGATTTGTGTCCTTGTAAATCTCAAGGAATTAATGTTTTGATCTTAAATCAGAAAATATCTTAAAGAAAGGGTTCGTTTCTTCTTGATGGACATTATCTGTCTGTATCTTTGGTACGCAAAATGAATTTACAATTGAAATAAATATTCGGCAGACATTTTGGATTTACGAAGGTACTTTATCGGCCTTTGATGGCATCGTTAAGAGCATCGCAATAACAATGTATTTTGTAACGATAGTAATTTATATGTTGGACGATAATTCTTAGGTTATGGGCCATCCAATACAAATTCAAAGGTTTGATTCCTGATTATTGCAAATATTGGTAGGTCGTAAATAAACGTGTCTCTGTAGTGCGTACACTATGGACAGAAATGGACGTTTTACTATTATTAAGGGAAGTGCGTTTCCAACTTCAAAAAGGAGGAAATTTTTGTATTTTTTTTTATATATGTTACGGTATTTTTTTTCAAACGTTGGTTATATTAGTCCCGCTAAATCATTTAAAAAGTATAGGTAGACAGACATTTTAGTATTTGTATGGGTTTTAATGTGTATATTTTAAATTATTATTTGTTCCATACATTTGTTCTAGTCAGTCCATCCTTCACAACAACAATAATAAAATATTAATCCAGTTGTAGGTGTTGACTTCAGGCACTTGATGTCTCACGTCATCAACCATCCTAGCCATATCAACCTCAAGATTAATGCAGATGGCGGTAACATGACGGCTGGATAGCTTAACGTGCTACTTGAGGCCTAAAGAGCTGTCTATCGGTAGATTGCGGTCACACGAGTACCGCACAGACGCCTCAAGGTGGTTTAATTACTAAATGTAACGACGAAGATGGGATGGGTAGCACCGCCATATGTATGTAACAATATAATGGATATAATGTTACAGATCTGCATCATCTTGAACTCAATCACATCACCAAATCCATAATTTACGATTCTATAAAGGACATACATATCTTCTATCTAATATATAAAATTCTCGTGTCACAGTTTTCGTTGCCATACTCCTCCGAAACGGCTTGACCGATTTTGATGAAATTTTTTGTGCTTATCCGGTATCTATGAGAATCGGCCAACATCTATTTTTCATCCCCCTAAATGTTAGGGGTAGTACAACCCTAAATTTTTTTTTATTTTTTAAACAAAATTTTTAATTTCTATTTTTTTATGATACAACATACAAAAATACATACAATCCTCAATTTTCACCTTCTACGATCAACCCTTATTTTTTAATAGCCATTTTAGTAATTTAATAATTTTTCATCCCGCTCAAATTACTTAGAAATAATTTATATGGCAAAGCAACGTTTGCCGAGTCAGCTAGTATACATATATACATATATACATACGTACATACATACATACATACGTACATACATACATCCATATAGATATCTATCGAATTTCAGTGCGGTTAGTTACTATAATCCCTTTTTCATTAATACACAAAACAGATCATCACACAATTATTTATCCTTAATTGGGACCTGACTATTGCAGCGTGATGTTTTATAACTTTGTTTTTCGTCAATAAATACTCTATCGAATACAAAAAGAATGATGAAAATCGGACGTATAGTTAAAGAGATCATAGCGTTTAAAAAACAAAATCTCTATGGCTTTGTAATGCTTCTAAACGCTCTGTTGAATCAATTCTCCTCTCATAAGGAACAAAAACGTTAAAGCTCTAAAAACGTGAAACTTTCAAATGTCTGCCATCAAACTGAATAGTTCAAAGGAGTTAGTCCGGTAAATAGTTTGAGTCCGACCGACAATCGGTTGAACTCTAGGGATGGCATACATAGAGTTGCCTTAGTAATAATACAGTCTGTGTCAACTTCAGGTATCTATTAAATATATAACCCATATAATATTTAAAATTACTAGATTAAAATTACCCCTTTTTCAAAACTCGAAGAGCACTTGTAACTCTTGAACAGCTATCCACTTGTCACTGTGGTGAGGAATTCAGAATACAGAGTGACACCAGCCCTATTCATCCCTTAGGTGTCGTAAGAGACGACTAAAGGAGCAAAAACTCGAAACATGCCAACTCCTATATGAGACACCAGCAGCCAGTCAGTATAACAAACCAGCGAGGTACAAATAGAGGCCTATGTCCACTTGGCGATTGGCCTAGAGGTTATAACAGTTGCCACGCCACTCTTTACTGCGCTGAGTGTTATGGGTTCAAACCCCATATGGGACAACATTTCGTGTGATCCACAAATTGTTGTTCTGAGTCTGGGTGTTCTTTGTGTCCATTTCTTGTATGTTTGTAAAGTCCCCCGTGACACAGGTTTTATTCCTAGTGCGGGCGAGAGAGAGGCCTATGGAGAAGATAAAACAAAGATGATGATCCACTTGACTCGTCTACTGACCTGCCCTCTATCGAGTATAGATAGAGGGAAGACATACTATTCGTCAGCTAACACGGCCAAGGTGATATAGAAACGTGATGCAAATCTTAATCACAGTAAACGTACGATATAAGTATTATGTACATAATTGTATATCTTGGCATGCAAGTTATTAAAATAATGACTCTTGGCGTGATACTTCATTATCATTTTATTATTCACCACGACAACTAAATTACTCTTTGCAGACTAAAGTAATTTATGCGATTTTAGTTATAATTTGAAAAACGTTAACTGGTTTTGAAACCGAATGAGGTCTTATTTCGAAGACCAAAGCGTCCTCTCGCGACTGTAAAACGATATAGATTTCGTGTAGTAACGCATTAAGAGAACAGTGTCACCATTTCTACTTTTGTCATGGGTGTTGTAAGAGGCGACTAAAGGAACAAACCGTGCAAGCAAGATCACTGCAAAGGAAGGAACTATACCAACACGTCTGGCCAGCGTGGTATACTAGGACAAACCTCCTTTCTAAGGAGAGGCCTATGTCCAGCAGTGGACTGTTGAAGGTCATAAATATGAATAGCACTATAAAATATTTCATTATTAATATTGACATAACTGTAAATAAAAATATGAACGTATCGTTTGGAACAAGTTGCCTTTTGTATGTTCGTTTAGGAAACCCGTAAAAAATGTTATTTCTTACCTATTTTGCCTTTCCTCTGAGATTCGGGATTTTTATTAGGTTTTGTTGAGGGTAAAATAGTCTAAACAATTATTTCTTTCTTATTCTGTTATATTTTTTCCTCCGATGGTTTTATACATATATAATTACATTGTTTTGAAATTCAATTTTCAACATAAAGATACATATATTTCATTTTCTCTTTCTCTTACGGTTTTTCGTACCGAGTTACATTTTCTCTCGGCTCTCCGCCAACACACGATAAGAAACTTCGTTCCAATAATTAATCATCAATGACATCATTATTATGAGTCCATTTAAAATGACTTTTCTTCTGTATACATTCAAAAACAATTGAACAAATTATGGTGTGTTATGAGTTATGGTGAACATTTTAATCGGGACAGATATTTTTTTAAATTAAAGCATCAGTAACGTCAATTCAAAATGACTGCAGTGTCAACGTTAAAAATTCAATGACGTCGGTCTCCGTCTTGCCAGCCCTAAACGTTCGCTCGAAGTTCGCCCATGAAGTTGGTAACTCTAATCTTCCCACTGTGATTTAGTACAAAACAATTATTCCAAAGATATCGGTGACGACACCAAGTTTTGCGATTGTCACGTTGCGGGACCGTTCTTGGTGAAATATTTGATTTTATCACTTCCCTCGGTTTTGTTTTGTATTTTGTCTGAATTCGACAAGTGGGTGTATAATATTGTCTCAACTTGAGATATTTCTTTGTCTTTTGAAAGATTTCGCAAAATATTTTTTATTTATTTGACCAGACTAGTTCCAACAGGCCATTTAGAATTGTAAACAGAAATAGAAATGATTGCGTTTGTGCTAGATCTGGTCAGTTGGGTTCAGTTCTATATAACTATTTACATATTAATATGTATAACAAAAGAAAGAGTTATTGCATTTTTATATAAAAAATTATGTAAAGTTAATGTGTGTCTATGTGTGTATGTGTGATTCACGATTCGGAGTGTTACAATTGCTCGGTTATATGGTTTAATTATGTATTATCATTTTTATTTATTTTAGTGTACTATTTTTATGAAACTTTAGTGTATTAGCTTTAAACCTACCTAACACGGTCTTTAATATGTGTATATTTACATAGTATAAAAAAAATACTTTTTGTTTTTATACGCTCAGATATTTTTTTATCTTTTTTTTCTTTCTTCTAAACTACGTTAGGAAATTGAATACGGTTTGCATCACATACAAGTAAATAGTTTTTTAGCTTTTATTGATAATATTGACCACACTTTACTAGTGATATTAAAATGATATACTACGGAATTGGATATATTAAAAATGTCTACGAAAGAGTACGTTATGATATATCCAGTATACGTCTATATCCTATGAATAACCCACAGAACCATTTTCATGTTTTAGGACATCATTTTATTTATGTAAAACTTTTAAAGTAATTTGGAACAATATAATTTCAATCTTTATCCAATTAAATACGTTAGATACGTTGTACACTTAATGTAGACTAAAATAGCCTTTTATAACATATCATTAAAGTGAATATCTTAGAAGTTATTAGAGGTTAAAATGCATTAGCTGGTAGAGCGGTTAACACCTATTGCACCCGTGCGAAGCTGGGTCGAGTCGCTAGTTAACGATAAACGTTGATGAACTAAACTAAAAAAAAGTTATGTGCTTAAACGTAGATTTTAGTTAGTACATAATCTGTGATAAAGTACAGTGTGTATTAAATTAGTTCATTATATTTAGTTAGAGGTTTATGAACTCCACGAGCCTTTTGATTGTCACTCAACGTCCACTCAGCCATTGTCGTTTTTTCATTGCCTTGTCTGGCATTGAGGGGCAATTTTTCTACGCAAAGCTTGTATTGCGTTTAATATGTTTACTGTACGTACATAGTGGCTTAGTTTTAGGATTAATAACCTCTCTATGTTTTGCTGTTCTATAAGTTTTGCGGGACTAATCTGAATTTTAATTGACTAGCTACCAATTCTAAACTATAATTCTCTTGTACCTAAATCATTTTTTTCTGCTGAAATAAGACACGGCAATTTGGTTCTAGTTACAAAATTGAATTTTCTACTTACATAATAACTTGATTAAGTTTTAGTATATGATATAAATCTGTCCTTAAGAATGATCTAACTCATACCGATAAATCACATCAAAATTCATTATGTGGTTTAATTAGGGTTAGCAGATAAACAGACAGAGGTAAATATCCACTTTGTTTTTATATCAAATATAAACTCTAAATTTTAAGATTAAATAATCTTTAAATTTAGAGTTTATGTTATATCTGAGATATACAGTTATAAAGAAATAAGTCTTCAGTGTTATATCAGACATATTTTATAAAACCAGTACAAATTTTCTTTGACTCTTCTCTAAAAGAGAATTTTGTGAAGATACAGTGCAAATATTAAAAAATATGCGTCATTGGTTCTGGTTCCGGTAAAGTAAATAAAATGGGGTGAACACAAAAGATTGGGAAGGGTTACCTAATACCTGCGAAGTAACTGACCTGTCGCCCCTTTTTCAAATAGATTAGCAAGATGAATAACTTGAGATTAACTCTGGTATATTTATATCTATTATGTAAATTGGTCAGAAGTAGTGGGAAGGGAAAGATCAGGTGTAAGTGTGATAAATGTATTTATTTTCTGTACTTATAGATATTTACGTAAATAAATTGATATACTAGGGTTTTGGTTTGTGTTTTTTATATATTGTCAGTGTAAACGCCCAACGCCAGAAGAGCACTACTACTTTTAGTGTAAGATTTGGTAGGTAGTAGAGCCACGCTGATTTCAGTATGAACGGGTCAGCCGGAGCAGTACTATCCTCTCACAGAAGACTATCCCTACTGCCATATTTGGTATGTGAATTGGTGCAGGGGTGACAGTCATCGTGATAAGTATGTAAGTCTTACACTGCCACGATGTCTGTCGTGCCTTTTACGTCCACCATAGTGTGGGTCAACATACATACTGCATTGTCTACATTCACAATGAGTATGGTGACTACAACTCAAGGATTTTATTCAAATTTTTCATCAGGTAAAATAGAGTCACTTTGGCAGACTTATAAAATTTTAGTCCGTTAGCTCAAAATTAAGAAAAATATGAAATTTTAAGATATGAGATATTATAAAATGAGGATAAATTAGTTGTCTGGTTAGCTACCATCTAATACTAAGTAATTACCTTAATTTTTGTCCACTAATCATAAATTATGATTCATTATGATCAATTTATATATGATTCATTCAAATCATTTATAAATTGTTTTTGACCAGATGCGAAGGGATTTTTCTTTTAAAGTTTAATGAATAGGTAAAAAATGTTTCTAACTAAAACTAATTTACCTTTAAAAGATGATAGAAGTAATAACTTACAGATCCCATAATCAACAGCCTTTTACAGTCCACTACTGGACACAGGCCTCTCCTCTTAGTAGGGAGGTTTTGGCCTACTATACCACGCTAGCCAGACGGGTTGAAATAAGGTTTTTTCAAGTTTTTCTTCTCTTTATTTTGATGTTGTCTTGCATACTTTGCTCCCTTAGTCGCCTTTTACGACACCCACGGGATGAATAGGGGTGGTAACACTATATATTCTTAATCCGTTACCACACGGACAATACGACACACTGATTGTAAACTAAGCAGACCCTGTACTTTGGTAATCAGACTATTGATAAACATGCTTATATACTTCTAAATATATACATATTATAGATACTTTAAGAGAAGGAAAACTTGGAACAAATCCTATACCAACCCGTCTGGCTAGCGTGGTAGAGTAGGCCAAAACCTGCTTGCTAAGGAGAGGCCTATGTCCAGCTGTGGACTGTTAAAGTCACAATAAACAGGTGATCATCTTTAATTCCTTCCACAAAAGTATTTCTTCTGCATGGGAATGGAATTCATGACCTCGGGCTTAGCAGTCGGATAGACCAATAACCCAGCAGGTTAGTCAACATCGAATAACTTTATACAGAGCTAATATTGTATTCGCTTACTTATGTTTACTTAGAGTTAGTTGAATGAACAGAGAAACGAGATTCTCGGTATTTTATCTGTTTTTTTAATTCTTACATGGAAATTGTTATATTTATTCATATGTTAATACTAGGCCATTGTCCGCAACATCTCTCGACTTTAACTTATTTCATCTTTAACATTGTATTTGACGAACATCCGTACAACTGTTCACCTTTTATTTTACCTCTTTAGAAGTGAAATTACCAAAATCCTTTCTCAGTGGGCGCTTATAAGATAAAAAGCATCAGCTGGCAAAATTTCAAGTTTGTGGTCTCGGCGGCTTAGGCTCTGCCTTGATGACTCAGTCAGTTATTCAGGGCAAGTATTTTTATATGTATAACTTCCTTGTCGTTTAATAAATACTTTTAATGACATTGCAGTGAAATTAAATAGAAATTTGGTATTTGTAAAATGTATTTGATAAAATAGTGTACAAGGGCCCGTATGATTGTAAGTGGTCACACTCGAAAAAGCAAAGATCGTAATCTGTGGTTTCGAGTGTGCCGTCTAGAAACCAAATCTAATGACATAAGTTATTATTTAAACTTGAGTTGTTCTTCCTGCGACGGGAACACTTAGTAAGATAAAATATTAGTATTGTTATTTCCATTAAAATATATGTTCTCAGTTACAAACTTAATATTTATGACTAGAGTTGACATTTACAGGTCATTCGATTGAATGTCTAGTATATTGCGTTAAACCAACCAACGGAACTGTGTTAGCGCATTCGAAATAAAAAATAACATTTTAAAAACGAATAAAACCCACTACGTATACAAATCGATTCATAATCACATTTTTATCGCTTATATTACTGTAATTTCTATAAAAAAATATCGATTTTAATACCAAAAAAAGCAGATGTCGTTCAATTTGCATGCATATTAAAATCCGTTAAATTTTGTAACACCATGATATATATAAAATTGGATGTTTCGTAATCGGCTTGCCCACCGTTGTATGCCCCAAGCGTTTACCTGTTTTTCATTCGAAAGCTCGAGCGAGCAGGACGGAGCATATATTCCAAAAGCGTATGAAGAATTCGTGGCAACAAACGGCCAAGATCGCGGCCGACGCTACTGACAATGCACGACTCTGTGTCTGGTTATATTAGGCGACCGCTTCCAGAATACACAGCGTTATTGTAAATTAGGTGTTCGAGTGCGCCTCTCCATTTCGGCCGGGGTTCAAGTGAAGCGTGGTCGGTGTGGCAACCATGCGCCGCGCATTCTTCACCAATGGGGGGCGACTTCACGCAGTTGCGTCCTGATCGTCGAAGAGGACGGACCTTTGTCGAACGCGCCGCCGAAACTATCGTACAACAAACATTTAAACAAATTATAAGTGTATCAAGTCGATTCGAATTTCGAATCCTAGTACGTCATTAGTGATGGGAAGTATAAAACACAACGCGCGCATCGATATCGTACGATGACCAAAACTTTAAGTTGGGAAGATCGGAAAAAAGTTGTGGTGCCGAATGCACTCGTCTTGTATACAAAAAATGTGTGCTTGTAAAGTGATGGCCTGATGGGATCGCAGTGTGGCCAATATAGTGTAGTTAGTGATGTGTACTGTGATATAAAATTTCGGCATTCGCGTAGATGATTGCCGTTCTCGAGTGTGATATAATTAGTTTATTAGTTACCAAAGATTCCTGATGATCTTGTACATTAGTTTGTGTTTCATATTGGTAGTTTTAGGTAAGTACAGTTAACTTTACAGTAGTTTATTGTGCTAGTTTATTATTATCTTGATTTACTGCCATTAATTGGCATGCCGAGTAATTACGATTGTGGCACGATAAACACGAACGTAAATTAATTTTGTTTTAATAGTGGTGTTAGTTTCAATTAGCGAAAACACTGCGGATTTATTAATATTATTAAATTATCGCACAAATAAGTCGCTAAAAATGTTTTTATGCCAGTTAAATATTATTGATATAAAGACTAGTTAAAATTTTTTAAAAAATTGCTGCATTATCAATGTGTATTTGAAATTCGAAATTTAAAAAATCTAAAATTGACTTGGCCGGCACTGTGTATATACGACCCGCATGTAGTTAGGGCGAATTAAAAAGTTATAAATTTCCAATGTTGTATGGATAGACGGATGGATATGTGGATGCTACAAATTTAGTTAACATGACATAATGACATTACTTAGTCGGTCGTGTCAATTAGTAGACAGTTAATTTAACTAAATTTACTAAACGATCCGGCATGAAAACGAAAAAGATTTATTTAGCATTTTGAAATTGTTATGACGCACATGAAAACTGAATTGAATTTATGAAATGTTTTTAATGTAAACAAATGAAAAAAATATTATACTATTAAGATTTTATATTCAATTACGTATAGAATGAGATAATCTAATAAAGGATAGAAACCGGACCCTAAGGGACCCCGTGTTCTAATTGAGAAAATTGGACAACGAAACCTCGTTGAACATAATTACGTGCTTGATGAAAATATGTTTGATGAATGATCAAATTTTAATAAAATATGTAAAGCTTCAAATTGTACTCTATTCATTGAAATAATACAGAATAGTTACTCGTAATTGTATGAATTCCTTCATTAATTTGTAAAAGTAAAATCAGATTTCTTCTACGTTAATTGTGTCGTAATTTACATTATTCTTAAACTAAAAAGAATAATTTAAAGAAAGAGAAAATAAGAGAAATTCTTAAAATTAAAAAAACCACGCCCAAAGAATTTTAGTTCGTTAATTTTATTATAACCATTTATCATAAAAATCAGTGTAGACCTCTCAATTTGTGTCGAGTTCCTCGAAATATAAACAAGATCTTGCTTGCGATAGTTTTTGTTGCCATATATGATAAAAAAAGTACCCAGTTGTGATCTTAATTAGTAATAAACGAAAATTTACGGTTTAGTGAGTTGTGTTTAAAAATTAAACGAACCTGTCTGGTTAGCGTTTTATGGTAGGTCAAAACTTTATATCTAAAGAGAGAACTATGTCCTGCAGTGGGATTTGAAAGACTGATAATGTGATGTTAGTTGGTTTTTCGTAAACAAAATTTTAAATAAATGCGTTTCTCACATACCAGTTTCATCCGTGTTACAGAAATTACTGCACATTAACAATTTCAATTTTCTCCATCGCCAATGCAACTTATTTTCAATCATAAATATACCTGCTGTGTAGAAATCATAAAAACATTTATGACTACGTCGAGAAGGGCTAGGTAGAGCTGGACTAGACGGTCATAAGTTTACCGACTTCTATAATTTGACGGGACTACTTCGTGATGATTTCGATTATGGACTAATACCGCATGATGAGCACAACCATTTTTCCTAGGTGTAATTTATCTATAACATACAGGTAAGTTTATCAGCAGTCTGAATACCATAGTACAGGTTCTGTTTAATTTGGGATGAGACGGCCGTGTGTGACATGTGTCAATTTCGAAAAAAAAATCAGTTCCGCTTACGTAATAGGAGCCAACCAACGGATCAGTTTAGGAATTGAATGGGAATATATTGAGGATATAAATAGATTAGAAGGGAAGGCAACTATAGGAAAAGGATGTTGCTTCTAAGAATTAATGTACCTTATTTAAAAATATATAAGTTTGTTTATTAGTTGTCAGGCTACCATAGTACATTCTCTGAGATCATCATCTTAGTTTTGGATCTGAAAGACCGTGTGCGAGATGTGTGAATTTTTTATATTACTGATTCTGATATTTGTATATTGATATTAACTCAAATTGTCTCCGTAACTCTACACTACCTATTTTCGTTAAAAGCTAAGATTTTTTAAAACTGTATATTTTTTAGAAAAAGGTCCCGTCAAACCGTAGCGAACGGAATTAAGCGACGTGACTTTGGAGCACGATTCGGTTTCGGCCTTCGGCCTTCAATTTTTTTACTGAGTTTATTTGTACCGAGTTTGTTACATAGCATTGGTATATTAGTTCGATGTGTTGATGTTTTCTTAGCTGTTTTCTTTCCACCGACTTTTTTTATAAGGAGTTCATTTATTTGAAAATAGTGTGTTTTTTGTGTCCAATAACCTGATGACTCATGTTCGACAATGTGTTTCATTAAAATGGTTTTCAAATGGTATTAGGGACATTCAAACTAGTTTCGTAACTTTTATTATTCGTTACATTTTTATACATGTCTTTAAAAACCCGATGTACTAATTTTGTAATTATTCTGACGGGAAAGAGACTCGTGACTAAAGCTTGTAACGTTTTAGGTTTATTAATGTTAGTATAATTCAATTAGGTATATGGTTACTTCTTGCTCAAGTAGGTGTGGTTCTATAAACCTAAAAAAAATTCTAACCGCTGCCTACTGTGACTCAACACAAAACAATAACTACGTTGGCTAGGACTTGAGATTAAAGCGTTTGAACAAACCCTCTATAATAATAACCTATCATAATATTAATATCAATAATAAAACATTGTTAAAAGAAATTAGAATTAATTTTTCAAGCAAATCCAATCCAATATAACCCATCACATTTACTTATTAAATGTTAAACCTAATGAAATCTCATGACATACTTCCGTGAAGCTTATAATTATATTAAGGAAAGTTATTGAAATAAATATAATTAAATATTTCATCGGATTCCGGTAAGCCAGTTTCGAACTTATATTGGGACGCTGATCAGACGTGCAGCGCCATCAGTGATCGAGTAGTGAAACTAAACACGTTTAAAGTTTCCAAAATAGTAAGTGAATGTATAAAGATGTGACATCAATAAGTATAAAACTAATACTATTATATGTGAGTTAATATTTCTATTAGTTTTATATGATTCATGTAAAATATTAATGTATAGGCATATTCGCAAATATGAACCTTTTAAAATAAAAAAAATACTTATTCTATAAAAAAGAATATGAGAATATCCAACATTAACAGAATAAAAACACGCCGTAAATAAAAAAAAAACAATTTTACTTCTGAAAGCCATACATCACAGAAACGTCAAAAGTACATATACAATGGAGTTATGTTTTCCGGAGCCTTTGTTTGTTTTGATGAAAAAAGTTGATAATAGTCTCTATGGCCCAAATTGTGATTCGTGTTGGCCGTTTGCCCGCCTAAATACTTTCGCAACTTTCATTTAGACTTAATTAGGTTTCGAGACCAGATTATTTTAATTTCGATTACGGAAAGACCGTTCATTTTTGTTACCAAATTTAAAAAAAGAATTTCGAAATTTAAAAAGTTACAGTTATTGTTTAAGTATTGTATTATAATGTTCTTTATAAATCTTCTTACCTATTTAAAACCTTTTTACTAGACCGAGAAAATGTGCCCAGTTTCAAACAATTATTTATTCTTTGATGGTCCCTAAACAATAGATTATAAGCTAAAATAATGTAATTGTGTGTTTCTTTTATAGTACAAAATATTTTCAATTTAAAATATGTCGTTCAATTTCTAAACCTCAAACCGCCTGATATTAAATTATTTAAAAATACCTGAGATGTCTTTATTTCAGAGCAAATCTATCTAAAAATTATGATTCATTTGCTACAGTAAATAGTTTGAAGTTCGTTGTCAATCTTAAGACGACAAGATGTAGGCTTGTGTTATCAAACCTAAATTTGAAATAACTAAATATTTAAATTTAGAAAATATTCTGAGACTATCATTTTTTAAATTAAAAACCAATATTTAAAAACTATACTTAGGTACCAAAGAGGCTTAGGTTTTATGTCTCATACTTTTGAATTATATAAAATCACTGTGGTATGTTGGTTTTTATTAAATATTTTATCTATTATTGACTCTCGGAACTAAAATAATGACATTCGTTTGGTATTGCCGCGTAAATCCCAACTTATTGTGTGTTTGTTCGTTACGCCTTTACGCCTAAACCACCATAGCGATTTGAAGTTCTACGCCGCTATAGTATGGGTCACCATACCGCATTATCTACAATCGCAACGAATACGGTAAACACCACTCTTGTATTCCATTTATGCTTTCTGTAAGGCAGAGTAGAGTCGCTTTTGAAGGCTTTGGTTAAAAAAAAAGAATTGTCTATGGAAGTATTATTAGCGATTAAACATAGGTTATACTTGACACGCACGGAACCACCGCCAAAAATTCGTGCCTTATATTTTTTTATCCATAACGCATTCAAATAAGCAATCCTGTACACAAACATCATATACAAACCCGCAATGTATAAAAATTTAGTGTTTATAGCTCATAAAAACTTTATACCTTTTCCAGAAAAAAATCTTCATGAAAATCATCCTTTTGGCCATCAGTTTCCAAGTAACGTAACAAAAACCAATATTCTTGGAAGCAATAAGCCTATGCCATAACAAAGTAGTCATATGTTCCCATACGTTCGCTCCCGTTACACAAACGTAAACAAAATATAAACCAAACGTTTGTGTTAGAAAACAACCACGTGTTTTGTGTAAGATGAAGGAAATATGCCAAGTAGCTTACACGAAACCAGACGCGGTTGGCAACTGTGGTGAATATGTATATTTATCATAATATATGGATATGAGCTTTAACCGACTTCAGAAAAGTTCTTTATACGACTTTTTTGTGTATACAGGACACATTAGCGGGTAGGGAGCCGACATTAATAATTATTTTTTTTATGTTCAAGGCAAAGTTGGTTTCTGGTAAAGTGTAAAACACAATTTGTTACGATTAAACTTATCACTGACAACTTCAGTGATAAGTTTTTATTTTAAGCTTTTTTTGTTATAAAGTAATACTTAATTAAATAATTAAGAAGGTGCTACCTGCAAAATATTAAATCATTTATCGAGATTAACAATCTCGATAAATGATTTAATATTTTGTATATATTTAACAGCGGATACTTAGTAACAATATTTTTAATAATGCCTAACAGCTTGAAGAGTTATCTTAAACTCGATACTACTACTTTCCAAGTGAAGTTTTATTTTAAAGAGGATAATTATGCCGTGTACTTAACACAACATGACTAAATGAAAAATACCATAATTAATTAGACTCGTAACGCTATTTTAAGGTATCGTTATTTCAGAACGACAATATCTAGTATATTGCTTTAAAAACGACACATATCTATTTTTAACAATTTTATATTTACTTACTAACTTTGCCCGGCTTTACCATAATAGTGTAGATCTCTACTTAGTTACTAGAATACAAACTCTTCTGTATTATGACAACGAGGCTGCTAATAATCCATATATAATGTAATATATAGATGTTTTACACTTAGACAGAACAAATAATAAAGCTAATTAAACAATTGTTGGTCCTTTGTAAACGTACCTTGTCGACACAACAGACCCGCTAAAGTTGATAGTTAAAGACAGTATAAAGTTTATACTGTCTTTAAATATCAACCAATGTTGATAGTAAGTATTCTCCGCAACTTCCTTTTTCTTCTATCATGTTATTACAATGCACGTTCAAAAACCCATAAAATCTTCATACATACATTTTGTAGTATATTAATATCTGGTTTAAGCCTAATTTATATCGTTGGCGGTTAAAATTAACTATCGGCTTAACTTTAACTGATAGTAAAACGACGTATTAGTGATTCTTTGCAATCGTAAAACTAAAGTTTATTGCGTGATAGTGGCTTTCGCTCTGTTTTTCAAGTTTTACGACTGTTTTAGTTCAGATAGATCAAAACTCTTTTTTTGGTATTAGTATAGAAACTTTATGTCGTGAGAAATGTTTTTATTGAATTGTTTGCGTCAAGGGCGTACTATGATAATATTTTTAGTTGCTTAATTTGTGTAGTAGAAAATAAATTCACAAAAAATGGTGGTCACACATAATTCATTCAAAATAATTAATTGTTCAAAATATTATTTTATTTTTATTAAAAGCAAGTTTTATATGCGTCCCTTTCGGATTTTATTTCCTAGATAAAAGGATCCTATGTTATTAGCTGTATTAGTAAGTAGGAATATAGAGAAAAAGTGAGTGTCCTGTTTTAGTAAAAAAAAAAACAAACGTAATTTTTTACACATATAGATTTGTTACATTAATTATAATTTGTATTGTAATTAGTTTTCATGAAACAATTTTAACTTCATAAATAACTGACAGAATAAGACACGATAGTTACAAGAATACGATCAATCTGAAACAAAAGAGGCACGCATGACTACATTCCCCCATAAATTTTAGATAAAACCATAAATAAACGCGCCTACTTCGGAATACATCTATTACTTACAAAAAATACACTCACGCACCCTGAGAAAACTGACTTCCTTCACTAAAAATAGTTTGAACTCGACTTATACTCGAGTTAAGTGTATCCCCTTTATGAACACCGGGATCAACTTTACCAGCGTCCGTTTATAAACAAAACATGGACTTGTTGTTTTAAAGTTTGTATAAAATGTATCAAGACTTAAAGAGCAAGCCGATCGTTTGTTTTAAATATTACGAGCTGCTTTTAGCTATTTTAGTTGAATAATTTGATGGATATATTTTTCGTCGGTTGCGCAGTAAATATTTAGTTATTTATATTAAAACTAGTACGTATGTCTCTAGAATTGCACATGTCCGCAGGCAGCGTCAGTGACGCATCATCAAATGACTTGTATAGTCGTATCGAGACCGACACTCGGCTTCCAGACGGTTCCCAAAGTCAAACACTTTTGGCTTCCAAACGGTTCCCAGAGTCGGATATTTTTGACTCCCAGACGGTTTCCAGATATAGACAATTTTGGCTCCCAGCGTTATACACTTGACTCTCAGACGGCTATCATAACCACTTTTGGCTCAGAGAAGTTTTCCCAAGTCAGACACTTATGGGCCCGGTGAAGTCCTGACTTACGGAATTACAATAAAAACATGTGTAAATAAACAAAATATGTTAATACTAGTAGTTACTCGCAGTTTCGTCTGCCTTTTTAGTCACAGTTATGCTCTCCATCCGATTTCATACATAATATACTCGTAAAATAAATATACTATTTTTTTGAATTAAACATTTTTTTCTAATATCTTATTTATTCTGCAATTCAGGGTTGAGACAAATTTAAAACTAAAACACCATAATAATCATTCCAGTTGGTCTTCAGTTGTAAATACCGATACGTTTAGCTTTACTGAGAAAATTACAATGAAACATTTTAAACCTATGGAATTCCCTTTGTGTAAATAATTTGCTACACAGAAAGAAAGAAAATCAATTACCATATTCATTTAGTACATTTACAAGCTATTAAATCTATATTTCTTTATTATTTTAAAATGTAAACCCTTTATAAAATAATTACAAACCATAATAATTGCTAATGAAATTGCCAAATGGCACACGAAAGTATAAAATATTACCTTGTAGACAAATTTTAATAAAAAACTACAAGAGTTGCTATAAAAAGTGAAAGAATAAAAGTGAAAATTCAGCCAGCAATTACCTGAAAATGTTGAGACAGCTATTTGGAACCAATATAATGAAATTTTGTTTAGTCAGAAAAAAAGAATCAAATTTTAGTTCACACATTTTAAAATTGCATTCGGCATTTAATGAATATTACTTTTATCTTTGATACATTAATTTGGAACTTAATATTGCTTTGGACAATATTTGTTCCACAAGCTATTTTATTCATATATTTTTTGGACGAATGGATAAAGAGTAGATTTGTATTTTAATTCAAAATTCTATCACTTTTTTAAAGGTAACCCTGAGTGTATGAAGTTCAATAACATAACAATAAACCATACACTAAAGAAAATAACTCTTCATATAATATTATAAATGTTATTGACCTATTACTATCTCCTGAATAAGATATTAAAAGATATCGATGTGGATAACGTTTCATGTGATTGACAATACCATAGTAATAACCTTTTATTTAACCATCAAACATCACATGTGATTAATAAAGTACATAAATGGGGAAATAAACTAACGAAACATCCAAAGAGACAGGTTTATTACGTAGCGGAGACGTTATAATGCGTCTTTGTCGTATCTTTAATCTTCGTGTTATGTTCAAGAATTTCTGAAAGGACGGTAGCGCCATCTCTGATCGAGTAGAGGTACGTTAGTTCAATATGTACGTATATTTGCTTGAAGATTGGCTGTAGTGTTATATGAACTAAATGTGTTTATTCTGTTCTCAGAGAGAGTAAATGCCGTATGTACGAAAAATATTTGCTCATATAAATGTTTTTCTCGGAAAATATTCGAGATACAAATTGTGGCACAACAAAAACATTTGAACAATAAACAGAAACATCGTCTAACTTTATATAAATGTAAACAGGGAACTCTGAAATGAAAATTAAACAATACAAGCCCTCATTATTTCATCCTAATGTTAATTATCAAACTCTGTAAGACATATACTTAGAAAATTTTACCCTCGTAATAAGACACGCCGACATTTTGTATTCTAACTTTAATCAGTTACAGAGTTCTAAATTTAAATGGACAACTACTTCATCATCGTAATGAATGTTACATTTTTAAAAAAAAATGTATTTCTTTTATATTATTTTTTTGAACATTTTTCATCATTTTGATTTTTGTACCATGATGATTTTTGTATCATGATAATGTTTGTAAAATGATAATTGTTTTTTCGTTGATTTTTTTTCTTAAATTGTTACCTAGACATATACCTAGTTAAGGTTGTACATACCATTAAAATATTCTCTTTCAGGTGTCTTATGGTGTACTTTTTTCTTTATTTCTCTTTGACTACACGTGTTTCTTGCGTAATAATCAACACCAGATTGAGTTTAAGCTATAACCACAATTAGTAAACTACAAGGAGTGTAGTGACGAGGTCGTATTCACAGGGACTGCGGGTGGGAACAAGTGACGATTGACGAGACGAACCCACCTTCTTAGTGATCGTCATTAATCATGTGACGCACTATACGGGGCGGGGACATCAGATTTTATCTTTTAAGATAATGTTCTGAACTATTTTAAGATACCTTGTAACAAATTTTTTTTTATAAATTTATCAAAAATATCACGTGAATAATGGACGATCCTTTTAAAATTTTAACATTTATTTTTTTTTATTTTATTTTTACCGTAAACCCTGTCAAAGTGACTCCACTCTGCCTGATGGAAAGCAAGATTACAATCCAAGATCTTGAATGTATAAATTACTTTACGTTAATTATCATATATTTCTTATTTGTATTATTAAATATATTTGTTAAATCTGATACACAACGCCATCTAGCTTCAAACGAAGCAGAGCTTGTACTATGAAAGCCAGATTGACTCATAGAATACTTATTTTTGTACTTTTTAATTACTTTTCTTTTGTAAATACATACATAGGTATTATACATAGAAAACATCCCAAACTCCGAAAGAAATATTTGCAGATTATACAAAAAAAATCTAAAAATAAATCTTTAGGACCACTTGAAAGAGTGTATAATGTACTCGTAATATTTAAGAACCCAAATAAATGTTGCGTGACAACCCTGTCGGGCAAAGTTTGAACTTTGCGACTTGATTGAAATTGATCATGTCTATCAATGTCCAATGTCGTTAAATGCTAATCCTGAATGATAATTCCTTTTGAATAATTCATCACAATTGAGTGAACAATTTCACTTAACCCGAGGAAGACTAAAATACTCCATAGGGTAGATGACACCTTAGTCAAATTAGCTACTGTTTATTACCTGTCAAAACGACAATTTTTTGAATATAAAAACTTGTGACGTCACCGTTTTAGACCACTCAGTTGAAGAATATATTTCAATATTTATTTCAAAAAGCCATAATAATTATATTTTACTATACGACCAACTACCCTATTATTAGTCGGCTACAAATCAACGATCTAATGGTTGCCAGTTTTAATGTAAGTGTACTATTAGAATAAGCATATTACTTTTGTATCTTTAGGTTTCATTCTCACATTCATTCATTGTGGTTATCTTATAGTGAATGCCAATAGTGAAACGAAAAATAGTTAAAAATCATATTTAAAGTGGGTTGTACATCGTGTTAAAGTTTGAACTCTACCGATGCAGAAGTTTTAGTATTCCTGAAGCATATAATGTACAAACCGACTCAACAGTTTTGTATATACCTAAAGAAAAATAAAATGATGATTATGATAGAGAAAAAAGCGCACTCCCGCCACAAAAACCACACGTCTTTGTAAATCCAAAAGTATAAAAATATGACGTCAAACGTGTAATATTCAATTATTTTTATAAAAAAAAGCGACAGACTTAAACAAAACAAAGTTAAACATTAAAAACTAGGTGTCTTTTTCATTCAAACATACGACTGTAATTTGCTATCTCAAACAACCTAGAGCCGAGCTTACAATATTAAATGTAAATAGTTTATGAAGTCTCGAGCTACGCAAAAACTAGACTGAAATGCAGACGCTTATAAATCAGTCTACAGCTCCTTTTATAGACATTTATTTTTCTACTCGTACTTTTTCTTCAGAGTATTTCGTAATCATTTTATATAGCAAGATATCGTCTGTACTCTTGTAAAAATACTAAAGCCATGCTCCTTGATATTTCCTTTAGTTATTTTACCATTTTTTTGTAAGAGATAATATAAAAATAAAATTTCTGTTAACAAAACGTTTTTTAATAAAAATAAGACACGATTTCAAAACTTACTTCTTTATTATTTCTGAAATCTTGACTTATCTATGTAAGTATATGAAAAAAAACAACCTTTAAACGAATATTCAGAGAATACACATTACTTATGCCTGTATTCCCAAATGAGTAAGCAGAGACGTATACATCCATTTCTTTCCAACTTTAGTTTAGTCAATAAGTAAATAATGTACGAGTATATACCTTTTCTTTCTCTTCTAATTACTTAGTGCTGTGCCCAACAGGGTCCAGGGTCATACATATTGTTAATTTTACTATCTGTAACGACATATTATGGAATGGCAATAAACCGTGAGTACTGAGTTATTCAAATGACGTAATGCAAACCTACAACTGGCTTCAACTAGGCACTTTCATGATGAGGTACTATATACATATTACATATTATTAAAGGTTGTGGAGAAACATATTACACCACACTGGCCAGACAGGTTGCCATAAGGTTTGTTTCAAGTTTTCCTTCTCTTTCCATGATGTTGTCTTGGGTAGTTTCCCCTCTTAATCACCTGTAACGGCACCCAAGGCTGGTGACACTGTATTCTTAATCCGTCCACATATGGACTATTGAAGGTATTATGCAATTATTTTACACTGAACTTAATTTTTAAAGCCACATTCGAATTGGTAAAGTCAGCAAAAAAAGTCGGTACAAATAATTGAGTGTCTTTTTTACAAATGACTTGGGAATATTTTAGCAGCTTGACGAGATAGGATGAGGCGGGTTTTGCAAGTCTCAATACTACTTATTTATTAACATGTGAGTTATCTGGGCTGTTTGAAAAAGTACTTCTTAAGTACGGGTGGGCCGTAAATTGAAATGGAATTTACTTTCGGTTTTAAGTAAGGCGATAAAAGTACCTGTGTACTGCACTAGTTATACAATGTGGCCCTATACATCAAGGATTACTGAGATCCAAAAAGATTTTGGAAGTTCAAACACCAGCAATCTGTACCTGGTATATGCCGTAAAGCTGTAAAGTTATTCCTAACAATAGCATACAATCAAAATATAGTTAAATACAGCTTAAGCACAAAATAAGCATGATTTAGCTACCAACGAGGTATTATAATGATTGGTTTCAAAAGTTTAATATTGATAATTAAAACTGACGCTTATACAGACATACTCTTTAAAGCGAAACAGATATTTAAGGCCCATGACAGTGACTCGTACTAAAGTACATATTCATCCACCTTATGTATGTATCGTGGATAAATGTCTACACTACACGTGTCATCATGTCAACAGCCTTTAACCGTCCAGTGCTGGTAACAGGATTCACTTTAGAAATAAGGTTTTTTCCTACTGGCCACGCTGGTTTGACGGGCTACTATCAGACTGTCACCACATGGATGTGTATTAAATTATAATATACATACATTAACATATTCGAAGTGTCACAATAATTGCCGTGAAAGTACCTTATTATTTCCTTTAGCAAGTCTCGTGTAATGTCATAACTGAGGTTATCTTTCGAGTCATCTCTCTATTCGAACATATACTTAGTCTGGCCATAAATACTGTTACACTTAATTATAAAAAAATATTACATTTGAATTTCGAATCTGTCATTTTTATACGATTGTTCATTGTGTTTTCTCATTTTGGCGCCAATACATTGTAAAATATTTTGCGATATTAAAATGGTGTGGGGTGATAAAGAGAACCGAATCGCTGTGATAGCATTACACAAAGTAGGTATGGAGCCAAATGCAATTTTTAAAACTCTCCATACACTTGGTATTAGTAAAATGTTTGTGTACCGGGCTATTAATAGGTACAATGAGACCTCCTCTGTTTGTGACAGAAAAAGATCTGGCCGTCCACGTAGTGTTCGTACGAAAAAGGTGGTCAAAGCAGTAAGGGAAAGAATTCGAAGAAATCCTGTCCGAAAGCAAAAGATTTTATCTCGGGAAATGAAGATAGCACCTAGAACCATGTCGCGTATTTTAAAAGATGACTTAGGACTTGCAGCCTATAAGAGACGCACTGGCCATTTCTTAACTGATAATTTAAAGAAGAATAGGGTGGTAAAATCGAAACAACTACTGAAGCGGTACGCAAAGGGAGGTCACAGAAAAATTTTGTTTACGGATGAGAAAATTTTTACAATTGAGCAACATTTTAACAAACAAAATGACCGTATTTATGCTCAAAGCTCTAAGGAAGCTTCCCAATTAGTCGACAGAGTGCAACGTGGACATTATCCGACTTCAGTGATGGTTTGGTGGGGTGTTAGCTATGAAGGAGTGACTGAGCCATATTTTTGTGAAAAAGGTATCAAAACATCGGCACAAGTGTATCAAGATACCATTCTTGAGAAGGTAGTTAAGCCCCTTAACATCACCATGTTCAATAACCAAGTATGGTCCTTCCAGCAAGACTCGGCGCCGGGTCATAAAGCTCGGTCCACGCAGTCTTGGTTGGAATCGAACGTTTCGGACTTCATCAGAGCTGAAGACTGGCCGTCGTCTAGTCCCGATCTTAATCCGCTGGATTATGATTTGTGGTCAGTTTTAGAGAGTACAGCTTGCTCTAAACGCCATGATAATTTGGAGTCCCTAAAACAATCTATACGATTGGCAGTGAAGAATTTTCCCATGGAAAGAGTGCGTGCTTCTATTGATAACTGGCCTCATCGTTTAAAGGACTGTATTGCAGCCAATGGAGACCACTTCGAATAAGCTTTTTATATTTTTAATTGTTTTATATTTATGTATTAAACTGACACACTGTAAAAGTAATAAATGTTATTTGCAGTTAACAATTTTCTTTTTTCTTTATTACAATATTTATGGCAAGACTAGGTATATTGGCAATGTACGGTTTTCCCACCCCTACCATGATTCATAGTGTAGGGCCCAACAGTATCTGTTTCATAAGCCACTGAATCGCAACCATTTGTTTTCGATTAATGTCTGCGCAATTGCGAGACGATTCGATGTTAATTGAAGTGTTCCGGTTTTTTCTGCTGGCCGTATTTAATCTTTTTTTTGGTACTAACTGCATGTGCGTGGTTCGTTTTTTTTGTCTTTATTATTTTACGTTTTCAATTGTCGTAATTATTTGAACTATTAGTTATGGTTTTAAACATATATGTAACGGTTTTTTTGGCTACAAAGTCGTAGTGAAATAACTGGACGAGGTAATAGCGTGATGATGACTTATAAAGAGGTAAAAAAAACATGATATTTGTATTACGTTGTATATATATTCAAGTGTGATAGGGACAGGATAGGACAGGATGGGACTAATAGTGTTCCTTAATATTTACTCGAAATAGGATAGTCGTGTACTTCTTTGCCATTTCGGTTATAATACATAGATATAGCATACTTTTTTATTTATTATAGTATACATATATTACATATTTCACGGTATATTCACTAGTTGGTAAGTATTCTGACGTATACAACACAATTACCTACTTAACTCTTGCATTTATTAATACTCAAATATTTTATTCATTTAATTATTTCATGAAAATATACTGTATTACGAAAGTCCAACATAAATTCTCTGAGCACATAACACAGTTACTCAATCGCACTCAAATAAACAGCGAACACTCCAGCACTGGAACGCGACTATCACCAACAAATCTTAATTAAGTGCCAAGACCCCTAGTTTCATTCATTCCAGCTAAATTAATAAAGGTTGGGTTAAAAGCACATTATATAGATAAACAAATAAACTCCCAACGCCATGTTATTGTCCAGTTTATATCTTGTTAAGATTATTATGCTACGATGTTAGATGTTTGAATTTCATTTGACATGTATCTTTTTTTATATGTTAGTAATTTGGTGAAGGTATCACGCGTGCGGCCTACTCGGTCAGCCATGTTGTAGGGTAATTTTGGACTTTAAACACTTGCAATATAGTCATAGTGTTAAAGAAAAATAACCTTTATTTTAATCTACAGATAAAAAAATCTTGTCCTTTTATTATTTTAGCAATAATATCTGAATTGATTTATAATATTAATATTGAAGTTAAAGGTCTGAAGCTTTCATATTTGCAAACAACCATTCATATATTTATTTAATAAACACGTAAAACAACAAAGACTTCTCAAATCCAACTCAAACGAACCTATTTAAAACGGATGAACAAAAAGTTTTTAATAAAGTCATCAAGTAAAGTACAATAGGTGCTTGTAATAATATTAATCTTTGAAATTTAATTGATGTAATAGGGTGGCACCTGTATTATCCCTGATTGGGATAATTGAATATTCGAGAATTCTTATTACTCAGAAATTTGTAAACTTACGTTTTAATGTGTATAGATGAGTGCGAGCAGCACAGGACTTGTCGTTGTGGGAATACTTGGGGAAGGTCCAGCTATGGACATCTTTCGGCTGAGATAAAATTGATGAATGTGTATAAAGGTAAATATCTGAACAAACAAGACTTTGTAATTCTAATTTATTATTAATAATATTATAAATAAACAATAACCCCACACATCTCACACATGGTTGATTCTAAACCAGGCAGAGCCTGTGCTATGATAACCAGACAGTAGAAATTCTTATATCTACTCGTACAAGTTTGATGAAGACGAGAATTTACATATATCAATTTTTAATGTATGTAATGTAATGTAATTTATCAAAACTATTATATTCGCGTAAACGACTCAAGTCTTTGACGTTTTCAATTTATAACAATCACGACGTGTGTAACTATAAACCATAAAGTTATCATTAATAAAGCACATCTTAATAGCTTTACCATTAAAGAACTAACAATTATGGCTACTATTATTTAATTTGTGACTTTCAAACATACACTTTGCAGTTTAAATAGAAAAGCTTGTAAAAGTTGTTAGCTAGATAGTCTTCTCAGAATTGACAGAAAGATTATCCCGAATTTTGCCCATCATGGCCGCCCTATTCATAAACAGACAAAGTTGGCAACGGAATTCGTTTGAATTTATTAATTCTGAATTTGTAATCGTGTTAGAGCCACTGTTGGACTATTACGCTTCTGGGAATATGTAGACGTGTTTGGGAAACGTAATTTTTTGCGCAATAAAATTAAAAAGTAAACGTTATTAGGGTCCGCGCTGTTTTTTTAATGTGATACTCTTTTATTTGGGGTTCGTTAACTGTTATATTAAACAATGTTCATGCAATAAATACACATTCCGTTTTTAAAAGACAAACTTATTTTTCTACTTTTAGTTTTGTGTAAAATGTGAAGCGGTAATGTCAAAATAACTTTTCTGGCGACAGTCGCAATGATAAAACGAAAACAGTTATTCAATTTCAACATTCAATTACAAGCCAACAAGTCAAAGCATTTTATTATATCTAGTTAAATCCAATTCTAACTAACTTTTTCACAGTACTCACTGATTCCATTTTCAAAAATTTATTTGTTTTTAAATCGTGATAAGACACACAATGAATTAATTCTACACAGCCAGTATCAAATAACGTATCAAATTGGAAATATTTGTTATTCCCACAGGTTATCAAATTCAAAGTTCATTGGAATAAGATAACCGGCATTGTTCTCAACGCTAGGTCAACAGCGAGTTGCCCATGTTTACTTTTCAAGAACTTCTTTGTTCGATGACCCACTTTGTTAATTTTTAATAGACGTTAAAAATTAAAACCTACTTTTGAAAAGAAGATTGTAATTCACACCTTTTTATAGAGCTGCTACAATATTATTTGTTTAAACAATTTATACTTTACTAATAGTGTTTCATTAAAGCTTAGGTCGTCTAAGATTAGCTTCTAAACTAGTTGCCCTTGCTTTAATCAATCTGGATACAAGTTCTTATCTATAATCTAGATACATAAAAACATCATAGTGAAGTCTTGAAGTAAATAGAACTTGCAGAATGTCGTATTGGAAATCAGATTAATAAAAAAACTTGGTCATTTCTCGACGGTAAATCGAATCTTCTAAAGAAATAATTCATTTTTCATAGTTTGCTATAACGGCAGCTATATCCAATATTAGACATACTTTCATTAATCTTCAAGCCATGGAAAATACCGTTACTTTTGAAAGCTATGGTGTATGAAACGCTTTATTCGTGGACCTACATTATGGTTATAAGTTTAAACTTTTTAAATATAGAATAGAGAAAGTGTGGTACTTTTTCTAGGGAACTAATGGTCGCATTCCATTTTTAAGTTAAACATTTTGTCATTAATGTTTTGTTTATGGTTTGAGTAATGAGGCTACGACAGCAGTGCTTCGGGCTCACAATGTTGCCACTGTTTTTAATGTTAATGTTGTAGTTTACTAAATTCCTTTGCATTAAATAAACGATCCTTGTGTTTGTCTCATTTGTTTTAAGCTAGCAAAGAAGTTTATTGTATTTTCAAACCAACTGGAAATTATAATAGGCAGGAAACAACGCGTCGAAATGTTCGAAATTAGCTTTTTTTTGTCACTAATAAAAAATATAAACTCAATGCCATGTAAAACACGACCGCCTATTATTATATAGGGAGCTATTATTACGAAACGTGTGAAAACAGACAAAAAATGTGGTCAGCAACGAACCGCTTAATAACGTGTTATTTGTTTTCACTTTTTGGCGCGCGTTATAACGTTTTTGCTGTAACTTGAGTGAATTTTTATTATAAAATTTCAGCGAATGTACTCATTTATGAAATGTTTGAAATAAAAACGCGTAAGCTCTTATTTTTATAACATTTACAGTATTTATTTTAACGTCTGCTTTGAGTAAATAGCTATTCGTTAAATTAATGAGTAGATGTTTACACTTATTCTTTTGTTTCATAGATACTTATTCGTTGTTACGTAATATAAAATAAACTATTCAATGCTCGGTATTGTGTCTCACTGCGGGATTTAAATTCATTAATAACTACAACTAAGGTAGGCAGTAAAACATATAACAATATTGTACTTATAATTTTTAATGATACAGGTCGCAAATAAGCAGGTGAAGCACTTAATAGCAAATAACTACCATCGATAACTATTTACTAGCACATATCCTATCAGTAAGATGAAGATAGCAACTCACGATTGTGTAGTGACTCAGGAGCTTACGATTATTAGTACTGTAAAAAAAAGATACACTGTAATATAGAACTTCTTCTCTTTTAAAGTCAACAGTACTTTAAACAGCATTGTAATTAAAAAAAAACAATATAATTGTTTTTACCCGTTTCATTTATTTATTAAACTACAGTAATTTGAGCAATTTTACCACCAAGGAACCCCAAGGCATACCAATTATCGATACTAAATCAGTTAGAACGAAATAAAATCCATAATTGTTGGTGATTCACTATGCGGTTGCGGTTTTGATCGACTGACTCACGCCCCAAGGTGGTGAACGTGATGATTCAATTAGAAATGCACTTTTTTTCCTTAACCTTTGAAGTAAAGCCACAGAACTAATAACATTTAAAGAATTGTATTAATTTGATGCGTCATGGTAATTAGAGAATTCAAGTTGTATTGTATTGCGAGTCATTTAACTAATTGATGGTCTAAAAGTTAGTGACCCTGACTGCTAAGTTGGTGGTCGTTGGTTCGATCTCAGTCAGGACAAATATTTTTGTGATCAGCGCGATCAAATGTTCTGTGTCTGGGTGTAATTTATCTGTAACATATATGTATTAAGAGTAATAGTATAGTTTGGGATCAGACACTTGTATGTGAGACATGCGAGAAAATTATTATTAAATTTAGTCTTTAATTAAAAATACTGACGAACATTAAGGAAAAGTGCGCCCGTCATCATTTGCCTTTAAAGGTATATCTTTTGTGTGTGTGTGTGTGTGTGTGCACTGCGGCCTTTCAGTTTACGCACGAAACAGTCTACTTAAGTTATGACATGCATTACTTATTTAAAGCCACTATATATTCCAAACCTTACAGAGGAAGTTATGTTTACTTTTCTGAATATGATTCGAAAAAAACTATTTTCACTCTTTTTGACTTTATTAAATTACTAAAACATGATATGATAACTGAAGAAATACCTGCGAAAGTTAACCAATAAAAATCTGCAACCATCCGGATGTCAATGTATACTGTTCCCGGATACCTTCAATTTAAGGATCAGTATGGCGTACTGTACTTTAGTCTATTTGATTCCGACTCATTACCCATCGAAAACGCCGGTGATGACTACCCGAGGGAGATTTCCAAACGTAGAAAAAAAGTCTTAAAATTTTCACACAATGACATAACCAAAGATGGTGGTTAAAAAAATACCAATGTGTGTCATGATATCTCGCAATATACCGTGTGTCTACATACATTTGAGATAATATCTTCAAAAGCATTTTACTTAGAACTCGTGAAAGACCGTTATGTGATAACGTGAAATGGCGTCATAACACGTTATCGAGTAAGTTTCTGTGTATTATATGTATAAATAATCATATAATGTAACACATTTTACTATGCGTCTACAGACAGACTAAATGCGACAGTTGATTCTATATTTTCTCTGGTTTGTTTCGATAAATAATTTTTAAGTAAATAACGACAGAAAAACACGCTATTAATTAAAGGGTATGACTAGATTCAATTTTTATTTTAATAACGTTTTTATAAGTAAATATGTTGATTATACTATTTTTTAATTTATACCCGTTTCTCCATCACCTTTTAATAAAAGTTATATTGTATCATATTTTTCATTCATGTTATTGTTTAGAAAAGATTAAAAGTACAGAAATTAAGCTTATAATTCATTTGGCATTACAGAATGTGTATTTCTTCCTCTCATCATCTTCTCTTATTGTTTAGCCCACGATTCTATGAACAAGATCAATTTCAATACATTCACCATTATTTTGCACGCTTTAATTAAATATTATTTTTCTTCTTTCCAGCTGATCCGTTGCCAGGCAAGCACGTACCACTAGAGAGTTATGAGAGTGAGTTGGAGAGGGAACACGCTCTGCCTACATCCGTCCCCAACGCCGACATACTCAAGACTAACAGCAACCCGACGTATCATAAGCCGAGGTAAGCTTGACCATAGACAATTATGACGTAACATCGTCTAATTCCTTTTTTTTACTTGAAATATTTGTTCCCCAAACAGTCCGTTTCGTTGAAATAAAAAATAATTATCGTAAAACCTTGAACGGGATAGGTCTAATCGAGATTTTACGCGACGCGTAAACGGTCAATTCTCCACTCGGCCTGCGTAAAAAGGTAGATTTCTCACGCGCCGTTTGGTACGTTCAAATCGTAAAATTGGCATATCTTTTATATCTTTTACGAAAGATTAATTTTATACAGGGTTGTCATAGAATTTTTAATGACAATTATTTTTTTTCAAAGTAAATTGTGCAGTTGTTTTGATAAAATGTTAACTGAGTTATGAGTTTTGTGCTGCAGAGAGAAATATACGTGTAGTGTGAGAAGGACCGTTATTGCTCGTCTACCTTTGTAATGTGAAAATTATAACGTCGTGTGTATTCATATTCAGTCCTCCATTTTCTTTACAAACGGAACAAACTTATACAATTGTCTACCGTTTGAGGAAAAAAAGGTTTTATGGTTATATGTATATTTTGTTATGGTAATACTTCTAATAGGTCTTTAAATTAGTAAGCAGTAGGTGGTCCGAGGTACGTCGGGGTTCCAAGGATTTTCTAACTAGTATGCACCTGGTGCCCCGGCTACTGATACCTAAAAAGGTGTGCGGTTTTGGTCGGTTCAAGTCCGCACATAAAAAAAAGGTATTCAAATTAGTAATATTGCGTTCCTTGCTTTTTACACTTTTACCAGCGGCTCTCCTCGCTTAAGTGTAAGCTTTAGAAATCAATTTGGTACGAAACCCAATCCAAAAGCTACTATCTTACATAAATAGATAACAATACAAAGAAAAAGCCATTATTTCCAAGTCTAGACAACGCATTAAAAATATTGTTTCCAACCCTTCCTATAAGGTTGAGTGCTTGTTTTGCTTTCAGTTCCCTTTACTTTAACAAGAATTATAATCGCATTACTAATTAATACTCTTCAACACAACCCTAGTGCAATAGGCGTAAACTTCAAACAAATAAATGAATTTGATATTTTCTTTCTTAACCACTGTTTCCTGTGATTTTAATGAGATGAGTGTGTAAACTTATTTTTTAACATTTTATTATTTTGTTATGTTTTGCTTCGCTGATTCGAATGTTGATTTTCATGTTCTTACATTTTGCTATATATGAATAAAATAATTAATTAATATTACAATTGTTTGTTAAATTGTTACAGAACTATTTATGTTGAAATTATAAAACTATAACATTCGCGTTGGGTCATTGTAATGAACACTTTTATTTTCAATCTCTTCAATTAACAAGAAATATATCCTTTTCAAAGTCTCAAATTATTGTATTAACAGTATTTTAAATTAATAACAAATAATAAATTGTACACGTCTTAAGGACAAGAATGATACAGAAAAATAAGAAGTAACAAGACAGAAAGATTGATTCAATCCACTGCTATTTTCATCTATTGTCATTCGGTCTTTCGTCTTCCCTTTCTAGTCTATACCAGCTTTCTCTCTCAGGTCTTCAGTATTATCTGGCTAAGGCCGTACTGTTTTCGTTTACCGATGTGTTTCTACTCGTTAACGTTGGCCATCACCATCTTTACTCAACCGTTACTCGAGCGTTTACTTGTTTGCTAACTTAGTTGCTTTAAAGAGCAATAAAACGGTGTACGCAAATAATTATATATTAAAGAGCTCACTTTTTTATGAAAATAAATGCCCCACTTACACAAATAACATAAAAAATTGGGGCGATTAGTTAAAAGAAGCATTTTAATTATTAAACGTAATTCTTGAAATTAATTGTAACCACTTAATTGTTAATTATAATTAATTGTATGAAGATTTTTCAAACTTTATTTTCATAAATATACTTTTGGGTTAATGTGAGATTTTGTTTAATTTAAATTTTTTGTTGTTACTTTTAAAATTTGCTTTTGACACCCATTTTTTTAAATTACAGTTCGAACAATGAGATACAAATAGTCTGACTAAAGTCTTATACGCGTAGCAATCTTAAGTCCGAACCTCAGAGTCCGTCATAGCCAATGTACTTATTTTAAATTAAGGGAAGAAAAATTACGAATTTTGTGAACTAGAAGTTTTCTTTATATTCGCAAAAGTGTTTCAAGTCTGAAAAAGACTAAATAAGGCTATGATTTCAATCCTGAAAGGAAAGACACGCTTAGTTCTAATCATTTTTGAAATTAGTTATATTTCTGGTATAATATGTTCAAAGAATATAATAATTGCGTTCCCACCAAAAACTTAGGGCCCCAAGTCAACGTCACCTGCAAATGGTGCACCTGCTAACCAACGGACGGTAATGTGGCAAAAAAACATCCCGATTAGCGGCAATAGGCTCGACAACTGTTACGTGGGACCACTGGCGAAATGGTGGGCGTTTATTATGCTTCCGCCTACTCTTCCGGGAAAACAAGTCGTGATTTTATATATGAATGACATAGTAAATACGTTTTCCTGAAAGTCCACCTCGAAAACTTCTTAAAAAACAGAGATTATAGACAATTTAAAGGTAAAATCATTTAACTTTGGCAACATTATGTCTCTTAATGTTCCTTTTTACTGCATAACTTTTGAAATTTCCCTAATTCGGACAGCTTTTTCTTATTTTTAACTTAACTAAGTAGGTAGATTCTAGTGATTTTTCTCAAGAATTTATTTCTTAAAAATTGACTTACAATTAAGTGTTTTATACAAATTAGTTGGCAAACTTACACACGTGAATATAATGCTAAGGGGATTTGCTTGACTCGCAATAACAGTTGTGTGTTACTAATATAATAAATATCACTTCTCTTAAATACTTTTTTCAAATTTTTTAGTTTAAGTTTAATTAGTTTAAAAAATCTGCACTTGAGAAGTTTGAATGTACTCAATGTTGGTACAAACCTTAACCAATATTGGACGAAGATTTATGTTGGACCAAATTTTGGTATTATTTTTCTGCAAGTGTTCAAAGTTAGTCATAAGCCATAACCGTACGTTTGGTCGACTTGATGGTCACCACCATTAACGCTCACGCTATGAATTAGTAAACGAAAAGTTATTTTTGAATACAAAAAGAAGTAAGTGGTTCAACCGAACAATGAATATAATAGAAATATCGGCACAACCAGCGGCTACCTCTCCCCTCCCCTTTCCTCACTCCTAGTAAATTTTCCTTTTATCGTACACTCGATCAATCAACGCTATATCGATTGTTAATTCGCGGAAGTAGGTTTCAAACAGCAGCTCTCAAACTTTTATAAAAAAAAACTAGTTCCAATTTATTGGTGGTTATTTATTAAATAATTAATAAATTTATACCGTTTGTAATTGTAATTGTAATTGCTGTCTTGTTTAATGATTTGCTCTTGCACAAAGAAGTTTTTTTTTTGACGTATAAAAACCCTTAATGAGTAATTACGCCGAGACTACAATTTTGTTATAAATGCCGTGTTTATGTGTTTGTAACGCTTTAACACCGTAACTACTTGCAAAAGTGGTACTATTTAAGTTAACGGTAGGAGTATTCTAGAGAATACCTAAGTGATCGATGGATTGGCTCAATTTACATGAACGAACGCATAAAGAGACAAATGATATCGTTACATAATGGGTATCAGAATAAAGAAAAACTATTGTTTCGAGCTGACTTATACTCAAGAAGCTGTGTCCTGCCACATTTGCTGTGGCACACTGTCGTTGCAATAATAAGAAATGAGGAATAAAACTGACACAATAAATAATCTTTGAAGGGTCGTGTATATCGTATCAAAATTTAAATTCGGTCATCATGTGTATAACGCTGCTTATTGTAGCATTTTAAATAGATGAAATTTGTAAATCTGTATAGTATCATTAACTCTTTCCTATCAGACAACCCTTATGTTTACTACACGTTAATAATAGAAGCCCACCGAGTTCAAACTTTGAGAACCACTGTGCTACTACAAAAGCTATTATTCGGCTTCATTATTGTAAAGTCGAGACTTATTCAAACAAAGACCTAAGTTTTTTGGGACTACGTTCGATCCTACGCCAAATATTTGACCCCGTTAAATGTTTGACTTACATTGTTCTGACTTACAGGCTTTGATTGGGATTGTGTTATAAGTTATAACACTGGAAACGGTGTGTTTTAGATTAATTGTATTGACTCAATTACTTAAATAATCTTTTTAACACTCTTTAGTTCCAAGGGTCGGTTCGATTCCCGGCTCGGACCAAATCTTTACATGATCTGCAAAATTTGTTTCGGAGTTTATGTGATTTCTATGTATAATATGTACAGAAAAAAAAAGTATATATGTATTTACATCTGTTGTTTAGTACTCATAGTACAAGCTCTGCTTAGTTTGGCACTAGATGGCGTTGTGCGTCAGATGTCCATCTCTTAAGAAACTCTTTAAATAGCATAAATGACTATGTAATTGAGACTATGCCACTCATATAACAAGCATATATCTTTCATTTCATTTGTTTTATTTCATAGAATGCCTTCCACAGAGTGCTCTAAAGCGCGAAAAAAGATTTTTCACATATCAAAAAAAATATGAATGAAACGATTTACAAATAAAAAAATACGATATTTTGTATATACAAGTTCATACATAGATTCTATTCATGCTTTCCATCAGGCAAAGTAGTCAATTTGGCAGACTCTAACACAAAATTATTGGCAAAGTCAAAGTTGCCATATTAGCAGTGACTGTTGTGATAGTTGTTGTCTAGTAAGAAAATAGCACTTTGAAACAAATTTTCAGTACAATTATTTTTCTAGTCACGACATTTAGATTTTAAAATCGAACCGCTGCCGCGCTGCTTACGGTTTTACACCGGTTACTGTTCTTCACTGACCGACAGTTAGTCAGGCCGACGCATTATCCGACTATCAGTTTGTAGCATTCAGTGCTCTCCTGACCGACAGAATGGTCTCAGATCAGATCTCGGGTTCTATTCCTAGGTCAAAAAAGTGTTGTTGAGTTTTTTCTGATTAGAGAAATGCTTACCCAGAGTTTGGAGGTTAGGGTCTTAAACCCTTTTCGGGGGAAAGCACGTAAAGCTGTCGAAATACGCCCGAACTCTCCCCGGTCGTGTCGGATAGCCATCCCATCGGGTTTTGAGAGTGAGGGAACAGAGATTGCACCTGTGTTTGTGCGTAGTTGACTGGTCTGGTTGACTGCTGAAATTGACTAGGAGTACATGATCAACATCATCATCATCATCATCACGGTCGGTCAGAACTCTGAAAGTGTTTAGTAAACAAATGATACGAGTATATAGCGAGGATCGATGACCGACGGCCCTCGTACGCAGCGTAGTAATATACGCAAGTTATATTGCGCATTAGGGAATAAGTTAAAGATTACGACGAAAAAAAAATAGATGGCACTGTGGCGCATTTATTTTGAATAATCGCGGTCACGTTCTTGTTAAACAGACTGTACGCAGACGTACCGTCGGTCCAGCACCGTACAATTTATGAATTTTCATATAAGTAACAAGCGCGACCGACGTACGCACCGACTGTCGGTAGAATGCTGTAACCATTTTTAAAGTCAGCTTCCAACGTAGTCCAAGATTGCTTGTAAAAACTAATACTAAACGTTTAATACTGTTTTTTTTTTAATATTTATCACCACTTTCTACCTAGTATACACCAGTGTCGTCAATGTGCGTCACACAAATGTCACGCCTTTTCTCTGAAAGGTTAGACAGTGTTCTATAACACCCACGTTGACTCAAACTATAATAGACATTTATTAGTCGAGAAATCCAGGAAACCGCAACACCGCCTCATCCGGGAATCGAAAGCGTAAAAAATACCTCCTAGGGTTATACAATTTATTTTTTCTTAGAAATATACGAACGACGCCTCCGACACAAACTCATCTTTTGTTTATATCCGCGGGTTTTCTATAGGCCAATTATTTTGTTAGTTTTGTGTGAGGGTGTACTGTTGTGTTATTTGTATGGCTATAGTACCTCCAGAGGGAACAACTCTAAAATGGAAGGTGAAAATTTTAACTTCTCTGATTTAAAATGGGAGTTAGTCTATAGTATATATGCTTCTACTGCTTAATCGGTGTGTTGGCAATCGCTTGGTTGATAGACGGGGTGCAGAAAAGGACATAGGGTAACACATTTCCTGTGCTTGAATGATTAACTAAATCCGTATTAAGATAGGTGAAACCGCGGCCTAAACCTTAGTCAAATAACTCAAGGGAGGTTGTCAAGGGGCTCCTGTCCCAATACTCTGTAGAGGGTAGGTTTAATTTATGCACAAGTAATTAAAGAGCTAAGTGTTTGAACAGAATGTCAATAAACTAAACTATGAAGTTTACGGCACCGTCACCACGCCGGGTTCGGTGAAGAATCTTCAAAATTTATTAAAATACGTGACAATAAAAGTATCACAAGAATTACTGTTAGGCCAAAACACCAGCGGTTCAGAGAATTTTGTTACATAACACTCAAAATACTTTGAAATCGGTTTGAAAATCTCGATAAAAACGACTTGAAAAATAATTCGAGATGAAACCTAAACTGTCAACGATCTTAAAAGCTTCGAGCTTTAAACGCTTCGAGGAATCGTTTAGGAAATATGGAAGCATGGATTTGAGCTTCAATATCAGCTTTGATTTGGTCAAACGTTCTTGATACTTGTTAAATATTGAACCATTAAAACATTTTTAAGCTTCATTCGTTGCATAGAAAGGCACAATTTCGCGTAGTATAAGATGTGAGTAGAAACTCGTCCGCTATCGCTAAATGATTCGATATTTTCGTGGCCTCACCACGACTTATAAGCTGTTGGCAAACTCAAGTTAGTGTGATTATGTAAATCGCCAGGAGTTACAAAGGGCACGACTCACGACTAATCGTGTTTGTAATCAGTTTTGCGATTTAAGTCTCACATAATCGTAAAGAAAACAGTGAGTGGATCGCATAAAAACTACGCAGGTATACGAGGGTTGTTGTCATTATTTTTTTAAAGTAATATGAAATATACATGCAACTTGAGTTATAGTTGAGTAAAGTTTGTTTATTTGAAATGGCAACCAACCCTGACAATACATATAAAAAGCCTGTTATTTGTTGAAGATAAACAAAAAGTCAGGTAAATATGTTTTTCTAAAAACATTGTTTATTACCGCCATCAATCCGCGCGACAATATGCTACTTATTATCCACATAATACTTTACTCAATATGTGTACACTAACAATGCGAGTTACACGCTTGCGTTGCCATCTAGTGGTAGATAGCGAAACTATATAAGTTATCTCATACAATCTTGAAGCTGTGTAATATTTTTATTGCAGTATTGTTTTGTCTTCAATAGCTTTTGTACAAAATATTTGTTTTTATATTAAATGCAACACAACAATTTTAGTTTGTTTTCTTAATTACAAAGACAATAAAATCGTTATCTTGGTATTTAATCAGATAACGATCTGCAATGTGCTAGTAGCGCTATCTAGTAGTGAGTTATTTCACTATTTTTCTTGTTTCTTAATCTTAGTTTTTTTGAACGCACTGATGTTATTATCAGCTAATCCGATTTATTTATTTTTATTTTTGGACATACGGAATGCTCACTGAGATATGTATCTTATAAATAATATACGATAATTAATGTCAACCGATCTGATAAAATTCTACTGAAATACGTAATAAACAATAATAATTCCTTTTTTTGTTTGGCTACACATTTGACACATCTCAACCACGGTCTTCTGATTCCACTATAACCAAACTGCCGATAAACAATACAATATCTCTTGATATATACGTATTATACGACAATTTCATCTACATAGAACGAATATAATCATGCTTATTACACAATTGTTTCTCCCAGGAATCAAACCCGCGACTAGACTAACTCGCATATTCTTCAACAACAGCCTTTAATAGTCCACTGCTGGACAAAGGCTTACTATACCACCCCGGCCAGACGAGTTGGTACAGTCAAACCCTTATAAAATATAAAAAAAACTCTTAAAGGAACCCAGACCTCTCCTATTACAACGTGATATGCAAGCGACTAATATTAAAAGTATAGTAAAAAAACTTCTTTAATATAAGCGGACATCAACAGGTACCTAGTTTAAGCAGAATTCTAGTGTTTTTCTATACTCATTAAAATGCGGTTTGCGTACTCAAAATAAAGCGAACTGAGTGACCAAGCTGTGGCAGATTGCCAGAGGCTGACATTTCCATACTAGACTGTTGAACAAAATATTGAACCCCAAAACCCACGTAAATACTGTCAAAGGAAGTGTCTAGTTTCACTGGATATGCTCAATTTGAAGGTTCAACGACTTTATGAAAAATATTTGTTTGCGTTATTGTCGTTATAAAATTTACGCAGTCATTTTGAATTTAAATTTTCAAAAAATTTTATTTGTATTATTTGGCAAATCTATAGCGAAGATGGAGAATTCAATAAATTTGTTAATGTATTTTTCTAAGAATGGAGCTTCTAAATTTTAATTTATTTACTACTAGGACGTGATCACATATTGCTGTTTTTCTTTGTAACTAAATTTCAATTTTGACTTTATGAGTGGGTTCAACCCATATTCTCGCAGCGTTTATATAGCGGGCTCATAGAGTGGTATGCGGACTACGAACCTGCTACTACGTTTGTATCTGATAGATTTTATTCTACAAACGTTTGTAACTCTTAATCTGATGGCTTCTTGGTTCGAGTAGTTATTTTAAGCACTAATCCAAAAGTCTTGGATTCGATTTCAACCCAAAACAAATACCGTGACATTTTTTGACCCACTACCTACAATGACAGATTCATTGAAAACTATAATTCCAAAATGTGTGATTGCATTTATTTCTGCGAAATAAAACAATTTGGTGTGACTATGATATGACTAACGTAGTCTGCCACAATGGCGCAACGGTAGCGAATGCGACTGTTACGCCTGAGGTCTCGGGTGTTGTTGTTGTTGTTTGTAGCAACTGCAAATATTTGTTTCGGAGTTTGGGTTTTTTCTATATATATATAATACGTATGTATTTACAAAATAAAAGTATACAAGTATTCTATCAGTTAATCTAGCTGTCATAGTACAAGTTCTGCTTAGTTTGAAGCTAGATGGCGTTGTGTCAGTTGTACGAAATATTTATTTTTATTGTAAATTTCCATGTTACTTGAATTTTTCGTCGAAATTATTATTATGAATTATTTTATGAATACATATAAAATTTACTCTGCTTCGGTAAATAATAAAGATATTATGCGAAAAATAAAAAAAAAACTTAAGAATTAACTCATAATTAGATATCGCTTTGAAGTTTGCGTAGGAGGAGGGCTAGTTGTTTGATTCTTAATGGCAGGTTGTAGGTACTATTAAACTCAGTGTATAAAACTGTGTTAACACACGGCAAAATACTCACAAAATACAAGTAAAGAACATAAGCGTGGACAGTCAGACACCAGATAATTTATATTATTACCTACGAAACAAAAAAGATAAACCACTGAGCTAACTAAATATTCAACTGTTTTATACATAATTTTAAGTCCTGCTGTCAAAATAAAATGTTTGACGACTGTAATCATTTTCGCACTAACTAAAGTTGTCAACTAACTTTAGTTCCTTCGTACCAACACAACTCCATTTTATCATATTCTTATTTTATTTGCATGTCTATTCTATTTTTACTAAACACCTCCTACAAGTAGTATGTGTCTACATACCTTTCTAGATAGCAAGATTGCAGGAGCTGAATACCAACGCGATGTAATCAGCATTACGCTTGCGCTTGATTCAATGTTTACTGGGAAGTATTAAAAGTGTTTTACATTCAAAGTTTGTCAGATGTGTTTTGCAGACTGATGCACACTGAATACTTTATTTTAACTATTATATAAATAGGTACTATGTTAATAACATTCTTCAGAAGTGTGTTTTGTAGACAACCACTTGACGGGTCAGAGGTTCTAGGTTCTATTCCCACTCAGAGCAAATATTTGTATGTCTGTGTTATTTATTTATATTATACCTATATTTATTTAGAAATTGTATAAGTATGTTTACCCGCAGTCTGATTTCGGATCTTAGAATCTGACGACCCTGTGTTAGATGTCTGAACTTTTGGTATTATATCACTAATATTTGAGTAAACTACAAGTTTCTGTCTTAGCAATTGACAAATTGACAATTGACATCAATTTTCATAAAATTTTAACTTGGTGAGCAAATTCGGTTTCTTTTTTCATCTACACTCGTATTTTAAAAATTTCCTTGTTGTATCTTCAAAATAACCGGAACATTGTTGAATGTTTATTTCATTGACCAGCTTAAGGTGAACTGTCTGGATATAAGCTTTTGCCATAACAACAAAGTATATACTGGACGCGAGTAGCTTCTAGTATAACAGTGATATTTTTAAGTTCACAACCCTTAGCTTATTGTTAATGAATGTTAACTTTCTGAACTTCCTCGACACGTAAAATATTTTTTATATAACATTGTACTCTCTTTTTACTCATTAATAAATACATACAGCATAAATATATATTAACAAGCTACTTATGTACTTCTCTGTCAAATTAGTAGAATATAAAATAGAACCCACATCCAAGTCGCTCTTAATTCACAGTTTCTAAATTCAATATTCTTTTCCAGGCCTCCTCAGCACCACGGCGCGGCTCTCCTGGCGGGAGTGGGGGGAGGTGCGGCAGTCCCCTCGTACGCTCCACCCGGAAGAGCCTTCTTCACGCCTCCTTTGCCGCCCGAGTACAAGAACCCCTTTGCTGACAAGCCTACACTCAGAGGTGAGTCCACAACAATCATTAATTAAAGAAATTATCGTCATTTCTAGCTAAACAACTCTTGGATTCTATTCATGCTTTCCATCAGGCTGAGTAAAGTCAATTTGACAGACTCTTAAAAAAATTAAAAATAAAATATTCCTGCCATAGTGAAAACTGCTTCTTTTTTATAGGGGTTAGCGTATGCGATTGCCGATGTAGAGATATTGGGTTCAATTCCCCGGGTTGAGCCAAAAAGTGTTATTGAGTTTTCTGATTATGGCTATGCTTAGGAACAGCCGTGAGTTTGAGAGTTGGGAGTCTGAACCTCCGTGCCTCAGAGAGCGCATACAGTTATAGGTCCAGCGCCTTACCTCTGCCCGGTCGTGTCGAATAGCCGACCTGTGGTATTGTGAACAGAGAGTGCACCTATGTTTGGGCACACACTTGTTTACTGTTAATATCTCCTGCGTAGGTGGCTGATTTCCATTGAGTTTGGTCGCCATGCCTGAAATTGGTTAGGAGTACATCATACAGGATTAGCAATTACAGTAGTTAGGTGTGACTGACTTTTTCTAAGACGTTAAAATTATAAACTCACACATCGGTTCTGCATCAATTCAACCAGCTCAGTCAGCAGTACCTCGAATTGGTTCAAGAAATTGCTTCCTTTGTAGTTTTGAAAACTAATCCTTCATGGTCTTATTTCAGGCACAAATACAGATGGGAACAACTACCTTAATCGGCGGCCAATCCCTCCGCCGTCCCTCGGACCAGGACATGAGAGGATACCTATCAGACCTCCTGGACAGGTACGTTACCTAATATCAATATAAAATTTGGAAGTTGTTAAATAAGCTACTTAATATAAAGCCAATCTAATAAATAGCAAATGTAAGAAACTTGTATAGAATACGTTAAACTACTAACCTACTAGAGAAGAAAAATTTGACACAAATCTTATAAAGTAGGCTTAAACCTCGAGAGACCTATGTCCAGCAGTGTATTATTAAAAATTGTTGGTGAATTATAAAGGCACAAAAGAACTTACGAAAGTATAACTTACGCAATCCTTCAAACACATACATAAATATAACATACACAAATAACACAAGCTTACACACATACACTCCACACAACAACCACTCTTACAGCAACACAAATATATAATAAATACATGTTACTTGACTAACCATAGATTTATTTATTAATTTTAACTTAACTACATATAATTCACGTTTGTTGTTATATGTATTCATGTGCAAATATACACGCAGAAGTTTTCCTTGACTTCCAGGATTACCATCAATTTGGCTAAAACATGGACTTGCAAATTGCATAGATGGTTATTTATTCTGATACGTATGTTTCTATAATGACATATCGACAACTACTACAATGATAATGGAATCTTTGAACGTTCGACATAGTTGGTATTTGAATAACATTGTTTCAAATCCGTACGTTTCTGAGTAATTATTAAAGTAATAACACTGGAGTACCTATATACTCCAGCGTGGGAATATTCCCGTCGCGTAACAGGAGCCTTTGTGCTTGCGTCAATTTTCTGTATATAATAAAATGAAATAAACAGAATCCTTTTCAAAACGAATGTTTTGACTTGACGTTTCAAAAGTTTATCAACCCCAAATTCACAAAAAAATCACATCACAGGTTCATCGGTATGAACTCGAGTCGAACTTTTCACTTGGCTGATCCCAATGTATTTACTTGCAACTTGATGAAATGTTACAATGGCTAACTCATAAATGTACTCTATTTTCAGGAGACATCCTCGCCACAAGTGCCAGCACCTCCGCCCGCACCCCCGCTGCCGCCGGCAGGCATCGAGCCGCAGAAGAAGAAGGCTCTGAACACGCCTAGTCATAAGGTAAAGACCACAAAACTAATGTCAATGATGTAAAGTATTAAAAATTACGTCTTTTAAGGCAAACAAAATCGATTTTGTACAATATTAATTATAATTTAATGCATATTCACCAAATTGTTTAGTTTATTACTATACTGATAAAAAAGTGAAATAAATTATACTAAGCTTTCTTTTTAACATTTTTACAGCCTGACGAGTTGGACAGTGATGTAAGGCAGCCAGGCACTGACCAGGCCAACTTCACAGACTTCGTTCCCAATTCGCTCAATATCCCGACCATATCAAGGATCCTCTCAGGATCCAACGGTAGGAAAGAAGACATACCTGACGTCCTCCTAAGGACTGTTACAGCGAAACCACAACACAATCAAGAGAAGACTTCTAAGAGTGACATTTACGTAACGAAAGATGCTGGAGTGACTCTCAGTGACTCCAATAGGGATTCTTCAACTGAAGGATCAGTGTTAGCTGTTCTAGATCCGGAAATGAACAATCTAGACAGACCTTTAGTCATAGACCAAAATGGCGAAACGAACACCAGAAGAAATCTCCAGTATGCGACTAATAAACAACCAGATAGAAACGATAGCAGAAAGGAGGATTACACGCCAGCTACTACCATTGGGTTTGAACTAAAAGACCCTGAAATGTCAACAGAGCGATATCACAACTTGGCTAATGTGAATTCAGATAAAAAGATTTTGAGACAGGATCCAAAGAACAACGGGCCAGTGCAGAGACCTGGAGCAGCGTGGCCCTTCGCTTGGAACCTCCATATTTATTTAGCGACTGTCATGTTTACTATCTTGGCAGTCTACTCCATATTCAAGATTTTCTGCTACAATAAGTACACGCATTTATTTACCCAAAACTATTTCATAATTCTACACTTAATATTAGTTCTCGTTTGTCTATTGAGGATCTTCTACATGTGTTACGATCCTTATAATATCAATAATTCCCTTCCCAAGTTCATTAGCGAGATTCTTCTGCACGTTCCTGAAATTTTTCTCAGCACAGCGTTCGCTTGTATCATACTGTTTCTCCTCACAAATAGCATTAATTTTAAGAATACATGCTGTGCATTCCTCCTTCGTCCTAGGCTTATAATTATAGGTGGCAGTCTACATTTACTGTCGTGTTTAATGTTGCATATCTTCGAAAGTAGTAATACAATAACTAGAAATACGCACGGCGTTGAAAAGAGGGTATTAGGTCTTACGTGTCAAATAATATTTATTATAGTATGCCTAACATTGGGGCTATGCTATCTCTATGTATATAAGATGCTCAAAACAGTTCTTCAGAAAAAGAGTCACACTTACATTAATAGTTTCCAAAATCTGCAGCAGGCGATACAAATCAAATTAGCTACGGCGCTACTCTTTATCTTGATGGCTGGTCTGCAAATTTTTGGAATCTTTGGTATCAACCAAGTAAACATGACCAAGTTCGATTGGCTCCAATGGGGCTATCAGTTCTCTATGAGGTTACTAGAAGTTAGCATAGTAGCACTTATCTCTTGGGTAATAAGTTTGAAAGTAGGGATCGCTTTGCAGCACGAAAAAGCTGACGGTCATAAAATATCAGGCCTTGGTCTTTTCCCCTGCGGAGCCGGTTCCAGCAATGAACAATTTGAATCTGATTACCCAGCGATTTGTAATACCAATACAAACCTACACACGTACACAATGAGAACTGGCAAGGCTCTTTATGAAAGTACTGGTCACCATCCAAATATGCCAATGAATGAACCTTATTGTGGACCAGCCACAGACCATCCGAGGTTCCAACTAAATACACTGACTGGAAACTGCGATAATAACTCTGGAACTGAGAACTACTCAGGACACAGTTCTATTGCAAATGCTGGACATAGCAGTTCCACCGAATCCAGCAATGCAACATCCAGTCAAGGTGTAACTAATCATTTAATGAAGCACCATCCAAATATGGCTGGATACAACGGCATGGAATCTGTATCAGATGATCATTATTCTAACTGCGATCCTGCCATTCAGTCTCTTCAAGGAGATGACCCATTGGACCATGAGTATAATGTCATCCAATATGACAGCAACAGTGATTTCGTTAGAGATATAAAGAACCAAAATTATAATGGTGGTTCAAATCGTAGCTCTCATAACTTCAAACATATGTCATATGACAGAGTGTCTTCGAGAACCAATAGTAATCCTCGTAAGAAGCATCGAGTAAAGAACAAGAATGTCCAAAATTGTATGACAATGGGTTATGACCCCTCGATCGACCACCACTATCACCAGCCACATGTGCCTGATGAATACGGCAATTATAACACAGAAAATGCGTCTTACCACGCATCTGGCATCCAGACTCTAAACCCTAATAGAAGTTACAGCAACGATCCATGCCAACAAATCAGGAATTCACAGCGAAGAAATTCTCCCTCAACTTCCATGGGCAACTCCAGTGGAAGTCAGAAGCGTGGTAAAGGCAATGGATTTCCTGATAGGCCGAAATCTACTGATTTATATGGGTTTGCAGAGAACCCTAACGAAAGAGGATATCCTTGTGCTTTGGGAGGTACTCCTCAACCAGCTCCTAGGAACTGTAGTTACGAGGCGTCGTACTCCCAACCTCAGGATGAAATACCTATTGAAAGCGAAGGAAATAGTATGCTGGTGGCTGAAGACGGATTCTTTCGGATCCGTTCCATGAAGGAACCGCCACCAAATTCTCAGCCATCACATACCTGATTTTCTATAAATCTGTCATATACGACAGAACTCAGTTTTTGATAATATTTACTGTCTGGCTATTATATCACAATTGTTAGCAATTGCAGCCAGTGTATTCGTAAGGTACTCGTCAATATCGGCAGCAAGTTGATTGATGAATGTTACTATCAAATAACAAGAATGCGAACACAAACGAAAACGCCATGAGGCAAAATAACTTTTTAAAACTAAATATTTTATTGTTAGTTAATTACTCTTAAATGTACAGTAACATGCTATTTTTTTTCGTCGACAATAACCTCTATGTTTACGTAATATACGTATCAAACTTTATTTAAAACCATAATTTTAAAGTCCCGACTAATTTGACATTGTCAAACCAAAATCATGTAAAATTGTAAATGTTAGCTTAACTTATATTATAAGATTATAAAGCATAACGGCCTTTTGTAAATAGTCTTAATTTTTAGTTTCTACGGTCTATGTAAAAAATATCTCATGAGATTTAATTTAGAAATGTCTTATTTGAATTGTGTGAAAGAAACACAGTAGATTAAAATATTTTGAAACACTTATTATTAACGTGTTACAGAACAGTCTGCCATATTGATTTCTGTTGCCCAATAAAGAAATGATTTAGTATACTTTCCATAGGGATCATAGAGTAGGAACATTATCATAATCCATTTTTAGTATTTAATGAAGATTTTAATGTATGTGATATCAATAAAACATTTTATTTCAAACAATCTGTCCATATTTAAAGTTAGAATATCAAAATAATTCTAAGATTACGAATACTATGTCACCGGTTATAATATCGAATGGTATTTAACAGATATTTTACGGTTAATTTCGAAAAGCCAATATGATTAAAAAAAATTATTGTGGCATATTTTTTCGAATTAATCGTAAAATGTTAACCGAAACCTACAATTTTATTCCCTTCCCAAGTTCATTAACGAGATTCTTCTGCACGTTAAAATATTATTAGTTGATTTTCAGAACTAAATAGTCTATGTGTCATTTGTCAAATAATTATGTCAAACGTTATAGTTACAGCTCACCTACACCTAATTGATGATAACCCTATTGTCCGTAAGTGTTACCATGTTAGAATTTCTCAAAATAGACAGTGAAATGATACTGCCTAGTCAAGCGTTAATTTAGACAAATAATTCAATCACCTGACTAAATTCGTCTAAAGTGACGTTAGGCATTGCCATTATTAATTATAGTTAATGCCGTTTTATATCTGTTAACTAAATTATCAAGCAAAGAATATATCCGTGTAGATATGTTGAATTGACTTATGTAAAGTATATAATAAATATGATGATGGGCTATGAGTTAGTAAAGTAGAAATATTTTTAATCCGATCCTATCACTGTGCGTCACGTTGTTGCAATATTTAGTTTCACTAGTGAAATTCTTAACAATTATTAACGTCTTGAAGCTTACAAGTCAATCAAAATAGATATTTATTACATTACTAGCTCGTAGCTTAAAACATATGTAATTGGAATAATGAATGTTGCCACTACAATAGATAGTTAAAAATAATTGTATAAATTAGACAAAAATACTAAAGAATATTTATTGATAAAAATATCATCTTTTCACGTTATTATAACATTATTTTTAAAATATAAATGTGGCATGAAACAGATGCTCATAATGAATAATTCCTATGTAAATAAAATTAATGTCTAAGTAACAAGTGTGGTTAAACATAGGCGACCATACGATGCCACGGTTTATCTTTATTTTTACATTTAAGTGTATATATGTATTGGTGTACAAATTAAATGTACACCGATCAATAACATTCAATTTCTTGTAAATTATAGCAACTTTTTTTTATATTCCCAAGACTGTACGTATTAATCATCTAATATGTAAAAATAAACTCGAAAAACGGTATTGAATTTGTTGTTTTATTTAATAATAGCCTTCTGCGCACATAAATAACTTGAAATAAAAAAACCTGTGCGTCTCAGGACGCCCGACAGAAGTGATAATTTAAACTAAGTAATCTAAGTTGAACTATTTAATGTTGAAACTTGAGAACTTGAGCAAAGCTTACATTATTACTTAAATTTTAAGTAAGTTAATATGTTAATTTATTTATAATCACTTTCAAAAGCAGTGATAGTTTAGGTCATATACTCACTGTCAACTGTATATGTCACACTAAGCACTGAGTCATGTGAAGAGAGAGAAGCGTCTGTACGAAATATAGCTGGTGCTATGGTTAGAGTGAGAGAGAAGGAGCCTCCCTGTCGCTGTCATATGCGAGATAGAAAGGAAGCCATACGGACCGGTGTCGTAACGTGTAACGTAACGAAGCGACGTACCCTCCCATAAAAAGGTTCACTTCAATATTATCACTATTTTATCTACTTCAGTAGATAGTATAACAACGTAAGGAAAAGTTGGTTATTCCCTCTGCAGGCTGTTCAATAAGGCCTCTATATTAAACGTTACAAGTAAAATGAGTTACTAGAAAAAGGAAGGATAATGGTAAGAATGTATGGGACCTTGTGTATCGCGTTGCACATCTCACCATAGGAATTGTTTTTGTAGTCATTTGGCTGGTAATATCATCGAAAATAATATTTCAATTTGCCAGACTTTTAGAACTTTGCGTTATGAAGTTATAGCACTTTGTAGTTACAATGTTGCACATGTTGCAAAGGTTGCACTAAAGTAGGCCATGACAGCTGGCTATTACAAATGAGTTGTCATTGTTATCAACAAGATGGCGTAGTACTACATATTTTTTTAAATACAAAATATTCGTTTGCATTTATCTTAATGCGACAGTAAATGTTGCCTGATGTTAAATACAGTATAGTAAGTTCATTCTCAAATATCGAATAGAGTATTTTATCATTTTTTATGTATTATTTTTCGGATATCTGTCACACAACGCCATCTAGTTTTCAAACTAAGCAAATTTTAAGCATGTTAAGTTTAGAAAACGTACAAATGCATTTTTTTATTGCAATTTTAACAACTTTATACATTTTAGCAAAGTTCTAAAAATATAACACTTAGATGAAAAGAGTTAGGTGATTCATTTTATAACCGGTACAAATCTCATAGCCATCTATTACATATTGCTAGCGGTGCAGGATCTGCCATTCTCCTTTGAGGGGTATACATTTAAAGAGTTCCATTGTTTCCTAGTTCTAGACGATGGTGGTAGGAAATCGAGACGTTCAAAAACTGTTATTAGAGTGGGGTGCCTTCAAGCCGGGATGACGTATTTAAATACCCTTCCTACGCTTAGAAACGCCACTAGCAAAAAAAAACAGATAAAATGATTTTACATTTATTCTGTTTTCTTTAATACAGTAACATTTACAAAATATATTATTGTAATTACATATTACATGTATTTAAAAATATAACATTAAAATACCAACTAAGTCGTCATACATATGTTACAAAAATTTTTAACGCAATCTTATAATAAAGTAATAAGTGAAGTTTGTTTAGTACTCTCTTAGTTGACCGGTGTGAAGTTAGGTATGCCGGACGGTTGCGTATTTTGGGTATTGGTAAGAACCCGCCTTAAGACTTAAAAATGTCCTTTATGCGTTTAGGTACGGTAGGCTAGATGTACGAATCAAGTTTCTTCCAAAATTACACAACTCCGCTGTGGCGTTCGCAGATATTTAGAAGTGTTTTGTATCAAGTGTAATACTACTACTCCTTGTGGCCATTCTCTAGTTTACCGAAATTATGTAGGTGGTTTTTTCTACTACTGGGGTTGTCTGTCGTATTTATGGTGAATAACTATCGGTTTAAAGCAATGTCTCCTGTAACAGGCTTAGGTTTATAATTGAATGAGAACCTTAAATTCTTTCGGAATTCAGTCACTCAATTTGCTATAATTTAAAATATTATTTTCTCAATAAATAAGTATAACTTACTGAAAAAGAGAATTTATTGGTATGGCAATTTGAATATTTTAAAACTTAATATTCCAAATCCAAGTACGTTACCTGATTTAATGAGGCACATCAAAGGTTTTTTTTTCAACGTATTTACGATTTATGTCGTATAAATGGTGTTTGATTAATTTATTTCAGTTTAGTATTTCGGGTTCGAATCCCGGTTTTAACCAATACTTGTTTCGGAGTTTGAGGGTTTTTCTATGAATAACATAAATGTATTTCCAAAAAATTAATAACTAAGTATTCTATCGTTCTATCTAGCTCTGCTTAGTTTAAAGTTAGATGGCGTTGTGTGTCAGATGTCTGAAATATTTATTATTAGTATTACAACTAAGGCAATATATGGCAGTTTCAGTCAAAATTTCATTGTACAAATACAAATTACACAAATTATTTTTACTGAAAATAATTTCAACTACAATATTATTATGAAAATTTAACTTCTATAAAACCATGTTACAACTAACTTCTTAACAATAACTAAAACACCTATAAAAACCTGAGTAAATCTTATAAAATCTAAAACTAACATTAATTTACTATATATTATTGGGTTACAGGTAATAACTTACCTGTCTAAACTTGTTTTAATAAATTAAACAGTCAATATAATTTCGAAATACGTCCACATATTTCTTTATAAAATTAAATTGTCAACTACCCTTATTTTTCGAAAATTGTTCACCTAAGATCTTCATGACTTGCGCATGAGTTCTTGTGCCGTCTTTTAACAAAGCGTAATTCTCTTTGACATATAGAGCAAAGTCGTTGGTAGCGCCCTTTCTGGCGGGGGTTGAAACAATGACGCCATCTTTGTTCTTCTTGTTTAGAACCAACTCGAAGGTACCTCGACAGTAACCGCAGCATTTCTTTGTTACGTCTATTGATTTTGAATGGCGTTGGACACTGGAATAAATGAGAGTTTACATAAAATTTTAGTAGAAACTGACGTGTATTTCTTTGTAGGCGACCACCTTTGGGGGTGGCGAACCGGGCAACCATCCGGGGCCTCTTTCATGCAGGGGTCTCGCGCACTCAAGCAGCAAAAGGAATTTCCCATGTTTCATTTCACCAGTCATTTTAACAGACTTCCAATGTCGACTGTTCTCGGCTTATGCTTTAATGTTCGATCAGTGGTACGTGTTGCGTTGCATTATTTATTTCAAGTATTATGGTTAAAACTAATTCGACAAAGGCAAGGGCCTCGCGATGAACTACAATCGCGATTATTACCCGCCCGGGACGTCGCAATGATTACCCGCCCGGAGCCTCGCTATAGCTAATGCCGCCTGTGTGGTGGAAGTAGTTATTGTATTTTTGAAGTAATATATTACGTCAACTTTTGAGTTAAATCTCCTTGAGTGATTGAAGCAAACTCAAACCAACTTCATATTGTTTCATACATATATAAGTTCACGCTTGTTTCGCTGCCAAGATAGGCAGAGGCATATTAAATGCCGTCTTTTCGACAGTGTTGTGTTGTAGGTGGCGAACACACTCTCGTTAATTAAGCTTTTTTGTTATAAAGCTAAATTAGTAAATATTATTGTAGTAATTAAAGTAAACTTACCTATAACCACACTTAGTGCATTTATATGAGTATTTAAAGTGAATTTCCATATCGTGACATCGCGATATCTCGCCGAGTTCAGGATAAGCTTCCAATGCACGTTTGGCCCTGTAACATATAAAAAAAAATACATACACTTTCATTACGTTCAATTAATTCTTGACCAAAACATCACACATCTCAATCTCATCACACATCACAACACCATCATCATATTCATCATCAACTATTGTAACTCAAGGTTTTATGCACCTAGTACAAGCTTTCTTAATTGCACCTAAACGAAAATATATTTACATCACTTTTATAAATAATAAATAAATAAATAAATATGTCGGACATTTGAGACACAACGTCATCTAGTTTCAAACTAAGCAGAGCTTGTGCTATGATGACTAGACTGACTGATAGAATACTTAAATACTTTTTTTTGTAAATACATACATATTATACATAGAAAACACCCAAACATCGAAACAAATATTTGCAGATCATACAAACATTTGGTCCGACCCGGGAATCGAACCCGAGACCTCAAGCACAGCAGTCACATCCACTGCCGTTGCGCCACCGAGGCAGTTAAAATACTTTTATGCTGACTTGGTCATTTACCCCCCTGCACCTGCAAGCGCAAGTTCTTTCCCATGTGCCCAGGCACCGCTGACACCAAGTAGTCACGGTACTACATATAAGAACTATCTTATTTTCTAAGCTTTATGCACTCAGTGATGCGACTTCTGTTCTTAGGTCTCGGGTTCGACTTCCCGATCTGACCAAATGTTTGTATAATCTGCAAATATTTGTATCGGAGTTTAGGTGTTGTCTACGTGTATTAGAGTACCTAGTTTCGGACATCTGTCTCACCACATATATATTACATACACTGAATTGGTTTACATTAGAAGCTGTAAATGAAACCTCCGAAACAAATATTTTCAGATTATACAAATATTGGTCCAACCAGGGAATGAATCCCAATACTAATAACAATAACTAAACACAAAAATTAAACTAACCACTTGTTCCACAAAGGTCCATGTCCAGCTCTGAGCTCGGAGTCAATGAGCCATGTTGCCGCGTGACACAACTCATGTATGAGAGTGTCCCGCAGCCTTTGTGGTGCATCCACAACTTTGGTGGACAGTTTGATACTTGAAGTCCTAATGCGGTCTCCTCTTGCATTTTTTATGAGGCGGTTGGTCGTTGTTCTGAAAATATAGAATTATTTTATGTATTAACAGGAATACAATGCCTCGACTGCCAATCAAGAGGTCTCGGGTTCGATTCCCGAGTTGGATCAAAAAGTGTTATTGTTTTTTTTTCTTTCAGAAATATTTAATAACAGCTCGAAGTTTGGAAGTTGGGGTTTTAAAGGCTGTGCCTCAACGAGCACGCAAAGCCGGATGTCGGATACCCGTTCCATCAGATAGTGAGAGTGGAGGCAACAGAAACTACTGCACTGTAATATCTCTTGCGCAGTTGACTGGTTTCCGTCGAGAGTGGTCGCCATGGCCGAAATCGCCATCATCACCATGATATTTATAGAATACGAATACTTTTTTTGGAATTCAGAAAGCCTACTATACTATGTGTGTGAAATTGCTTCAAAATTGGATCTTGTCGTGCATAATTAGCACGCTTAGTCGTCTTTTACGATACCCATAGGATGAATAGGGGTATTCAGGTAAACACTTGGTATTCTTAATCCGTTACCACACGGTGAGTATGCACATATGCACATCAAACCTTCGTAGCCTAGTGTTGTAAGTATTTAAAAAGAGCTATTCCAGCTATTCCAGCTATTACTGACTTCAATGTGTATCACTTACACCATGTTTGTGCTCTATAGTCTCTTAGCTTTAAAGGGTTATCTCTACCTTTTAAAGGGTTTAACTAATAGGTGCTCGTAATCAACGAAACATATGACAAAAGCTGGAAATATGATTTCTTTTCAGACGCAGACGTTTTTACGGGGGTTAACTTAAGATATAATTTATATGCGGCAGAGGCGCGCATACCAGCGCCTCATGCCGCCTTGAGTGTGGCCGCGGGTGGACGGGACGAGTTTTCCCCTCCATCCGCTACAATGGCCAGCCGCGAGAAGGTGACGTCCGCCTAAAATAGAGAGTTTACTCGCAGATGGTACCCGCGGTAGCGGGCAGGCGCTAGGAGGGATTGGATATCGTAATAGGAGCTGTTCCCTAATCCCTACTATGTCAGGTGCAGAGTGGCACACCGTGTGGACTCGGAATCGGACCGACTAAAAAGTCGGTCCGATTCCGACACACCACCCTGCCGTAAACCCCGGTGGGGTGACGGCCCGAGGGGATTTCCAGACGTATAAAAAAAAGATACAATTTATAGAGAAATACATGTCTCTTCTGGATATGATCCATTGGATAAATGAATTTTGGGTAGTTTAAAGTTTCAAGTGATGTATTACCCCGCTGTAGTCCGTAGTTTCGTGTCCCATAATATTGGCAAGTCCGCATCCATGGCGTCATCGAACACACCTTTATTAAACTCCACAAAAAGCCTCCTTGTCAGTTGTTCACGGAGAGTCTTATAACTATCTCTGTACTGAATTGCTTCTATGTGGCACCTCCACGAAGGAACATTGTCTGAAATATAGGAAGGTTTAAAGCCTAATTAGATACGCAAAGTCCACAAAACATGCAAAAGAAATAGGAAGACAAGTGATTTAAAGAATAATAGAAGGAACTATGTTTATTAGACCTGCTGGCCATTTTAACTTGAACTGTGTGTGTATCATCATCATCATCATCATCATCACCATCGTCGTCATCATCATCATCACCTTTACATACTGCCGCCACTGCTGGACATAGATCTCTCCTTAGCAAGAAGGTTTTGGCCTACTATATCATGCTAGCCAGACTTGGACAGATTGGTATAGGTTTGTTTCAAGTTTTCCTTGTCTTTGCTGTGATGTTGTCTTGTATATTTTATTGCGTTAGTCGCTTCTTACAACACCCATGGGAAGAATAGTTATTACGACATTGTATTTTTAATCCGTCACTACAAACGAAAAAAAAACAAGATGTACGCGGACTGGATCCCTATAGACGAATATGCTGAAGTTTTTACGTGATTTTAATAGCACATGTTATTTAAGTTTTCTGCAGTTATTCTACACATAAAAATTTTTTTGATTCAAATTTAATTTAACATTTTTTTTTCTAACATTGATATTGCAGTGGCAGTGATCAACTCTTCTGAAGTATGTGTATATTAAAATTTCTAAAGGAAAAATACATCTAGTTACGTGCTTTGTACATGACTGTACTTGAATGATATCTGCCTCGTTGTTCAAGTGGTTAGCGCACTCAAGAGATCATGAGGTCTTGGAGAAGGTGCCAAAAGTGTGATTCGAGTTTTTTTGGATGAACAACCAGAACTTTGGAAGTTGGAGTCTCAACCATGGCTTGGGGAGCACGTAAAGTGGTCGGTCCTGCGCCTGATCTGCCCAGTTTTGTCGGATTGTGAAAGTGAGGGAACATAGAGTGCACCTATTTTAGCCCACATACTTGTGCACTTTATATCTATTGTAATATATCTCATATGTTGATGCTCTATATCTTCTTCAGTTAGATAGTCTCCGTTGAGACTGACCTGGCTTTTGCTGTGGCCAAATTTGGGTAGAAGTACATCATGAGATGAACTTAAGGGTCTTGGGAGTACACCTATTACAATTATGATATATCTGAATCTCCATTCTGTCGCTGTTAGGGTTAATTAAATAAAATTTCATACCTGCTAAAGACCCAAGAAAGCTTAGCCTCTTGCAAGAGTCAACACTCAGTGCGACCGGTGTGTGTTTAACACTCAGGTCTTCAACCTTTTTCGTTAATAAATCCACATCATTCTTCATAATCTCTACCAACTCTGTCACACTCATTTGCTTATTCACTTTACTCTTCTTAGTGGTACTATTTACATTTCTCTGCTTCATGGTTTTTATCTTAGGAACCTCCGGAGTGCTTGGAACCATCTCAGTGTATAACTTTTTCTTACTTTTTTTATCTGCATCTGTAGTAGATACATCAACTTTGCGTTTAACATCAGAGTTTGTTAAATACAACATTTTGTTCTGTTTCAAGTCATGACGGATGTTTTCTTTCTCAGAAATATCATCGTCAAATTGTAGTTTCTTGGTAACGGTATCAAAATTTTCATATTTTGCCGATATAGCTTTGAACAGTTTTGGTATAGACTTCCATGTTTCTCCGTACAAGTCATTGAGCAATTTCTTCTGTGATAATTGTATTTTTTTTATAGAGCATTGTTCCTGTGATTCGTTTGCTACATCTTTATTTGTAGATGGTGTAGGATCATGTCTGGGCGTAGCAGGAATGATGTTTTGTGCTGGTGACCAGCCACCATTGCTAGGTCGAGATTCGTTAGTTGATGACATGTCTTCTTTTGAACAGTTGAAAGATATCTACAAATGTAGTATATTAGTTACTTAAAGTATCAAATAGTGCAACATAAGTTTTTTTTTTAAAAAAGACAATGTCCACACTAGAAATAAATCCTGTGTCACGGGGGGATGTTGCAAACATACAAGAAAGGGAAACAAAGAACACCCAGACTCAGAACAACAATTTATAAATTACACAAAGTATGGTCCTATGTGGGATTTGAACCCACAACACTCAGCCCAGTAGTGAGTGGCGGGGCAACCACTTAAATCACTTGGCCAACCGATTATAATGTTCAAATGTTTGCTGTACACTAAGAAGTAAGCGGTCAGAGTCCCTGGACTACTAGTGATTCTCATTTTATGCAAAATTTCAGAGATATTTGACTAGTCTAGATCACGAAGGAAGGTTACGACAGTCACGGATGACATTACACTGAAACTAATTGATCCAAAACCAATTGAATTAATTATCATATATTTCTTATTATAAAAAAACAATAAAGATTACATTAACTTACATTTCCTACTTTACTTGGTGGCTCTTTCTCTGCAAAATTGATCTTAGGGAGTTCATTACTAAATGATAATTCACAGGAATCATTTATAACAATTGGTGAACAGATTTTCGGAGTAGCTTGAACCTGAAATTGATTAAATAATATTTAAAAAACATTTTCTATATGGTCAGTGTTTGTAAGTGTTGGTCATTTAAAGCTAAACCGTATCACTACACAGCCTTCTTATTGAAAAATCACATCTTGCTTAAAGATAAAGCTCCCTACTAAAATATTCATTCATTTGAATCATTTCTCTTCTAGACCACTTACTTTACCTAAAATAATTATACTTAATAGTTTAATATTCGTGAACATTGATAATAATTGAACATTATTTATTTTTTATTTTTCTTTCTTCTTTGAAAAGACAACAATAGTAAGGTATCCTGTGTTGTGGGAGACTCAATTAATATACAAGAATTGAAAACAAAGAACTCCAACACTCAGAATAATAAATTATACACCACACAAAATGTTGTCCCTTGTGCGGTCTGAACACATAACACTACAACATTCAGCGCAGTACAGCGGTGTGACGACCATTTAAACCACTACATCATCCATGCAGTCAATTTTAATTTAGGCTGCTTATAATATTGCTCATTATCATAAGTAATAAGCTTCTAAAACCATATTAAATGGAGACGATACACTATTGTACTTTAATGTATAGTACTACTGTTTTAATTAATTATAAATTTGACTGTATCAGGCCTATTATGTACTGCATAAAAGGTTAATTAAAAGTACTTACAAGCTTAGGTAAATCCGATTTTAATCTATCGAAAGACTCGTCAATTATTATAACATCAGAACTGCGATTTAGTTTCTTAATATCTTGAGTTGCCTTTAGTCTGGATTTCTTCAAAGATAATTTAAGAAATCCTGTAACAGCATGTGAAATTAAAAGCAACTGAATATGCCAAAACAATGAGTTTTACCATAATAATACTTACGCTGTCTTTGGTTACTTTGTGTGGTTTTAGTGTCCATTATTATAAATGAATATATATCTAATATATTCGTCAATTATTTGTAAAAATGTATACAGCACCAATATGTTTTAAATAAATACTACCGTTGGGTTTTGACTAATTTGACAATTGTTTTCAGTGTTACCTGTATATATAAATTACTGTATAACTACTGAACTGTAAATATAGTAGAAAACTGTTATATCACGTACTCCACGTGCTCGGCGCTGCATATGGTTTTAGGATAAAATTTTAGGCGTGGTTTATACATGAGAATCTTTTCATTTTTATTTTATTTTTACTTTTTGACTTGAATTCGCTAAAAAGAGCATGCCTTATCAACATTAAAAAGAAGTCTACTATTACTAAACACTCCTTTATAAATCGTTTTCATTGTCATTGTTTTCATTTTCATTTTTCACTTCAAAATCTGCCTAACTGGGAATTTGAAAATACGTTGATAATTTAATTTAAATGTTATGAAGTGGAAATAGAATAGATTTATTTAACTTGTCTACAAAATTTGTGCGCACTTTCTTTATTATAGACATGAAAAAACAATTCATCTCTCAACATATGCCTGATGTGGCCCTTGAAATAATTTTGAACGTATTCATGCAGTTTATGGCTAAATTTCAAACCGGGAAACTGCCATTCCATTTTTATAAGTTTAAAACTGATATTATGGGTGAATAATTTAAAAAAACCATATCAAACAGCATTCAGAAGTCATCTTTCAAAGAAAATAATTTTTATACTTAGAATAGTAATTGTTTAAATTGTTTTAAAAACCAGTTTCGTTGTAGCGCGACTAAATAATCTTGAGTTGAGTTAGCTAAAAAGGCAATTTTTTTATTTTAAATATGTTCCTAGTATAATAATGATAATACTAGATAGTATGTGAATCATTACATTAATATAATATAAATAAAAATAATAAAAAATATGAATTTATCGTTGAGTTATATTCCATTTAATTCATTTATTATTACATCTTTTTTTATTGATTTTCAACAAGAACTAATAGTAAATATTAAACTTTCATTGAACATAGTTCGACTTACCTACTCTGTTGAATATGAGTTTCATTCGATTTTGTATATATACTTCATAATATTAATGCTGTTTTATTTGTATTAGATATTTTTTCAAGCTCAGTGCCTAAAATCGTGGAACAAGATGTTAATAGCTACAAAAAATTTAAAGTAGGCAGGGCCATCCTTTGTTAGATGACTGACACGTGTCCAAATGGGCAAAAAAAAATTATACTGTTTACAGTATAATTTTTTTTCTTTAGAAAGTGGTGTCAACAATTGAGGCCTCCTCTCTCAGAACGATGCGCCATATCATTTAATCGTAAAGAATAAAGTTCTAAAATCTGCTGATAAAGTTAATCTAGTAGATTTAAAAAAATATATTAGAAAATATTTTTTTTTAACCAGATTTAAATAAGCTCTCACTTCTGGAATTAGTCAAGAAGCGTAAACTAAAACCTACATTTTGATACGATTGGAACAACTTAATGAATTGGTAATGACGATATAATAACTGCCTCAGTTGCACAGCGGTAGTGAATGTGACTGCTGTGCTTGAGGTCTTAGGTTCGATTTCCGGGTTGGACCAAATGTTTGTATAATCTGTAAGTATTTGTTTCGAGGTTTAGATGTTTTCTATTCATGCATATACAAAAAAAAAGTATGTAAGTATTCTATCAAACAGTCTAGTTATCATAGCATAAGCTCTGTTTAGTTTGAAACTAGATGACGTTGTGTGTCAAATGACTCAAATATTAAAAAAAAATACTGAGTCCTACTACTGAATCAATGTCAGAGCTGCTACAAGTAGATACACAGAAGTAGGCGCAAGCACGCCACACTCTAATGTGATTGAATATGTTGAATATTTAGATTTAAAAATATATTTTTCATTTTAATCAAGTATTTTTTTACATTTTGTAACAATAATATAACATGTATTAAGTCATGATATTTATTTATATTAAAGCGAATGACATGTAAAGTTAGGTCTGCTTATAACAAATGCAATGCTATACAACATTGTATTACGCAGCAGGAAAGCATACGTCACCCTTAAGTAAAAAAATTTAATTGGCACATTTGACAATATTATGTACCGAACTAGATGTGATACTTACACTCTACTCCTTGGTAACGGAATGTAAAAAAAGGTGTCAACTTAAGGAGATCGATAAGTAAGAAAAAATAATATTTGACAAATAAATTACAAAAGTATCAAACTGAGTTGAGTAGTTCCAGCTGGGTTGCCACATGAGCGAAGGTCGCGTCCTTATTTAATTTCATCTCTTTTATGTCATACTGCATTTTAGTCTTCAAATAGTCCTTATACAAATTATATTTAAGGATATCTAGTAATTAATTATAACTTTCATTTATGTTTTGATCCAGATCCTTGTTTAATTTTCGCTCCTTATGGTTCTCTACCTTTAATTATTATAAGTGACAATATGTCAAGTGAGCCATAAATATAAAAAGAGTGTGCGGCACGGGACGCCCGACAGAAGTGATAGCTTAAAATAATCTAAGTTGAACTACTTAGCATTGAAATTGTTTAACTTGAGAAAAGCTTAGGTTATTATTTAAATTGTATGTATATTAATATGAAAATTTAAGGAAAGGTTATTTCGAGAGAGAAGCGTCCGTCTGAAATACGACTAGCGCTGTAGGTTAGAGTGAGAGAAGTGAAACCTGCCTACCGCTGCCGTATCCGTGAGAGAAAGGAAAGCCAGACAGACAGGATCGTAACGCTTCACCCTCCTATAAGAAGTTATCACTTCAAAAGACAAGATTATATTCAAACAACATTAAACTGGCAACTAATAAAACTTTACAGTCCAAAAATATTGTGAGTTTATAACCTATATCGTAGATTTTAACCTTCTACATAACAATAAACCTTATAATATTCATTACCAATCGTTTGAATCTTCAACCTATAACTAAACTTACTTGCACAACATGTAATTTAACAATAATGTGAAATAAATTGTTTAAACAAAAGCAACGATTTTATTTGTTTAAGTTTTAAAACTTAACGTTTCAAGGCTTTAAAGCCTTCAGAACAATTTTGCCATACCTTTCATTTATGTGTTTACGCAAGAAAATAAATTAAAAGCTAAGAGGTGCACCGTCACGGCAAGTAGGTCAAGTAACATAACGCTAAATATACTTTTATGTTGAAACCATTTTAGGCAGATTCACCTAGACGTCATTATGACTTTTATTTCTTGGTTTACCGCAGTACAATGCATTGAGATTCTAATCGTAGTTTTAATGGCACTTCGCGTTGTTTTCGCCGAGTACGTAATTAACTTTTAAAAAGTATGACCGAATGGAAAATGACTACATTAAGATGGCAACTCTCTTGTGACTCTGGAGCTGCAGATGTCTACAGACGGCGGTTGTCAACTACTTATTAGGTTACCAGTCAGTTCGTTTTCCCCTATTTCATAGAAAAATACACAAACATACTTTTTGTAGAATAATGGAAAAGAAAATTTTGAGTTCGTCTGTTTTCATATATCAAGGCTACAGAATTAGACATAGTAAGATAATTTTATCTGATAATTTTCTTTTTAACAAACCTTTCCGTCAATAATATCAACTAATCACAATGTTCCTTGGAAAGCGGACTTGTTGTTCACAGAGAGAAAAATTGATATCAGAATGATTGATAAAAATAATTAGGTATATTATTACGCTGCCTTAGTCGTGAGCAAAAGCTAGAGTTTAATATATTTCAAAGAGGTACAAAAGGGTAAGAAAACGATAATAGTAATGATAAATATGATACGTGAAATTGTTTCCGATCTGACAGCGCCGATTATTACGTTGATATTTTATTTTTTTAATTCTGCGATTAGTATCTTACCGTCGGAAAAACATCGGAAGTACTCTTGTTATTTTATGAATCATATTACATCAGTTTTACATCATCTACACTTACCATGACTAACCCTTTTCGTGTTACTTTTCTTTCTACATCATTTTCCTCAATATCGACTTAAATATTATTTTTAAATTGTGTGAAGATTAAAAAAATAGGTTATTCTATATTCTAATAGGTATAAAAAAAAATATTCAATGAAAAAGTGGGCAGTGAATTTTTGCATGTGGCAAGCATGGAATGATAACCCGCCAAAGATCATGATGAAGATACGCAATAAAGATGAAAAAATGGTAACAAAGGACGATAGAAGAATATGTTGGTATGTTGTGTGTCACGAGGTACTTTTATAAACATATACAAAATGAACATAGAACACGCAAACCCAAAAGAGCAATTCGTAGATCACACAAACACACAAAGTGTTATCTCATGTGGGGATCGAACCCACAACACTCAGTGTTGCAGGAAGCTAGGAGATTACTATGAAATTTGTAGTCTATGAGTGTGACATTGCTGGTGACACCTGTCACTGTCGGCCGTGAAGTAAAACAGACCTCATATAAAGCTAAGTGTACACTTCTTTTTTAAGTGCAACTTGCTCTTTTCTTACGGCTGTATGTAATATTATTCTATGTTTTTTATTCTTTATGCCTTGAAATAAAATAATGATGTATTATTACAGATACTTACCGCTTCCTATTGTAAAATTCATGTGAACTGCAATTACCTTAAAGATAAGGTTAACTGTACCTAGCCTGTGCTTTATTTAGATATTATATGTATTCGGGTCTTAATCGTGTTACTAAGACTTAATAAGGAACAATGCCTTTTTGAATTGAATCTGAGGATCGTGGTTATTGTATGATAAGACGGGGTCACTTCTATTCGTCCATTTACATAAATCTACTGTCGCGATTATGTCACAGTATGTTTAAAAGTCGAATAAATTTAAAAACAAATGTTGTAGACAGTAATTAGCCCATTTTTCGTGTTTTTTTGTAGTTCTTGTTACGCGCATATGAACTTATTTAATTTTCATATTTGAATTTAGGAATCTTTTATGTCTAGTTTCACACAATATGCTTAATGTAATATGTATTTGTATGTGACATCAATTTTTTTACTCTTTACCTAAACAATAGGACGAACGCATTTGTATTTCTTGAAAGATGATTAATGAATGATTTTCACGTTCAATTTGATAGTTAAGATCGATTTTGTTTTGTGTCAAATTATATATTACAAAATTATTTATTTTTTGACAACGGTGATATTAATTCTAACATAAAAAAGATGACCAGATGGGACTATGAAAAACAGAAAATTGGGCTTCCAATAGAAGTTGTAAAAATTTGTAATATAAGAAAGTATTACGTTAATTAAGTATAACATATATGCATAAGGTACTTATTGCCATCAGAAAGATGACTTTTTTTAAATTGTAGATCACTAATACTTATGACCTACAATTAAAAAAAACTGTAATCAAAAACTTCATCAATTGACAACTCAGTATCCCCTAATTTAGATATATAAATCATTGTATAGTGACTCGAATAATATGGAACCAGTAAATTTCCATAGAGGTTTTTTTCTTTTTATGTCTAGGAAGTATGTGTAGGTTATTATTTTAATTTGTAACTGTTATAGTATATAACATGCTTTGCTCTGGGTCACTTAAGTTGTGCTGCCGTAGAATGCATCTCTCGTATAGCAATCGCGACAGAATGTTTCATTCCTTGATACGGTTTTGGATACGACTAGGCCCCTATTATCTAATCGTATCCAAAACCAGTTGAGCATAAGAACTAATAACAATTTAGACTACCTTTCGCGAAGAGACAGTCATTCGTACATTATTACGTAAAATATTGTCTGTGTTAGTAAGTTATTTGGTTTAAGATTATTTAAAATGGAAAACTAGTGACGTTTATTTTTGTTCTATTCTATTTTACAAAACGTCGAACACAAAAGTAAGAAATACTCAATTTAAAAAAAAAGTTTCACATAGCCGTTCAACTTTTTTTACTAGATGGCGTTGAAATAATTTCATTTGATATTTTAAATTTTCGGCTTGAGCATATTCAGGTACGTTAGAACCATGTGAAATTAGTAAATTTTTACTTATTCTGCTGTCATACTTACTCAACATTATGATATTGATCAGATCAAACTGTTGTATAACGATAGCAAGTAAATAAGTGGTGCCGTGATTTATAGATAAGATAATTCTGTAAATGTTATATTTAATAATTCTGCATGCTTTTAATTACTTGTGTGTTGGACAATCAATAATGTTATCTCGAACCTTATCTGCAATAACTTCACCATCAAATTAGCATTCCTCTCAGTGACAATAGATCGCTGTCACAGCAGTAATGAGAAAGTTATAATTTTATTAAGTTTTAAATAAGTATAGTACTTATGAATGTAAAAATAAGCCTTGAACATAAAATATTTCGTGGTCTGCCTGATCATTTTGTTCTGTATCTAGGTGTAGTATCTAAAATGTATTTTATAACCCTTGACAATGGTATTTTTGCTAAATGGGTTTTGTGTGGCTTCGAGTGACCTGCCTATTCGTTTGTCCCCTAAATCGTCAATAGAAAATGTTATAATTGCAGCAATAAGACCCTGAATCTTAATATCCATCAGTGATATATTAGTTAATGACGGCAAAAAAATATTTTCTATTTCTTGTACAAACTATATTTTAGTACAGTAATGGTACAGTACCTATTAAGTTAAATCAATGTAGTAATCATTAAAATCACACTTATGTGCGATGAGTGAAACTACTTATTACTAGATCCTTTCGACCGCCATTGCAACTGAGTTTCACAACCAGTTGTGAAAAAGGAATTTTTATTCTTTACACGCAACCAGTTGCCAACAAAGTATTTTTAAAAAATACTAGTTCCACTAGAAGATTTTCTTTACTACTTACGCTAACACATGGTAATGTAGTTCTTATCTAATTAAATATAATTATTTTCACTGTAAATACTGATGGTCTGTTCCATCACTCCGTTTTTCATGATTAGTTAGAGACTTCCGGTACTACCGCTGCTAAGTATGTGAAAACAAATTAATTTACGTAATATAAATGGTATTTATTTATTTTAAGCTTATAAAACCTAACAAAGTTAGCGTACATTCAGTACCCGGATCCTGCTAAATAACCACTACATCAATACAATCTAAATAGTGTTTCTCTCATTACTACTCATTACAATATATTTGTCATTCAGTATTTTCTATATTATTGAAATACTATCGAAATACTACAAAAAACTTATTGATTTTTTTGATGATTGATTTGACAATTAGAGATCATACGTCTGACAATAAAGACAAAATTAAAAATATTTCCTTACGACCCTGTATCTACGACTTTTTGCACCGATGCAAACCCGTGTTTGACCACCACGCAATAGTACCGCAAACGAATTGCAAAAGTCGCAGTGCGTATAAACTTTGTAACTCAAATAATAAAATAACTAATAAAACTTAAGTATATACTTGATGTATATGACTATAGAAGAAAAATAACCTGGCCAGCATTTCTAGGAACAGGTATGGATTACTGCAAAGGTTTCCAATAGATGAATAATACTTCGTAATTTGCAACTGGTTACGAAACTTATTTACCACGGCGGCAAAAGTATTTTTTGTTTGCAACTGGTTGCGTATAAACAAAAAAAATCTTCTGTTGCAACTAGTGGCCAAGAAATAATAAAAATTTCTTTTCCACAACTGGTTGTGAAACTCAGTTACCATGGCGGTCAAAAGGCACCGGTTAACCTTACCCGATTTCATTAAGTCGGTATGTACAATATACACTCAGCGGATTAATTATATTTATTTTATCGCTTTTACTTAATACAATAAGTCGTACTTATTTCCATTTTAAACATACATGGTGTTAAATTTGGCTTCTGTGGCTTGGAATCGTGCACTGCCTTCTGCCTTTGCCCTCAAATTGACGCATGCGCTTTTTAAGCACGACGATCTAAGATGGCGACTATTTTCTATAAATAACATGCGATCTAGACAAAAACAATGCCCAAATAGAATTTCAGCAAATGAAGAGCTTACATTACGGTGTTTTAATGTATAAAAGAGCAAAAAGTCTTGATAAGTTTCGAAATGGTGCATTACAAATAAGTCTGACCTTTGACACGAACACCCGCTGCTGTAAATAGAGACGACTCGTAGTTGAAATCGTTGGTGCACAGAGGTCAAGTTATTGTGGAAACAGCTGTTTTCAAAAATCGAACATTTACACGGACTTAAAAACTGTGAATTTCGCCAGTTTGACACCAGATTTTGTTGAGTGCGGATGGATATTTGCACCGACTATGTAATGGTGAGTGGCTGTAGTCGGTGGAATTACGAAATAGTGACTTATTGTAGAGTAGTGTATTCGTTTTGTTCAAGTGGAATGCATAAAAAGTGCTTTTATTAGATATCAAGTGTTAGTGAATGTTGTGTGTAGTTTTTTTTTCCATTTTTTTTTTCCTAATAGTTTTGGAATGTTTTCATCTGATCGTGTTATAAATATTGAATGAAAAACGATTATGTAAGTACATTTTCGCGTTGTAACCACGTGGTGCCACAATTTTATACATATGCATGAAACGCTACCTTTAATGATAGTGGACAACTCATTTGAAATAACAAAAAAATACTTGTTTATGCACGTCACCAAGGTCGATGTTGTAGTTTTATCACAAATTTTTTCTATGAACAAACACCACTTTTTTATGTACAGCTAATGTTGCCTGGATAATAATTTAAATGGTTAATACCTATTTAAAATTAGTATTTTATTCGTGAATTTGGTAATTCCTCTTTAGACAATAATGCTATCGAATATACTTCAGCGAGACATTGAATTTGGTGTATTTTTTTACGTACAGAATGTTCTCCTTTTCCTCATTATTGTTGTTCAAAATGGAAATGAGATAATATTGGCGGTTTCCAATTGATTACTCACCTAATTTCACTGCTCACTTAATCACCTAATTGGTGTTTTAATTTTTTTCGAAATGTTCGTTATCAACATTTATTCTACCTACTATGTTATCAATATTTACGATACTATTAATGAGGGTATTTTTAAAAATTATATCTACTTACAAGTTTCGTAAAATTATTTACGAAGTGTTTATGTAGGATTTATGTGCAATCAAGCAGGAAGAAAAATATTATCTAATGAAATTAAAATAACGTAACAACTTTAATTCTTAAAAACAAAATTGTATAGGCAATAAAAAAATCTAACGCTGAAATAGAAAAACATTTATCTGCTGATACTTCTCATATATACCTCTGGATGCCTCTAGATCTTTTCTAAGAAACCCTAATTTTTTTTTTAAATTCAGGCTACGTGCAGTTACCTAAGTATTGCGATTTGATAGAATGATCGGTAAATCGTGGTGTAGTAGGTATCTTTTACACACACACATTGATATGAAATGAACCATCTTAAAGCGACAGCGTCCGTGCTGTCATGTTTTGTTGGTTGAGTTGTTTGAGTGTGAGACCCTAGGCCCATTGATACAGAGGTGCCAGTTATCGTGGTAAGTGTGTAAGCCTTACACCGCTACGATGACTGCCATGTCTACTACGCAGCTACGTACTCAAGCCGGGCTTGAAAAGCATTTTACTAGGCCGTCATGGTCACCATATCGCATTCTCTGCATTCACCACGAGTATGGTGACCATAACTCTTGAATTCTATTCGTACTTTCCATCAGAAAAAATAATGTCACTTTGGCAGGTTCTTAAAAATATTTAAACATTTTTACATCATTTGTCAATTCTTTAAGTTTTTATTTCGCACACAAACTAAGACGAATATATACGATTCTTGTTTATATCTGTGACCTGCTGCTGATGGTATTCGAGACTATCAAACACATAATGCTACACGTTTAATATTCAATTTATCCGTTCGCAAACTCATAGACGACGAATTATTTTACGAAAGTTAAGAACTCTATTCAAACGTCATAAATCCCAGTTCGCCGTTTCAACGACTCGTGGTAGAATAAGTTCACTACATTCACAAGATGATAATTTAAGAGAAAGTATACAAGCAGACGTGCTTTAGATTATTACTCTCATTCCCACAGCTCTGAAACTATACCATATTGGTTTTTGACAGTGCATTTTCAGAGGCATTTTGTTCCCGCGAACGCATCGGTTACGCAATGAGGGACCGGTGAGATTTTCTGATCAAAACTTCAAGGCATTATGAATAACTATAAAAAAATCTATATTTTTAATTCCTTATACACTTTAAGATAGTTGTTTTGTTTGTAACAGAAGTAAAGCAGTACCTATACACTTTCAATTAAAAAACAATATTTAAAAGCAGCGCCTCAGAAAGAACCATAATTCAGTATCTCTCTCTCAAATTTGCCTGGCTAGTTTTAGATGGAGGTTGTTGAGTTTGTATTTGGTGTACCTATACGACACTGGAAAATTGTAATTACCGTTAGATACTAATCTATATCACGAGATTGTTGTCGAAAGATTGTATAATATGTTGCAATCGAAAAGAGAGTATATTCGATTTTAAGGTCTCTTCTATAGCATAGAACTTGGTGTTATAGCAACAATAACAGCATTCTAAAGTGTTCTTCTTTATATTTCTTTCTCGCTCTTTCTTTACCCATAAATGCGTTATACTGGGTTTAGAGAGAGTAAGTGTCTTTGATCTACGAAAGATTCCTTACCACGAAATAAAAGTTTAGATAAGTTAGTTAATAAACTTACAGCCATCGAAATATACTTAGATGATTAGTCAGCTGTAGAGATTTTTTTAATATTAGGATTAAGTAAAAAATTTAGCTTTCTGAAATTGTATTTACATTGTTAATATACATATTACATCTGACTAACCCTTTCATAGTACCCTGCTGAGTGTTTCTCTGGCTGAGAAAATTCGTAACCAGGTTATTCGACAGAGAACTAGAGTAACTGACATCGCACGGAGAATCAGTATGCTGAAGTGGAAGTGGGCCGGTCATGTCTCCAGACGAACCGATGGTCGCTGGAGCCAAAGTGTACAAGAGTGGATACGACGATTGGGTAAACGTAGTGTAGGACGCCCTGCGGCGCGATGGACTGACGATTTGAAGAAGGTGACTAGCAGTGGATGGATGCGAATTGCCCAAGACCGGGATGGTTGGTGTTCCTTGTGGAGACCTTCGTTCAGAAGTGGACAGCGATAAGTTGATTGATTGATTGAACCCTTTCACTTGTCTTACCAATATCTACTTACTCGTCTAATTAGTAAATCTTTCGAAAAACAATCGAAAATATTCGTGACATTTAGTTCCCGGTATTTAATGACAGATGACGTTAGTAATTGCTTTTGTTTTTAGCTTTCATTTATCATCCACTGACACGACAGTGATACCAAGAACATCACCATATACTGGTCAGAACCACAATAACCCCTATTGAGAAACTTCTGTTAAAGTTATCATATATGCTTTATGAAAATATCGTTTCACACGTGTATAGGTATTTGAATTTGTGTTTGGTTCTTTATTAATAAATGTGGAAAGTTGATGATAACAAAAGAGGTTTTTCTTTATGAAAACCTATGATAAGAGATATAAGATAGTTAATTAATTGTTTAAGAGTTATTGTGACTTTTTTATAATTATATTACCACTAGCTTTTACCCGCAGCTCCGACTAGTGTGTGTCGATTGTCACCGTAATAAGAAAACCTCACCTCACGGAAAAAAACCTATTTTCTGTGGCTCTTCTTTAAGAATCCAAATTTTTCAATGTAAAATTTTATTAAAATCGATTCAGACCGAGATTAAACGTGAAAGCGAAAGACAGACTTACTTTCATATTTAAGATATTATTAGAGTATTTTTTTTTACTTAATCATGTAGTTTCTGTAAGTATGACAAAGGGAATGATAAGGATAATGAGTTTTTAATTAAAAACATTGTATATAAAAGCTATGGTCCAATATCATCATTCCAACTAGCATACCTTGAACTTCTTATTTTTATAGATGCAGCCTTTACAAATTTCGTTGACAAATTCATCGACACCTACAAAGAATGATAATCATCATTAATTATCATCATCAATTAATTATATGTTTTCTTTTTTTTTCTCATATAAAGACGACGCCCGCAGTAGAAACACTCAGACTCAGAACAACAATTTGTGGATCACACAAAGTGGTGTCCCATGCGGAGTTTGAACCCACAACACTCAGCACAGTAGAGAGAGGCGTGGCGACCGTTTAACCTACTTTTTTTTTTGTAACGTGTGGAAACCCCCTCGGGCCGTCACCCCACCGGGGCTTACGGCGGGGTGGTGTGTCGGAATCGGACCGACTAAAACCACACGGTGTGCCACTCTGCGCCTGACATAGGAGGGATCAACCGTGCAGTCATATTATAGTGAAAGTAAATAATAAAGCTCTATTAAGGGGAGAAATCATTTCTAAATATTTTAATGAACGTCTTTTTGGCAGTAAAATCTAACTAGAAGCAATAGAAGTTGCTCTATTTTTCTGTTTGTATAACCTCACACATCTCACACACGGCTGTCTTATTTCAAATTAGGCAGAACCTGTGCTATGGTAACCAGACTGCTGATAAACATACTTATATTTTACTAAAAACATACTTTTTCAATCAACCTATCGCCGTCCACTGCTGAGCGAAGGTCTCCCCTAAGGAACGCTAACCATCCCGGTCTTGGGCAATTTGCATCCATCCGCTGCCAGCCACCTTCTTGAAGTCGTCGGTCTATCGCGCCGCAGGACACCCTACACTACGTTTGCCCAATCGTGGTATCCACTCTAGTACTTAAACATACTTATCATAGATAAATTACACCTAGACCTATTATATAATCATTCATCCTGGGTATCGAACCCACGACCTCTTTCTAGTAGTAAATGCGGTTACGTCCACCCCAATGAGATGTTGAATTTAAACATCTATTGGCTAATTTTTCAAGCCTCGCTCTAATATCAGATTCCATCAACAATAAACCGTTATCAGCACACGCGTTTGATTATATCTGGATGGTATTGGTTTCGTAAGAAGCTATATTCTACAAGTGTATACCTAGCACTTCAACAGAGTCCCAAGCTTTAGCAGTGTGCCTTGTGAAAAGTACAAGGAAATAAAAGAATTAATACTTTAAAAATATCCTTTCGATTTTAATTTCAACAGCAGCATTGGCTACTGCGCGTTTTCGAGTGTGCCAAATATATCTAAGAAGACAGCACGTATTGACATTTTCAGTCGGTGACAATTTGCCTTCCAACACATTGAGATACCTTTGTTTCCAGTTTCCATACGAACATCTGTGGCAAACATTGCGTGTAGTTGGAGACTCAAAAAGTCTAACAACATTTTTCATACAGAACTTCGATATGACCTACTTGAGTTCGTAGTCGCTTCACGTAAAAAATCACCCGTATCATAGCAGACTTATGGCCGACTCCCAACCCATTTTAAAACGCAGAAAATCTCTTAAACTAACAACAAATAATCTCTAGTAATATTAATTTCAATACAATTGATGTTACGAGACTAATTATTATTATTGGAAATTCACGTGTTTCGTCACGTTTTACCAAGATTTCGATTGCGTTACCGACGTTATCACAACAAAATGTTGATAAAAATTGTGCTTTAGAGAGGTGAAAGTATAACAGAAAATAAGTGCATCGTGAATAGTAAAATTTGTGCAATTGCAGGCTTAGTTGTAAAGAAAAAACAGATTTTGTTACTGTACAAAGTAATATTTTATTTGATTTGAAAATTTATATTTGTTTCGCAAAGAAATTTGGTTAAATTGAGGTATCTATCATTTTTTTTTTTAAATATACTTTACCATGGTAACGTCACAAATTTGTTTCTCCCGAACAACTTTAGACGTACAATATGCAAAAATGTTGCCCTACCAAGCCATAGTTTAGTTTCAAAGTACTTTTTTGTTGACTCTGAAGTAACGTCGAGTTAGTGGAGTTGATTTGTTTTTCGAACATTTAATATACAATCGATATATCAATTATAAATCAATTCTAGGCACTTTGTTAATAGGGTTTTTTATAGTCGTCATTCTCATCTTAACTTCTACGTGACTTTAATTTTACAAATGTAAATAATAAGATATGTATGACAAAAATATTTTTTTTAAAGATAGCTAGATCGCGATGTTGAAATCTAATTTTAATTATTTCTGTTTTTGAATGCTGTAAATTCTTAGAAATAAAGTCATAGTAGTCGTTTTTTAAATCAACGTTAAAATGGTATGTATATTATTATTCAAATTAAAGCTACTTAGCACTGGACGACAAATAAACAATATTTTAATTAGATAGAATATACTAGTTTTAATTTACGTAAATATTAAGTAATTATGGCAAGACCCGGTGTGTTGCCATGTGTGCTATTTGTTCTTTGTGATTTAATCGTGAATCTTGTGGACGCGATTGTTACTATACTATCACTCAGGTAGTAAATAAGATTCTGAAGGCATTTTAGTCGTACTTTGTTTATGACAAATGAGCAATGAGGTTTTGTTTCACGAGGCTCTTAATATAGAAAAAATGTACAGCCTGTGTGTCGAGGACTTTGCAAACAGATGAAATGGACACAAACATACACATACTCAAGTTTAACAATGTATGATACATGGTCTGGTGCTAGGGTTGTGCTGCCAACTCGTTCCGAAGAAGTTTACGATGTTTGTATTTACAATAAAAGTATAGAACCCATAGTATAGGGTGGGCCGAGAATTTCCTTAACATTTGAATCTAAGATCCCGCGCAAACATGTTACGGAAGTTCTTGGGGCCGATATTACTGGAATTTGCTGAGTTTCAACAAGACTGAGCCACTTGTCACACATCCAATGAGTCTCTGCCGGTGGTCAAAGACATATTACCGGAAAAACTGATTTCCAGACGAGGCGACATTTCATGGCCACCTAGAAGTCCAGATCTATCCCGAGCAGACTTCTTTTTATGAGGTTGTTTGAAGAATCGTGTCTACAGCAATAAAACGAATATACTACGTCCACTAAAAGAAAAAATGAGCGAGGAGATGTCGGCGATCTCGCGGTCTCTGCCGACGTCTCGGTAATTTCGGTGCTCGCTTAGAAGAGTGCAAGCGTCGAAACAATGGTCATTTAGACGATGTAATTTTTAAGAAACAAATTCCAACTAATTAGCTTTCTTGTAAATAAACAATTTTAATAACATATCAAATGGTTTTTTTATATGATTTTTCAAATGTTAACTAATTCGTGGCCCACCCTATACAAGCTCTGTTTAGTTTGCTATAAGATGATGTTGTTTTAAATTCAGATGTCCGAACGGTTTGACGCGAAGTCTATAACAATATGCCTGTGTTGTTCGAATTTTAAGTGTAGAGGTGTCTTACCATTCTCATAGTTCCAAATAACAACAAAGAGTTTCCAACTACATTACAAGTGATAAGAATAAACTCACAGGTCGCAATTTATTAAATAAAAAATCTATTCTGGGAACATACCTATACTTTAATCATATTAACAATAGATTCGTTACAAATGAAATGTCAGTTATGCAATTGTTGTCACAGAAATTTCGTAATTCAGTAATGAAGTTATTGTTGTAGCGTAATAATGTTACATTTCGGTTCTCATGTCGGAGACATAATTATTAATAACATTGAATTTAGGCGTCGGGCGTCGTCTGAATACAATGTTATTAAAAACGTGGCCCGATTCTAAGACTTACAGCTAATATAATACACAGTATGTAAAAATAAAAATATAAAAATAAAATAAGAAGTCATAAATTACAAATCCAAAGAATAGTATTTTATATGAAAATTAATATAGTTTTATTTAAAATCAAATAAAAAAACCACAAAAAGATATTGGCAGCGGTGGGATTCGAACCCACGCCTCCGAAGAGACTGGTGCCTTAAACCAGCGCCTTAGACCGCTCGGCCACGCTACCTCTTGGTCAATGTACCGAAATTATTGGTCATATTATTATAATTTTTATTTATACAATTTCTTAATATCTATTCGTTTTTGCGTTGTAGACGTAATGATAATGCTATTATTAACAAGTTACGTTAACAAGCGATACTTAAATAAGTAATATTTATAAGTAATGGTTCAGTATTTAATATATTCATAAATATGCTTCTAATTTAACCTAACCAGTGTGACAAAACGAGTAAATGTAATAAAGTTTATAATTTTATTGTTATTACACTATATTTTTTCTGTTGATAAGTGTACTGGCTCATCACTTCGAAGGTGTCAATGGTGGTATTGCGTCGGCATCGAACCTAATACAGTATCTAGTGACTGATACATTTGATTTTTACTACAACTGAGTATTTTAGCTAAGGTTTGTGAAAAAGTACTTAAAGTACTTATTGCCTGAAGTAATTAATTAACAGCAAGTACCTTTATACCCGAATAACCTAATTCTTGTATGAATAAGGATTTATTTATATTTCTATGAATTTTTTAATAACTTATTTGAAATCACCCTGCGGTCGCATAAACAAACCTAGGGTCAATTCTCGTAAAACTTTTAATACGATTATTTAAAAGAAAACCGATGGATAATGTTATCTTATTTAATTGTCATGATAAAATCTTCATACAATTAATTTTATTTGACACTCACAACGCACGTTTGAAACTCGATAATATGATTCGATTTGCTGTGATTTTTAGACACTGCGCAGTTGATTTTTCGTCTCACTCTTGTTGATTGATAAACTTTATCAACGATACAATAGCAAGAGTTGTATTGTATGTTATATCTTACTAGGTGATCCGGCAAATACTGTTCTGCCACATAAATTATTAAAGAAAATATATATTCCAAAACTAGTTAATAAAGACGGACAAGACCTTTCGGTGGAGTACAACCACAAACACCGTGATGCTAAAAACTATTGAATGAGAAATGAAATAAGGCAATTAACATATGTAAATAATAGATAAAAATATCTATTATCTTGGAAGTGGGTTAAAATTTGTGTCAAAACTTGAACTAAATCTATGCAAAACTTTTTGAGTTTTTGAAGCGGAAACAACTAACTTAACATTTTTGTGTGTTTAAAGTAATTTATCGAATCCAAAAGTATTGGATGTTGCTTCCTTGAAATAATACACCTAAAAAGCTGTTGCAACGGACTTATAAACTACTATAAAGATCTAAATTGACTTACTCATCATCTGCCTGCTATGCTATCCCGATTCTATTAGGAGGCGGCGCAGTATATTTTATTCTTCTACTTGTCCTTTCACTATTAAACTCTTTCCTAGCCATATCCTTTCACACAATTCATTCACTTTTACTTCCTCTTTTCTTGTATCCTTCAACTTTCGTACGTAGCCCTTTCCCCGCCACATATTTTTTATCTTTCCGCATAACATGTCTATACCAGATAACTTATTATTAATTTTTCATCCAGTGGCGCTACTTGACTCCCTCATATATATTCATTACGTTGATAAATTTTATTAAAGAAACGAACTGGGCCGATTAAGATTTGCCTGGGCACAGACATATTAAGACATAGCTACGATTCTGGCATTATTTTTGAGTATACATGCAGTTTGCTGTACTCACATTGTTCAAAGTTAAATTCTTAACCCTTCTGGATGGTCACTGACGAACGGCAACACAATTGCGTCAAGAAGCATCTCACTAGGCCGCCAAAGCGTGGGTCACAATACTGTATTGTCTTCATTCGCAATGAGCATGGCGGCTTCCACCTTTGGATTTTATTCGTGCTTTCTATCAGGCAGAGTAGCGTCCCTTTGGTAGTCTTCTATAAAAAAAAACAATTGTGATTCTTAAGTTGCAGATATCTATGGTGGTGGTAGTCCCTTATCTTTAAATATATCATTAACACGTTTGCCCTTTTTAACAAGTGAATTGTATAAGTATGTTCTTCTGATTACAGCCACTGTGATCAGTCTCAACGGAGACCGGCCGCCAACACAGGAGATATTATAGTACGCAAGCATGTGCGCAAACACAAGTGTACTCTCTGTTCCCTTACTCTCACAAGCCGATGAGAACGACTATCCGACATGACCTAAGAGTGATCCGGTGCAGGATCAAAGGCTTCAGGCTTTCTCTGAGTCACGTAGCACGTCAGGGTTGTTGTTAAGCAATTCGATAATCAGAAAAATTCAGTAACACTTTTTTGGTCCGACCCGGGCATCGAACCCGGCACCTCTTGATCGACAGCCGCATACACTAAACGTTAGACCAACGAGGCAAGTGAATTGTAACCTAGTGGATAATATTTATATAATTTCCAGAAACGGGTGTACTCATTTCTCAAAGGCGTTCGTGAGACCCGTTTGTTCACTTGCTTGCTTTGTCATAAAAAATTATCTTATGTAATATCATGCAAGTAGTATACTTATGGTATGTACTTGTTTCGATAAATCAGAGTAAATGACAGAATGATCGAGTGTAACATATAGAAAATGTCTAAACAGTTATTGTTATACATAATGTTGATAAAAATCAAACTTGTGTGAGATTATAGATAGTCTATCAATGAAATCTTATTTACAAATGACTCCCTACACCGGCACTGTTATCATTTTCCTGCTATTTTATAGTCACGGGTATATTTTTCTATGTGAATTAATTTTTATGTATATAAGAGTAGAGGACGACCAAAGCAAAGAGAAACGGACAGCTTAAAAAGAATACGTGTTGTAGTAAGCACCAAACTGACGAGACATCAACGGTCTTTAGTAGCCCACTGCTGGACATAGTGCTCCTTAAACTGACGAGTGATAAGGAGACTGAAAGAAGAAAACTCATTGAGGCGATCACAACACAATTTGGAAAAAGGATGCGAATATGATGGTGAATGTTACGGATGAGTATAAGTACTATAATATCTTCACTCCACTTCACTCACTGACGTCATTATCAACGAAAGGCATATTAGGCGCCTACATTTAACGACTATAATTATTTTTATTACGTTTCTTTTACGTAATAGGAGGCCATCCATTTAAATATACGCAAAACCATTGATTGTGTTCATCACACAATATTTGCTCTGGATGGCAATCAAACCCACGACATTTGGCTTAGTAGTCAGGAGTGCTAACCTCTAGATCAAGTAGGTACAATACTTTTGAATTGCCTGACGTTTCGGCTAGTTTGCGCTAGTCGTGGTTACACATAGGTTGACTGGTCCAACTGTTAAGTTCTAGAGACATCTCAATAAGCGGGCACAAACTTGTGTGTCATGAGTTGCAGGTGTCCATGGCTCCATGGACGGCAGTAGCTACTTATCATCAGGTTTCATCTCTACTTATTTGCCCTCTATTCCATAAAACAACCATTTCATTAAATAAACGTGTAATACTTATGAACAAGACATTATCAAGAATATTGTTTTGGTGTCACTCACTCAGTAATCTAATGTTTTTTAATGGATAAGTAATTAATTTAAACACATTTACTATATATATATTAGTAAATACTTATTTGATTAGTCAAACAGATGGGAAATCAATCTTAGATTTCTAGGAAGATATGAGTCACTGTTGTGCATGTCAATTAGGTTTTTGGTAATTCTTCAGTACTGAAAGCCTTGCCTGACATATCTTAGAATGGAGTCTTAGATTGGACAAACGTAGTGTAGGGCGAAAAGTCGATGGTTGAGAACTGCTTACGATCAGGATAGCTGGTGAACCTAGAGGGAGGTCTTCATGCAACAGTAGATAGCGAGCGGTTCATGATGAAAACCTGGTTTGCTACCTCAAGAACCTTATTATGAACGATGTACTAACATAAGGCACAGTTTTTTTTATAGCAACTTACCAAATTGACTCTATTCTGCTTGATGGAAAGCATGAATAGAAACCAAAAGCGGTGGTCGCCGTACTCACTGCGAATGAAGATAGCGCAGTATGGCGACCCACGCTATGGTGGCCTAGTGAAATGCTTTGAATGAAAAAGAGCAGCCGTATGCATATAAAAGACGTGGTATGTTAGTAACATGATCGCATACATATTTAAATAATAAATTTGGCCCATGACTTAGATTTAAAAGGTTATAGAGCCATGTTGATTTCAGCTTGAACAGGTTGGCTCAATCGGGCAGTACTACTCTCTTACGGAAGACTAATCTAAAGTGACAACATCTGTCATGTTTCGTTACTGAGTATGAGAGTTTCTTTTCTACCTGCTAAAGTAACTCTGCTCTGAATGATGGACAGCGTGAATAGAATCCAAGAGTTGTGGTCACTATACTCGTTGTAAATACTGACAATGCAGCATGGTGACCCACACTATGGTGGCCTAATGAGATGATTTTTCCCGCCTCGTTTGGGGACGCAAAAGGCACGACAGTAATCGTGGCAGTGTAAGGCTGCCACAGTTACCACGGTAACTGCCACTCCTGTATCCATGGGTCATGGGTCCCCGGTCTCACACTCATCAACACAACACAACAACACAGATGCTGTCGCTTTAGGTTGGTCTTCTGTGTTAGTGTTCTCTGCTAGTAGGAAGGTTCCTCAAAGGTCATTATGGATTTAATAGGATACGGGGATAACCAAGGATCAGTCTGAAAACACTGGAGCATTATATCTGGCGCCAAAATCATTTCAATTGTGAGTCTTAATAAGAACCGGTAACCGTATCCTAGAACGTAGTAGTGAGTTTTTCCAAAATTGTCTATAATGTAACCTTGATGAATCATCAGAAGCAATGAGTAGTGCAATTATGAACTAATTCATCCGTTATAGGAAATACAACATGTTTAAAGATATATTAATTGGACGACATTTAAATAAAACCGAAAGAAATTGTAGCGACAAAAGGCTGTCTTATCTCGAAGTGTAAATTGTCACAACAAAATACAAGACAGATTAAAAACTACTATCCAACACAAATATCTAATCATATACAAATAAAACCATTTAAAAAGTTATTGTGAAATTCTAAATATGAATTAAATATGACAGAATATACGTCATTGTTTACAAAAGAGGCATAGTAGCACCATAGCGTATAAAAAAGGTTTGACAGGACGGATGGTGTGGTTAAAGCGGTCACCACGCCGTTCTCTACCGCGCTAAGTGTTGTGGGTTCAAACTTCACGTGAAAAAACATTTTGTGTGAACCATAATTTGTTGTTCTGAATCTGTTCGTTGAATCCGTTTCATGTATCTTTATCAAGGCCCCCACGACACCAAAAATTTGTATTTAAAACTTTTATCATTTAACTGCCACGGTGACGCAGCGCTAGTAAATACGACTACTGTGCTTAAGGTCTCCGATTCAATTCTGGGGCCGGATCAAATGTTTGTATGATCTGCAAATATTTGTTTCGAAGCTTGCGTGTTTTATATGTATGATATGTACGTATTTACAGTAAAAAAGTATATAAGTCTTTTATTAGTCAGCCTAGTTATCACAGCACGAGCTCTATTTTTTTTTGCAATTTGAAACTAGATGACGTTGTGTGTCAAATGTCCGAAATATTATTTATTTAACTTGAATAAAAATTGAAGATAAAAACTACAAGTGAGTAAAATCGATTCGTATCGATCGATTCATATGATTTTGATTAATATTTTTAACTACTGAGAAAGACAACGAGAAAACATGAAAGATACGAAAATAAATTATGTTTTTTAGCCTGGTATCCGTTTTATTGTCGTCTCAGTTATTTAAATTAGGTAAACTAATTACAAGCAAGTACATTGTAAACATGTTTCCAATTAATTTAATTTGTAATCTAACCTTAAATACGAGTTACAGCTAGTTACCAGATGTTGCTAATATAGTTTTGTTTTCAAATGGGACGTGTTTACACATAAGTAATACATTGGAGGATAACCTTGTAGGAGGCTTATGTCCAATAGTGGACGTTTGTTGGCTGAGATGATGATTAAACATTTTGTCTATAAACATGTTGTACAGTATAATTTTAAAATACTTATCTTAGTAATATATACATATAACTTCTTTAAACGAGTTGCCACAGTTATTTGACTGCACGAGTGGCCTAGTGGTTTAAGCGGTCGCCACGCCGTTCTCTACTGCGCCGAGTGTTGTGGGTTCTTAAATCTCACTTGGGACAACACTTTGTGTGATCCACAAGTTGTTGTTCTGAGTCTAGGTGTTCTTTGTGTCCGTTTCTTGTATGTTTGTAAAGTCCCCGGCTACATAGAATTTATTCTTAGTGCGGGCGTTGTCTTTTTAAAAATAAAATAAATATTTTCGTCGCAGCAGGCATCAGATTCATTCCTACTAGTTTTACATATCGCACTGTCGTGTCAGCGTTTTTCAGGAACTTAGATGAGAATGTTAAAACATCAGTAAAAATAATAAGTTTACCCTCGACGATAATCCCAGCTGGCAACTCTACATACTGGCCTTGCCAACGTGAAAGCACTTGAGTTAACCATGGCACAGTGTGCAGCAGCAAAGCTGAGCTTTCCATGTAAGGTTCACACGGGAACGCCGTGTGGTTTTACCACGGATTGTTTACAACACACTACTCCACTGCAAACCCTCGTCGCGAGACGGCCCTAGGGAAATAACGTGGGTTTATTTATGCATTTAGTTGTATGGAAATACTATGTATCATTACTCTGAGCTTGGATACGCATATAGTAAAAGATTTGACATCATTATGTAATTACTTATAATGTGGGATCTACACTTTTAAAAGGAAATTTCAACGTACTATGGTCGTACTTAGGAAATTTCTAAACAAGATGACGCTTTTGTACTCTCTCAGTATTACTTATTCCGCAGCCATGGGTTTGATTACAACTCAGTGCAAAAGTTTGTGTGATAAACATGATCATTTATTTGTTCTTGGTTGAAGTAAAATTTATTTCTGACATGTTATTGATAGAAATATATAAGTATGTTTACCAACAGTTCGGTTATAATAGGGTTGCTTCTGTCTAATTTAGGATCGAATGGTCATGTGTGCGGTATATCAAGTTACAATCATGAAAATCCTTAGTCATACCTAAGGTATCCCATGTCTCGAAAAATATGGAGTCATGTTTAAGATATAAGGACGAGATTAGGCGGGTCGTGAGTGGTAAGCGAGTGTTGCAACTCAAGTCAAGAGTTACTAATAAATGGTCACACTTGAGGTGAGAGTATGGTTACATCTTCCTAGTTTTTATTATTCCCAAGACTTGGGGATTGGGGTCCGCTACCAGTTCAACCGATTTCACCAGAATATAAATTTTCCCACGAGCGACTGGCATCGGAACGTCAGTACATTAAAAGGCACTCACTTCCCAATAACGATTGTCGTAGATGTTTCGGACAGGTTGGACCGACGGCTTAACGTGCTCTCCGAGGCGCGGGCGTGAAACATCACCAAAATTTATATATTCCGGGCAGTTACTAACAAATTTGTGTAAGAAAAACTTAACACCACTTTTCGGTTGACTAGGGAATCGAACCCGAGACCTCTTGATCGACAGTTGCATTCGTAAACCGCTAACCCAATGAGGCAGTTCGATCTTTTATTGATTTTCTTATCGTGCCGGAAATATCATGGCTTATAATTATAATTGACAAGTGAAGTATTAAATTTTTCAACATGGTGACTAATTGCCATGAAATTTCAACATAGTATGATAACACACACCAGTCGTATACTTGAGATTTACCGTGAAATTGTGTGCAAATGTTTACACCGATAATACCATATTCTCTTCTAAGTTGTTGTGCACATCTTCCAATATTCCACGTACGACGTCCATTGAATTATAGGAGATTTACTAAACCAAGGTTACGTTAGAAGGTGATAAGAAAAGTGATAAATTGAAGGAGGGACATTCCCCAACGTAAATAGCTTTGAATTTTAATTCTGTATTCGTTTTACTTGTGTTGTAGTATGAATATATAAAGCCATGTAGAATGCATGTCTAGTTACGAGGGTAAGTTTTTAAGTTCGCGGAATGACAGTGAAAAAGGCGGGTAAACGCGCTCTTTTGATGCCTACCGTATTCAGTGACTCATAATTAGTCTGCATAGTAAAATTTGTTGTGATTGGATCATTAGTTATTAAACTATCGTTGACCAAGTATTTTAATCGGGAACGAAGTGAAAAAAATGGAGAAAATTAAATTCCGTGCGGTGATAAAGTTCCTTACTAAGCAAGGAAAGTCTGTTCAAATACATACGTCTGTTCCATACTCAATGAGATGTCATCGGTTTACGGGGATTCTTGCCCAGGAAAAACAATGGTCTACAAGTGGCATAGTTTATTTAAACAAGGCAGGGAATCACTTGAAGACGACCCGAGGCCGGGGCGCTCCGTTGAGGTGACTACGCCAGAAGTTATTGCAAAAGTAGAAAAAATTGTATTGGAAGATGCTCGACTAAAAAAGAAACAACTCGCAGAAATGGTTGGAGTATCGGATACAACAATTTTTAAAATTTTACACGATCATCTTGGCATGACTAAGGTTATCGCACGGTGGGTGCCGAGAATGCTCACGCCATTGCAAAAACAACAGCGCGTGGAATGTTCACGTGCGTTTTTGGACCTCTGCAATGAAGACAAGGATGGCGTATTGAATCAAATTGTTACTGGGGATGAAACTTGGGTTCATCATTATGAACCCGAGTCCAAACAAGACTCCATGCAGTGGCACAAAAAGGGCACAGCACCACCCAAGAAATTCAAGGTTTCACAGTCGGCTGGGAAACTCATGGCGACGATTTTTTGGGACTCAGAAGGAATATTATTGATAGATTATAAAGATAAAGGCATTTCTATAACGGGGAAATACTACGCTTCAATCTTAGAACAGTTAAAAGAAGCCATCAAAGAAAAAAGCCGGGAAAATTAACGAAAGGTGTCCTGCTATTGCATGACAATGCTCCCGTTCACAAGAGCCGAGTCGCACTGGCTGCCCTGCATAAGGTGGGCTTCGATATTTTGAATCACCCACCCTACAGTCCAGATTTGGCTCCGAGTGATTATTATCTCTTTCCAAAAATGAAAAAAGAATTACGTGGTAAGAAATTTTCAACTGATGAGGAGGTTAAGGAGGCGGTTTCGGCGTATTTTTCAGACAAAGATAAAACTTTTTTTTACGAGGGAATAAAAAAACTAATTGAAAGATCTGAAAAATGTATTCGTGTTGCAGGGGAATATATAGAAAAAGAAAAATAATTTTGTGTTTTTATTATTACTCAATACCCTCCATTCCGCGAACTTAAAAACGCCCCCTCGTACATTCACTATAGTCGGAAAAGTATCTCTATGACAATTGTCACTAGTGTCATTTTAGAACTTACGAGGTACATTTTAGGTGTAAAATTTTATATTTATAATATATTGCACTTTATTTGTGAAGAAACTGACACGTAAAGAATGAAGAATGGATGATACAAAATTAAATAGCTTGTTCAAAGTTACTTTGCGGTTTTTTAAGATCTTGCTAAAGTGACGTGATCTCTGCCTAATGGAAAATATCAACAGAATACAAAGAGTTGTGGTCACCACACTCATTGCAAATGCAGACCATGCAGAGATCAACGATAATCTGTCATGAGTTCAAGCTATATTTTAAGGATAATATTGTTTTTTTCTTTTAAAAAGACTTTTTGCATTAGGAATTAATCCTGTGTCGCGGGGGACTTTACAAACGTACAAGAAACGGACACATAGAACACCTAGACTCAAAACAACAATTTGTGGATCACACAAAGTGTTGTCCCATGTGGGGTTTGGACCCATAACACTCAGAGAATTGGAGAGCGGCGTGGCGACCGCTTAAACCACTAGGCCAACCGTGCAGTCAAAATTTGAAGCCGATTGTTATTCTAAATGTTCTTATGGTATTTGACTGTTCTTCAGACTGCTACTGGCTATTGACTGATTTCGATATATGACTTATAACGAAAGAGGTTACCAGAGCAGTAATATCTTCTCACAGAAGAGCGACCTAAAGCGACAGCATCCGTACTGTCGTTTTTCGTTCGTGAGTGCGAGACCGGAAACTCATTGATACAGGGGTGATATTTAGCAATGTAACTGTGTGAGCCTTACACTGCTGCAAATACTGTCATGCCTTTTAAGTCCCTAAGTGAGACGTGGAAAAGCATCTTACTAGGCCGTCATAGTGTGGGTCACCATACTGCAATGCCTGCATTCACAATTAATATAGTAGCCGCAACTCTTGGATTTTATTCATGCTTTCAATCAGGTAGAGTGCAGCCACTTTGGCAGGCTCTTAAAATAGAAAAGGAAACAGATAACCATTTTATATCGGAGCCGTACTCATACACATCTTAGTCATAAAATAATTAGTCTGTAATAGGATTTTTGTATTTTTATGAAACATGATAAAACTATTTGAAATTTTATTCATTGTGGCGACCACAATCAGAATTGGTAGACCAGGAAATCAATAGATTATATTTTTAGAAGAAGTATTTCAGACTTCTCCATCTCTGCCCACTTCATACAAATGTCGTCTGTTTCAGTTACACAGTGACACGGTTTTTTTTTCTCATTCATAAATAAATTCTTCTTATAGAGGAACTTGGTCCAGCTTAGATGTTTCACTGATAATGGTACCGATTATACGGTTAGAAGTTACAGAATGGGTTTCCGCCAGTTCTATTCATAGTTATCAAATCTGTAGGTAATTAAGGTGTCTGTTTGAAAAGTAGCATCTCATACCTCATCATCATCGGTAAATCCAAATTTTAAGGAAATTGCGGGTGGTTTAAGCTGACTCAAGAACAGATAGCGGTTTGACATATAGGTTAAGTGTGTAAATTGACCAAAATAACAAAAACAACATATTAATATAATATGATACTGAATTTTACGTTACGTCCTAAGATTCAATTTAATTCAATTATTTATTACACTCCCTACGTGTGATGTTTTATTCCAAAATAATCGTTTATAAGATCATATATCGACTCTGTCTATCACTGTAAGATAAACGGAAGAGAAGAAAGTATGTGCAATACAATGCCAGGATGACTGTCATGCCTTTTACGTAACCAAACGAGGCGTGAAAAAGCATCTAACTAGGCCGCCATAGTGTGCGTCACCATATTATATTGTCTGTCCATATCCATGAGTTGTGGTCACCATACTGTGTTGTCTGCGATCGTAATAAGTATAGTGACCACAACTCATGGATTCTATTCATGCTTTCCATCAAGCAGAGTAGAGTCACTTTGGCAGAATTTTAAAATAAAAAAAAACTAAGACTTCCTACTTCTAAGATATAATGGTAAATATTTTGTTAACATTCTATACCATCAATGTTTTTCCTAATACGTTATAATTGTTATTCTTGTCAGTTTACTGTTGTACACTTAACCATATATATGTCATACCGTATATACGTCAAAGTGATCCGTGATACGTCTGGTGACGGATTAAGAATGTGACCAGTCACCATCCCTACTCATCCCACGGTTGTCGTAAGAGCCGACTCAAGGACAAACCACACATGATAACAACACTTCAAAAAGGCAAACTTAAAACAAACCCTATACCAACTCGTCTGGCCAGCATGATATAGTAGGCCAAAATTTTCTTGCTAAGGAGAGGCCTATGTCCTACAGTGTGCTATTAAAGGCTGATGATGATGATGATACGTCAAACCGCAATCTATTCTTGAGTCAGCTTGAACGACTCTCAATTTCCTTAAAAGCGGGATTTACCGAAATTTGAAAAGTTGCTTTTCACACAGATAGTCTATAAGTGACATAATTTTTATTGCAAATGTTACCATTAAACTAGAGTATCAGGGTTTGTTGGATAAGTACAATGTTGTAGTAGACAGCTGCGTGAGGTTAAGAACTTCTGTTGTTTAAGTTGGGAGCAAACAAACAGAGCTAGAGAAAAGCGGTAAGGCCTTTTTTAAAGTGTAGAAAGCTCAGGTTGTCACCCACAGAATTTGCAATAAGAAGATGTCGAAATCGAACCCATAAATATCTTATAATGCGCTACTCTGCGTCTCAAAATAGGATGGATCTGGGAACCGCTCTTATGACGAAAACGAGACCTCTCGTAAGTATCACCTGCTAGAAGAGGCCCTTCCAGAAGAAGAGGAGAAGGGTTTGGTACCCAGAAAATTCACTCACTCTGTGAAATGCAACAGAAGTATTGCATAATATCACTTTTTTTGAGGCCATAATATTCAACGTTCAAACCAGCTCATATGTGTTTAGTCCACAACATTTTCAAACGTGTGCTTAAGTCATCTTGTTTACATTTTAAAAGAAATAAAATAAATAAATGAACAAACGAATTATCTCTCTTTCTGACCTTACAGGGAAATACCTGAATTCAAATCACACTAATAAATTCTAAAGGAAAACTGTTCCGTCACAGTGTGTGTTTATTAATCTTACTAAGAGGATATGACAAATAATAAGTATGTGTGACATCACCTTCCAGGGGCGACTTAACTCTTTGTTACAATACTTGCAGATAACAATACAAATACATTAAATAAAGAAGTAAGGAAAACTGAAATAAATTCGTCGCTGTTAATTTTTTAACTTACTTGAAAAATCATCCACATACACAACTAAAGCGCACATACATGCATATTTTACATGTTCTTATTACACAGCTATATAATTATGTACTTGTTATATATAACTAAACAGTGCAGGGACTTAATTGATTTATCACCCAGTGTATCGAGTTTAGTATACCATACACACAAATTATATATCGATTTTTATTTTATTCTTTTATTTTAAAAGCCTGCCAAAGTGCCTCTACTCTGCCTGATGGAAAGCATGAATAGAATCCAAAAGTTGTAGTCACCATAGTCATTGCGAATGCTGACAATGTAGTATGGTGACCCACACTATGGTGGCCTATTAAGATGCCTTTTCACGCCTCACTTGGGGATGTAAAAGGCATGACAGTTGTCACCCCTGCGTCAATGGGCCCTCGTGTCTCGCATTCACCAACGAAACACGACAGCACGGATGCTGTCGCTTTAGGTTGATCTTCTGTGGGAGAGCAGTACTGCCACGGTCGAGCCGGCCCGTGCGTGCTGAAATCAGCGTGACTCTACTACCTAGAGATTGACAGATGAGGGGAAAAATCAAATCTGGTATATACAAAATTACTTGTAACCAAAAGTATTGAAAACCTTTTGAAAACAAAAATAGTTTTTTTTGTGGTAAAGTAGTGAATACACAAGCAATTTGAATTACAACGTGAAAACTTAGGTACATATACAATTTGAAAGGATCTAATATAGTACTAAAATTCGATAAAAGCAGAAATCTCAATTAGTGACTGCGCATACTACTATTCGTATTTAAGGACCATCGGCTGAGTACCGAAGATGTGCCCTATATTAAATTTCTGAGCCCAAATATCTCTTATTAAGGGCTTATTACCTTAAAACTCTTCCACTGCCATTTAATCCAAACATGCCTATCCATGACAGAATTAAATCAATCATATTGAAAAAAAAAATTACTAGTAAAGTTGAGAGTATATACAGAGTTCCATGTGATGTGAAAACACGATAACTAGAAAATTTACAAATTTCCCTTTGAATTTTACAAATAAACCACAAAAGACAATATACACTTTATTAATACTATTACACTTAAACTTCGTATATAACACAGTACACTACGTGTACTATTTTATCTGAATCCTTAAATTATGTATATTTTTTTATTTATCAAGTTTTAAAATATTTCGTATCGTACGGGGAACTCACGTAATTCGATCTTACGCCTACCTGTCAGAAATGTATGTAAGAAAACGCAGGGTAGGTGCACCGGTTTCGCAACCACTTGACGGGCAAAGTTCCTTTAATTCAAATTCGTAAAGGAGAGTAGAGTAAATAGGGATGGTAACATTCAGTGTTTTTAATCCACCACCACACGTAACTGTAAAACTAATAATTATTCTGATTATGTAAACAAAGATAAGTTTCAACATCACTGTGATTTAAGTGCGATGTAGAGTGGTGAGCGTAAACCGTATATCTATAACCTTATAAGTTGAATCTTGGCGGTTCGCTATCCATTTCGTAGCTTAGTGCGTTCAATTTGCCTGTTATGTGAAAATTTCTTGTCGATTTCGTAGAACAGAATCTAATTGTACATATCACACAGAGGAGGACAGAAGAAGTCTCTTGATTTGATAGAGAATAATTTTCGTTCCCAAAGTGGCTTGACCACTTTTGGTATCGCTGTCAAGTTAGTGGTCCCTCAAGTTTAATATTTTGACAATTTCTGTTTATAATTTATAAGATTTGTTGATTATATGATAATAAAAAGTCCGTACTTCAACGAAAAAAGTCAAGAGCTTAAAGAACTCTTTTCCTGATTTTCCTTTTGCTAAAAAAGTGTAGCAAATATGTGGTACTAGTATATTTTAGAGGCAATTTGGTTAAATTATTTTAATTATTTTTGTCGTGCATCATTCACTACAAATATTTAAACTATAGTATCCTTTTTTTTGTGGGAATTAAATAATTGGACTTTTAATATGATATGACACCATTGTTAGTTGTCCACCAGAGTTGTTGCTCATTTATTTCGTAACTAAGAATGTGTATTGTGTGTTGGTATTAGAATACCTAAAACTTTATATATTTTATCTTAAAACGTGATTGTGAGATACGATTCCACACCCGTAAAATGGAAACACTCCTTCGTCGAAGTGTTGGGAGTCTTTGGCATAACTGATGTGATGTACCTCTTTCTTGATTTTTAAGAGGGACAGTCAAACAAATATTTTCAGTAACTACGCTATAAGTTCAACACACAAAATTACACATTGTTATATATTATTGGACTTGTGAACTACCGAATTTTATCAATTATTTCCGTCTTGGGTGAGACGGGTCACGAACGACTTGTTGACTGTGGTGAAAGAATGTAATTGTGTTTCTCACTGCCCGGCTATTGGCAAGCAGAGGAATACCGGGGCGAGTTTTAGATGGTAAGACTCCGACAGACTCCTTCGCTCTCCCAATGGGCGAAAGACATCCACAAGAATCTGCCACCCATTTAATAATGTGATAAATAAAACAAAATTGGTTAGTAATTAAATAGAGGAATGAAAGTACAAGTGAGTTCAACTTCAAGAATGTAATCTAATAATGTTGTTGATAACCTAACTCTTGAGGCTTAAGGATTTTGGCCTACGGTAACTACTTAATACCTTTTTAAGTTTTGGTGATTTTACTAATTTACGGGCAAGGACAATAGAATTCTCGTAAAAAATCTTCCAGATCTACTTAGTGTGGCCGTTCTTATTCCAAACTATGTTTTCCATGCCTCATTATCGATAATCTATGTGCCATTATGTTTGCAATGTTGTAGACAGAACAATGGCAAGACAATTTAATAGAATGCTCAATTGACCAGAACGGACTACGCTACACGTACATATGTGTAAGGGAAATATTATAGGAGCAGTTAGACATGGATCATTTTACTGCTAATTGTAAAAACAGAATAATATTTTGTCTTTTGTTTTGATAAAAGGGGCAAAATAAATGGTGAGTCACTCGAGTGACTACCACTGTCACTAAACTTGTACCACAGAAACTTAAATCGGTTACCGTCTTTTCAGTGTCCACCCACTCCATAATTATGTTTCTCTATCTCTGATAACCATTGGATTTGTTTAACCTGTAAAATTATAATTCCACTCAATCTAATCACGTTCGAATTGAATTTATAGTTTACCACAGAGCTTTACAACAGGCTTCCTTACTTACAGGATTATTCCACCATGTTCCCCTAGGTGAATCAGTTCCAATATGTACAAATGCCGCTGTTTATGTCAAACTCTTTCACGTGGGTGATACCACCTAGGTGTAGTTCTTCCAAAGTTAAATGAGGACATCGAAAGATCTACTCCAGCGAGAGGTTAGTTTGAAGAAGCATACTATTAATACATAAAATAATCTCTTATGTAACTGCCATTAAAGTGTAAAATAAAGTAGTTGACTCGCACAACCTCCTCTTTTCCTTTTTTTCCTGTGTGGAAATCCCCATGGATACCACCGGTAGGTGATCATGACGGACTCGAATCGACCAAAAACCGCACGATGTCTCGCTCGGGTACCAGTAACCGGAAAACCAAGTGAGTCTCTTATACCTCTCAAACCTTTAAAGATAACGCATGCTGTCGCAGACTTTTTTTTAGAGCTTTTAAAGAGGAACTATTCTTTCATACATTATTTTTGTGAAACTTTTACCATTCATACAGCGCATGCAATGGAAGCTTTCAAGTGGAATAATTTGCCTCCGTTTTCGCAACTTTTTTCATTGATACTGCTCCCATTTTGGTCGTAGTGTGATAATACAGTCTATAGTTCGATAAGTGGACTATCAAAAACTCAAAGAATATTTCAAATCGGACCAGTAGTTACTGAGATTAGGGTGTTCCATCAAAAAAACAATCAATTAAACAAACTCTTTAGTTTACTAATTTTATAGATATTTTTATATTTATTCCTGTTTTTTAATCAATCCATTGACATCTCTAAACAATCTTGACATTCACAAAATTTACATCTTAATTATTGATTGAATTAATATTGATAGGAATCATTATAAAATAAAATATTGCTACTAACATTTATTACATTGGTTGTATGATGTGATGTATGATTTGACATAAAACTGTAGTAGCTTATTCTGTATACCACATTAATATTATGTTTAACGTATTAAACTATTTTCTTTTTGGATGTGAATTTGTTATTAGACGGCCGGTGTAGCTATGACGCGTTTATTATCCTTTGAACGGTAGGCTTGTTACGTGACGCGAGTTGTGCGCTTGTGGCGCGCGTGTGTTGCGCTCGCGCACTTGCACCGCACCGGCCGATCGTGTCAATACAGGAGTACCTTCCCGATCCTAAAACCTATACTAAACTAACTGCACTAATATTCGCATGTTTTTATCACTCCTTCTACTTTAGTAGAACTTCTGTGTACGTGTAATTCTATACAATAACTTTCTTTCTGTCTCTTGAGCAATTTGGACTTTTTTTTAACATACTTTATTTGTTTTGTTCATATTTTTTGTTTTTTTTTTAACATGTGGACACCACCTGGGCCATCACCCCACCAGGATTTGCGGTGAGATGATATGTATGATCATATCTCCAGTTTCCGGACCCAGCTCACATGGCTACCTATTCGTCAACGCAGAAAATTGCGTGCACTCTCATTACTATATTCTTTTCTCAATTCCCCATCCCCTCCCACTTATTTAACATCACAAATTCAATTATTGAGCAACAACCATAACAGAAATCTACGTTCGGCTAATAATCTCCTTTTACTCTGTCCTTCTCACTCCACTGAGTTTGTCGGTTCTTCGTTCTTCGTGCAGGCTATCCTTTCTTGGAACGCGCTTCCCCTCGAAGTCAGGATGGCTAAAAGTCGCGACTCGTTTAGGGTTCGGGTGAAGAAGCTTTTGCTGGCTGAAATGGCGAAGTCTTAGTTCACCACCTGGTATTAGTATATCTTATAGTGGTAATATGTATGCACGTATGTATATGAGTTGTGTGTATGTGTATTATATATGTATGTATGTATGTGTTATATATTTATGTGTTTATGTAAGTATATTTACTTATTTATGGTCTATCTGGTCTATATATACTTCTCTGGCAATTACTTCTTATCCTTAAGTGCACCTATCTCATATCTTCTCTGCATCACCCAATCGGTTGAATGGCAGAAAATGCCTTAGGCATTAAGTCCGCCGATGCATGTATTTGTGCATAAAGTTATAAATAAATAAATAAATATGTCGAAAGTCGAAATCAGACCGACTAAAACCACACGCTGTGCCACTCTGTGCCTGCCGTAGGAGGGATCCGAGAACAGCTGTTATTACGACATCAAGATCCCTCCAAGCGCCTGCCCGCGAACACGGGCTCCATTTGTGGGTAAACTCTCTAATTAGCGGACGCCAAGGTGGCGTCCGGAACCCCTCTGAGGCGGTCCGGCATGTGTTCGAGAACTCGGGCCAGCACTCGGCCAGGTATCCCATCTGGCCCAGGGTACTGTTATCGGAGTGGATGCGTAGAACAACTACATCTCTCTCTGATTTGCTGACGAGTGGAACATTAACCTCGTTTCCTCCCTGGTCTTCGAGACCGTGGTCAACCGAGTAGGCCATCGACGGAGGCAATTGTTCCACCCGCTGTGGAAAATGGCCCTCGAACACTTCCTGCAGGCAATTGACCTGGAGGGTCTTTGTAAGGCAGGGGCCAAACGTGCGAAGCTTTTGTCACGCCGCACGATAAAGGCGACCCCAGGAGTCACGATCGATACCCCCCTGGATCTCCTTTCTTTTCGGCCATCTCGGTTAATGGCCAGCTTCAGAGTTTTCAGAACCTCACAGTACTCTTCATGAAGCTGGTCCTCTTCGGAGTCTTCGCCGTGACGCCGCCGACTGTGAATTATGGCCGCTTCCTCTAGTAGGTCCCTATTCAGTTTGGCAACAGCCCAGCGCGGAAAGCGAGAATAACATCGCGCCGCGTGACCCTTGCTGGGGTCCAGGGTCCGGGAGAGCTCAAATATATATATATCAATAGATATGCAGGTGACCCAAGAGCATCTCAACCTTTTTAAGGTCACACCAGTTCCTTATTCGTGTGGCAAGGGCAGGGGTAGCAAACGAAAGTTCCAATATCGACCGGACCTGCTGTCACATGCACGTATTGGTGAAGCCTCTGTATAATAAACAGAGGCCCACTGAGGCCTCCCACTCCTCTAAGGACTCGCCCCAGGCGTCCATCCTGTGGGAACCCCAACATCCTTTACACTTACATCAATACCTACAGTTATGGTGGAATGTGCTCAAACTTTTAGGACATGTTATCACCAGTTCTGCACTACATCTTTGCAAATTAAACATTCCTTAACATTTTATCATTGCATCATCTTAACTCATGTAAAACATGCACTGACATGAGCTGGCAACATAATTAATCTTTATTGTTATTTTATAATCAGATATTCTTTCGGGTCTTCGGGTTTTCGGGTCTTTATCAGCAACATCTGTCATTTATGATAACTACACAAAATTTATAAAGACTAAAGATTTGGTTGGTTTGTCTTCAAAATTACTGGGCCCATTTGAAAAATTCTTTCACGATTAGAATCCTACATTATCCCCGATGAGCATCGACGATAGAGTATTTTTGAAAGAGTTAGGGATCTGTGCGAAAACTGCGATAATGTAACCCAAGATGTGAAAAAAATACTTGTGTCGCGTACGCTGCGAACAATAGAGCAAAGTACGAGTAATGTACTGTATAGTTTATAGAGGACATTAATACCTGCAAATAGTCCACACTACCATATATCAAACTGTCTATCTCAATCTCAAAACTCTTCACGGAGACCAACCAATTACACAGGAGATATTATACTGCATAAGTGTATGCGCAAATACAAGGGCACTCTCTGTTCTACAACCTCATAACCCGATGGGACAGCTTTTTGACACGACTGGAGAGAGATCAGACTCAGGACTGACAGCTTTACGTACTCTCCGAGGCACAGGGGTCTAGATCCCAACTTCCAAGCTCCAGGCTGTTACTAAGTATTTCTGTGACCAAAAAACTCTATAACTCTTTTTGACCTAAAACAAGAATAGAACCCAGTGCCTCTTGATCGGTAGTCACATCCGCTAACCGCTGGACTAACGAGGCAGCATGTCTAGTTATTACAGTTACGTCACAATAACTACTTTGTTATGTTTAAATGTAAGTACAGTACAAACTAGACGACATTATTTGTAGCTTGATGTTAATTCTTATCCAAATAAATCACTACCTATTAGATATTGTATAAGATAAAAAAATAATAATAATAATATCGAAATTATCTTTATACCTAACAAGTTTTTTTTATGCCTCGATCCATAAAGAAGGGTGTTAACTTGAGGGTTGCCGCGGCATCATAGCTCCTAAATAAATGATTTTAATTGTTTGTTTTTAACCGACTTCAAAAAAGAAGGAAAGTCTATGTTCTACTGTGTGTATCTTTTTTTTATCGAAAATAGACCTGAGCGAATGTTGTAAGCATGGCATAATTTTTTGTTTAATATCTACCCGCACGAAGTCATGGCGGGCTGACAGTTGAAATATATGAATATAAATCTGACACACCGTCAACGGGGCTGCCCAAAACCAGTTAGGTTTTCTTATTGTCATAAGGACATCTTATTTCCTTGCCTATTTGTAATGCAGTTCAAGTCTACGTCAAGGAAAACGTGCGAGACATAAACTCAGCGGGATTTACCTACCTGTAAAGATAATATAATATAATTATTTATTCAGCATAATGATGTGTGGTATAGAAAGTCGGGGACTTTGCTCTATCCGAGACAAGTTGAACAAATATTAATTTTAACATTTTTCTTTTGTATTAAATGTGTAAGTTAAAAGTAGGTTAAAATTATAGACTTGTAAGACTATTTACACATTTAACAGTAAAGCTAACAAAGACACTGTAAAGGATAGACGATAGTTAGTTTTCTTTGTCATTAATAAATAAAAATAAATATTTCAGATCTTTGACACACAAAGTCATCTAGTCCCAAACCAAACAGAGCTTGTACTATGGGTATTAGACAACTACATACATATTATACAGAAAACACCCAAACTCCGAAACAAATATTTACAGATCATACAAACATTTAGTCCGATCTGACATCGAACCCGAGACCTCAAGCATAGCAGTCGCATACGCTACCACTGCGTCACCGAGGCAGTAAGAGAGTGGGCATTCTTTACTGTGTGTTATATTATGTATTAAGTAGGTCAGTGATGAGTCAAATAGTCTACAGAACATTAACAGCAGTTTTGTCATGTTTTTATACATCAGATCATGACATGACGTCATTACCAACTGTAGTCAAACTATTCACGTTAAATCTTACTTTGACTATTTCATAACAAAAAAAAAAAAGTTTTTGAATAAAAATTGAAGACCTACGCATTTCTCTTATCTGACAAGTTGATCAAAAAAAACTGGTAGATTCTTTTATTTATTCTATACGTTTATATGTATATAGATATACGACGAGAAGTCGATCGTGTGTAGTAGTGTAGTTTCGCCACCCCGATTCATCCCGTGGTGTTGTAAGAGGTGACTAAGGGAGCAAAGTACCCAGGACAACATCAGTAAAGAGAAAAAAAACTGGATACAAACGTTATACCAACCCACCTGGAGAGCGTGGTGGTAGTAGGCCAAAAACTCCTTTATAAGGAGAGCCCTATGTCCAGTAGTGGACTATTAGAGGCTGATGATGAATATTAAAATAAGGAGTGTAAAAAACGGAGTGTTTTTAAACCAGTTTTTATCTTAGAATGTCATATAAGGATATGAACCCGATTGCTCCCAGACAAATTTGAAAAAGAAATTCCTGTGAGTAGGTAAATATCGCCAGGCATGGACAGCAAACAGCAACTTAAGAGAGTACCTCTTAGAGTCTACGAGGTGGAATGGTTGGACCACCGGTACCCTTAAGCCTTTGCAGTTTCGAGGAGATATTGCCTCCATGACAGTTCTCTGTCACCTTCATCATGTAGTGTTCTGATAAGCTCTTCCAACTCGTCTCACTTTCCCTTTTCCTCTACACGACAACACGTGCTGGCCTAGGCTTGTCCGTCAACCATCGAAAATGGTTTTCAGAGTGATAAACTTACGCTCTCGAGCTAAACGGTTCAGCTCTTCCTTCCTGTGCCGAGCATTCAAACTGAAACTCACTACCAGCGTTATTACTACCCTTCCACTATAATCGCCGGTATTCTAAACGGAGCGTGAAAATGTTTCTCACTAGTGTCAGGTACGGTGGGTCACCATTCTACATTGTCTGTGTTCGCAATGTAAATGGTAACCACCACTCTTGGATTCTGTTCATGTTTACCATCAGACAGAGTAGAGTTACTTTAGCAGGCAGATTTAAAGAAAAAAACCTCACATATTTGGTGAGCATTACAATGCTACGATGACTGTCATGCCTTTTACGTCTCCAAGCGGGGCGCGAAGAAGCATCTTACAAGGCGCCATAGTGTGTGTCGCCATATTGCATTGTCTACATTCTCAGTGAGTATGGTGACCATAACTCTTGGATTCTATTCATGCTTGCCATCAGGCAGAGTAGAGTTACTTTGGCAGGCTCTTAAAATAGTAATAATAAAAAAAAGCTACTAAAGAACTGATTGAAACCAGTTTTCCCTCAGGTCGTGGGACTACTCCAGCCGAGCTGGTCCATATATGCTGAAGTAAGGCTCTCTTACTTTCTATGACGTACCTAAGCGTTCTGTCGAAGGTTCTGTCCCCGCTTATGTGTTCCTATTCTAAAATACGCCATATTTTTATCAATTAAATTGTTCACGAAACGAAATAATTAGTAATTTTATCACATAATGAAATCAGTCAACATTATCAATTACACAACAATAATAAACACACAAATACGTTTATCTAAATAAAACGAATATCTATGAACACCCATCAATTTAAAGGTATTTGTACTCAAATGTTGACATTTATCGAAGGATTATTAAATCTGGCAAAATGATAAATATTTATCGATACTTTAGGTACCATAGATAGCGTCTTTTGATTAGCTAGAACGAACTCTAGCTGCTTGAGGAATATTTTAGTGGCGGTTCCATTCAAATATTAATAAGTGTATATACTCGTATATTATATCATGATGATGATGATGATGAACTCCTATCCGATTTCGACCGCGGCGGCCAGTCTCAACGGAGACCAACCAACTACGCGATGTTATAGTACACAAGTGTGTGCGCAAACACGAGTGCACTCTCTGTTCCCTCACTCTCACAATCCGACGGGACGGCTGTCTCACACGACCGGGGACAGATTAAGACCCCAACTTCCTAACTCTGTCTGTTATTAAGCGTTTCAGTAATCAGAAAAACTCTAATAACACTTTTTGGCTCGACCTGGGAATCGAACCCAAGACCTCTTAATCGGCAATCACAGACGCTAACTGCTCTATCCCAACGAGGCAGTTTATGTTGTAGTAGGCAGTATAAAGAAAACAGACGATAGCGTCTGGTGTTACGTTTGGTCAATAATAAGAACCCAGTGCAAGTTTATATCTCATCAATTAGCTCTTAATGGGTTGCGGGTGAAGATTTCAGTGCGGGTAAATGGCAATGTTGAACATTATTTATTTATTTTATTTATTTATTTAAACTTAATGCACATGTTGTACAAAGGTGGACTTCATGCCATGAGGCATTCTCTCCCAGACAACCTTTAGGTGATGTAGAAATATGATGCGGTAGGTGCCAAAATAAAATAGGTAATTTGACATGGCAGGTGCATAAAATAACAAATCTTTCATGTAAATGATGACATTAGAAATTACTAATAAAATAATATTTTTATATAGAAGTCAAAATCTTTAAACAATACATACACAGTACACAAACATAAAATAATATATAAAATTAATATAATATTGTATATAAATATAGTACCCACTCGGGTGCTATCGTTGTGACGATTCTAATAATTCATTTCGAAGTAGATCACATACTTTCGTCTTAAATGTGTGGCTATTTGTGGATATCTTGATTTCGGTAAGAAGTGCATTCCACAGTAGAACTGACTGCACAAAGAACGAGGAATTGATAATGTTGGGGGTGTGAGGGGAGCATACAGAACAACAATTTATGGATCGCACAAAGTGTTGTCCCATGTGGGGTTTGCACCCACAACACTCAGCGTAGTAGAGAGCGGCGTGGTGAACGCTTAAACCACTTTTTTTTTTTTTTTTTTTTTTAACGTGTGGAAACCCCCTCGGGCCGTCACCCCACCGGGGTTTACGGCGGGGTGGTGTGTCGGAATCGGACCGACTAAAACCACACGGTGTGCCACTCTGCGCCTGACATAGGAGGGACCGGGAACAGCTGTTATTACGACATCCAGATCCCTCCTAGCGCCTGCCCGCTACCTCGGGCACCATCTGCGGATCAACTCTCTATTTTAGGCGACGTACGGCACACGCGGACGTCGCCTCCTCGCGGCTGGCCATTGTAGCGGATGGAGGGGAAAACCCATCCCGTCCACCCGCGGCCACACTCAAGGCGGCATGAGGCGCTGGTATGCGCGCCTCCGCCGCCCGGCTCGCCGGCGGCGAATTGGGTCCGAGTGGATATCGTCCTCCCGGGCCTTCTCCGCCGCCTCCTTCCGCGAAATTACGTCTTCGCAGAAGGTTGCGACCGCGGTAAAACAACTGTCGCTACCGGCCATGGAGCGTATGACGGCCGGTAGCGAGAGGTCTCCTCCAATAACTGCAGTGAGGACCCCACGCTGCGCCGCCCAGGCGGAACAAACCGCCAGCGTGTGCTGAGCCGAGTCCTCACTGCAGTCGCAGTGGTGACAGGCGGGACTCAATTCCCTCCTGGCGACCGAGTGCAGATACTTCCCGAAGCAACCGTGCCCGGAAAGGACCTGCGTCAGTCGGAAGGAAAGGGTCCCGTGCTGCCGCCCTGCCCACTCGGCGACGATCGGCTGGAGAGCTTCCACGGCGGCAAAGCCAGCACGTGGAGCCTCCAGCCGGGACGACCAACGAGCCATCGTGGCTCGACGAGCGGCCTCTCGCCACTCGCGTATCTCTTCGGGCGGGGGTCGTATGCCGCTGCCCGCCCGGAAGTCAGCCGTCCGCCGATAAACTTCGGCGAGCACTTCTGCCTCCAAATCCCACGGGGGAGTTCCGGCCAAGGCGCACGCCGCCTCCGTCGATACGGTGCGGTAACCGCGTATGGCTCTAACCGCCAATATCCTCTGAGGGCGCCAGAGGCGAGCCCTATTCTGGGCGGTCAGAGCCGCCGCCCACACCGGCGCACCATACAGCGCCATTGACCGGACAACCCCCGTGTATAGCCGTCTCGTCGCGACGCTGGCTCCACCCAAATTCGGCAAAAGTCGCCCGAGGGCAGAGGCAGCGCCGACCAGCTTTGGAGAAAGCTGTCGGAAGTGCTCGTCGAAGAGCCACCTCCCGTCAAGGATCAGGCCCAGGTACTTCATCTGGGCCTGAACCGGTACGAGGACCGAATTGACTACGATAGAGGCGCCGGGTGGTGGACCACGACGGGGCCCATGGAACAAAAGGGCCTCCGTCTTATCTAGGGCCACCCGCAAACCCAGCGCCTCAATACGCCCGACCACCAAAGAGACTCCCGTGGTGGCCAGGCGCGCCGCCTCTTGAAAGTTCAGTCCCCGGGCTGTGACCAATGTGTCATCTGCGTAACAAATTACGCCCAACCCGGGGGGAAGACGACCTCGGAGGGCCCAGTCGTATCCCATGTTCCACAGGAGTGGTCCGAGGACAGACCCCTGCGGAACACCGCACGTCATGGGCCGCCGCCTCAGAACACCGTCACGGTCCTCGTACATGACGGTACGCTCCTCAAGGTAGTCTGCCACAAGCCGCCTCAGGTACTCTGGCACCCCGTGGTAGTGGAGGGCTTCCCTGATGCAGCTAAATGGCAGACTATTAAAAGCGTTGGCGATGTCTAACGACACCGCCAACAGCACGCCGCCACAGCTCACCGCCTCTTCGGTAAAGGCCCTCAGGCGCAGCACAGCATCGACCGTCGAACGCCCCGCCCGAAAACCAAATTGGGCGTCCGACAGATCGGGGCCCACCTCGCAGAGGTGCCGGACGATGCGGGCAGAGAGTATCCTCTCAAACAGTTTACCCGCCTCGTCCAGCAACACGATGGGCCTATAGGCCGCTACCGATTCGGCTGGCCGTCCCGGCTTCCTCAATAGGACCAGCTTCCCGCTTTTCCAGCACTCAGGAAAGCGTCCGGACGCCAAGCTAGCGTCCAGGACCTCCCTGAGGCGGTCCGACATGTGTTCGAGGGCTCGGGCTAGCACTCGGGCAGGTATCCCGTCCGGCCCGGGGGCGGTGTTCTTAGAGCGGATCCGTAGAACAACCGCCCCTACCTCCGATTCCCTGACGGGCGGAACATTGTCTTCGTTCACCCCGTCGTCTTCGACCATGAAGGCCATCGACGGGGGCGTGTGCTCCGCCCGCTGCGGGAAAAGGCCCTCGACCACTTCCCGCAGGAAGCTGGGCTGGAGTGTCTCTGTAAGGGGGGGGCCCGACGTGCGGAGCTTTTGCCGCGCCGCACGATAGGGGCGACCCCAGGGGTCACGATCGAGACCCTCCAGCATTTCCTTTCTCTTAATTTCTTTGGCGCGGCTGATGGCCAGCTTCAGAGTTTTCCGCGCCTCTCGGTACTCCTCATGAAGCTGGTCCTCCCCGCCTTCTTCGCGGTGTCGCCGCCGACTACGGGTGTAGGACCTCCGGGCACGAGTACAGGCCGCACGGAGGTCCGCCAACTCCTGGGACCACCAGTAAACCTCCTTCCGTGGAGGCCGGCAACCTCGGATGCGGGGCATGGCCGCATCACAAATTTGTGCAATCGCTTCGCAGAAGCGACCAGCCCTCATGTCGACCTCCTCGGTCAGGGCCTGCGGAGACGGCCAAGAGTGAATAATGGCCGCCTCCTCTAGTAGGTCCCTATTTAATTTGGCTACAGCCCACCGCGGAAAGCGAGAAGAACGCCGCGCCGCGTGACCCCTACTGGCGTCCTGGGACCGGGAGAGCTCAAATCGGATATAGAGATGGTCCGAGAGCGTCTCAACCTCTTCCAGGACACGCCAGTTCCTTACTCGTGCGGCGAGGGCAGGGGTAGCGAACGAAAGGTCCACTATCGACCCTCCCTGCTGTCGCACGCACGTGTTGGTGGAGCCCCTGTTTAGTAAACAGAGGCCCACCGAGGCCGCCCACTCCTCTACGGCCTCGCCCCTAGCGTCCGTCCTGGGGGAACCCCACGCAATGGACTTTGCGTTGAAGTCCCCCAGCACTAAGACGTGCCCAGACGTTAGACGCCGCATCGAGGTTTCCAAGTTGTTAAGGAAAACCTCGAAGTCGTTCAAACTCCGGTTGGGGGAGAAGTATACACCATATACAGTGATCCCCCCCCACTCGGCAGCAACATATCCAGTGCCCTTGTCTCTTAGCGACAAGGGCGGGGAATGAGCCGCCGTGGAGCCAACGACTGCCACGGAACCGTCCCGGTCACCCAACCAGTTTGGACGGGGAGGAACATAATAGGGTTCCGCGGCTACGGCAACACCGATCGACCACTGTGTCATGGTTTGCAGGAAAAGGTCCTGCGCCGCGGCACAGTGGTTCAGGTTCGTCTGGACCAGGAGGTTGGAGACTTGGGCCATTACTCGACCGTCTCTACAACCTCCTCCATGGGCAACGATGCCGACATGCGAACGACATCAGAGGCAGCCTGGGTCGATTGGCTAGCCCCCGACGCTTGCCGAGAATTATAGGGAGGTTTGCAGCCTCCCTGCCCAATTTGGTGATTGGCGGGCTTGTTACCCGCCGCACACACCGGGCAGTGAGGAGCGGCAGAGCATTCAGCCGCCTTGTGTCCCGGTCGACCGCAGCGGAAACATAATCCGCTGCAGTCAAAACAGCTGGCGCACTTGGCACGTGTGTGTCCCGATGCCAGACATTTAAAACATCTCATCGGTCTCGCTGCCAGGACTGTGATCCTGGCGCTCACGAAACCGATGAGCAGCCTACCGGCATCGCCCAAGATTTTGGCCGATGCTACGGGACAGCTGACCCACACTGCGCCAAGCCCTCCTGGACCGGGACGGATGGTGCCGACCCTAATGTTGTCCGCGTTGCACCCTGTCTTCTCTCTTACTGCAACACGGACATCCTCGGCCGTTATGGAGTCGTCCAGGCCTGAGATGCGCAACTCTGCACACTTGGTGGGCCTGGCGATCTTAACACCATCCGTGGCCGCAAACATGCCCCGCAACTTTTCGGCAAACGTATCAGCCGTCTTTGCACCTTCGGCTCCAGGGAACTCTAGGACACGAGCTCCCGTCTGAGCGAGGCGCAACCTGACTCCTTCCGTCCCGATGTCGTTGGCGAGACTAGCCCGGGCCCTCTGAAAGATGGCCGCGTAAGACAGTCCGCCGTTAGCTGCTTCCGGTGATACGGTGACCACCACCGCCGCGGTCTTGGGCACCTGCAGCTTGCGCGGCCTCTTCGTAGTGGCCACTACCACCGATAGCGACTGCGGGGTAGAGGCTGCTTTTTGAGCAGCCTTTTTACCCCGCTTTCGGGACTTCTTAGTCCCCCCGACTACCTGCCAACCCTCCGTGGAAGGGGCAGATATGGGGGGAGCAGACGTGGAGGTGCCAGGTACAGCGGCTGGAGTGGAGAGTGGAGGGAATTCCGCTCCAGACTTGGCCGCCGTTTTGGGCCCTGACCTCGGTGCACCTGTCTTGGCTGTTGCTTTAGCCGCCTGTCGTGCCCTCGGAGCAACCGCAGGAGCAGCAGACACAGACGCCACCGCCGCATAGGATACACGACCGCCCGCAACGGGAGGCGTTGATGGCACCGATACGGTCTTAGGTCTATTTGCCGCGAGCGGCGGTCGGACAACTGGGGCCGGAGGCAGCCTCGCCTCCAGGCCAGCGAGACGCCCGTCCATCATGCGCCAAACTGCGTCCGTGATCTGGCGCAGGTGGGCACCAGGAATACCCCCGAGGTTGGAAGAAGGGGTAAGTTGTGACGGAGGCGAGCTTTCTCTTTCGGGGCGATCTGCCCGGAATTGAGCAAACTGAGCACTGAGCTCAGTCACCTGCCCCGTCAGACGCTCGCTGGCTGCCTGGAGACGAGCCATGTCTCCGATAAGGCTCTCCACGACCCCCGCAATAGCGGCAGAGGAGTCCTTAAGGGCCTTCACAAAACAGCCCTTAAGGTTACTAGACTTGGTGGCCACTTTGTGGATGATGGCCACCGCCGCGTTTGCTCTCTCCTGCATGGACGATGGTGTTTGGAGAACAGAACTCCCTACCATCGGCTCCTTGATTTTAAGCAGGAGATCTGCGACCTCCTCTTCCGCTAATGCTTCGCCGTCCGCCCTGACTCTTCTGTAGGCTCCTGCCTTGCAGAAAACGGAGCCCGACGGGACCGAGGCCGGAGTTCGTGACCTCCCTCTACGGCTGCTTGCAACCTTGGGAGGTAACATCTCCTGAGACGTATCGCTGCCGTCATCCCTGGAGCGTCCGCGTTTCCGACTGGCACAGAGCTCCGTTTCCATAAGCTCCAGTGTGTCCTCCTTCGCACCGGAGCTACCACCCGCGACAGATTTTGAACGCAATCGTTCCGATATTCTACGGCTCCCAGCAGCCATAATGACTTCTGGGAGCCCCACCGAGATAGGCGTGCTAACCAATGTCTCCTCTTTGTTGGAAGAGAAGTCGTCCGTTCTTGCACTCCTTTCCCCTCTGTTTTTTTTCTCCTTCTTTTCGTCTGTATTTTTATTTTTATTTGTAATTGATTCCATATTTGAACCCACGAGATGGGGAGAACAGAGGTCGACCCGGGCAGAGATCCCCAATACCCGGGCAAGCGTAAATTTATGCCCAACCGAGGGGTCCGCAGGTGCCTCGGCTGGGAGTGCGCTTACGACTGAACTGCCCATCAGCCATGCATCCCCTGGTCACGCACCAGAACACGGGATTCGGGGTAATTTTTTAAAGAGGTTTTCTTCCTCGCAGTCCGGGCGGCTAAGCCAAGACCCTCGCCCCCGATTGGTGTCGCGAGACATAACCACCACACTCCTTTCGGGATTACGATGTGACAACGGTGGCAGGAAGATTAAATCTTCCAATGCCTGCTCGGCGGTAGTGTGAGTACACACCGAGCCCATTCTCCTTTCTCCACCATTGACAGTGGAGAAATGCCGACCCATGAAAGGGTCCCACCCTAATGATTTTTTATCGAGGTTTTCCTCCTCATTGCTCCAAAGAGCGAAGAGCCAACGGAGGAATCGACATAAATGCCCGCTCTGTTGGACCAAGCCTCAGCCGAATGGCCGAAGAAAATGGCCTCCTCTTCTTCGTGCTAGAATATTAGCCGTTGGCGTGATGTCCTCTTCCAAATGGCACAGGAAGAAACAGTGCCATCGCCAACGTTACCAGGGTGCACCACGTGGAGGTTTTCTAGCCCAGCACCCCAAAACGCTTAAACCACTAGGCCAACCGTGCAGTCATGATGTTTCTTGACCGACGGTTTCGATCATGATTGGAGCATAAGAAACGGAAGTGGGGGACAAAGTAATCAGGTAGTGATGAAGAGTTGAGGAAAGAAAAAAGAGAAGTGAGTGCTCGCAAACTACGGCGCTGTCGAATTAGGTACCATTGCAGCTCAGTAGGTAAAGCAGACGCATGGTCATACTTACAAAGATTGTAAACGAATCGAATGCAGCTACTATCGTGATAATGATCGAGTAGATGTGAAATATGCTCATACTCGCATACATTTTCACAATCGCAACACCAAACGCGATTTTTGTCGACGATCGAATTAATTTAAAATAGTCTTTGTGCTAGACCTTCTGATCTTAAACTAGACAGACAGCCAGATTACCAGAATTCACATATTTCTAGAATTTTCTATTATTTTTGATTAATTCTTCTTGTGTTGAACAGAGTATTCATTGAGGAAGAATTGAAATCATAGGTTTATTTTTTAAAATCTTCTTGTAAATATGAAACTACAATTAATATTGTCAGATTATATGTTCTATCTATAGGACAATAGGACTAAGTCATATTCTATGATGTCAGAAAAACATAATGATAGTTTTCGAAAGGCCACGGATGATCTTGAATAATATACATAAAAAAAATAATTGAGATACTTTTGTTGTACTCGTAGTTGCTTAAAATCTCAGCTAATCTACTGTTTATCTGATTGACATCCACTAGAATGAAACTTGAACTGCATTCTATATGTCGATCCGCATTAGCTGAGCTGCATTAAACCCAGTTAAAAACGCACATATTAAGAAATATTTTGATACTATTAAAAAATTATAAGCACACTCATCATTGATAAGGTCAATAAAAAAAACAAGCTACTTATTAAACAAAACAGCAAAATTAAACTTAATTTTGAAATTAAAATAAATCTTAAACTCACAAACTTACGGTTCAAATTTCTAACTTCGGTTTGAACTGAAAAAAACTCTAAAACATATCACCGTTTCCCATACGCCTATATCATGATAAATTGTAACAAACTGTGCTGTAATAAATGAAATATTTCACCTTTAGAAGAGGTTTCTTCTTCAAATTTGACTGGAACAAAACGGAATGGTATGTCTTATTTCAGATGCCAAAAAAATTTCCAAATCGTTTCGTACATGACGGAGCTCTAATAACACACACTTTTCAATTCAAATTTACTTTCTTTTAACCGACTGTAAAGTAGAAAAATAATGTTATTGCCGGTGCAATTGTGGATACGCCAAATAAAAACTCACCTTGTGTCAGGTTCTTTTCGGACTTAAACTATCAAATTATGCTACGTCTTTCCATTGAAAGAAAACAAATCTAACAAAAAATAGGGTTTCCTGAGGCCTCTCATATCACTTACAGTTGATCCGGTTGAAAGAATTTAACACTAATTAAAATTCACCCCATTGTACTACAGTAGTAATAAAATGGGATTTTTATAGTTACTTTCTAAGGGGAACGATTTTTTCAAACACATGCCAACAAACGAATTTTTGCGTATTAAGTTCAAATATTGCCCGCTTCTTTACTCTTTGGGTGACTTTGAGCGTTCTTATCAAGCCCATAGTGAGTGACCACGTCTCTGTGCCCTAAGTCGTCACTGGCAACACACACTGGTTAAAGACGTCTGTCTTGAGACTTCCCGAACGTTGCCCAACCTAGCTGAATTCGACGATTGACCTCTTTTTCGAAGTTGGATTTACCTAACTGGAAAGTTTGTCCTAGAAAGTCGTAGTTGTTAACAACTTCGATATAGGGTAGATTCTCCAATTTTCACTGAAGTGGGTGTGACATGGGCATTCAACATAATGCAGAGTTTTTTTGCGTGATCGAATCAATAATGAGGAAATCCGCAGTCGAACCAAGGTCACCGATATTACCAGTAAAATTGCTTAAGTGGCAGTGGGCGGGGCGCATTACACGCAGAAGCGATAGGGCATAAAGTTCTGGAGTAGCGACCGCGTACTGGGAAACGCAGCGTTGGTAGGCCCCCACAAGGTGGTCCGACGACCTGGTGAAAGTTGCAGGAAGCTGCTAAATGCTGGCGGCACGGGACCGGCTGTTGTCGAGAACCTTGGGGGAGGCCTATGTCCAAATTGGGTCAGCTGTCCCGTAGCGTCGGCCAAAATGTTAGGCGACGCCGGCAGGCTGCTCATCGGTTTCGTGAGCGCTAGGATCACAGTCCTGGCGGCGTGACCTATGAGGTGTTACAAATGCCTAGCATCGGGGCACACACGCGCCAAGTGCGTCAGTTGTTTCGACTGCAGCGGGTTATGTTTCCGCTGCGGTCGACCGGGGCACAAGGCGGCAGAGTGCTCTGCCGCCCCTCACTGCCCGGCGTGTGCGGCGGGTAACAAGCCCGCCAATCACCTGATTGGGCAGGGAGGCTGCAAGCCTGCCCGTAATTCTCGGCAAGCGTCGGCGGCTAGCCAGTCGACCCAGGCTGCCTCTGACGTCGTTTCTGCTTCGACATCGTCGCCCATGGAGGAGGTTGTAGAGACGGTCGAGTAATGGCCCAAGTCTCCAACCTCCTAGTCCAGACGAACCTGAACCACTGTGCTGCGGCGCAGGACCTTTTCCTGCAAACCATGGCACAGTGGTCGATCGGTGTTGCCGTAGCCGCGGAACCCTATTACGTTCCTCCCCGTCCAAACTGGTTGGGTGACCGGGACGGTTCCGTGGCAGTCGCCGGCTCCACGGCGGCTCATTCCCCGCCCTTGTCGCTAAGGGACAAGGGTACTGGATATGTTGCTGCCGAGTGGGGGGGGATCACCGTATATGGTGTTTACTTCTCCCCCAACCGGAGTTTGAGCGACTTCGAGGTTTTCCTTAACAACTTGGAAACCTCGATGCGGCGTCTAACGTCTGGGCACGTCTTAGTGCTGGGGGACTTCAACGCAAAATCCATTGCGTGGGGTTCCTCCAGGACGGACGCTAGGGTCGAGGCCGTAGAGGAGTGGGCGGCCTCGGTGGGCCTCTGTTTACTAAACAGGGGCTCCACCAACACGTGCGTGCGACAGCAGGGAGGGTCGATAGTGAACCTTTCGTTCGCTACCCCTGCCCTCGCCGCACGAGTAAGGAACTGGCGCGTCCTGGAAGAGGTTGAGACGCTCTCGGATCACCTCTACATCCGATTTGAGCTCTCCCGGACCCAGGACCCCAGTAGGGGTCACGTGGCGCGGCGTTCTTCTCGCTTTCCGCGGTGGGCTTTAGCCAAATTAAATAGGGACCTACTGGAGGAGGCAGCCATCGTTCACTCTTGGCTGTCTCCGCAGGCCCCGACCGAGGAGGTCGACATGGGGGCTGGTCGCTTCTGCGATGCCATTGCGCAGATATGTGATGCGGCCATGCCCCGCATCCGAGGTTGCCGGCCTCCACGGAAAGAGGTTTACTGGTGGTCCCAAGAGTTGGCGGACCTCCGTGCGGCCTGTACTCGTGCCCGGAGGTCCTACACCCGTAGTCGGCGGCGACACCGCGAAGAAGGCGGGGGGGACCAGCTTCATGAGGAGTACCGAGAGGCGCGGAAAACTCTGAAGCTGGCCATCAGCCGCGCCAAAGAAATTAAGAGAAAGGAAATGCTGGAGGGTCTCGATCGTGACCCCTGGGGTCGCCCTTATCGTGCGGTGCGACAAAAGCTCCGCACGTCGGGCCCCCCCCTTACAGAGACCCTCCAGCCCAGCTTCCTGCGGGAAGTGGTCGAGGGCCTTTTCCCGCAGCGGGTGGAGCATACACCCCCGTCGATGGCCTTAATGGTCGGAGACGACGGGGAGAACGAGGGCAATGTTCCGCCCGTCAGGGAATCGGAGGTAGGGGCGGTTGTTCTACGAATCCGCTCTAAGAACACCGCCCCTGGGCCAGACGGGATACCTGCCCGAGCACTGGCCCGAGCCCTCGAGCACATGTCGGACCGCCTCAGGGAAGTCCTGGACTCTAGCTTGGCGTCCGGACGCTTCCCTGAGTGCTGGAAAAGCGGGAAGCTGGTCCTGTTAAGGAAGCCGGGACGGCCTGTCGATTCGGTGGCGGCCTATAGGCCCATCGTGTTGCTGGACGAGGCGGGTAAACTTTTTGAGAGGATACTCTCTGCTCGCATCGTCCGGCACCTCTGCGAGGTGGGCCCCGATCTGTCGGACGCCCAATTTGGTTTTCGGGCGGGGCGTTCGACGGTCGATGCCGTGCTGCGCCTGAGGGCCGTTACCGAAGAGGCGGTCAGCTGTGGCGGCGTGCTGTTGGCGGTGTCGTTGGACATCGCCAACGCATTTAATAGTCTGCCATTTAGCTGCATCAGGGAAGCACTCCACTACCACGGGGTGCCAGAGTACCTGAGGCGGCTTGTGGCAGACTATCTTGAGGAGCGTACCGTCGTGTACGAGGACCGAGATGGTATTCTAAGGCGGCGGCCCATGTCGTGCGGTGTTCCGCAGGGGTCCGTCCTCGGACCACTCCTGTGGAATATGGGATACGACTGGGCCCTTCGAGGTCGTCTTCCGCCCGGGCTGGGCGTAATTTGTTACGCCGATGACACATTGGTCACGGCCCGGGGGGTGAACTTTCAAGAGGCGGCGCGCCTGGCCACCGTGGGAGTCTCTTCGGTGGTCGGGCGCATTGAGGCGCTGGGTTTACGGGTGGCCCTAGACAAAACAGAAGCCCTTTTGTTTCATGGGCCCCGTCGTGGTCCACCCCCCGGCGCCTCCATCGTAGTCAATTCGGTCCTCGTACCGATTAAGGCCCAGATGAAGTATCTGGGCCTGATCCTCGACGGCAGGTGGCTCTTCGACGAGCACTTCCGACAGCTTACTCCAAAGCTGGTCGGCGCTGCCTCTGCTCTTGGGTGACTTTTGCCCAATTTGGGTGGAGCCAGCGTCGCGACGAGACGGCTATACACGGGGGTTGTTCGGTCAATGGCGCTATATGGTGCACCGGTGTGGGCGGCGGCTCTGACCGCCCAGAATAGGGCTCGCCTCTGGCGCCCTCAGAGGATATTGGCGGTTAGAGCCATACGCGGCTACCGCACCGTATCGACGGAGGCGGCGTGCGCCTTGGCCGGAACTCCTCCGTGGGATTTGGAGGCGGAAGTGCTCGCCGAAGTTTATCGGCGGACGGCTGACTTCCGGGCGGGTAGCGGCATACAGCCCCCGCCCGAAGAGATACGCGAGTGGCGAGAGGCCGCTCGTCGAGCCACGATGGCTCGTTGGTCGTCCCGGCTGGAGGCTCCACGTGCTGGTTTTGCCGCCGTGGAGGCTCTCCAGCCGGTCATCGCCGAGTGGGCGGGGCGGCAGCACGGGACCCTTTCCTTCCGACTAACGCAGGTCCTTTCTGGGCACGGTTGCTTCGGGAAGTACCTGCACTCGGTCGCCAGGAGGGAATTGGGTCCCGCCTGTCACCACTGCGACTGCAGTGAGGACTCGGCTCAGCACACGCTAGCGGTTTGTTCCGCCTGAGCGGCGCAGCGTGGGGTCCTCACTGCAGTTATTGGAGGAGATCTCTCGCTACCGGCCGTCATAAGCTCCATGGCCGGTAGCGACAGTTGTTTTACCGCGGTCGCAACCTTCTGCGAAGACGTAATTTCGCGGAAGGAGGCGGCGGAGAAGGCCCGGGAGGACGATATCCACTCGGACCCAATTCGCCGTCGGCGAGCCGGGCGGCGGAGGCGCGCATACCAGCGCCTCATGCCGCCTTGAGTGTGGCCGCGGGTGGACGGGATGGGTTTTCCCCTCCATCCGCTATAATGGCCAGCCGCGAGGAGGCGACGTCCGCGTGTGCCGTACGTCGCCTAAAATAGAGAGTTTATCAGCAGATGGTGCCCGAGGTACCGGGCAGGCTCTAGGAGGGATCTGGATGTCGTAATAGCAGCGGTTCCCGGATCCCTCCTATCTCAGGCGCAGAGTGGCACACCGTGTGGTTTTAGTCGGTCCGATTCCGACACACCACCCCGCCGTAAACCCCGGTGGGGTGACGGCTCGAGGGGGATTCCACACGTTAAAAAAAAAAAAAAAAAAAAAAAAGGCCTATGTCCAAATATAAGTACATGATTTCATCTCAGCTGTAGCGGTCTTATTCCAATGTGCACATCTAACTTGCACTTGCTAATTTTGCACGCGCATCTTCACACAGTGACATTATTTTTTCCTTCAAACGAGAATGGACCAAAGGGAAGTCAATTTAGTAACCTTTAACAGTCGACTGTTGAGCATAGGCCTCTCTAAGGAGAGCAAGTTATAGAATGTTTTACCACGATGGCCGAACACGTATAATGTTTGTTGCAAGTTTTCCTTTTTTTTTGCTGTAATTTTGTCCAACATGGTTTCCTTGCTTGGCCACCTCTTATGAGAGCCATAATATGAATTGAGGTGGTGACTCTTTGTGTCCTTCACCACACATAGAAGGGGAAGATACCCTCCCAAATAAACTCTCTCTGTTCTGTCTCGACTCTTGACAATAATCATCGCTTTACAGTTGGATATTAATCCATCAGGTTAGTCTTTACGGCTCTTTGATATGTTGGATGACAAAAATAATCATTACTGCATTATGTACAGGGGAAATAATCTAAAATCATTTTTATTTTACAGCTTTGTGAGTGCGATAAATCCTACTAATATTATAAATTTATTAATTTATTTATTTTCTTTATTTCATTTTATACACATATTCATTACATTTTTAAAAATATAAAAAATAAAAAATACATATTTAAAAATATAAAAAATAGTAGACTACCGACATCGGATACAGGGACCAAGATACCGGTGGTTAGGGCTCCAGAGACATGAACCTCCTCACAATACGGGCCGTGTCAAGGAGCCTAGTGCCTTCTGCATCAGACCCTTTTTTTTTTTTTTTTAACGTGTGGAAACCCCCTCGGGCCGTCACCCCACCGGGGTTTACGGCGGTGTGGTGTGTCGAAATCGGACCGACTAAAACCACACGGTGTGCCACTCTGCGCCTGAGATAGGAGGGATCCGGGAACCGCTGCTATTACGACATCCAGATCCCTCCTAGCGCCTGCCCGCTACCGCGGGCACCATCTATGGGTAAACCTTCTAACGTGAGCATCTTAAGGTGTTGGTCGAGGCTTTTGGCTTACAATCCGTGAACAAATATGTTTATCGGAACAATGATCACTGAATCCACATTCCACATATCGGCAATCTCATGAGACAGATCCAAATACTTCAATGTTTTTCTTTTTCAACTTTCACAAGATTCTCGTCATGAGGAACGCCGATACCGACAATCATTGCGCGGCGCTCTAATCGTCTATCACCACAATATCAGTCTTATTGGCAACAATAGTAGGACTATTGTCCTATTTATTTATTTATTATAGATCGCCGACAAGGAATACACTTTACATGCGTTTTTCGTATCAGATAAAATACAATTGAGATTTCGTGTCATGTGTTTCCTCAATTATTGGAGACCACATCATGCTTATGATAAATAAAATTCAATATGTGTACACAAACAGTGGTCACATACAGTTTATATAGGTGAAGGAAAAAGTAAACTAATAAAATACTAAAAACAACAAAAAAAAACAGTAGCAGTCGTGGGACTGCCGATAGAAGTGAAAACGGAACTATTAAGTTGAGAGTAATTAAAACTATATGCAAAAATTATATGAAATTTTTTATGTTTTATATATAGCTATATATAATATATAATATCATATATAATAATAATAAATTTCATATATAATATATAATATCATATTCTCCATAGCTATAGATATACTATTATCATTAGCATGTCGGTGACGCGAACCGAGGATTTTACCCTCTACCAAAACGCTCAACGCGCCTAAAGAAGTTTTCACTTCAAAAACAACAATTATTTAAACAATCGTAGGCCAGTGGCAGTGATATACACATACATATACACAGACACATATACAAATACATGCGTGCATCCACACCCTCATATACAAGCACAAAAAGACACACACATATACATATTTCTTTATATTTAAATGGTAGGTAGGTGTGCGAATAATTAAAGACTCAAACTTTCTTCAGGATAAATGCGAATGTTCTTTGTTTGTTACGGTTTCACGCGAACACTACTCAACAGATCATCATGAAATTTTGTACACATGTTCTTGAAGGAATTAGAAGTTACATAGAAATTATATTAAAAAAAATATATATTTAAAGTAATCTGTTATGAAACTTAATGTGGCAGACCAAATTCCACGCGAGCGAAGCCGCGGGCAAAAGCTAGTATTATATATTTAGACTAACCACCTCGAAACTAAATTACTAATGGACGGGCGGACCGAAAAGCAAATACTAGTTAATTATTCGGCCAAAGACTTTTTTTATTTTGAAAAAAGACAAAGCCCATACTAAGAACAAATCCTGTATCGCACGGGATTTTGCAAACATACATGAAACGGACACAAATAACACCCACACTCCGAACAACAATTTGTGGATCACACAAGTGTTGTCCCATGTGGAGTTTGAGCCCACAATACTCAGCACGGTAGAGGGCGACGTGACGACCGTTTAACTCAATAGGCCAATCGTGCAGTCATTGTTAATTAACATGTCAACGCAACGTGCTGCAGTGGAGAGGCAACCATTTTAACGTTTGCACCAGGTCTACTTTTATTCGCTGTTGATGGCTGTAACAACCAATCGTAACAACTATAACATTTAATAATATATTATTAATATTGGTCATAACCTTATCTCTAATCAGCAGTATCAGGTGACATCACATCCTATATGAGAAATAGCGATCGATCGCGATAAATCAATGTTAACTTGATAGATGCATATTTAATCGTTTTTTTAAGAGGATTTAATAAAGCCGGCGGAAATAGGGTCCAGACTTGCTGCTATGGCTTATTCACTTATTTGGATAAAAAGGATAAGACGAGCGAGTTTTGTAGTAGTTGCATTTCATATGTAACATTAAATGGCCAACTTTAATACTGCGGGCTCTTTGTAACACATTTTCGTCCCTTTTCACGAAATGGCTTTCATAAATTGGACGAAACTATAAAGAATAAGGTAAGATATTAAGCATCTAAAGAATATTATTAAGTAAGTATACATATTTAGTTTTAAAATGCCTAAGTTTCTCCCACCACATTTGAGTTATAAGAAGTTTCACCGTAAATTTGCAAAAATATTTTGTTTTTCAAACTCAATTCAAATTTCAAACATAGCTAAGAATAATATATAAATGAATATAAATATTCAGTCGCAATGAGAACCTCCATCTTCATAAAATAAAAAATTGTAATATTTTTTTTAGCAAAAGCTTGAACGTGGTTTTTGCATCGAGAAACGTTTTAACAAAGTCACTTTTTTCGAATTCATTGTAAATATATATTATTTACTGTTTGTGTCTAAAATAATGCCTAAGTAGGTGAGAATTAACGAAATAATTGCTTAATTTGGTGTAGAATAATCTCAGCTACTTCATATTCCTGATAAATTTTTTTTGAAAATACCATCAGATGTTAGGATGGCTTTAGTTTTCTGGCGCCTTGACTGTTTTTCATTGGAAGTTCTTAGTTGTGTTGCGTTACGTAGTGTGTTACCCTCTCTAATTATTATTTGAACAAGACATAACTTGTTTTGTGTCTTTGTCTTACAGTTGTGTCTTTATGTTGTTTAAATTGAAAGGGTAAAATAAGTTCTCTTGATTTCTCGACCACTGGTACCTTAGACGGCGTGCGGTTTTTGGTCGGTTCGAGACCAATATAACTATCAACGGGTGGTATCCGGGGGATTACAGAACAGAAACATAAAAGTGTAAGATAAGTAAAGAAACTAATGGAAGAGAAGGGATGTGTAGGCAACAGTTTTAGCGGGTTACGCTCATAGACCCTCACTTAGACTGGTTGTCGTTGGAAACCTATAAAAATATGTATTTTAAACATCTTAAGTTTGATGATAAATTTGATGTGTAAACAATATGTGTAGTATGTAAGTACATAATGTGTCTTATGATTGTTTAATCATACAAAATGCATAGATTCTGTATACACTTACAAATATATGACTCGTTATTCCGGTCACGTTTATATACATTTTGATGCTGCCGATTTTTATCACTCTACACAATCAATTAGTCACCGTATTAATAATATTATCTTCAAATACTAAACGGTTCAGTCGCTGTTGAATCTTAAGTATGATCGATCTAACCTAAGGACATGGTATCTTTCATAACTTGTTTAGGGTCGTATATTAGGGTACCTTTGATTTCTGTGGCAAAAATATCCGCTGTGCGGGTTTACTTGCCTACATATGTGATTTTCAGAAAAAAAAATTACACAATTATGAATAGGCATTGATAAAATATGGTCTATGTCCAACAGTGGGCTGTTGAAACTCTCGTTTCTTTATTATCACCACCATCATCATCATCAATAGCCTTTAACAGTCCATTGTTGGACATAGGTCTCTCTTAGAAAGGAGGTTTTGGCCTAGTATAACACGCTGGCCAGACGCATTGGTAGAGGGTTTGTTTCAAGTATTTCTTCTTTTGATAGTGATGACTTTATTTCCATTAGTCACCTTTTATGACACCCATGCGATGAATAGGGCTGGTGACACTCTGTATTCTTAATCCGTCACCACACGGACAATTACTTATTTATTGTCTTTACTAACGCTTCCTGCATTACAATTTACACGCGGCGGATTTAATGCCACAACTACCAGCCAACTTTTAGGTAGTTCAGTAAGGGACATGGCAGCTGTACATTTTTTTTAAGTACCTGCTACAGTAAGCCTACTGTGCCTGATGGGAAGCATGAATAGAATCCAAGAGACATGCAGGCAATGCAGTATGGTGACCCATACTATGGCGGTCTAACGACATGCTTCTCCACGCTTGGAGACGTAAAAGACATAACAGTTGTCGTGGCAGTGTAAGGCTCACAGACTTACCAAGATAGCTATCACCCTTGCATCAATGGGCTTCTGGTATTGCACTCACCAACGAAAGACAACAACACGAACGCTGTCGCTTTACGTTGGTCTTCTGTGAGAGGTTGATTGAGCCGGACTGCTCGTGCTGAAATCAGCGTAACTCAACTACTTACTATGTATAAAAAAAAGAAAATAACATGTATAAATCTAGAATAACAATTGTTACTGCTACTTAAAAATACATACACACACACAAAATATGTATGTAATAAAATGTATACGATAATATCTGTGGTGATGAGATCATAAGGATATTTCTACCAGTTGTTACTTGCAAATTTCTCAAACTTTAGCTTTAAATATGTCACGATTTATTGACATCTTGTTTTCATGGTAGATCTCGAAAATTTTTAGGGTAGCTTACAAAATCACTAAGGTCGTGAGTCAGATAATCGTGTTCCCATTTTATTGTTTTTATCAAGTGAGTGAGGTAACCGAAGGTCAAAGTGTCTTCAAAGGACAGCAACTCACTTGTGTATCCTAAGTTGCACGCTACTATTGGCGCCAGTAGTCACTTAACTTTAAATGACTCATTTAGTCGTTTGCCTCCTATACTATAAAAATTAAAAAAACTAAAAAATACGCTTACAAAACTTTTTCCTAGCCTTTATTATTCTCAAATTGAATTATATCGGTGTCCGTGTGATGACAGATTAGGAATGCATAGTGTTACCACCCCTATTCATCCCGTGGGTGTCGTAAAAGGCGACTAAGGGAACAAAGTATGCAAGACAACATCATTACAAAGAGAAGGAAAACTTGAAACAAACCCTATTCCAACCCGTCTGGTTAGCGTGGTATAGTAGGCCAATACCTCCTTGCTAAGGAGAGGCCTGTGTCCAGCAGTGGACTGTAAAAGGCTGTTGATGACGATGATGATGATGATTATTCTCAAGATTATTTGGTGTCGGCTACCAGTCCAACCGATTTTATTTAAATATCAAGTTTTCCCCATTTTTATAATATTTACATTGATATTCAGTTCTTAACTGGGTTATCTAACACTCAAAGATTTTTTCAAATTAGACCAATACTGCCTGAGATTAGCGCATTCAAGCAAATAAACTCTTCATCTTTGTAATATTAGTATAGATGTAACTCAGTACAAAGTTTTATTGCTATGATCTGCAAACTGTAACTTTTTGTAGTATTAGCTATAACCTAGCTAGCACTGAATAAATTAACGTAACATAAAATGTTTCTATTTCTGGACTTAAATAAGGCAGTAACACTCGACTTATTACGTCTGTTATTATGCAATGGCGAACAAGCCTGAACGGATGGCTTAGTAGTTTAAGCGATTACTGCGCTGAGCGTTTTGTGATCCATAAATTGTTGTTCAGAATCTGGGTGTTTTATGTCTGTTTTAGAATTCCATCTAAATTCTTCCACAATAGTATATTTTAAATGCTGACTTTTACACAAGAAAAAGAGAAGCCGCCGTACTGGTAAGTTTTCGGGATGGAAATCATTGATCGACAAGCGTAGTGTAGGAAATCCACCAAAGTTATTAGATGCAGGCCGTTGCCAACTGGCCATTGTTATACTGATTGAGAGAGACTTACGTCTACAGTCTTATTAGATGATATATAATTAAAATGATGATAATGATTGACAATGCATTTGATCAAGCGCCTACGATACCGACGCGCGATGGTCACATATACTTTATTTTATAAAATCTGAAAGTTTCTCTGTGCATTTCAACACCTGTAAGAAAGGAGCACTGAATATGGGATTTGGACTATGGTTAGAATATTACTTCAAATTTGTTAAATTGAAAACTCAATTTTCTTACATTGTCTTCGAAATGACAATGGAAATCACGTTCTTTTTTCTTTCTTTTTTTTAAAAAAGACAACGCCCGCATTAGGAATAAATCCTGTGTCGCGGGGGACTTTACAAACATAAATACAAGAAACGGACACAAAGAACACTCAGACTCAGAACAACAATTTGTGGATCACACAAAGTGTTGTCCCATGTAGGATTTGAACCCACAACACAGCGAAGCGGAGAGCGGCGTGGCGACCGCTTAAACCACTAGGCCAATCGTGTTGTTCCATAGCCATAGCCATAGCCAAGCATAAGCATGCAGTTGCTAAGTTCAGATGAGTGTCTTATTACGGTAAATTGAAATATGGTGTGTCACAAGGAACCCAGTAGGGTCCATGCCTATATCTTATTACATCAACTGTGTTTCTAGATATATCGATAGGTGATGGTAGTCTTATAACTATAGACGAATGCTTATTTCTTGGATAAAAAAATGCGTGAGTTTTGCTATTTAGTGATAACATAATTTTGATAAAATCTGCATATTGAAGCAATCAACTATGAGTCATGACTGCACGATTGGCCTAGTGGTTTAAGCGGTCGCCATGCCGCTCTCCAATACGCTGAGTGTTGTGGGTTCAAATCCTACATGGGACAACACTTTATGTGATCCATAAATTGTTGTTCCGAGTCTGGATGTTCTTTGTGTCCGTTTCTTGTATGTTTGTAAAGTCCCCCGCGACACAGGATTTATTCCTAACGCGGGCGTTGTCTTTTTAAAAAAAAAAAAAAAAAAAAAAAAAAAATTGTTATTAGTTGTAACAAAAGATTAGTACGCACTATAATGAGTAGTGCGTAAGTAGGCTCTTATTATTTCTACATATTTGCGGCAAATTATAATAATGTTATCAAGAACAGACTTTAACCAATCACTTGTTTAATAAGTTTCATTTCACATTCATTATTTCTTGGCAAAGACTTGTCTCTTATTATGTAAATAGTAATAAATTTATAGTCTTCGTCGGGGTATGTATTTGAATGTATGTTATTGTATTTCTTTTGGCTGTTATAAACGTATCACTAAAATACCAGCGAACTGGGAATTTTAAGAGCCTCTGTCCATCCGTTCCGAAGATAAAAGTCAGCCAACATCCGAATATCCAACAGTTATGTAATCGACTGTTAATTAAGTATATTTTTTAAATAATTCAATTTACATATATCTATTGAAATTGAAAGGAGGAAATCAAAGAATGTAGATTAAATCTATTCATGTTAAAGCTGCCAGGCAGACTACCACTGGACATTCACTTGAATTGAGACGTTTCTTTGAATGATTTACCGTTCGATTGAACTCAACATTGAATTTTAAGCAGTATTTTATTGATACTATATTGTTTGCCAATGTGAAATAGATTTTATGAAGATATTCTCGATTAAACCTACCAAGTCTACTGAAGTAACTTGTGATCAGTAGACGTGGTAGATTTGGACAAATTTATTTAGTAGTTCTACCGTAGTGCTTGAGTGTTAGGGTTGCTGATCTCATGTCTAAAATTTATATTTATAAAAGCTTATTGGCGATGTGTTAATATCCATGAATGAGGACTTAGTATAGTTACACGAAGTCATCATCATTATCAACAATCTTTAACAGTCTACTGCTGGCTCCATACAGGATTTCTTTAAAATTTTCCTTCTTTTTACAGTGATATTGCCTTCCATACTTCTTTATTTATATCTACATAAACAAAAAAAAGAAGAAATGACTTATAAAATATATAAATGTAACGCTCGGCGGTCTTATCGCTTATGGCGATTTCTTCCAGACAACTTTAACACGGAAATCAGGTTTTTGAATATTTTAGCGTAGTTTACACACAAGTAACACATTATAACGAGAATATTTATATATCAGTAGACTCATACACAATTACACACTCTTTTATGTTACATGTATACCAATACACATACATACACAAATACATATACACGTGAATATATATATACAATATAAACTTCTTATCCTATGTGGTGACACTTTGTATTCTTTGCCCGCCACCACCACGTTACATGACATGCTGGTTATTTATTTAAAATATAAATGAAAGATTCGACCGGAACCAAAAAAAAACAAACATCAGTCATTTTGCTGTAATACTTGGTCCACCTGTGAAAAGAAATGAAAATAGGAGATTATTTATTCATTAATTTATCACGAGGTATTTAATTAACATACATGAAACGTATACAAAGAACACCTAGACACAAAGTGCTACCACATGTGGGGATTGAACCCACAGCACTCAACGCAGTAAGAAACAGGTGGGGCGTGGTGACCACTAAACCACTACGACATCGTGTAGTGCTGTTGATTTTTTTATAATGGTATATGAGCACACAGGTCGCCTATTCGTTTGGAACTTTAAGTGCTCTGTACATCTACAACGGAAGGTAACAAATGACAACCACTTCAGCATCATTTATGACTTTAAGTATTGTAATACATCAACAAAAATGCATCAATACGTGAGAAAGTTTGTTGAAACTTGAAACTGACCGGTTAAAGGAAGTTATGGAAATATCGTGTTTGTGATACGGAAAAGAAATTATCACGTAACGGTTCTATAACTTGATACCATAATCAACATTTGAACTTGAAACCATTCAAATCGACAAAGGTAATACAAATGTTTTAATTACTTAGGGTAACGTAAACATCATCCCCAATAAAAATGGTCGTTCGTCTTGGGAGATGATAATAATATTCACAGTGATAATATTACATACATATTTAAAATCACACCTACTTCCCCGGAGGGGTAGGCAGAGGCGTGTTAAACGTACACTTCACGCTCGTGTTTTGATCCTCCGTAGCAGTTAATGCGCATATTGATGCAGGGGTGACAGTTATCGTGGTAACTGTGTGAGCTTTACACTGTCACGATGACTATCATGCCTTTAACGTCCTCAAGCGGGGTGTGAAAAACCATCTAACTAGGACTCCATAGTGTGTGCATTGTCTGCATTTGTAATGAGTATGGTGACCAGAACTCTTGGATTCTACTCATGCTTTCCATCAGGCAGAGTAGAGTCACTTTGGCAGGCTCTTAATATAGAAAAAAATATTCTCGTTAATCGGGCAATTTTAATTGCCAAAGCGTCATTCGTCGATCATTAAATGTATTACTTACAGGGGATGTTGGCTTGGGGTCCTAAGTTCTTGGTGGGCACCCTATACACCCTTAATATTCCTCTAATAATATTAATAATCATCTAAGCATATGTACCAGAACGAAACGCATCATTTAATGATGGGCATCTATATTGATGTATAAGAAAGTGTGAGTTCTTTCAGTGTGCGATACAAAACCAGTATTAACTTGAGTAGTCTGATGGATCTACGCTAGATGGCGTTGAAAAATGTTTCAAACTACATTAGGTAATTTCTTCTTCTTAAAAGTAAAATTCTTTCAGTTTTAAGACAATTCTGTCAATTCTGTCAAGTCTAGTAAGTATTAAGCCCTAATCTAAATTTAATTTCGGCCTATGTTTGAATGCTAATATTCTAAGTTTCTCATTTTGGTACGGTTTCACAGTTAGTTTTCCAATATGGTTTGTTCATCACAAAAGTCATGTTAGCTAAATCTTTTAACTAAGAGCATTTTAATGATCATACAATAGTTCATCCCTTATTTTGCCCTTCTAGGGATGAGATTTCAAAAAAAATCTTTCAAATTGGCTGGTTTCAACATAAAAGCATTAGCGGTTGAAATTCAAACTCGGAGTTTCAGTTGGTGAATCAGTCTGTAAGGGTTATCATCATATCTGCTGTCTTTAGTTCACTGATGACCAAAAAAAGTTAGTTAAAAAGGTTTTGTACTACTATACCAAGCTGATCTGACAGTTTCACATAGGATTTATGTTAAGTTTACCTTCTCCTTGTAGTGATGTTATCCTGTGTAATTTGCTCCATTACTCGCCTCTTACTACACTCACAGGATGAATAGATACAGTGGAACTCTGTATTCTTAATCCGTCACCACAAGGGCTATTTAAATGAATTTTCTCACGTATCTTTTTTTATATTCATTTCATAACATTAGTATCTTTAAGTGCCTTTGTATTGCACTTAATTAAGAGAAAGTTTGTTTACAAATCTGTCCGTAGTTCGGTGAACTCATTCATTAGAGCAATGGGTTCTTTGCATAGTTCCAAGTTCCGTTGCGTGTTGCGTGTGTATATCGGCCATTAAACAGTCAAAGTCACTTTCTAAGATGCTTATAATTATCTATATTAAAGATAACTATTACATATCTAACATTATTTATACGCTTTTAAGAAGCTTGCTCGTGTATATATTAAATGCATAATACCAATACAAAAGATATTATTTTAATACATTTATTGATGATATTAATATATATTATATCCATACAAATATAAGAGTTTGTTGTTTGTTTGAACGCGCTAATCTCAATAGATACGGGTCCAATTTGAAAAAATATTTCAGTGTTATATAGGATAGTTATCGAGAAAGGTTATGTATCATCACGTTGTGACCGAAAGGAGGGGGGGCATCAACGAAAAATGTTACAAAAACGTAGCAAATTATTACTTTTGAGAACTTCTATTGCGTGTACTGCGTAAAGAGTTAAAATTTCGCAACAATAATGTATGAAAGTGTTGTTTAAAAGTTCAAAAAAAACTCCGAGTCGGCCTGCCCATACAGACGGTATACGAGCCTGTCATTGCGAACCCAAAGCAGTATTAGTCAAGAGTAACAACCCGAAACGTGACACTGCCGCCAGCAGAACATTTGGGTAGGCCGTGGAAAGACTCAACACCACCAGAAAGTTACTAAAAATAGTCTAAAATTACAAGTTTCTATCTTTTTTTATGTGTGGAGACCCCCTCGGGCCGTCACCCCACCGGGGCTTGCGGCGGTGTGGTGTGTCGGAATCGGACCGATTAAAACCACACCATGTGCCACTCTGCGCCTGTGATAGAAGGGATCAGAAAACGGCTTTTATTACGACATCCAAGCCCACACTATCCTCACATTTAAATATACAAGTTACTATACAATTCGGATTGAAATGAAAAAATAAAGACATTGAAAACAAATGAAATACAAAATACAACAAATAATTTAATGAATACAATAATACAATTTCATCCTGATTTTTTTTTAATATTTTTAAGCCAATAGCTTTAGGTTTCTAGTTACACTAACAAAGAAATTCAATTAAGATTTTTCATTTCTTAAGTTTGATAATTTGCCTTTTCTTCGTTGTAAAAATGATTGTGCGTTTGCTTTTTGATTTATTTATCATATGAAAATGTTATAAAATAAAGTTTATACATAAGCATTAAGAGAAAAATTATGTGGTGTGTAGAGAATGCGCACTGTAGCCTACGTGGCTAAAATATTAAATAGTTATACTATGTGTTAGCTACGGTTTCTTAAGAAGTAGGATTGTAATTTATACCTTGTATTGTGAGCTTGAGTATTATCTGCCGTACGCAAATGTGAGAGTAATGCGTTAATAACTCGAGTAACCAGGTAAGCAGTGGTTCGTTCGCCGTGAAAGGTATTATTGACAGCGCTCGGCGTACACAGCTGATGCCGAGAGACCGCTCGCGTATATTTTTTTTTTTAATATAGGTAGTTCCGACATTTGACACACAACGTCATTTAGTTTCAAACTAAGCAGAGCTTGTGCTATGATAACTAGACTGACTGATAGAATACTTATATACTTTTTCTTATGTAAATACATACATATTATATATAGAAAACACTGAAACTCTGAAACAAATATTTGCAGATCATACAAACAAATGATCCGACTCGGGAATCGAACCTGAGACCTCAAGCACAGCAGTCGCGTTCACTACCGCTGACCCACCAAGGTAGTCGAATATACAGAGCGATTTATCTCGTTGCAAATATTTTGGTTAAGGAACTTTTTTCTAGGTAGCATATATTTGGGCGTACACTTGGGTTTGTACCGGCAAGGTTTTGCAGTAGTCAAACAAACTACTATCGCCGTCAATGAATTTCTCTTTAATGTTTGTTGATACACTATTGTGGAGAATGTGTCATATGAGCGACCATAGCTGCTCAAGCCATATTGAATGTAGCCATATTTAATGTCAACTTGATTCTGTATGCGTTGCGATTTTTTAATAATACTATATTAGCAAAAAACTGTCTCAGTTTATTGTACACTCATTCAATATGGAGACTACTTCATATTTTTGTCGATGATTATACCAAGGTATCGTTGGTGATAAACACTTTTAATGGTAGGACAAGCACACTTTTGTGTCAAAGGCATATTTAAGCAGTTATGGGTATGAACAATTATGTTGTTAAATGTAGAGTGCATGAGGTTCGGAGATTTAATATGCAATAATTGCGTCTTTTCAGCATTTACTATCAGTCCAGGTGGTGACAAACCTGGTGCCTGGTACCAGGTGGTACCTTCCGTCTGTCTTAAATATGTTTAAGTCAGACGGAAGGTACTGCGCTTAGTAGGTAGGACGCTTTTTGCGGGTTTTTTCAACGTCATCTAGTTTCAAACTAAGCAGAGCTTGTATTGTGATAACTAGTCTGACTGAAAGAGTACTTACATACTTTTTTTTTGTAAATACATACACATACACATAGAAAACACACAAACTTGAAACAAATATTTGCAGATAAATACAAACATTTGGTCCGACCCGGAAATCGAACCCGAGACTTCAGGGACAGCAGTCACATTCACTACCGCTGCGCTATCGAGGCAGTTAGGCGATTGATAGCATGTGCAAAATTTTATGCAGTTGTCCATGTCATTCGCGTACGTCAGAAAGTGACGTGGACTGAGTACCAATCGTTGCGTTGTTCCCACAGTAACAGTCCTTGTAATCAATGCATAATCAATCGTAAATCAGTAACGTGATTTACTAAATTTATTTTTATTGTTTTGTAAACGAACAAACGTGTCATCTTTAAACAAGTGACTATCACTGTCAATGAACACGGACAACTCAAGCGGCACGAGTAATGTTTATCTTAAAGTGGGCACTCAAAATTAGAATCAAGGGATGGCATTTACTAATTTTTTTTTTATATATTCTTTGTCGCAAGGCACTTTACAAACATGCAGGAATCGTACATAAAGAACACCCAGACTCGAAACAACGATTTGTGGATTACAAAGTGTTATCCCATGTATAGTTTGAACCTACAATTCTGGCAACCGCAACACCAATCGTTCAGTTAGATGTGTGTGTGTGTGCAGAAAATATGTGCTGAAGTATTGCTCCCCTACGGCTCTTTGTTAGGACTACGGAATCCTAAAAGAAAGAAGTATAAATTACTATTCTAATTATAATGATGACAATTTCATTGGTGTTTTCCATTAAATCCTGTTCGATATCTTGATTTTCTGATAATTTGGGAAACAATACTATTCTTATCTATCTTATAATGTAAATCACTAATTGTATTTTAATTACTTCAATCACATACTTAGGAAGTAGTATAAAACTAAAACTGTATTTGGAAATATTTCAACACGCTGTTGTTTTTTTTTTAAAGAAGGCAACGCCCGAACTATGAATAAATCCTATCCGGGGGACTCTATAAATACACAAGAAACGGACACAAAAAACACCCAGACTCAGAACAACAATTTGTGGATCTTACAAAGTGTTGTCCCATGTGGGGTTGGAACCCACAATACTCAGCGCAGTAAAGAGCGGCGTGGCTACCACTTAAACCACTAGGCCAAATGTGCAGTCAAGAATCTATACCATCAAGATACCCACTAAAGCATGCATAAAATGTTATCAAAAACGGTTCAACGGTGTCATCATCGTCTGGAGAGAGGCATCTTCTTAGAAACCAGGTTTTGCTCTACTATATCATGGTGGCCAGATGTTGGTATAGGGTTTGTGTCAAGATTTACTTCTCTTCGCAGTATTGTTACCTTGCATAGTTTACTTCCGTAGTCGGCTCTTAAGACACCAATAGAATGAATAGAAGCATACAGGGTCAATAATTTAGAAGATATAATACACTGACAGTCGAATTTTATGATTATGGCGGGTTCGAAATACATGTATATTATTATTATTGTTCAACCTATCGTCGTCCACTGCTGAACGAAGGTCTCCCCCAAGGAACGCCAACCATCCCGGCCTTGGGCAATTTACATCCATCTGCTGCCAGCCAACTTCTTTAAGTCGTCGGTCCAACGCGCCGTAGGACGTCCTACACTACATTTGCCCAATCGTGGTATTCACTCTAGTACACTTACGAGTACATGTATATAGAAATGTTAAATTATTTTACTACATGGGAATTCAAAGCGATGACTTTTTATGTTGTACTTGGCAACGATATAAAAAGGTTCCAATGAGTTAAGGTTGAAATTTTACCACTGGAGCTGATTCACGGTGAGCAATAAATTAAAAAGTACTACAGATATATCGGCCTTTAAATTTGCGTATAATAGGCAGGACACTTAATTGGACCCTGAGAGAGTGTCACGAGGTCCTGTGTCCTGATATAGAAGAGAAAATGGTAGTAATGGCGTGTAGCTAAGAAATCGAGGCGGTGACACAACTACTACTGCCAATAGACACACAGCTCAAGGAACCACACCTTAAACGTATAACATTTGATAGATAAATCCCATCCAGACATCATTGACAAAAGAAATGATTGTCTTAAATCGCACAATAACTTGTTCTGAGAACCGAACCCACGACCTCCTTGACGGCTGCACTCGCAGTTATATCTACCTCTGCTTCTTCGTCACCTGCATCTGTCCTCACAGAGCAGACATATCCGACACCGCTAAGGCCGAAAAAGACGTCAGTCACCCCGTCCTCCCCTTATAACACAGTCGAATAGAATCGGCATCTATTCCCACCTCAAATGGATGAACGGCGAGTGCTTACATAAAGTCGAAAGATCCCTGAATCGGCCTACACACTTCAGTACTTCTCAAGGTGGGCATCCGTGGACATCAGATATCAGACAGACATCAGAGAACTTAGACTGCCTCGTCACAGTGATTGTTGAATCGAACTGACACTACTGCAAGTAAATAAAAAGCCATTATTGTCATTACTGTAGAAAAGCGACTACATCTCAGTCTTCTAAGTCGAAGGTTTGAATGCGACCAAATTGATACCTACGAGTAATTATATCTAAACAATACTATAATAAATAAGTATAGAAAATAAATATAGTATCAGGCAGAATAAATTGTAGTATATTAATATATATAAATGTATAAAAAAATATTCAAAATAAAATGTATACGTTGGCTCCATCTGCCAGTAGCTACTAGTAAAAAATTAAAATCATAAGTTTAAAATAAAAAGGAAAAACAAAAGAAGAAAAACAAACGACTAACGTGTAAAATAAAATGCAAGCCTCCACCTGCAGCTGCAGCAGTTGTTGGGCCTGCATATTAATATTTCTAAATGCAGTAAATTTAGTAGATAATCTAGCCATATTTATAGAGGAGATGAATACTTTAGGGAGCTGCATTTCAAATCCTCTTATTGAAGGTAATTGTTAAGTAGTGATTGGTTTGCTGTAAGGAATTTTATGTTATCTGGTAGCTGGACGGTTTATTTCAAAATGAGTAATCCACAAATATGTATTAAATTTATTAAAAACTAATTTATACTGCAGATCAAAAGTTTCAGTTCAGTTTTATTGAACTCCCCGCTTTATTATATCGACCGAATATCAACAACGTAGTTTTCTTTATATTAAATAGCGGTTCTTTAATAGCGCGATTGAGAAAATCACACAACACCACCTATAGAATTTGAATAAAATACTCATGTGGAGGGACGTGTGTCATATGTCCCTCCGACACAAAGGGAGGATCCTCCGACCAAGCGAGTTGATCATGCCTGGCGGGCCACGGCCCAACGGTTGATGTTGGGATGTTGTATATATGCTACCACACGAATCTCTATTTCGCGATACAGGGTTAGTGGTTGCTTCGTAGTTCATTGAATCCATACGTTTCGTACATACTTCGTAGTTCGATGTATCAGCACTAGATGACGCTGTTGTTTATTTTTGTTTGTGCTGTAATGTGGAAGTCGCCACACTCATATATACACACACATTTACATTGTTGATATTCAATCGACTATTAGTATCTAGATCACTAAGTCGATTATAGTATCACAAAGTGTTATTCGATAGATGGTGTTGTGCGATTTTCTGTACCATATAATCGTGTACATATCGATTACTTAAGTAATAAAATTTGAGGCTTCAAATGAACATAACATAAATAAAGTCACGCCTATTTCCCAGCGGACTTGGAGGACGATTTCTGTCGACACTTCCACACACATTAGCTCTATAAATTTCTTTCTTGCGTCTTCCTTCATCCATCCTTCTTGGTCATCGGCACAGAGAAGGTATTTAATTGGTAGCTCACCCATTCTCAATTCAAATTCATAATCTTTTAAATACATTAAACAACTGTCAGTGAATGAGTTAAACAACCAAAGAAATGCTACACATCTCTGTTTGACACCTCTTGAAATGACAAACCAATCCGTACTCGTATATGCCCCATTTATACGGACACAGGCTCTAGAGTTCTCGTGTAGAGATTTAAAAGCCTGCACTATCTGGCTGTCCACTCCAGACGCAAACGTGTTGAAAATAATAGACTGCACGGATGGCCTGGTAGTTTCGAGCGGTCGTCACGCCGGTCTTTACTACACGTGTTGTGGGTTCAAACCCCACATGGGACAACACTTTTTGTGATCCACAAATTGTTGTTCTAAGTTTGGGTGTTCTTCGTGTACATTTTTTATATGTTTGTACAGTCCCCCGCGATACAGGACTTATTCCTAGTGCGAGTGTTGTCTTTTTTTCAAAAACATCCCTCATTACTCGGTCATAGACCGTTTCCAGATCGACAACCCGCAGAAAATTCTTTGACATTTGGTGAAGCGTTTTTCAATGATTGATCGAATCTAGAAGACCTGACCTGTACATACCATTCCCTTTCTAAACCCACCTTGCACATCTCACACTTTTTCATCAGTTTCTTGCATCTCTTTTTCAATTAACACCTTAGCGTACAATTTACCAACGATACTTGGAAGACTGATTCTTCTGTAGCTTGAGCACTCCTGCTGTGACCCCTACTCCTTAAACAGCGAAACCATGACACATTACATTACAGCATTACACCAGTCGCTTAGTACTCAGCCGTGCCCCCAGCACGTTTTAATGAGTCGGTACAGCAGGTTTGCATCCGAAGTATCCTTCTTTCCTGTCATCTCACTCGGCACTCTGTTATACCCTGGAGTCTTTCCAGCGTTCATTCTTTTCATTGCTCTTAATATTTCATTAACATGTATTAATATCATTCGCACCACTAATTCAGTACTCTCAGCATCAGAGACCACTCCCCCAGGTTCAAATAAACTTTAAAAATGGCTTTAACGTTGGTCTGGAAATTGTCGTTGACTTGCCTTTCGTATCTACTCTTGTATTCCTCTCTTTTCCTTGCAATCAGTCCTCTTAGATCATTCTTCTTTACCTTATACACGTCTTTTCTCTTTTGCACAACATCATCCGTACTCAACTGAATCATGCTTTGATTGGCTTTAGGGACATCCTCATTCCACCATTTTGGTCTAAATTTTTTACATTTCGTTCTTCTAACAACCCTGGTTGACTTCACTAGTTCACATTCTCTCCTATTTATTCAATATCAAATGTAAGTCAATTACCGTTTTCTTTGACATTAGTTTTTACGAAGTAGTTACCTCTTTAATTGAAGTATGGTAGTATTCCAACCTCTCAAAGACACAGATGCAGACTACTACAGAAAGTGTACTGCTGGTAAACGCACATACTTATGTCTAAAATAAATTACACTCAGACCTGGATCAAATGGTTGTGGAAATCACGTAATCTTTTGATCAGGGAATCTAACTTACGATCTCTGACATACTAGTCAATGTCACCTCGAGACCAGCAGGCGTGTCTAATACGAAAATGTAGATATATGTTTATGTTTTGTTTAAATTGGAACCGTGTTGGCTCTTTTTATCCCCCCTTAGGTTGAAATTTTACAAAAAAAAACATTCTTAGTAGGTGCTTTCAACATAAAAAGCATCAGTTACTGTAATTTCAAGTTTCCAGCCCAATTGGTTTAGGTTCTGCGCTGAAGAATCAATTGGTTAATCGGGCAAGTTATTTGTTGTGTATAGACAAAGCACTACAGTATTTTGGACTTAGATGGCTTACTATTTAATATAATTATTTCCCAGACTTCAAAATTTCATTTGCAATAGCGTGTTGAGGTTCTGCCTGTCCGTGAGTGTCTGCAATTGTGCAAGTGTGCGTGTAGTATTAATACCTAAATACGTAATGTCTGGCTTTGATAACTGTTATGAAATTTGTCCTTCGATTTCATTATAAATTAAATTTTTAAGAGATAATTGAAGATTAACATAGGATTTAACAGTGTTGTTTAATTATATCAGTATCTAATCTGTCTCCCGATCTATTTACCATTACATCCTGTCTGGCTGAAAGCTTAAGTCTGAGAATTTCATACGTCATGATCTGTTCTCTGTCGCTATGTCCGCAGATAAATTGTCTGCTGATAATGCTGTTTAATTTAAAATAATTGCAAATTTTTATCTAAGTGCGATTAACGATGGTTCAAGTTTTCGCCTGCTAAGTAATCGAATTAAATCCAAGTTCAGAAGTAAGTATAAAAAAATGAAATACAAGACTCGTGACTTCGTCTTTTAAAGGCAATTAAAAATACATCGAACACGTAAGAATCCAAATGTCTTTGTTATCAAAAACTATTAATTTGTTAAGCTGGTTGCCATATCGTCAGTCACTCTAGTTCACCTCAGACAACCATTTATAGGGTGGGCCATGAATTAGTTAACATTTAAAAAATTGTATAAATAACCATTTGATTTATTATAAAAATTGTTTATTCACAAGAAATTTGTCTTTTAAAAATTACATCACCTATATGAGCACCGTTTTGATGTTTGTACCGAAATTTTAGAATACTCGTCGGCGAAGAGACTGCAAGATCACCGACATCTCTTCGCTTATTTTTTCTTTTAGTTGATGAAGCGTATTCAGTTTATTGATGTAGACACGATTCTTCAAATAACCCCATAAAAAGAAGTCTGCTGGAGATAGATCTGGACTTCTGAGTGCCCATGGAATGTCGTCTCGTCTGGAAATCAACTTTATCGGAAACATGTCTTTGACCACCGACAGGGACTCATTGGATGTCTGACAAGTGGTTCCATCTTGTTGAAACCATGTGTTACGATTATAACCAGCAAATTTCAGTAGCATGGGCCTCAAGAACTCCCGTAACATGTTTGCACGGGATGTTAGATTCTAACGTTGACCAATTTTTAGCCTACCCTATAGAATATTACAAGTTATAACTGTTATTATTTTCATTGCTGTGCCCAATCAGAAGTAGTCTATGAGACTGTTCTGGGACAAAAATTCGACGGACGAAAATAAAAAGGAAAACTTAAACCACCCGATTTGGCCAGCGTCGTATAGTAGGCCAAAACTTAGATAATATTACCAATCTTTTCCTTAGAAAGGTTCTAAGGAGAAGATAGGTCTATATACAATAGGGGATTGTTCAAGGCTTTGGTGTGTGTGATGTAATAATATCTGAACTAAATAAATTTATCAATAAGTAATGTTGATGAAAATGTGCGTCACGATATAAAATCACATGACGAGACAAACTCTTGTAGCGCCACCTGGTAGCAGGTTTGTCTGTTTTTGCTACAGAACCTTTCAAACGCAGTAAGATTTTAAAAGTGATATAGACACAATTTGAACTTGGCGCCCGGATGCTAAAAAATTTGCAGACCTTAAATTACGAGAAACAGAACAGTAAGATCAGGAAAAGAATATATTAATAAGATAACCTAGCAAGGAATTATAGTCCATCTAATCTAAGAGGTACCGTATGAAGTTGTATATTTTTCAAACCATTTTTTTAAGCCCTGAAATTGTAAAACTTTTTTCATTTTGCCACAAGATATACACTATTTTTTATAACTAAATTTGAATGTAAATCTCAATACTCAATACTTTATTACATATGTCGTTACAGAAATGTTGCGCTATGTTTTGCCAGTACGTATAGACCCCATCGGGCACGGCAGAGTAGGAGAGCAGATGAAGTGATTCTGTCAAACTAGCTTATCATGAACTAAATATATATATATACCTAGTCTTGCCATAAATATTGTAATAAAGAAAAAAGAAAATTGTTAACTGCAAATAACATTTATTACTTTTACAGTGTGTCAGTTTAATACATAAATATAAAACAATTAAAAATATAAAAAGCTTATTCGAAGTGGTCTCCATTGGCTGCAATACAGTCCTTTAAACGATGAGGCCAGTTATCAATAGAAGCACGCACTCTTTCCATGGGAAAATTCTTCACTGCCAATCGTATAGATTGTTTTAGGGACTCCAAATTATCATGGCGTTTAGAGCAAGCTGTACTCTCTAAAACTGACCACAAATCATAATCCAGCGGATTAAGATCGGGACTAGACGACGGCCAGTCTTCAGCTCTGATGAAGTCCGAAACGTTCGATTCCAACCAAGACTGCGTGGACCGAGCTTTATGACCCGGCGCCGAGTCTTGCTGGAAGGACCATACTTGGTTATTGAACATGGTGATGTTAAGGGGCTTAACTACCTTCTCAAGAATGGTATCTTGATACACTTGTGCCGATGTTTTGATACCTTTTTCACAAAAATATGGCTCAGTCACTCCTTCATAGCTAACACCCCACCAAACCATCACTGAAGTCGGATAATGTCCACGTTGCACTCTGTCGACTAATTGGGAAGCTTCCTTAGAGCTTTGAGCATAAATACGGTCATTTTGTTTGTTAAAATGTTGCTCAATTGTAAAAATTTTCTCATCCGTAAACAAAATTTTTCTGTGACCTCCCTTTGCGTACCGCTTCAGTAGTTGTTTCGATTTTACCACCCTATTCTTCTTTAAATTATCAGTTAAGAAATGGCCAGTGCGTCTCTTATAGGCTGCAAGTCCTAAGTCATCTTTTAAAATACGCGACATGGTTCTAGGTGCTATCTTCATTTCCCGAGATAAAATCTTTTGCTTTCGGACAGGATTTCTTCGAATTCTTTCCCTTACTGCTTTGACCACCTTTTTCGTACGAACACTACGTGGACGGCCAGATCTTTTTCTGTCACAAACAGAGGAGGTCTCATTGTACCTATTAATAGCCCGGTACACAAACATTTTACTAATACCAAGTGTATGGAGAGTTTTAAAAATTGCATTTGGCTCCATACCTACTTTGTGTAATGCTATCACAGCGATTCGGTTCTCTTTATCACCCCACACCATTTTAATATCGCAAAATATTTTACAATGTATTGGCGCCAAAATGAGAAAACACAATGAACAATCGTATAAAAATGACAGATTCGAAATTCAAATGTAATATTTTTTTATAATTAAGTGTAACAGTATTTATGGCCAGACTAAGTATATATATATGTATATATATATAAATACACTCTTATACTTATGTAAACTCATACACATACAGATTTAACGTTATATGAGGGTTACGTCTATATACTTTTAAAATATTCTTTGGTAATAGGTTAGGCGTTACAAATTGTCAAGGCAGTTTGTATGTCGATATTTTTTTTAATATCCCTTAGTGCGTATAAAAATCGACAAATTTTATTTTGTTTATGTGTGATTTATAATTTATATTTGTATCTGTATTAAGACCAAAAAGTGTAAGCTCTGTAACCGCTTCTAGTTAATGCCATTAAAATTATAATTGATGTTCAAAATAAATTTTTTATAGGGATGGAAGGTTCGTGGTTTGTTTGTGGTTGTTTTTGTAAATTTTTTTTACTTCTTTATCAAAAGTTGCGATTTTTTGGCACGGAACTAGCAAGGTAATCGCGTAATGAGGAAGCGAATCGTCTGCGAAGGAACACATGGCCATTTTGTTTTGTTAGGTACATCGTTTATGTAAAGAGATACAAAACCTATATATTTATTGGTTTAGGGTTTGATCTAATGTTTTTAATGACGTGAGTGCTATGGTAAAACACTCAATTTCCACTAATTGTACCCTATCTTTTAAATAAAACGAAAACCAGTTGTGGACGTTTCCACGGATGACAACTCGATGCAAATTATTTAATAATAATAAAGTCCAATATAAATTATTATTTACCAATAATTTGTATTGGACTTTATTATAAGCCTTTGTCATGTTGAACAGTCTGGAAATACAGATCCTGGAAATATAGTCCCTTCTTGGAATTATACATTTATCAAAAGAAAAACAAAAGAGTAAATTCGTCTGCACAAAAGTTTAAAAGAAATGCCGTTATCACGTCTATTACAAAACTTTTTGACTTGTGTTATGTTCATGTTTTAATTATTTTGTTGAATTCGGACTCTTCTACTGGGTTAAGGGACAAACTATTGTCTATAATATAAAATTCTCGTGTCACAGTTTTCGTTGCCATACTCCTCCGAAACGGCTTGACCGATTTTGATGAAATTTTTATGCTTATCCAGTATCTATGAGAATCGGCCAACATCTATTTTTCATCCCCCTAAATGTTAGGGGTAGTACAACCCTGCATTTTTTTTTTATTTTTTAGACAAAATTTTTAATTTCTATTTTTTTATGAAACAACATACAAAAATACATACAATCCTCAATTTTCACCCTTCTACGATCAACCCTTATTTTTTAATAGCCATTTTAGTAAAAATGGCAAAACAACGTTTGCCGGGTCAGCTAGTTGTCTATATTATTTGTAAGGGTGGTGTCGTGCCGAGAAGAACACTTTTCGTCTGTGGAAGCAAATAAGTGATTAAAATAAGTAGCTGTTTTTAAGGTTCTGACGTGAGTTGCTTTTCGATATTTAATATTATGTATTTTTTTCTTTTTTTACTGGAGATTTTTCTTTAAAATTACGAGCTTGTCAAATTGATTATATCTTGCCTGATAGAAAGGAGCGTATGTATGTTTTTGTGGAGGATCGGATGTCATGTACCACGCTCAAAAAGTTGTATTAATATCAAAGAAAAACAAAGGAAAAAAAATACTGCATATATAAAATAAATAATTATAATTACATAAGTTGATAAAAAATGCTATGCAATAGCTTTACCGTGGCAGTCTCTGAGTGCCACACGTCTTTTTTTTCAGTATACATTCGCTTAGAATACATAATATATTATAATTAAATACATCGTAGTTTTTGGTAGTGTTATTGTTTAGTTATGACATCCTTTAAGTTTAGTGGTACAAGTTGGGATAAATAATTTATAATATTTCCATTGTTATAAAATCTTTTAGTGGTATGCCACATAGGTTGTTTCTTATCTATTTGTATGGTGATCTATTTGTATGTATTTTAATTCTTTTTGTATGATCGTTGCGTTGTGGTCTGAAAATCCAAGTTCTATGAATTTTGGTTCTATATTTTTATTATTAAAAATTAATTTGTAAAAATTAAGTCCAAACGTAAAGTCTGCGTGTTTGTTAGTTCATGTTATTATAGTTAAGATGAAATTGTATTGTAACATAACATTAAAGAATTTGTTTGTTTATGTAGTTTAATGTTATATATTTATGTTAAAATCGCCTCCAAGTATTATATTATATTTTCGATATCTGTTATTAACATCATTTAAATTTTTATATTTGACAATTAAAATACTTCTTTCTCCCCTCTATTATAGTACATAACATTTATAATATCAACACATTACTGTTCCACAGATTTCATACATACTTTCTTCCTTTTTTCTTTTTTAAAGCCTGCACTAGGTATAAATCCTGTGTCGCGGGGACTTTATAAACATACACGAAATGGACTCAAAGAACACTCAGACTCAGAACAACAATTTGTGGATCACACAATGTACTATCCCATGCGGAGTTTCAACCCACAACAGCGCAGTAGAGAGCGGCGTGGCGACCGCTTAAACCACAACCAATAAACACATGTGATATCATTTAATATCGATACAATTTATGTAATGTAATAATGATTTATCGATTTGAGCGTTGCGCAATGATTTTCGATATCGCTGTCCCTCATGACGAGAATCTCGTGAAAGTTGAAAAAGAAAAACAAATAAAATATTTGAATTTATCGCACGAGATTGTCAATATGTGGTATGTGGATTAGGTGATCATTGTTCCGACAGTCGTATCTGTTCACGGGTTGATAGCCAAGAGCCTCGACCAACATCTTAAGAGGTTCACGTTTGAGGGCTGGATCAAGGGATAAATACAGAAGGCAATAGTGAGGAGGTTCCTGTCTTTGGCACCCTAACCATCGGTTCCTTGGTCCCTGTACCCGAAATTGGTGGTCTACTAATTTTATTTTCAAATAGATATTTTTGTTTTCCTTTTCTATTTATTTAAAAATGTAATCATTATATATAAATGTAACAAAGAGAATAATAATAAATAACCTCGTATATCTCACACACGGCTGTCTGATTCCAAATTAAGCAGAGCCTGTGCCATGGTAACCAGCCTGCTGATAAACACACTTAAATATTTCTAAATACATACATGTTATAGATAAACACACCTAGACGTAAAACAATCAATCATGCTCGTCATTCAAATATTTGTCCTTGGTGGGAATTTAACCCACGGTCTCCTTAGCAGCCGTACCACCTTAGGTCCTTAGGGCCACTAGACCAACAACACAAACGGACCGGCTCGACCGGGGCAGTACTACCCTCTCACAGAAGACCAACTTAAAGTGAGGCGAATACGAGATCGGAGGCTCATTGTTGCAGGGGTGATAGTTATCGTGGTAACTCTGTGAGCCTTACACTACCACAATGACTGTCATGCTTTTCACGTCCCTAAGCGGGGCTTGAAAAAGCATCTCATACATCCCACCATAGTGTGGATCATCATACTGTATTGTTTATATTTGCAATGAGTATGGTGATCACAACTCTTGAATTCTATTCATGCTTCTCATCAGGCAGAGTAGAGTGACTTTGGCAGGTTCTTAATATAGAAGGAAAATGCAGAGGCCACTCACAGTCCTTGTGGCTCACAGGCCACTCCCAGTGTGACACAATTTTGTAGCCTTTGAAATTAATGGTTTTTAATTGTTTTTTTTTATTACTTGGACTCGGTAATGCAGATAACACTGTATACTTGTGTTTATTCTATAAATGTTTCTGGTAGGTGTTTTTTATCGTCCAGGTCTTGTGTATTTTAAAATAGTAATCTAAATTCGGGGTTACGAAGGAATATATTTTTATTGGAATAAAATATTATGCAGAAATCTTTAACACAAAACAAAAGCCCAATACATTTATAATAGATATTTTTTTAGACGTTATTTCTAAGTCACGTAGTAATGTCATTTACAATAGTGTTGTGACTTTATAAATTTACTTTTCTACCAATAATTGTTAAAATTTACGATTAATCTAATTTATTAATGACTAGCCGATTCTGGCTGCAGTAACGTCACTCGCTGATAGCTCTGTTTTTACATGACGCTGTAGTATTCGAACCTGTATTTTTTTTTCTATATGAAGAACCTGCCAAAGTGACTCTACTCTGCCTGATGGCAAGCATGAATAGAATCCAAAGAATTGTGATCACCATACTCATTGCAAATGCAGACAATGTAATATGGTGACCAACACTATGGCGGCCTAGTGAGATGCTTTTTCACGCCACGCTTTGGGACGAAAAAGGTATGACGTATATATAAAGTACCCCCACCCACAATATATAGGATTTAGTATATGTAATATTAGTTAGGTTGGTAAGGATAGTGGGATCCCTGTTCACAGGGCAAACTGATGTCAGCCACACTAACCTGGTTTCCTCGTTTCCTTACACGCAGCTTATGTTAAGCCATATCCCAGCTCCTTTGTCCTGCCACGTTTCATAAACCCATGTTACCTTCTTCTTTCATCATTTCTGTAAATAATTACATATTCCCAAGGAGTCTTAGCAAGAGATTTGAACGTACGGATGGCATAATAGGTTAAGGAGTGTTGTGAGTTTGATTCTCACATGGGACAACACTTTGTATGACCTCCAAGATCATATTTTGAGTCTAGTTCTCTTTACCTTTGGTTGCATTTTTCTAATTACAAAAATATTTAGTAACAACCCGGCGTTTAGAAGTTGAATTTTTAACCACAGTGCTTCCTGCGTAGCGGCTGGTTTCTGTTGAGACTGGCGGCAGTAACCGCAATTTGCTAGAAGTACATCACTATCATGGTCCTCTGTGATAGAGTACATATTACAAGTGTGGGAGTTGCCTTTAAAATATAAAATTAAAGATACCATGACCATTTCAAGTCAGGATGATTGGGGTATTATTATCTATAATTACTACAGATAATTATGACACTAATTACGCACACATTACATAAACTTAAATGTTCTACTCTGTACAAATATTCAAATTTATATAATAAAAAATTTGTTATTTTCCAATCGTGTCATTAGAGTTCATTTTAATTTGCATTTACGCTAATTTCATCGAGTATCCTAACTTTTAAACTATTATATAATATATTTTGATATTTACGGGAATAGACGTGTTCACGATAGATATAAGGTAAGTACATACCTTGAAAATACTTGACGTTTTTTTTCTTTTTAAAAGATAACGCCCGCACTAGGAATAATTCCTGTGTCGCGGGGCTGTACAAATAGAAGAAACGAACACAAAGAATACCCAGACTCAGCACAACAATTTATAGATCACACAAAGTGTTGTCCCCTGTCCCACTTAGCGTAGTAGAAAGCGGCTTGGCGACCGCTTAAACCACTAAGCCAACCGTGCAGTCTAATTTCGATCTAGTCTAGACCTGGTTCCGAACCAGGTTGCACTTGTCGTGGTCACAGGCTAACTCTTCTGAGGCTGACTAGGCTGTTGATAACCGTGAACAAAACACAGAGAATAAATAAATAAATATTTATTATAGATATACATATGTATTTAACTAAAGACTTTTAGATTCCTTAGACTAAAATTTCTCAAGAATCAGACGATTACCATTCCAAATTATATTAAAATCAGTGCAGCCGTTTAGCGGTGAAAACGTAACAAGCCAGCAGAATGACTTTCATATCTTAACTTTGCACGGACTGCTCCTCCACCCCCGCGACACGCTCCCTCGTAGTAGGTTATATTTTGACTCTTGTTTAAAATATACTTCTACAAGTTTCTACATAAAATATAGTAACACCAATGGTTTAGGCAACGCACATCAAGATAGTTCACAAACAGCAGGTATTTTTTCAACTTACTTGGTACTTATCTATATATACATATCATTATCAAATTACACAAAATCTTAATAAATTGTAGCTCAAGTGCTATTTTAATATATTACAGTAATATGTTGTATTACTATTAAGTTTTATCTAAAAAGTAACAAACATAGATACACCCATCCACCCATTATTAGAAGAATAGAAAGTAGGGTGTCATTTAAATAGCAGTTTAGGCTGTTATCAAAAAAGTCCATAAAATAAAATATTCGTGAACGACGCCTCCCCTCCTCTCCCCGGTATAAGGAGATTATTCTGACGAAAGGACTCGTTTGGGTTTGGGCTCGAAAACATCGAATTTCTTAGTTCTGGTTTTGTGTGAAAACGTGGCATCACTCTTTTTTTTTTTATCGTGTGGAAACTCCCTCGGGCCGTCACTCCACCGGAGTTTACGGCGGGGTGGTGTGTCAGAATCGGACCGACTAAAACCACACGGTGTGCCACTCTGCGCCTGAGATAGGTAACGGGACACCTTATTAATGACAAATTTTTAGTTCTATGTATAGAAAATAGTAGCTAACTCGTGTAGTGCTAATTTAACGTACCATATTTGAAACGTTTTGAGCATAAGTAAATCCACAAATAAGTCAAAATTGTATCGATGTTAAACTGTAAAATTCATATGTTTACGATCATTCTAGAAAAAACTCTTTTATAGTCAAGAAAAAAAACTTTTGTCATCACAATTAGGTAGTATATGATTTTTTTTTTTTCAATTTGGATTCGGATAATTTGGGACAGGTATTGGTGCCATAAATTTAAGCGGTTTGTGGATTCTTTCATAACGTTTTCTTTACGGTTTTTTGAACAACATACTCGTAGTTCTTAATCTTTTAAAACAACACACATTCAAGACTCTGACCCTATGGTATCTAAATTTATTGTATGACTCAGAGTTTTATTTTATTTTATTACTTTCTGTGATGTTCGTATGCTGAGGAATGTTTTGCATGTTTTAATTTATCGATACCGCTACCGGTATGTAGATATATTCTTTATTATAGATGTGCATTATGAAATCTGCATTAATAAGTAGCAAATGTAAATAATGTTTATCTTGATCATTTATTAAAACTAGTTACTAATTACTTTAAGAAACTAATAATTGTAGACGAGCCCATGAATGTATTTAAAAATCAAATATAAAAAATAAATTATTTTTAAATCGAAAAATAAACGAATGCCACCACAGTACTCGCTTTCGATTTGCAACCACAAACTAAATTCTCAAAGTGAAAAAAAAAAATGGCAATCGGGTCCCCGGTCCCGCCCTAAACAGAAAAAACAAATTTATTGTACAGAACGTTGACCGTGTAAAACCGGTTCTAAACCCGCAATGTACGCAGCCCTCGGCTGTTGCTGACGAGCGAGGCTATCCTTTGTATTCTTATCATTATCACTGATTGAGTTGTCCACTTGATATTAAAGGCAAAGGTGTGTTACCTGAATGAACAGTCTGTCCGCGGACGCGCTTCCGTACGCACCTGTCGCATTCGAAGCACGACGTCGTCCCTAGTCGCACGTGATCGAAAATGTAATTATTTCAAATATCGTATGAAATCGAACTACTTAAATGTAAACAGATTAAAATATATAATCTAGTGTTAATGATCGATTGTTTATATATTTTTGTAATATAGCAGTGTTTAAGTGTGTGTAAATAATAAAAATAATTGTCAAAATATTTTTTTTTAATAATATTATAAAATCCTGTGATATTAGGATATAAGGATTCCAGTAGAAGCACAACTGCAAGTAAGTACACATTTTTTAATGTTTTGTTAGATTAGAATGCATGCATGGTTCCAATTTACAGGTATGAACAAAAAATATTGTACATTGTATCAAGGTGCAGGTAAAATCACCTTTTCTGAAATGATAAAGTGTTTGTGGAGACGAATATTTTAGAACTTTATTTGAAACATTTCATTTATGATCAAAATTTTATTTTTAGTAACTAATTTATAGCATGTTTACCGTTGGAACGAAAACAGTAAATATTAAAACATATTTAGAAGTTCTACAACAAAAATTAAATTATACTGGTGAATTTAATGATAATTACAAAACTCTTTCTTTTTGTCAAAATAGTAATTAAACAAAAATATATTTTTCTTAAGAATATCGGTATATCTACTTGACTGTATATTAAAAAGTTAATTTCATGGTTTAATAAGTTTTCGTGTACTGACGGATTAAGAATATCGTCACCACCCCTATTCATCCCATGGTTGTCGTCAGAGGCGACTCAGGGAACAAACTATTCAGGACAATATCACTACAAAGAGAAGGAAACCTTGAAACAAATCTTATTCCAACCCGCCAGCGTGATATTGTAGGCCAAAACCACCTCGCTAAGGAGAGGCCTATGTCCAGCAGTGGCCTGTTAGAGGTTGTTGATGAAATAATAGTATAAATATTTAAACTTTCATATATTTAATATTAGCATACTTTTTTTCGATTGAAGTAAACTATTTAAGTAGGTAAGTAACCAACACATCGATTGTTCGTCAAAATATCGGTCTTAATAAAGAAATTTGTGACAGAACCAAAATAAATTAACACTTTGCTAATACATTGCAGTATCATAGTATTTTTTTCTAAATATGGACGCGTGGAGAACACCTTTTTTATTGTGTTGGCGTCATAGAGTAGCTTTTAATTTTATGCAAAAGGTGCCAAAATTCTCGATAGTTATTCGATTTTCAAATTTCGCGGTAATATTTTACAAACTAAGCAACTTTTTTTTTTTGAATAAATACCATTCATGGCATGGAAATAAATGCATATTTTTATAGTATGTTTGAGCAATTTTAACGCTTTATTTTATTACTGAAATATTTTCTATTGTTATTTTCACGTTACAAACATTTACTAAGTATAGAAATAAGACAATGTTTTTTTTTGTGTTGTAATAGACTGTTATAATATAAGCTAAGCTTTGGCGACCCGACTAGGAGACCCGACCCAAGCTAAACAGGGAAGAGATTGAGACAAAGAAGATTGTTGTAGACTATTGTCAGTTGTAAACACACAAGTGTCAGAGAAAACAATTAAGTCCATTCGACGTTCTGTCAGTTTTATCATACGTAATAAAAGTCAGTTTTTCCTTTGCTGTGTCTCTAGTGCCTTTTTTTTTAAATAAGGTAGTAAATACTTTTAGAAATGAATATCAAAAATTTTTATAAGACGTAGACATTGTTTAACTATACTAAGTCTTCCTCAAGTGTCTTTAAATAAAATACATTCACTTCTATTTTTAGTAGTTTGGCGCTTAAATTTTACGATTTGTCGTCTCTCTTTTAAATATGCAACTAGCACATGATTGCGGTCGTGTTTTCGTCGATTTTATCAATCAATATTAAAAAGGTATTCATGTGCTATTCCAGATTATAAAATGATCGTCGGTAGTATCAAACACTCAGGAAAACAATCGCAATCACAACAGTAGTGAAATAATACAGTTGATCAAAAAATAATCTCTTATTGGTGGCGTAAATGCAGTCATTGTTAGACATTTAATTATATGATTACTAACCAATAAATAACCAATGATTTAATTATTGTTTCAATTAAAATCTGATACTGATATTCTCGATTCATTGTCGAACCGATTCAGAATATTCCAATCACAAAAAAAAACCATTTAGAATTATTAAATTATTGTTTTTGCCAGTGTTAGTTTATGAACGAATTCACAATCTGTTGTTTTTTTCCACGGATCGGAAAAATAACGATTAATCAATGAAGTATTCAGATTAAGTCACTTTAACAAACACTGACATATTTTAGTTTTTTTATGACTTCTTCTGTCTGCTCTTATATGTTCTTAAATACATGACTTTATAAATACCTCTAAAAGAAAGTCTAGAATAACCCAAAAGGACTAGAATAAGGTTATTTTGTAGTCAAACTAAAGCAAGCGTGCTTAAAAACCCGCAGTAAATCTAAAAATGCCACCATCTAGCGTCATCATCAACCTTAATTTATCACGATCAATGTATAAACACCTCACCATGGATTATTATACGTTTTCGTTGGATTACTATATTAATTAAGACACTATGTTTTTACATACCCCTCTAATCATGTTGTTTTTGCTATATTAAAAAATGTTTATGCCTTCACCGACATCTCAAATAATACCGTCGGCGTTTCTTAAAGAATTGTATATAATTTACGTAATTGCCAGCAGTAAAATGTAAACACGTGTAAAAATTTTGCTGTCATTTTTAATGTTCACGAGCAATTTTTGAATTACACCTCAGTGTTGCCAAAACAGTTTAGTAAAACCGATTGACATTCAAAAAACTTACTAAAACTATTTAAAGAACATCAACGTTTAGAATTTTGTCAGAATAATTATTCGTAACGAGTTTTTAAGTGAATCGTTTAACAAAGTAAGTGAGTAATCGTGAGAATCGCCATTGTCACCACATTCCTGACTGTTAGATTATAAAAAAACTTATTTAAATTTTGTAATCATCGTGTTGACACTTTATATTGATTTTAAAATGTATCAAAACATTAACACAATTTAAATATTTATCATTACTTAAACACCGTTTTGTATTCATCATCCTCTAAGCCTTGCCACAAACTAGGTTGAGGTCTGTTTTTAATCTACTATGACACGTCTGAACTTCGATGATTTATGTGGAGCGACTGCCATCAGACCTCCATAGCCTGAGCACTAGGCGATGAGTATCGATATGTATCGATTTGTATTATATGGAGGGATTATATTTCTTGTCCTGTTTAGTAAACGAACTCCGAAATGAATTAACGTAACTATTTTATCGCGTACTTCTCTATGGGTCAATCAGAATTATACGTATGTTGTTGGGATAGCTTCTTGGCTACTGATTAATCAGGTAGAATTCGAACGATATGCAATTTTAGAGTTTATTTTGTAACGAGTATAAATTTTTGTTGCAGTAGAGAATTTAAATTGAATTGGCCGTGGATTGTTAACTTTACGATTAAATTGTTTTCACAAATAAATACGACTTTCTAACGAGTGGCTTATGTCCAATAGTGGACTATAAAAGCTCTTTTATTACAATGCTGATATAATAGTGTAAGTATATAATGATTTCTCTGCGTTACGTTTTTAGCCAACTGATGATGTCTTAGTCACTCAGAAGAAAATTAAAATGTCAAGATTTGATACAGGGTACGATGATTTCTCGAAGCAAGATAGGCGTAGAAAATAGGCACACAGCACACTCATAATGGAAATAAACCTGTGAAAACCATAACATAAGCTCCGTTGAATGTCAACATAAAACGTGACTGGCTGCAACAGAATACTCGCTCACAACCTATGTTTTTGAAACAGTTATTAAGTGTCGAATGAATGTTAATTTAAATTAAAAAAAATCGCAAAAACACACATTTACATGGTTGTTAAATTAGAAGATACATGTGTGTATTTGTAATTTTAACAATCCCTAATTTAGACAATAGTCTTTTAGACATCACTTTCAAAATGACAAAGCCACCGAACCTTTTGGAATAAAAACTAGATGTGCCCGCCGTGTTAGCATGAAATTTTGATAATTTAGTTTTTCTTTCACACTGTTTAAACTTTCCCTGGACATCCACATTAGCCAAATCGGTCTAACCGTTCCCGAGTTTTAGCAACACTAATGAACAAAATTTAATTTTTATATTTAAGAAAATAATTCGATTTTATTTCCAACTAGCTGCACCCACGTTTTCGTTCGCATGGAATTTTTTAATAATTCCAAAATTATAAAATGTAAGTAGCCTTAGCTTTTCCCTATAAGATCAGCTATCTGTCAGTGAAAGTCCCATCGAAATCGATGCAGCCGTTCCAGAGATTAGCCGGAACAAACAGACAGACAGACAGACAAAAATTGTAAAAATGTTATTTTGGTGTATGTATCGTATGTATATTCATATGCATGTAGTAAAAAGCGGTCAACAACAACAAACAGACACTCCTATTTTATTTATATGTGTAGATGATTTCAAAACTGTCAACTGAGCCTGATTGCATTTCTATAAACCAAGCTCTACTAAGCACTTCCAAAAAAAAGAGTATTTATTTGAAATGCAGCAGACATATGACTGAGAAAGTAAATTTCGTTTGTCAAGAGTCTATCGCACAGGTATGAGGTGAATGTTTTCAAAGCAAAATTCATGTAATCGTAACATATCCGATAACTGGCGCGTTTCATAATAACATTTTATAACAACTAATGTTCACAATCATGGGTAAAACACAATATTATCGTAAGACGTGAAAAATTTTGTTATCATTTATTAGTCATACGGTGTGAACTCAAACCGTTATATCTTTATCGACGTAATTCTTAGGAAATTCTTGGTATCTAGAAAAAAAGTAAATTTTACTGACTGATATAAAAGGAATACTCATTCTCTTTCCCATAGACACAATTTTGTTTCGTAAACTCACAGAAACTTTCGAAACGTGTCAGATAGTATCACTTTAGTTGTCATCTGTCAAACTTCTGTCAAATGTGTCAGTGCTAGTTACAAAAAACTATCTTATTACTTAGCGTATATTTTGACTTGTATGACAATGTCCATTCTGATTATTATTGTATCCAGATTTGATAAAAAAACCTATTGTCCTTCTTCCAAGTGCCAATTTATGTAAATTTAACTTTAATAAATTGATGTTGTGGTACATATATATTACTGAACTGTATTACAATAGTTTAAACTAGCAATGTGAGCATTAACCAGCTGTACCATTAAATAAACAATTAAACATTGTATTGGAACAAATATTTTTGCGTAAAGCAATATTACTGTCGTTCTTGATGACGTAAAGTCTGTCATCGGAAAACGCAGTATCCTGTTTAAGTGACACAAGTGACAGGCACGGAATTGCATGATTGACCTTACAGTGAGTCCAAAAGAAGTTTATTGAATTCCGTATATTGAAGATACAGTTATTTATTAACGTAAGAATTCTAAAAGTATGTCGGGAGGCAAAGATATTAATGTCGAGACGGCACTCCCATGATTTTTTAAATAAGTCTTATGTATTCTTTATTATTAACAAGACATACTTGCTTGGCTTACGACGAAATTATGTGGTGTTTCCACTGAAACCTCTAAGGAAGGCCTGGATCCTGTGATTTCAGGTGTTCCCCGACTCGACGCTACAGCTAATCTGAAGTAGTCATAGCCTAACTGAGGAAAAAAAAGAACCTAAATGGGTCACAATCAGATAACTGTTCTGAACGGTCTCTAGAAAATTCACTGACAATTGTAATACTTTATTTTGACATGACAACATCTTAATACAATTGTAATACAAAACAATTGTGTTCTCATGATACGAAGGCAGCTACCAACTTAAAATGTCACGGCTCTTAAAACTCGAAAAATCCAAATTCAATTGATCCGAGTTCTGTTACCGGCCATTTCGTGTTTACATTTTTTATTTCGAGAAATTTCGAAATCTGATCATCATAGATAGATTTTTTTTATCGTTCTTTGTTTCTAGTGTACGCGTGTGTTCACTTAATTTAAAAATATTTTACTCATATTGTTCTATTAAGTGTTGTTATTATGTACGTATGGAAAATGTTTTATTTAATAATTGTTTGTATACAAAGTCATCGTTATGTGAATAAGGTAATCGTATTACGAGTGTTGTGCTTTCATGTGAGAATCAATTTTTTACAAACATTATTTATTTATTTTATTTATTAATTTTATTTATACATCATGCACTTTATGTACAGAGGCGGCCTTAATGCCTAAGGTATTCTCTACCAGTCAACCTTTCTTCATATATTTTTACAATTATTTTTAATATCATAATTTTGTTTACTAAGAAATTGAAACAAGAATTAATAACAACTTAATTTATTGATGATGATTTAATCTACTTATTTGATAATTATTTGATTACAAACTGTTTTCTAATAATTATAGTCTCTAATTCTGATCAAATTTTTTGATAATCAATAGCTAATCACAATCTTTTAGTGTGATCATAGTCCACTTTGCACTAATGAAAGCATACTATAATATTATTGTGATCACTGCACCTTTTAGTAATTTTTAAGGTGATAGTATCTCAGCGGATGATAAAAAAACTAATCAACTTAACATTTAGGTATTTAGCACTCCATCACTGGCAAAATTATAAAAAAACAGATAAAACTTATGTTGAAGAAAATAATGAATTAATTATAAAATATTTGAAAACGAGTTTGACTACACTTACTTGAGGTTATATCGTGTTTGGTTTGAATGCTGGTGGACTTCATGTGTCGAAATGACATATCATCTGGTAAAATTCCAATATCAATGGAATTTGAGATGAGTTTAGTATTATGTAGTTATACCGAGCGGCTTCACTCGCGTGATTATTTGCTAGTTTATTCTTTCTCTTTGAAAATTAGGAATTACCATTTATCTTTTTCTACTTATTTTAAGGTAAAATTTGGAAAATCTTTTCTGTTGGGTTTTTACAACATAAAAATGATCTGCTGTCAAAGTTTCAAGATAGCCCCGATAATTTCTGCTCTGCGTTGATGAATCGGTTAGTCGGGTCAAGTCATTTTACATGTATAAATTTATGTAAATGTCACTACCAGTTATTTTAACAAAAATAAATATCAGGAAGAAGATTGCTAAATTAATGTATTGTAAACATTATGTATTTTACGACATTATAACAGGGAGTGATTACTGACGACTGTACCAAGAGGATGTTAAAAAACAATGTTGTCATACACATTTGAATACGAAATGATCACATAATATGTACCTACATAATATTGTCTACATAAATGTTATACTTAGTTCCAGTAAGAAATAATAAAAAAGATATATGACCAAAAGAAGTAACTGCTTAAACATAGAAACCGTTTTTTTTTAATTTTACTAATAAATACAATTTCTCGCAAATCTCTAGGCCCAGGCATATGATATCTTAAATAACGGCTAAAAAGCGCTAGTTTTGTGAATATGATGATTTGCGATTTTTATAATTTTGTTTGTTCGTTCGTGTTTTGATAAAATAATACTTTACAAGGAACTAAATTACACCGTTTCCACTAAAGGTTAGAACAGAACTAAACTGGTATTTAGAAACGTTTTTTTACTGACAAATGAGCGGTAAACAACTTAACGTTATTGACGTAAATATTATATTCAAAGTGGTCCAAAGAATTTTTTAATTATCTCTATTTTTGGAATAAATCTGTTAAAGTATCGTCAACAGCCTTTAACAGTTTTCTGTTCAACACTGATCTCTTCGTAGAACCGTGGCTGTTAAGCGTTAGGACGTAAAATTATTATGTTACCTTTTAATAGGGCCTTTTTGTTAATTGTCACACCAAAACAGTTGTTTTATTACCAATTAATTCGATTTATTACGAATATTTATTAATAAGAACTGTTTCCAACCGATGCGCTTATGATATGGAAGAAATTAACATAAAAAACACATACATATAGAACTCCACAAAAAGTTGTCGAATACTAATAACAGCTATGATATTTCTAGAATTGACGCAATCGAAAACAAATTATGTGATCAAACCACTAACCAGCTGTTGCTCTTATTATTTTGAAATTTAAGAGGGTAGCCGGTACAAGTTCCAAGATTAAGGCTGTCAATACAATAGTGACTATTGTGGTCTAGGACTTGTGGTACTCACCTATTATGAGGTGACCTGCCTGATGAGGCGATTGTTCCCTATAACTTAAAAAAAAATATTTTACATTCTTTGGTTTTTTTTCAGGTTACAGATAGGTATATATTTTGCAAAACGTGACTTAAATAATAAGGTTGTAACGTTGGATATACAAAATTTGTATAAACAAAAGTTCTACCGTTCTAATCGATTATAATTGAGCAATCGATAACCCTGACAGAAGACTGCACAGATCTTAAATGATCATTATGAATATTTTGCGCTAATTATTCGTGACAGTTAGCAATATAATCAGTGCCCAGGTTAGTTAGTCTTACGTAACTAAATAAATATCAATGAATGCCATTGCTTTTGACATTTTTATGTAAATGTCTTGTATAAAAATTAATATTAATTAATCTTCATTTGTCTTTTAAATAATTATGGTTAATTCAAAATCAACCAATTAGATTCTTCTATTAGGATTATGTTTGCATTCTATCAATTCAGGGTCAAACACGGTATGAATATTTACATATGTATATCTTCTTGATAATTATGGAGAAAACAACTAATAATTGGATGGGCCGAGAAACAGCCTTAAAAACGCTGACCCCAACGTGATGTGATATTGTATGGAAGATGATAAATCGAAGCTGTGAATCCAAAATTTACTAAGAATGTCACCCTCGTGTTAAATATAATATATTACTATATAATGCTGAGATTTATTAGAGAGTCACAATTTATTATCATTTGCCCCTTTTCTTTTGTCGCGTCTAATTTTTTATTTGAGCACATCAAGTGAGTGAATTGTGAAGAAATTCACTTGGAATAAGTGCATTCTTTTCGACAAGCCTATTTTCTTTGTATCTAAGACGTGACTCCGTAATTATTTAACAGCAACCAGCATAAGTAAGCAAAAAATATTTTTGATAGGTCCTTACTGTAAGGTGCAGAGAAAGGAATGCAACTTACGATCTATGAGTATTTAGGTGTAACCGATAAAATACCCGCAAAAAGAAGACTCATCATAAATTTATGTTAGTTGTAACTTAATTACAACAAATGTATAAATAGATTTGAATACTGGTTCTAGTGACATAGCTTAAATGATATTATATTATGAATATTTTATTTCTAATTAAATTAGTGTTTGGTAGTCTAGGAATTCATTTTAAAAATGAGAGTTGTTGTAATTGGTTAAAGTAAGACTTGTTTATTTTATCGAATATTGTATATTTTATACAAATGTCTGCCATTACAGACTACACGTCGTCTCAGATTTACTTTAGAGTAAGTAAGTTGTAATGGACTAGTTTTTTTCATGGCTTTGCACCCGCTGTTACAGATACGCGTGCAATCACGTGTAGTCGATGTTCCATCGATTAGTTTGATATATCGATATCTGTGTTTAACCTTGTCCAGTTGAGTTGCAAGCATTGAAAAATTTAAAAGATTTATCAACTTCTAATACAATTTTACGGGTTTAATGAAATAACTAAATTACATAATTTAAAAAAAGATATTATATATAGAAATTCTCCTTTACATACATCAGGGTTACATAAAGAGGAAATATTTACATCAAGTTTGCTTCTATAGAGTTTTCCTTAAACTGAATTTTATTTTTAGTTCTAACTACAGTGCACTTTCAAGTATAAGTAGCATGTAAATTATACTCATTTAAGAAAAAGACACTAAAATGACTAAACTGATGACTAAACTACCCAAATTGTTTTACTTTTTAAGTTAGGAAGTAATCTAGTTTATGTATTCTATTCAAAGTTAAAGATTGACCTTGGTATATACAATTAATATTATAACTAAACGCTTGAGTTGGTAAATTAAAACAATGTCAAGTGTCATTGTTTACCGTGTGAATGTCAATGACCGTTCGACGCGAATTGCAGTATTTAGTGTGATCATTTTAGCTTTTTCACACAGACGAAGTTTTTATTTGGATAAAACAAACATTGCTAAACGCGCTCTATCACACTTAAAGTGTTTTTTGTCAAACTTAATACCATGTTTAATGTTATGAAATAAAATATTTTTGTTATTATAAATGAGTAAATATTTCGGACATTCAACACACAAAGCCATCTAGTTTAGAACAAGCAGAGCTTGTACTATGATAACTAGATTGACTGATAGAGTACTCTTACCTTTTTTTTTTCTAAATACATTCATATTGTACATAGAAAAACTTTCAAGCACCGAAACAAATATTTGTAGACCATACATACACCTGGTTTGACCCCAGAATCGAACTCGAGACCTCAACCACAGCAACCGCTTTCGCTAGTGCTACGCCATCGAGGCAGTCAAACATTTATTTGATTGATTTAATGTTAGAAAATATATCTAAGACAGAAGTAGTGTTAAACTAAGGTTTTTTACAATTGAATTTAACTAAAGATTTTTTACAATTAAAGGTTTGTAATAAAATTCAGTTCAATAACTTTAATCGCTGTTTGCCCGAATTAATGAATAGAATAATACGGTATTTAATTCATAATTAAAAAAATATGATATAAAATAATGATAAACAGAAATGTTTTACGCATGTCTACACGGTTGGCCTAGTGGTTTAAACGGTCATCACGCTGCTCTCTACTGCGCTGAATGTTATGAGTTCAAACTCCACACGAGACAACACTGTGTGATCCACAAATTGTTATTCTGAGTCAGGGCGTTCTTTGTATCCGTTTCTTGTAGTTTGTAAAGTCCCCCGTGACACAGGATTCATTCCTAGGGCGGACGTTGCTTTTTTTTTGAATAAAAAAAAAGAAAAATATCTGCATAGATACAAAATAACTAATAATAGCTCTTCTAGTTATAATCACAATGTGACTATTATTAGACAGACTATAATTGATAGTATGTTGAAATAAAAATTACTTTTGAGGTCAGTCGACCGCAACGAACTATTGTTTTTTCCAGTTTCTTATATTAATAGTTGGCACTAATTACATCACTAATGACATGATAAATATAAGGCAAAACCCGTGAACGGTGTAAAGATAAACAGTTTTAGTCACATTAACAGTTATACGAGCGGAGAACAGGTGTGACAGTTCGTCTAAAAATTGTAAACAAATAACTGTTATAACTAGCTTTTAATAAATGTTTGACAAAGACAACCAACGGAAAGTATAAGGAACAATCCCTTTAGTCACATTATAGTCACTACAATGGAAAACAGTCTTTGTGGATTTTCAAACCAATAAAATGTGGATTGTTTTGAATAATAAATATTTGTTGGCATGAAACGTAAAACTACAAATGATAAAATTCTAAGACACTTCAGCGCCTATTATACGCAAAAAATCGGTTTCGAACTCATGTCTTTAGTCATTTCTATCAAGCAAGTTAACTCTAAAAATTATTTCAAATTTTAATGATAAACGTTACTTAAGTATCGATTTAAATAAAACTAGCGAAATCAGGTAATAAAAAGTTGATTCAGTGAATTTAATTAGGTATATGTAATTAAAAGAATTCTCGTAAAATCGAGATAAAAATTATTTATGATAATGTTTATCTCTATTTTACGATTACTACTATCACTAACTCGGACGGTGTAAGTTGTGAAATAAAGTCGTAAAAACATCTTAATATTACACATGTTTTTTTTTAATATTTATTTACGGAGATAAGTCTATGTCGCTTCACCATACAATTTTTTTCTTAAATGTTCAGCATGTAAACCATAAATGACTTTAGCTGTACCTGTCAAACGACTGGCCACAGTACCATTATATCTGTCAATAAATAAATAAATATTTCGGACATTTGACACACAATGTCATCTAGTTTCAAACTAAGCAGAGCTTGTGCTATGATAACTTAGACTGACTGATAAAATATTTAGATACTTTTTTTATTGTAAATACATATTGCATATACATAGAAAACACTCAAACTTCGAAACAAATATTTACAACTCGTACAAACATTTGGTGAGACCTGGACATCGAACCCGAGACCTCAAGCACAGCAGTCGCATTCACTACAGCTGCGCTAACATGGCAGATGTTAATACACATGATAATATTACGAAATAAAATCTAAAAAACAAATAGATATTTGAAAGGTATTTGTCATGGTAAAGGATAAAACGAACCATATATGTGCCCTAAATCGAGAACTTTGACTTCATGGACTTTTATAGAGGATGGAGGTTTAAGTTGTCACCTCGCCGCTTTGCACTGCACAGAGTGTTATGGGTTCAAATCCCATATGCGACAGCTCTTTGTGTGATACACAAATGTTGTTACGAGTTTGAGTGTTCTTTGTGTCCGTTTCATGTCTATTTGTAGAGTCTTCCGTGACCCAAGAATATTTTCAAAGTGAGAGTTGTCTTTAACACTCACTTTAATGTCACTTGTCGTCAAGAATCGACTCATTTTTCTTTTAATAGCTTATTATCAGCTTAAATATGTTTTATCTTAAGACAAGAACGTTAATTAATTAATTGTGATAGCTATGTCTTTAATTTTTTGAGACTGATTAATTCTCGGAACAAATATTTTTAGGTAAAACTTACTAAATTATCACTCTGATATCTATTATAAAAGCAATTAATGTGATGTTGTGGCATTAATTGTGGATAGTTTAGATTTAAAAACTTATTTATTTGGTGCCCAATATGGTATTGAATTGGAATGATTCAAATCGGTTCAAGATACGATTCATAGTATCTGAACATTAAGATTGTGTTTATAAATAAATTAAAATACATAAAAGTGTTACAAAAAGGTATGATTATATTCTAAACTATTATAATTTAAAAAAAACGTATTTTACAAGCATATTCAAAACTAGCTGACGCGCGTAACCTCGTCTGCGGCTTCTATTGCCTGTAACGCGTGTTCAAAATTGTTTATCTCAAAAAAGTAGACAAATTCAGTCGCGAACTTTCTTTTAAAACTGTTAAAGGGGAACAATTCTTGTATACATTATTTTTACGAAACTTTAACCGTTTATGCAGTGGACGCAATGGAAGCTCCCCAACACATAAAGAACAATTATTTTGCCGTTTTTGCAACGTTTTTCATTGATACTCCGTTGCTTTTGGTCGTAACGTGATGATATCTTACCTACAGCCTTCCTCGACAACTGTGCTGTCTAACGCTGAAATAATTTTTCAAATTCGATCCATAGTTCCTGATATTAACGTGTATAAACAAACAAACAAACTCTTCAATTCTATAACATTAGTATAAATTCACAAAAAAAAAATTACTGTCGGAAATGTTTATAATAAAGTCTGTTTTTTTGTAAATTTTAAATGTGCTTGTAAACATAAAAATTTTGTTTAGACATATTCTAAAATTAAACATTTAAGCAGGCGATAAATACTTACGTAGTAATCCATATTGATGTATAGGCACTTATCAAATTCCGGTAACAGTTCGGTGTTAATGGAAATAGAATAGCTAATTCGTTCTCGCTAGTGCTTTAAGTCGATTTAATACCTGATAACACCGACATTTTAATTTTTATTAATGAACCATATTAGCCAAGATGTAAATGTTTCGCGTCGATTCTCTTTCTACAACCGCTAACGCCTCTATTTTCTTAATTATTGGCTAATATTTTGCTTTGACCTCACGATTTAGCATTGATTGACGTTATGCCCATACATTTGTTACTTTTCTAATAACGTTTACGTTTGTAGAATGTCAACTTGGTTAGGGAGGTAGTTTACGTAAGTTGTTTTTATGCCATGGATGCGTCGAATATGTAAGCTGCAGCTGGTCTAGTGCTTTCGTTACCTTCTACAGTTCACGAATTAAAAGACCACGTTACAGGATCCCTAGATATTTCTTTTTTATTTGTTTATTTAAAACTTAATATATATGTTGTAAATAGATGGACATAGTACCATTGGTCATTTTCTCCTAGATGTAAAAATATGATGTGGTCGGTACTATTAAACTTGACATTTCTTAATAACGATCATTTGTAACATGTTTTTGGCAGGTCTTGCATTAGGAATAAATATTGTATCGTAAAGTCACCCTTACAAACATACAAGAAATGCCCACAAAGAACACCCAGACTCAGAACAACAATTTGTAAATCGCACAAAGCGTAGTCTACAAAACTCGGCCCAGTGAAGAGCGACGTGGCGACCATTTACACTACTATGCCCCGCGTGCAGTCAAGTATATAATCCGTGCATTACTTTTATTTATATAATATACAGAGAAGTTCAGTTCATAAATTGTAACATACGAATGAAGGATCGAGTTATAAATCGCGGGTACTGGAGTTGCATACAGTTCTAGCTCAGTGTCAACCGTTCAAAATTTGGTAAACGTCAGTAGAATTTTAAATACGATTCGTACCTTTTCTGTTTTTAATAGCCTACCTACATAATAATGAATTTGATAAAGTCATTCCGGTATAATGGAGCAATGACCGCAAAGCTCCTTTGAAACCCGATTTGGTCCCATTAGTTATTTATTTAGTTTTGTTACTTGAGGGATCAATTGGCATATGTTACATTATTTTGTGCGTAAAGATAATATTACTAACATTAAAAATATTTCAACCATTAATAACAGTCTTTAATAGTCCACCTTTAGTTTTAATAACGTCTTTTAATAAAAAGACGCGTTATTTTATCTAAATAATTAATACATTATGTGTTACTGACCTGTAGTTTTGATAAAAAAGGTTCTGCCTTGGCAATGTCTCGGCTGTTTCCTGATAAACTGTCCATTATGCTGATCACAAACAGATATACGAGTATTTAAGCCTTTTAAACTTACAGTGTACGTTTGAATTTTTTTGCAGGTCATTTTTTTACTTTTTCATTTTTTTTATTTTATTTGAGAGCATGCCAAAGTGACTCTACTCTGCCTGATGGAAAGCGTGAACAGAATCCAAAAGTTGTAGTCACCATAGTCATTGCGAATGCTGACAATGTAGTATTCTTATTCCAAGTAAATCTAAATCCAGTCGCTCGATTACATATGAAAGATTAATAAATAGCATGATACTTCAACATCGAGCTAATCATATATTTCAAAATATCACGCAAGATTATTTGTTTCGTCACCAGATAATGAAATAAAAGAACAAGCAAGTAATTACCTTTTTTTGTTGTCGATTAGAAAATCTTATCAAAGTACGTATAAATACCCGCTCACGTGGATATAAACGGGTCACCCACTAGCTGTGCAATGGAAACACTATTTGCTTCGGATAAATTGATTCCACGCTTCAAAAGAGTACAGGCCATACGATTACGATTACTTAGGCTACTCTTGAGAAGAAAATAACTGCACTTAAACTCAAAGTAAGATTTGTACTTAGTGACCGACTGTCGGACCCCTTCTTAAACTAATTTTGATTATGACTGAAGTGAAGAATACTGATAGTTATGAAAATAAGTTTATGTCTTGTTATGTAATGCTTTTAGTCTGATTTAATCACAAGACTCCTATAGATATAACGAAATACCCTTGGGCAGCCACCGATGTCGATGGTTCATAACTAGTTGTAAAGAAGAAAAAATGATCTTTGTATGAATTCTTTTTTACAGAATTTTCTAGTTACTAAGACTTATTATGGCATAGGAGGAAATTATATAATAAAAATATTTAAAAGTATCTCAAGAATCATGAATTTGTGAATATAAAAATGTATGAATTTGTGAATACTTTTAAATATATTTTTTAAGAGACAAATTCTGTACTAGGTAAATATCCTGTAAACCTCTACGTTATGTGTGCTGTCAACTGGCTAATTATAATTATTTATCTGTGTCAATGTATAATAATATCTAATATCAGTGTTTTATGTTAGTCTCGTAAAAGTAGTTTCCTAAGAAACCTAGTTTAAAACTGCTTTCGCACAAAGATCATTTTTCACCTTCTTAACTGTTTACGAATCGTCGGTTTTGATGGCAGCCATTGGGACGAAGTTCAATGCTTGTAAGGCTAGTTACTAAAGCTAGTACTTGCTAGTTACTATGACTGGCGTTCCATAATACTCAACATATGTAAAGCGAAAACTTTGTCATTTTTCGTTACAATTGAAAGATTTGTGATAAGACCCAGCACCTCAACAGAGCAAATGTGACCTGTCTTAAAAAAGCCACCAAAAATTAGAGGCAATCGTGTCCCAATTCCTCGCTCCGTTGCACGTTGCGACAGTAGCTTTCACAATGAAGGCAATCTTTTAGCCAAAGGGCCAATAGAAATACACAAGGTACGTTCTCGCCTACCGACTAAATCATTAGTTGGACATGATTATGAAACGCACAATTTGTTTTCAAATTATTTCCATTGAAAAAAAATATATTTCATGTATTCTCAACAGTTGTAAAGTCATTAACAACACATTTATTGATTGCTGTTTGTAATGTGTGGTTTATTAATTCATCTCGCAATTAATTTAGTTCTGATTTACAAAAGACGTTTAGTCGTCACTGGGAGAAATGATTTTGATAATTAATGGTTCGGTTTTTACACTATAGCTAAGACAGTCAACGATGCGGTAACACAAAGAACAAATAAACCAATGCTGTCACCAATGATGCGGTTAATCTCTGCGTAACTAAACAGTATTTGTATATAGTGAAAACCACAAAACTCATGTATCATGTAATCTCACAAATATTACTCAATTATTGATGAATAAAATACTAATAATGTTCTAGTGCTGAAAAAATAATTTGCCGTGAAGTTAGTCGCAATATTTTTAAATGAATAGTGTTCAGTGATAAGGCTGTGGACTTGCAATAGATTTTTGTTCATGCACTATCTTTACTATTTATTGTACTGTATACTATACTATACTTTTGTATTAATAAATAGTATAAAAACTACCTGTAAAGAAAGATATACATATATTAACATAAAATGTTTATTTCTAATTTATAGCTGTATAAGTACAAAACTAGATTGAAATGTGATCACGAATTTGTCATTTCGGCCATTTTCAATCACGATCAGTCCTTGATCACCGTTCTTATTTGAAAAAGTAAAACAATGCTGTTTATTATTTTTCGTGCACACTATTGTTATAGTTATACTTAGTTCCTACAAGTTTTCCTTAGACAGTACATATATAATTAGACTCGGTATTTTAATATGCGATTTAATTTTTTATGTTGATAACTATTTTCATATAATTGATTGCTAATTTGAATTCAGAAGCAGTTATTGTTGTTGTGGTCTATGATTTTAAAATTGTAGTGATTTTGAACAACCTTAGAGTATGGTTTTAAAAAAACTAATTTCATTTTATTAATTATAAGGTAGCAAATGAAACTTTGAAAATTGATTATAGTGAGTGTAAATGGATTTGTAAAGCGTGTTAGTATGGTTTTTTTAACACGTTTTTGATAAGCTAATAAAATAACTTTTGATCTGCAAGGAATAGGTTCTCAAGGTACGACCGAGACTTGTCAACTGACATGCGTGCAAAAGAATAACTTCGCTTCAAGATCAAAGTCGAAGTATCTTTATGAAATCGTTACGTGACTCAGACATAAATACACACAATAGCAAAAATCTATTTAATTGAAGAATAATTTGATTATATACTAAAAAATTCATTACGACGTGAACCTCTGTAATCTTGAATTAATTTATTCAGTATAGAAATTATTGACCCAATAACTTTTATTTCTATGCTTTAATAAAAAAATTAAGGAAAGAAGCATTTTACTAGTACTTACTTATATATATAGCCAATAAACACTATTTTTACTAGTACCTTGGACGGCCTAGTTAAGACGATCTCTCACACGTAGGTCCACGTCACCGTAGCTAAGGCTATCACGTGTATGGCACTAAGCCAGAAGCCCCCACTGAATATTATTATATTAAAATTATATAATTGTAAACAGCTTGTCACATTCTTCACTAAGTTGCGGACCCCACAGAGACTGCATTCTAAGTCTACAACTTGGTTAGGTGAGGCCCAGTTCCTAAAAAATTATAATAATGAAAATTGAAGTGAAAGTAAGAAAATTTACTCGAGAATATCACATAAAATTGAACTTTATGTCTATGCACATTAAGTTTGTCATTGCAATGTGTTACGATATTCAATACACGTTACTATTAACAAGTTTTTTCTTCCGACATTAGACGATTTATGAATCGAATACTTAGTAGTGGTGCTTTGAATGTCAATGTGATCGAATTATAATTCCATTCACACTGTAATTTATCACAAGTTGCATCAAATTCAGCGAGGCTTGTATCCAAAGGTTTTTCTAACCAACAAATGTTTTTTGATATTAAATATAGATATTTTTTAAAGGTAACGTCTGTTTTATGAATATATCCAGTGCCACGAGGGACTTAACAAACTTACAAGAAAGGGACACAGAGAGCACCTAGACTCAGAACAATAGTTTCTGGATCACACAAAGTGTTTTCCCACTTGGGGTTTAAACCCACAACACTCACTATAGAGCGATGTGGCCAAGAGAATATAGTAATGTGTTTTTCTAATGTTTCTATAACTTCATAGCCAAAACCAAGGGAATTTATTGTATTTACATTTTCGAGATTATGCATGAATATGTAATCTTGACTTAAGCGCAGCATTAGATACGAAGTGAAGCCAGTTCAGATTATTATAATTCCGTCTGAATAGCTGTTGCGTAACAATTTTATGAAAAAACAACAAAAAAAATAAAAAAAAAACAATGGTTATCACTACAATTATTATGTCTGTTAATGAATTTGAATATTGTTGTTCTACGATCAGATCACTAATAAAGTATCTTATTCACCGATCATCTAGCCTAAACTTAGGGTGTATAAAAGTGTGTGCAATGGTGCAATGATTTGGTAAGACTGCATTAATCACTTCTCACCATGATTAATTTCCAATATTAATATCGGACGCCAAAATCGCATCATATTTGTTATTTATTCTCTTTTCTTTACTAACAAGGATAAGGAGAGTGTAACTAAATTAAAATTTTCGATATTAAAATCAGCTTACGTAGCTACATAGCGTTTGGAAGTTCATATTTATTGTTAATGCGAGTAAAAGACTATAAGAAAATGTAATGTTGCGACGTTATTATTGAAGTGACATTTCTATTTTTTTTAAATGAACAACAGGGTTGTCATCCCAGCAGAGACAGGCCAGAGACAGAGTACTGGTCTGGTTCATGTTGGTTTTAATTTAGAGAGAACTCAAGACTGTTCTAGGGTACAACACAAAGGGTTACGTACCTGTTATAGAGTTTTAATATTCAATTACTTTAAATGTCAACCCTAAATATTTAGTTCGTAAATGATTAGAAAAGAATATCAATGTAATTTAATTATATAATGCTTTCCATACATGACGCCATGATATGGTGCCATTTTGTGTCGGTTAATATCTTTTGTGCTTTTTTTGCATAACAAATGAAAAAGACATGATACTGCACGATTAAAAATAATATATCTTAATCCTACACATACATAATTTAACAATCATAGGTATTAAGCTATTGTATAATGTGCAGACGGTTTGAATTAAAATGATACCTTTTGACAAATCGTTCTTTAAACCTTACTGATTTAAAATGCCTTAATTCTTTAACACCCACTCCGATATATTATTACGTTACATTATTATGTTAAGTATACAACCTAATAATATCACATCGGTTGTTTAATTCTGTGAGTCCTTAAGGTACTTTGTTTGAAAGTAAGAAACGAAGTACGTTTAAAAGTAAGAAGAGAAAAAGGTACTCTTGAAGGACGTAACCAATAAGCACCTGTATCACACGCAAATAATACTAGTAGCATTTTGACGATACAGAAAAAAAACAGAAAAGGAGATCTGATTCTTTTAAAGAGTATAATGATACCTCTTTCACGGGTAAACTCCTTAAACACTCCTTATGTTGTGAAGTCTTTTTAAGTACTTAATTTTATTGTTGAAATTATATTCAACCCAACTATTGGTGACGACTTCTGATCTCTTTAGTGCTTTAATTTTCACATACAGCTCAGATTAATTAAATAACAATTCACATAAAACTATTAAAAAGGTGAAAATAGAATTATATCAGCCCATTAAAATTGTAATCGTGGGCGTATACCGAAATGATTATTGTATAAATTAAAAAAAAACCATTACACCATTATACCATTGAAATAATTTATCGTTAATGATTACAATACATTGTTAATAAATTTTAAACTTCATTAAAATAGTTAATGTGTAGCTTTGACAAAACTAATGATAAATAAATTAGTAAATATTTCGTACATTTGACACCCAACGTCATTTTGTTTCAAACTAAGTTGAGCTTGTGCTTTGATAACTAGACTGACTAATAGAATATTTATATACTTTTTTTTGTAAATACATATTATACATAGAAAACATCCAAACTTCGAAACAAATATTTGCAGATCGTACAAGCATTTGGTCCAAAAAAAAATTAAAGTAATAATTTAATCAAACTAACAATTATAGTACCTACTTATTTAATGTATAATTTTAAAAAGTACATGAAATTAAAACTATTCAACTAATAAGACAAATACACTCAGTGTGATTTTGTGATAAGTGAACTGGATAGAAGTCACTTTTAAGTATTAGATATATGATTAACAATAATTTTCTAATCGTAACGATAAGCTTTATTATGTTGATAATTAATATACTTCACACTAATTTTTTAATAAGTGCTGATAAACAAATGTGCGAAAAATTCCATAGTTTAATATCTTTCTAATTATCATAAGTCAGGACTTAATCGCAATAATAAAATAGTGTTTATAAATACTTCGGTTCATGCAATCACGATCGAGCAAAACTGTATCTCATATGTAGGGGACTTATCACGTTAAAATTTGTATTACCGTCATTAAGTCCCGTTAGTTCCATTAGTACTAAGCCACGATACTGTCGTCGGTAGAATCTTAGAATGTAATTGTATTTAATTAGTAATCATGTTTTTAAAACATGGAATGATGTAGTGAAAGTGTCTGTTTTTTTTACAAACAACTAACTTAGCGATTGACGACTGACCGTCGACCAGGAGACGGATCTTTTTTAGCACAGATAAATACACTATTTAAGGTGATAATGCTGTCAGTCTTCGGCGACGGTGCGGAGAAATCGTATTATATTTCCCTTAAATGTCAAATTAAAACTATTCCGCAAACTATGTAGTGGTATCCAAATGTGACCTTTAAGTCCAATTGTGTGTGTTAAAGAGTGTAAGACGATACGTACAATGTGTCCTGTATGCTAATTATGATTGTCTGCACTTGTTGTGAATTTTTATGATATATGCGCTTTGTTCCGGTCCTGACTATAAATAGGAAACCGACATTTTTTTTCTAGCCTTAGTTAATGCTATAGGCATAATCATTATTTGCCCATAGGAAGGTCAAACTTTGGCACAAGGAGGCCTTTCCGACCAGATTGACACCACCAGGCTTCATAGAAGACCGGTATTATTAAATTCTAAGTAGTTTTTCACCGAGTGAGTGAGACTATTGGAAATTCAATCAGATTGATACGGTTTAGATTAGTTAAATTTGATAACTTTCCTTATGCCTTTGCGTCCTACCCTCGCACCTATTAAAAAAATGTCTGAGTGAATAAGGATGGTGGTTATGGTGGCATGCGAGAATATCTTGCAAAGCTTACCTAAAGACATGGTATATCAATAAATGGATACTAAATAACACGTATTGAAATTAGCATTAATCTTATTCAATGTCTCTATTTATACTAAATGTTTAAGAGTGTACGTATACATAATATAATAACAATACACTGTTATTATGTTATGTTCGGTACAATAGATAATAAATGTCATGTAATGTAATTGTTTGGTTCCATTGTGATTGGTTCGATTATGTTTTTTGATCTCATGTATGATATGGTCACGGGGACCTCTCACGCAGCCACACCATGGGCATGCTACATTAGCGTTTCATAATCAAACTCTTAGATTTATGAGAAAGAGGAAAAATAAATAATTTAAAAGATGGATTAAAAATTAACTTGAATGTTATGAAATTCAAATCTCACTGGCAGATAGACTTATCAAGCCTTTAAACTTAATAGCTAATTTTTTTTGACTACATATCGTTTTATAGGTAGTTAATTTGCTTTAGTAACTCTCGGCAAAGTGTTCAAAATCTATTGCTTGTTTTGTATTCATCTGGCTACTGCGAAGATGTTGTGTAGGTTTCTGCAATCTGTAACAACGTCCCTTTTTTATTGTACTGTGCGGCAATCCCCACGGATACCACCGAAGGGTGGTTATGTCGGACTCGAACTGACCAAAAACCGCACGCCGTCTCAGGTACCAATAGCCAGGGGACCAGGTGCACCCTAGTAAGGAAATCCCTAGAATGTAACAACGTCCCTAAAAAAATATTCTGTTATAACGTCCGCACAGAAACTCTGTTATACAGTTTAACAGTGTTAACGCTAATTTCTTAGTTCACACGTAGGGTATCTATTCATTTATTACCGCTAAAGAAAACCTGTCTTTCCTCCAAGTAAATGGTCTAAATACAAAAGGAGGCAAAGGACTTACCTATTTGCACAATATAACTGCGATAAGATAATTATTTATTGGTTCAGCGGTTGATTGACCGACAGTTTTATCAACCTATATATAAATAAGTGACTATTATATATGTATTGTATTTATATTTACAACATAAGCCAATAGAAGGTATTATCCGGACTTTCTTGGATATGGCTCATAAACTACAGAAACTGCAAAACTGACGTTAATGGGTACGGCTTTATTACCAAGTGCAAGTGTAAATTTTTATCTCGCATAACCAATCTGTGGAACAAATTATTGCCTGCATTATTTTCGAACCTAATCAGATCGTATCGGTTCGAAAAAATAATCACTTTCAAGAAGAGAGAGTACTCTCGTTTTAAAGGCTGATAAAACGCTTGTGTCTCTAGAGTTGGACGTTTCCACAGACGACAGTGGCCTCGTGTTTTAATTAAAAAGTATAAATACACTAAACAAATAATTTTTGTACACATGCAACAGGTTTTTGCCTTTCAACACAACTGATAGAACGTGATGATGAATATTAAAAGTCAGAAGATAATTCGGCACAGGCTTAGGCCGTTTAAACCAAAAAAGAACTACATAGGTTTGTAAAATTTAGACCAAAAATTTGCCTCTTTCGACCAAAAGGAAATAAGTGCTATGTGCACAATTGCAACATTGACGAAGTTTCAAGCTGTAGCAGAAACTGTTCTGGACATGAGCTGGAGGAGCTGAACCGTAGCTGGAGAAACAGCCATTCGTTAATAATATGATTACCAGTCAGAATTTTAGTTGATCGTCATGCGTAAACAATTTCTGTGGAATACCGCGAATAGTATACTACATATTCATTTTAAATTTATTACTTTTAAGAAATTATTAGCCGTTGTTAGTTATTTTGCGATGCTGCATAAGAATGACAAACGAATACCATAGTAAATATTTTAATTATTTATATGGAATTAGTATACAAAATGTTACTTCTATTTTGACATAAAACTTTAGTTATTTTACTACGAATGTTTAAAATAGATAATCGTTACAAGCTACTTAGTGTATTATCGTTGTTTCGTATTTATATAGGCTGATAGACATTCGACCTTCCTAGTAGGAATAGGAAGTGACAAAGTCTATTTTTGTGATAAAAGACATTTAGGTAAGTAGGTGTCTAGAAATAAGAATATTGTATTTTTTTTAAAATCTACTAGGCACTAGAACAAAGTCCTGTGTCGCAAGAACTTTACAATCGCGACTCCCAAACACCCAGACTTAGAACAACTATTTGTGGATCACACAATGTAAGGATCAGACTCACAACACTTCGTTGCAGTAGGAAACAGCTAGGCGACCGTTTGGACCATTATGTCATCCGTACAGACATGCGTGGCGAGTTTGGTGACGTATTCAGAATATAGGGTGTCAACAAACCAGTTTATTATGAAAATGCCATAAGAAGCGACCAAGGGACCAAGGACCAAGGCAACAAACTACACAGGACAACAGCTAACAGACAATGCGCAAGATAGATAGGCTTGTATGTCCGTCTAACCAGCACGTTATAGTAAGAACCTCCTTTTAAAAGAGAGGTCCATGTCCAGCTGTGGTCCAGTAAAGATAATTGTTATAATTTCTAACCGTATTCGCCATGCCTAGAAAACATATCTCTGGTGAGGATGTTCAGTTTTATTTCCTGTCTATGACTACTTGATTTATCATTGATTGATGTCATCATTGAGGTTTACGACATATTGTAAGTGGTATGTTTTTCCCTACTCAATTACTCTTGGTCCCACGTTCTCCTCAAAAATGTACTTTTCAATTAAGTATTTTAATGGTACTTTACCATTCCTTCATCAGGTTACTAGACCTGTTCCATTCTTTCATTGTTTCATCAAAAGATTCAAAATAAACACTGTTTATTTCTTTTATTGCCTGCGTCGTTTAAAAATAATTATAACCTTTAAACATTTAAGAGCAGAGTAAATAAGTTTCTTTTTGATAGTTGCGTTCTAGACTAACTAATCATTGGACTAACAGGCTGTATGACTAATAATAAGAAAAACCTTTGGGTTCGATTCCAAATCAAGACAAATTAGTGTTATGAGAGACACAGGATATATGATCGTGCATTTATCCTGTGTTTGGGTGTAATTTATCTATAATGTATATGTATTTATAAACATAAAAGAATGTTTATCAGTGGTCTGAGTAACCACAGTACCGGCTCTGTATAGTCTTGGATCAGATGGCCTTGTGTGAAATGTGTCAAGTATTTAAAAATAAAAACCTCTTCTATTATTTAAAACCAATCCGGAAACAAACAAATGACAACGTTAATTGTCTGTATTTAGGTCGAAACAAAGATTAAAATGCACGAACTCACTTTTCGGGCTTCTTACACTACTACACGTGAGAAAATAATATTACGTCACGTAGACACGTGTCACTTTCTACAACAAACAATTTTCGAGAAGTTACGTCACAATCATTATTTAAGATATGGATCGTTATCTAATGAATTGATTTGAAATAATAAAGCCGCGATCTTTACTATAGATTACTACAGTATATTTACTTACTAAAGTTGAATTAATTGAATAAATTGAATATTTACCAGATAAACAGGAAATGTACTATTTGTTTGATGTTGTAAAAGTAGTTTACGTAACAAAATTCTGAAAAGGTGAACTAGTATGGTGTAGTTTACAGAGAATACGCACACCTCACCTCAATATAATTTAACATGTATACATATACATACATACATTCATACCAATACATATTATTTTTTTTTCTTCAATACACATTTTCAAAAGACACATCATTTAAAACTTTATTATTAAGTGGATTTGTATAAACACAAATGAAGTAGATGTGCTTTGACAAAGTTTTCCTTGTACATCTACGATTACTACCAGTTTACACTGAGTCCAGGCAATTCTAAGGTTAATTGAAAGATAGCACTCAAAGCGATAAGACCGCCCTTTTTAGATTATTATTTCTGGGCATTTTGTATTTTACAGTCTCTGTAAAAGCTTTTGTGTACAAATAAGGTGTTATCCATCGATCTAATCTTAAGCATAATAATTCGTTAAAACTTACTGCTCACGAATTTGAAAGTAAAATGCATAATATAATTATGACACCACGAGATGCCATAATTGTTTATATTATTATAGTTGCATTAAGTAAACAATAACAGTGTTACATCATAGTTACCAAATCTAAATAATAACATTATTATATAATATGAAAAATAAACAATGAGAACCGTGCTAGGCAACAATCCTATTTATAATCTAAATACATCAAACACCTCTAACATATGAATAAAATAAATACATGTATATACTTAAGTACAAATGAATACTCAAAGAGTTCCTGGTCGAAATCATGAAGTAGGACAATACCATCGTAGGTGCACATATTGGTTCGATCGGAGTAATATCACGGCCTCACGGACAATCGGTGTTAAATAATTCCCAGGGGAATGGGGCAATGGTAGAAAAGGTTTCTTTAGTTAAATTGAGAACTGTAGGGTTTCATACACTCCATGTACAGTTTAACGTTGAATATTTGTCGCTCAAACTAGTTATGTCAGGGTAGCCTGATCCTTTTAACATAGCCTTGAATTCATATTCTTCATGTCGCGCAAAATAGGTAGACCATTTATCAAGAAATGATATTTGCATAACTGAAGGTTTATGCTGGTTACATTAATTTCCTTATTAGATTTTCGTATGCATTTTCCGTATTTGCGTATCCGGATTCTTGTGGCATCTTCAATTGCCAGTATACATTGTTCTTTATAATTTTAAGCCTTTATGCATTAACGTAATAAATAGCCCAACGATAGGAGAAATTTAAAACTTTTATTGTTTTGTATTTCTGCATTACTTTTTACGTATTGTGACTGTTTTTTCATGAACAACACTTGTGCCGGAAAATGCATCTCTAAATTTTCGGGTAGCTCACTAAATTGCTTCTAACTATTTTCTACGTAGCGTTTACCTTATTATCTTGTTAACATACTCTCTAAGGAAAAGCATGGCATGTTACTGAATAATTTAAGCGTCCCAAGCGGCATTTCCCATCCGGTTTAAAAGTAACCCTGTTCCTTCCTATTAAGCATATTGATGTGCTTACGGAAATCAAAGACGCGTATTTGGTTTTCAAAAATGTAAGGCTCATAATTACTTGCAAAAGCATTATATTTTTGAAAATATTAGTGAATGTAATATTGGAAGTCGTTTAAGCTTTCGGTTAATTTGATGAAAAAATATAAATAAGGATAGAATGTAAATAGACAAGACTCTTATCGTGTTAGTTATTTTTAATGTTACTTTTGTAATGTGATTAATTGCGTAAATATTTTCACCTCTAAGAGGTCCTGATGTCTTTAAAGTACTTGCCACCACCACCTTCATTAGAAGATCTCCATGCTAAACAAAATTTTCCTTCAACTATAACAATATACCCATAAGTGTCTTCACTTTTAATTGCTTGCTTCTAGGAGTATGCAAGGTACACAAGAACCTCACTATTTGAACGTCTAACCTGTAAATCAAACTACTCAAGTTATTTCACTTTTAAAACAATAAACTGTTGGTATACTGAAACTTGCTAAGCAAATAGTTTTCGACCACACGTGTACCTTTGAACTTATAAATTACATGAAGTTTGTGTGTAAGTTCCAAGTAAATTGAGTTTGTAGTTCTTGGTAAGCACAATAAAAACACATGAATTGAAAGTTTATCAAAGTCGAATTATGTTTCTTAGATGGAGTAAGCTTTAAGCTTCTGCATCGCTCTAAGGTTTTAATACGAGAAGTCTGATTAGCGTAATTTTAGCGAATTTTTTAACTTTATCGGTGAATTCTGCATCAACCGTCACGAATCAAATACGAGTACATTTGCTTTTGAAATTAATTATGCTGAAGTCCAATTTTCTTCTTTTAAAACACAGCTATCCATATCTTTTGTAGAATAGAAACTGACTGATATATCTTACTTTCTGCAGGATTTATTTAATAGAAGAAGCCATTACAAATACTTCTTGAATGACGCTTGATTAATTTCGAAGACAATTAGCTATGTATCGAAGAAAAAAACAACAATGCATAAAATTTACAAACCAATAATGAAATTGAATTATACATTTTACGAAAATAACGTTAAAGTCAAAAATGATTTGACTAAAATACAATGATCCGATTAGGTTTATCTACCTACTGAGTTGATACAGATTCCACTTGGCAGTTGCCAACTACTTGTTGACCTTACTTGTCTACCTTATTTACATTTGACATTTTGAGTGTTTAGAACCATACCGATATAGAGAATCACAAAGAATTTAAATTGTACATAAAATATTTCAAAAATGTCAAAAAATTGTGTGCTATTTGGCTGAAGAAAGAATATTAGTTTAACTTGCAATACTTCTAGAAGAAAGCTGTGAAGCATTAGACTACATCCCTATTAGAGCAGTAATCGTGCATTTATCTGGCACTATTGTAAGAGGGATGCCAGATTCGTGTTGTTAAAAATACTGAGTGTGTCCATCCCTAATCTTCCCATGGATGTCGTAAAAGGCGACTAAGAGACCAAAATCTGCAAGACAACATCACTACCAAGAGAAGAAAAACTTGAAACAAACCCCACACCTGTCTGGCCAGGGTCGTATCCGACCAAAACTTCCTTACTAAGGAGAGGCCTATGTCCAGTAGTGGACTGTTAAAGGTGATGGTAATTCCTGAAACCTTAGTCAGATGGTAGGGACATAAAAATATTATCATTATTTACATATTTGACACAATAATATATTAAACTGTTTTGTTTCTATCGGTAGTCTACGTAACATGTGTTTACACAAGTTTTATGCTCTGACGGTGACTCGAAACTAAACTCATCTGTACAAATATTGGTAGCTGTACTCTGGTTCTTCCAAATACAGCAATTTATTAACCAGGTGTCCTAAAGTGAGCTTTGTTGATCTATTTTTTTTTCTGTTATTATTCTTTGCAAATTCTAAGAACCTTCTCGATGGAGAGAACCACAGAGAATTTTATTGTATCTACGTAAAAGTGCCAAAATATCGTGTGATATTTTGTCTAAGAAATCATCTTCATCAGTTACACCATCCTATCGGGGAATCGAAAAGAAATTAATGACTTGAAGAATACTAATGAAACAAAATAATATTCTGTTGTTGTAATTAACATAAGCTTTTGCTTGTCCTCAGGCATGGTCGGAGCAACGGACGTTGTCAATCCATCAGAGAAGATCGAAGACCAGTCGCCGCATCTTAACGGCGGCAACCCAGTTTTCACAATTAGCGGTAAGTTTCCCATGGATTTTACCATAGTTGGTATTTTGTGGTAATAGTAATAACCAGTTCTGATTATAGAAATGCAACTTAAACCTTGCGACTTTCTAATACCTTCCATTGTTTTTCTATCTCATGTTAAAACACACTCTACATTGTCCAACTGTAATTCGGTTTTTGTCAATTTACTCGGTTACTGTCAATAGAAATATTTGTGCATTAGGTGAACTAGCATACTTTGCTGCCTATAATTTGATTACAGTAATAGCCTAGTAATACACCTCCGTTTGCTATTTCGGGGTTGCTTTATTTCCAAGAATTTAATGGTATATAGTTAATCTAAATAGACTTATAGATAAAGTAAATAACATTATTTACGTACAATTCTATGTAGGAATATATATTTTATACAACACACACGAAGTGATGAGATAACGCCCTGGCAATAGGCAATTTCATTGCTAATATCTTTACCCTCTTACTACACTAAAGAGCTGCTTTAGTAATATTAGTCAGTAGTATTAAGAGTGAGGTGTTATTTAAGAATTGAATTGAATTGACTAAAACCAGAGTTCCGTCAGATCTAATCACATGTACTTTACTACTGTAGTCATGAACCTTACCATTGTAAGGGACTCGTGTTTAATCTAGAAAGAAAGTCGCAGCTAATTAACCAGTACGTTGCTATTTTTTGTTGAGGAAAGGAAGTGGTGAGCTAATTACAAAGGGAAATGGCAATGTCTAAACATGTTCTATTTACAAAACACGGTACAATAGACATGTCTCCATCAAGTATTTTCTCAGGTTCTCACGACAAGTACGTGATAAGTGTGTGTACACTTTCATACGTAACTTGTTACATTTATTGGTATAATAGTGGATATAAATAAATCATTTAATACCTATTGTGTTTGTAAAGTGCTCGAACTGTATATCAATGTGTGTGCTAAAAGAGCGTTAACCCTTCAATACTGGATTGCTGAAGTATAAAAGCACTTATGAAGGAAACAATGTGTAGTTACAATTATTTAACCTTTATGTCCGTGTTTGCTATACGCAAACGATACATATGGTGGCGTTCTAAATTTTTGCAATACAAATAATAAACTTTTAAAAAGACTATCGCCGACTTCAATGAGCATTGTAATATGTTTGTTGCCACCATTAATTTTGATCCTTAGAGCGACAATTTTATATCAAAACTAGCTTTTGCCAGCGACTTCGCTCGCGTTAAGAAGTATTATTGTTAATTAGGTATAATTTTTGAGGCTTTACTTTTGTTTAGCGTTTGTAAAAAAATAAGATATATAAAACTTCTTTGTACACAATATTCTTAACTTATGTGTCATTAGGCAATAAAACATAAAACTGTCCATTAGAGAAGCAATGTTTAATTCTTAAAGAATCTTTAATTACAGTTCAATCAGTCGAAAATCTAAGAAGATTTATACAAACTTTCATCCCCTATTTTATCCCCTTAGGGGTCGTATTTATTAAAATCCTTTCTTAGGGGATGCGGACGTCATAGTAGCTTTATGCATGCAAAGTCTTAGCCCGATCGGTTTAAAATTGACAAAGTTTCATACAAACTTTTATTCCCTATTTCATCACCTTGGGAGTGGAATTGATCAAAATCTTTTCTTAGTGGATGCCTTCGTCATAATATCTACCTGCACGCCAAATTTCAGCCCGATCCGTCCAGTGGTTTGGGTTGTGCGTTGATAGATCACTATGTTAGATCACTATGTTATTTAGATTTAAATAGAACCAGAAAGAAGTAAGTTTTAAATAAACAAATGCAATTAAGTCCATAAGTGACGCCGTATCAAACAAAAAAAATATACGCTAAATGTGGCAACATCTCTATTTAATCCTTCGAAGTTAGTGTGAGTGTACTAAGCTTTTAATTTGGCCTATTACTAATAGCACTAAATAAAACTTAGTAGTATCAGTAATTTCGGACTATTTCAGGTTATTAATGGTCATTCGTTTATCAAAGTCTCGAACACATTTGCGATATCAGACGCTATTTAAATGATAATATTTATTGCATATAATACATATACATAATTATTTTTATGATTAGTGGTTAACAATATTACGCTTATACCATAAAAGTGTAAATAGTAAGTGTAATAAAATATACCTGTTTTTATTGTGTATGCGTTCTTAGAAGGTGGGTGAAGAAGGTTTTTAATTGTCCATTCGCTTTTAAAGTCTTGAAACCTCCACAATCTTACTCCAGACTCTCTCAACATCGTCTTAAGTCTTTTACGACATAACTTGACACTCACAATATTCAGAAAATATGTAATACACTCGTTACTTTAACATTTTACTAACATTTAACTGTTATGTGTTATGTATTTACAAAAAAAACTATATAAGTATCTTTCAGTCAGTCTAATTATCATAGCACAAGCTCCGCTTAGTTTGAAACTAGATGACGTTGTGTGTCAGATGTCCGAAATAATTATTTATTTATTTATATATATTTAATTCTTTTGCACATGTCTTCTAACTCCTCCTAAACTGCTGGACCGATTAGGATGAAGTTTTTTGTGTATTATTACTTTATTGTTACTGCTTATTTGTATGTGTAAGTGCTTTATTTATGTAAATATTTAATACAGTATAGTGTTGGCAACATTGCGTCTGGTGCGCCGTTTTGAGAGATATATATAAAAATGGCGGCGCGCGGGCCAATCTTACTTTGCTTCATTCGTTTAAAAGTTAAAACCAAGATTGTTAACAATCGTTTTTACATTAGTAACTGCCATAACATTCTTTTATACGTTATAAAACACATGTCGGTATTTCAGTGATGTCAGGTGTCAACGTCAACAATACGTTTAGTAGAATTATGTAGAGCGGTGCAAATACGCGTGTGACGTATACGCACAATTGTATTTGTGCACGTGACGTTCAGTCTAGACGGACCTCAATACGAAGAAATGTTTACCGTTGCGTTTCTTTTCACTGAATATCTATACAAATAAATAAAATTAAAGGTAGGTTTTTAATTTCAAATTAGGAACTTTTTGATATACGCTACCAATATCAAAAAATCAATTTTTAAAATTTTTGTCGGCAAATTCTGTAACGGCGGGACCGATTTTAGAACTGGCAGATAGCTGATCTTTTAAGAAATAACTAAGATTAATTTAATTTTGGAAAAAAGACAAATACCACAGGGTGAGCTATGTAATTTTGAGAAATATGGATTTTATATTACATTACAACACTTGGATGTTTTATTTGTTGTCAAATATCTTAGACAATCCTTGATTTAAATAAATAGAGAATTAATGAATATTTGTGAAATATTAATCGTTTTATGCCAAATATTTGAATTATGAAGAAATAGTTTGTTTATTAATTTATTTTAACCATAAGGTTATGTGTTGTTAGGAGTTGAAATCAGTGAGACTTATTCAGACGTGAGATAAGAACTCTCTAACTTAGACCCTCTTTTTACAATTCATTAAATCCTACTTTACGGTGGTTAGTCTTCAGATTTACCATAGCAGATGGCTCTGTTGGCTTAGTGGTTACTTATCCTTTATTCTGTGAACTATATAGATATATATATTAGAACTATATATGTATACATACTTGTATATAGTACAGACTGCATAGTTAAGGGTCAGACGGCCTTATATAAAATGTGTGAGGTTATTAGGTACTATTACTTATTCTGAAAGTACTCTGTTGGGATGACAGATTAGGAATATAGTGTCACTACCCCTATTCTTCGCATAGGTGTCGTAAGAACAAAGTACGCAAGACAGCATCACTGCATCTCTATTTAATCCTTCGAAGTTAGTGTGAGTGTACTAATCTTTTTAATTTGGCCTATTACTAATAACACTAAATAAAACTTAGTAGTATCAGTAATTTCTGACTATTTCGGGCTATTAATGGTCATTCGTTTATCAAAGTCTCGGACGCATTTGCGATATCAGACGCTATTTAAATGATAATATTTATTGCATATAATACATATACATAATTATTTTTATGATTAGTGGTTAACAATATTACGCTTATACCATAAAAGTGTATATAGTAAGTGTAATAAAATTTACCTGTTTTTATTCTGTATGCGTTCTTAGGGTTGGGTGAAGAAGGTTTTTAATTGTCCATTCACTTTTAAAGTTTTGAAACCTCCAGAATCTTACACTAGACTCTCTCAACATCGTTTTAAGTCTTTTACGACATAACTTGACACTTACAATATTGAGAAAATATGTAATACACTCGTTACTTTAACATTTTACTTACATTTAACTATTGTGTGTTATGTATTTATAAAAAAAAAACTATATAAGTATCTATCAGTCAGTCTAGTTATCATAGCACAAGCTCACTTTAATGTGAAACTAGATGACGTTGTGTGTCAGATGTCCGAAATATTTAATTATTTATTTATATTTAATTCTTCTGCACATGTTTTCTAACTCCTCCTAAACTGCTAGACCGATTAGGATGAAGTTTTTTGTGTATTATTACTTTATTGTTACTCCTTATTTGCATAAGTGTTAGAATAATGTGTTCTTTATTTATGTAAATTTTTAATACCGTATAGTCTTGGCTACATTGCGTCTAGTGCGCCGTTTCGAGAGATATACACAAAAATGGCGGCACGCGGGCCAATCTTACTTTACTTCATTCATTTAAAAGTTATAACCAAGATTGTCAACATTAGTAACTGCCATAACATTCTTTCATATGTTATAAAACACATGTCAGTATTTCAGCGATGTCAGGTGTCAACGTCAACAATACGTTTAGTAGAATTATGTAGAGCGGTGCAAATACGCGTGTGACGTATACGCACAATTGTATTTGTGCACGTGACGTTCAGTCTAGACGGACCTCAATACGAAGAAATGTTTACCGTTGCGTTTCTTTTCACTGAATATCTATACAAATAAATAAAATTAAAGGTAGGTTTTTAATTTCAAATTAGGAACTTTTTGATATACGCTACCAATATCAAAAAATCAATTTTTAAAATTTTTGTCGCCACATTCTGTAACGGCGGGACCAATTTTGAAGAGATATTCGCTGGCAGATAGCTAATGTTTTAAGGAATAACTAAGATTAATTTAATTTTGGAAAAAAGACAAATACCGCAGGGTGAGCTATGTAATTTTGAGAAATATGGATTTTATATTACATTACAACACTTGGATGTTTTATTTGTTAGTGTATATGTCTTAGACAATCCTTGAATTAAATAATTTTAAGAATTAATGAATATTTGTGAAATATTAATCGATTTATGCTAAATATTTGAATTATGAAGAAATAGTTTGTTTATTAATTTATTTTAACCATAAAGTCTAATTCTTTTGTAAAAGAATTTCTGCCTGAAACTCCGTTCCTATGGGATGCCCAGCTGTTTTAAAACGCAGGGTTTTTTTTAAATAAAACAGTTCTACATCTGACGCCTTTGCAAGGTGTTCAGTAGAAAAAGGTCCCTCTTTTTGTATTGATTTGGCTTTTTGGAGTTTATTATGATATCTGTGTCTGAGCGCTGTATTTTCTTACGTCCTCTTAAAGTGAGACAACATTATGTACGTGACAAATCAGTAATCAACGCGGTCTCATAAAAAGTATAATTCTAAATTTAAATTAACTCTTTCATCATCGTTGTAGAGGTTTTCTAAATCTTCCAGCACCAGTTGCCAGCATTGCCTAAGAATTCGTGACCAATCAGACGATAAGATACATTTCACAACTCTGGCCATTGTTATCGGAATATAAAGTGGATATATATCTAGTTATTTAGCAATGAGTTTGAAATCCAAAAGTTTTGGATAAGCATGCTAAACGCACAATATGCTGAGGAATGCCTCGTTGGTTTAGAGGTTAGCATATGCGACTGCTGATTAAGAGGTCTCGGATTGATTGCCAGGTCGGGTCAAAAAGTGTTATTAAGTTATGATAGCCTGGAGTCTGAAATTTAGAGTTCAAACCCCCGTGCCTCGGAGAACACGTAAAGTCTTCCGTCCTACGCCTGATCTCTTCTCATTGTGTCGGGTAGCGGTCTCATCGGGTTGTGAGAGTGAGGGAACAGAGAGTGCACCTGTGTTTTGCACACACTTATGCCGAGAGCCGTTAGTAGTACATCATCTTACTTAAAGAAATGTAAGATTTCGTACATAAAAATAAGATAAAATCTACCTGGAGAAATACCACAAATTGAAGACCTTATCTATTACAAAACAGTTGTCTATTACTTAATTCTGTCAGCTCATTTTTAAATATCTACAATATCTCTGTGGTAACACCTGAAATAACAAGTGTATGATAAAAAAAAAGATATAGGGTGATCACTAAGTTTTCGGACATTTACCACTAGGAATTAGTTGTGAAATCAAAATGATCTATTACAAATAAACCAAATATAGGTACTTATATGTTGTTAGAAGTTGAAATCAGTGAGACTTACTCCAACGTGAGACTAGAACTCTCTAACTTAGACCCTCTTTTTTCAATTCATTAAAGCCTACTTTACGGTGGTTAGTCTTCAGATTTACCATAGCAGATGGATCTGTTGGCTTAGTGGTTACTTATCCTTTGTTCTGTGAACTATATAGATATATATATTAGAACTATATATGTATACATACTTGTATATAGTACAGACTGCATAGTTTAGGGTCAGACGGCCTTATGGAAAATGTGTGAGGTTATTATTATTACTCATTCTGAAAGTACTCTGATGAGATGACGGATTAGGAATACATTGTCACCATCCCTATTCTTCACATAGGTGTCGTAAGAGCCGATTAAGGGAACAAAGTACGTAAGACAAAGTAGGAAAACTTGGACAAACTCCATGACGCCAACAAGTCTGGTCAGCGTCGTATTACTATACCAAACCTCTTTAGAGAGGCCTGTGTCCAGCAGTGGACTGTCAAAGGCTGTTGATTACTGATGATTCAGAAAGCAAAGTATATAACAAATATTTATGAATAAGGAAAATATAAATTCACGCACAATAAACTCTAATTTCACTTATAAGTATCAATATTGTTATTAGCGCCAATAAATTGCCCACATTTTATCACTATATTTATTACGATAGATAAAATTGAGTGGTGTCTGTTATCAGTCTTTAAAATGTACTAAAATATATTGCACGGTTTTCCCAAAAGATATGATCGTCAATGACTACGCCCTGACGGCAACTAAAGCTATGGACAGCAATAAAAATTACGTAACTCAAAGGCAACTGTGCGGTCTGGTAGTTTGATTAAAGGGCAATTATATATGTGTATGTTGTTGTGAAATTTGGTTGTAGTCTATGGAGGGAATTTTACTAGTAGTGTACTAGAGTGGATACCACGATTGGGCAAACGTAGTGTAGAGCGCCCTGCGGCGCGATGGACCGACGACTTGAAGACTCGACTCGACTTGACTTAAATTGAAATAATAAATATGTAAGGAAATAAATAATGAAAAAAAGCAACGTTCATTTATCAGAGTTATATTTGAGAGAATATCTTGCCGTAGAAATACTATTGTAGTAACCTATTTAAGGATTACTAGTTTTACCCCGACACGCTGTGCTGTCATATTATTTTTGCATTAATGGGAAATTATGAACAAAACTGATGTGAAAATAAATAAAAACAATCTTTGAAATAGATTATATATGGTCAAGAATTGAGTGCAGATTATGTAAACATGACTTGGTTTGTGTTTACTATTAATAGTAAAGTAAAATAGCCATTTGTACTTGTTTACACATTGTGATAAACTGGCAAACCTGTAGATCTAGTGGTACGCTAACTAGAATTCAAGCAAAACCTGGAGTTATTGGAATCGAGACTCGCTCTAGGACTACCATAACTAGACCGCCTTAGTATGCGTCGCCATACTGAAATGTCTGCATTCACAATGAGTATGGCGACCACTACTCTTTGATTCTATTCATACTTTCGATCAGGTAGAATTACTGTGGTAGGCCCAGAAAAAAAAAACAAAAAAAAAGTGACTTGCGCTATAATTTGTTCTGTCTGGGCGTAATTTATCTACAAAATATATATTCTGTGAATATCTAATAACGTGTGTCAATACAGTCTTGCGAAATCTGTGAATCAAATGATAATTTAATATTCGCTTTTAGGCTTTAATCAATGCTTAATCTAGCTAGTTTATGAAATAAATATATGATTATATAGATTGGGCCAAGAATTCGTTAACATTTCAATCTAATATCCCACGCAAACATGTTACGGGAGTTTTTAGGACCGATGCTATTGGAATTTGCTAGCTTCGATTATAACACATGGTTTCAACAAGATGGAGCCACTTGTCACACATTCAATGAGTCCCTGCCGGTGGTCAAAGACATGTTTCCGCAAAAGCTGATTTCCAGACGAGGTGACATTCCATGGCCACCTAGAAGTCCAGATCTATCCCTAGCATACTTCCATTTGTGGGATTATTTGAAGAATCGTGTCTACATTAATGAACCAAATACACTACGTCAAATAAAAGAATAATCTGCGAAGAGATAGCGGCGATGTCGCGGTCTCTTTACCGATGAGTATTCGAAAATTTAGGTGCTAGCTTAGAAGAGTACAATAGTCTAAATAGTTTTTATTTAGACGAGTAATTTTTAAAAAACAAATTCCAACTAATTAGCTTTCTTGTGAATATTTTTTTTTATAATATATCAAATAGTTTTTTGTATACGATTTTTTCAAATGTTAACTAATTCGTAGCCCAGAACGTTTTATTATTTATTTATTTATAACTTTATGCACAAATACATGCATCGACGGACTTAATGCCTAAGGCATTTTCTGCCAGTCACACGATTAAGTTTCATATACTTTTATTGTATTGCATTATGTAAAAAACGGTCTAGAAACATAAACACAGGTTACAGCAATCATATATTTTGTAATATATTAAAGACTGAATATCTATTATTACACGACTTTCGGACATGAATAATTTGAAATTGATAACATATATTGCATTCATAAGCTGTCATAACATCAAACGCTTGCAAAAGTCTGCATTTCAAAATCAATGCACTTATGATACTCTTTGCTAGATTATAACTGCCTTGGCGGCGCAGCGGTAGTGAATGCGACTGCTGTGCTTAAAGTCTCGGGTTCGATGCCCGGGCCTGACCAAATGTTTTTATGATCTGCAAATATTTATTTCGAAGTTTGGGTGTTTTTTATGTATAATATTACAAAAATAAAGTAAATAAGTATTCTATCAGTCAGTCTTGATATCATAGCACAAGCTCTGCTTAGTTTGACACTAGATGATGTTGTGTGTCAAATGTCCGAAATATTTATTTATTATAACTGGTAGGTCTTAGGCTTCCCCTTAGGAAGAAGGTTCTGGTATATTAAGTTTATTACGTATAGGGTTTAAACAAGTTCTCTTTCTCTTTCCGGTGCTATTGTCCTACTAGTTTGACCCCTTAGTCATCTTTGTGAATGACGAACTTCCTTAAAACGTTTCAACCCTTCTATAACCCCCTTAATTTTCCAAATTGTACAAAGCCTGTACTGCAAACCAGACTGGTTATAAAAATACATATATATTTCTAAATACATATATATTATAAATAAATTATGCCTAGTATAACAAATTGTCCTGGGTGGGAATCAAACTCACGACTAGTCAATAACGAGTTAAAGAAAATATGTTTGAAAGGTAGTAAGAGCAATTAAGTTTTTATATATTTTATTTAGGTTCCATACGGTTAATTGTATTAGGGGAATCCCTGCTGAAATGAATCAAGTTAATGGTAAATAATAATTGTTGATATCGAGGCGAGAGATTAGAATAAATATGAGTAACATTTTTTAATTAAATCTATCTATCTATAAACATTCTGTGTGTATGTATGATATAGGTTTTTTTTTTTTTTTTTTTTATACCACGACGGTGGCAAACAAGCATACGGCCCGCCTGATGGTAAGCGGCTACCGCAGCCTATGGACGCCTGCGACACCAGGGGCATCACGTGCGCGTTGCCGACCCTTCAAAAACCTATTAACCCCCTTCTTGAAGAACCCCATGCTGTAGTTCCCAGGGAAAACCGTGGCAGGGAGCTCATTCCATAACGGGATTGTTCGCGGGAGAAAATTTCTCTGAAACCGCACTGTGCGCGACCATTTAGGTTCCAATGTATGTGGATGAGCTCCCTGACGATGGCGAGCGGTGCGATGGTAGAATGTGGCTGTGGGCATCATATCAAACAATTCTTCAGAACACAACCCATTGTAGAGACGGTAGAGTACACACAGGGAGGCAAAGTCTCTCCTAAGACTTAGTGGCTCGATACCGTCCGTGAGATCAGGATCGTCGACAATTCTCACAGCACGTCTCTGGACTGAATCGAAAGGCTCAAGCTGGTACTTCGGTGCTCCCGCCCAGAGATGACAGCAATACTCCATGTGAGGCCGAACTTGTGCTTTGTACAGTAGTAGCCTTTGTGCCGGTGTGAAATATCGCTTCGCTCTATTCAGAACACCAAGCTTTTTTGATGCCAGCCTCACCTTTCCCTCCAAATGAGTCCGAAATTGGACGTCACTGGAGATATCGACACCGAGGATCCCAATACTCTGTGAGATGGTAAGGGGTGTATTCTGGAATTGTGGAACTACAGTGAACGGGGTTTTTTTAGCAGTAAACGCACAAACTTGTGTCTTAGAGGGGTTAAATTGGACCAGGTTATCCCGACCCCAATCGGAGACTCTGTGTAAAGTGCTCTCGATTTGAGACACAAGTTGTTCGCGACTTTCTACTACAGCGGTACGAGGGATGTTAGCCCGGCCCGTGTAATACGCATCTCCAGTACTGTCATCCGCATAACAATGAATGCTATCTATGGTCAACATATCATTGATATGCAGCAAGAATAGTATTGGAGATAGCACGGAGCCTTGCGGGACACCAGCGTTTATGTCCATGCTTTCGGAGCAGCTACCGTCGACGACGGCTTTTATGCGTCTGCCAGACAAAAAGCTAGCCACCCATTTGCACAAACCCTCGGGCAGGCCGTAGGACGGTAACTTCGATAGAAGGCCCCTGTGCCAGACCCGATCGAACGCCTTTGCTATATCCAGGCCAACTGCCAAAGCCTCACCTTGACTCTCAATGGCTGAAGCCCACCGGTGAGTGAGATACACTAGAAGATCACCAGTCGAGCGACCGCGGCGGAAACCGTACTGGCGGTCGCTGATCAAATCGTGCTCTTCCAGGTAACTGAGGAGCCGTGTGTTGATTACACGCTCCATCACCTTAGAGAGAAGGGAGGTTATAGCTATAGGCCTGTAATTCGATGGGTCCGATCTATCACCCTTTTTTGGCACTGGATGCACATGGGCAGTCTTCCACGAAGACGGCACTTGCCTTTTGCGGTAGGAAATCGCGAAAAGTCGCGTTAGTACAGGGCACAACTCAGGGGCACACTTTTTGAGCACCACTGCAGGTATGCCGTCTGGCCCACTCGACTTATGAACGTCTAGACAGTTTAGTTCCCGCCGCACTTCTCTTTGCGAAATGTGTATTTCCGGCAAAGTGTGTTGGCACGGTGGGTTAGTAGGCGGTACCGCACTTCCATCCTCGTTCATGGTCGAGTTCGCGGCAAAGAGTTGCCCAAGTAGGTCGGCTTTCTCTTTAGCACTATGGGCCAAGTTACCATCGGCATTTCGCAATGGTGGTAAAGACGACTGGCAAAAATTTCCTTCGGCAGCCTTAGCAAGAGACCAAAACGCACGACTCCCAGAGGGATAGCTCGTAAGTCGCTCACCAATCCTGCCGATGAAATCGAATTTGGCTCTGGCAATTGTCTTTTTGCTGGACCTCGAGGCAGCATTTAGTTTGCGTCTCACATCAGAGATGTTCGGATCCTTATTGGTACGGGCCGTGGTCCAAGCCCTATAGGCGGCCTGCTTGACTAGCCTGGCTTCCTTGCAAAGCCGGTTAAACCACGGTCGCTTTTTTTCCCCCGCAGCTACTGATGGGTTGGGAATAAAATACTCCATACCCACCAGGATCGTCTCAGTGACAGCGGCTACGCAGGAGTCAGGATCTTCTGGCGTGAAGCAAAGCTGCCTCCACGGGTACGATGCGTAGAATTCACGCAATCCATCCCAGTCTGCTGATTTATAATGCCACATGTGGCGCAAATTGGCTGGGCGAGGTGGAATATGCCGAGGGCATGGGACTTCGGTCCGGACGAGGCAGTGGTCGGACGAGCCGAGAGGTGCGGCCACTGCAATAGTGTAGTCGTCCGGACGCGTCGTCAGCAGAAGGTCCAGCAAAGAGTGTGCATGGCTCTCAATATCAGGTATTCTTGTTGGAGAATGTACCAGTTGTGAGAGGCCATGGGCCAGAGCAAATTCATGAGTAGACCTGCCTGCAAAGTCGGTGGATCGAGAATTTAGCCACTCACAGTGGTGGGCATTAAAATCCCCTAAAATCACCAACTCAGCACGAGGGTAAAAGTGTAAGTAGAACATCTGTGTTATTATAAGACGATTTTCAATGCGGTTGTTTTTTTGTCTATTACCTCAACTTTCAAACTCTGAATTGTTATTAAGTATTTTTATAATCACAAAAACTCAAAAACACTTTTTGACCTGACCCGGGAATCGAACCCAAGGCCTCTTGATCGGCAGTCGCACAGGCTTTTTTTATTTATTTATTTTTTTTAAAGTGTGGAAACCCCCTCGCGCCGTCACCCCACCGGGGTTTACGGCGGGATGGTGGGTCGGAATCAGACCGACTAAAACCACACGGTGTGCCACTCTGCGCCTGACATAGGAAGGATCCGGAAACAGCTGTTATTACGACATCCAGAGCAGTCGCACAGGCTAACCTAACCAAGACAAACGAGGTAGTGAAAATAAATAAGCAAGCCATGATTGCCACGTGAATGTGTTAGATTTTGTAACAATCTCATGTTGATGACAAACACTGTTAGTTAAACAATGTAGTGTAAAACGGTGTTACAAGAAATTAAATATTTATTTTAGATTTTCTGCCGTCAATACTCTTAGAGATATGAAGCTGACAACACTGATAACCTTTAAATAATATTTTCGAGTATTTGTTTATCAAAATCGGTTCAGCTGATAGACTGACTGTCACTGCACGAAAATCAGCGAAACAATTGCTAGCTCCGATATTCTGTGAGGTTGTAGACACCAAGAGTTCGAGTTTTTACAGTGCCAATTATGATTTTTATGACAATGCGATTTTCATCCTTAAAACTATCACCAGTGAGTTCCAAATAACTTTGAGTTTATTACGTTTCATTTTAAATAAAACCTTGAGCAAAATCTAAAATTTATTCTAAGGTAAAAGCTCTGAAACTTTTTTCGCAGACAAGTAATTTTAACCTTGACCCGAACGCCGATAGGTGAAATCTAATCAGACTTTTCAATACATGCTACGCTTTTTCAGTTTTTATTCCCTACTCCTAAACTTTTAATTCAGTACTAAAACTACTCACCGAAAGCTTGGTTATGGTAATATGCTTCGTATTACCATCTTTTAAAAGTAATTTAGGTGGTACTCGTGACGTATTGTGCAGTACCACATGAACTAGTGTTACATAGTGTTTACAAAATCTTTTGTAACGGTTCCTACGTTGTTTATGACAGCTTTGGCACTAGTAACACACTTTGTGTTACAGATGACTTTTTTTTTATATTTAATCGCCAAAGTGACTCTATTCTGCCTGATGGAAAGCATGAATAGAATCTAAGAGCGGTGGTCGCCACACTCACTGCGAATGACGAAAGTGTAATATGGCGACCCACGCTATTGCGGCGTAATGAGATGCTGATGTTTTTGGACTTTACAAACATACAAGAAACACAACGAAAATGCATACTCAGAACAACAATTTTGTGGATAACACAAATCGTTGTTTCATAAAGGGATCGAACCCACAACACTCATCGCAGTAGAAGACGTCAAGGTGACCGCTTAAACCACTATACTGTTCGTGCAGTTTATATTGTTAACAAAACTGCAAGACACTTTAATAGCTATATGAAGGCACCCCCTTTCATCCCATGGGTGTCGTAAGAGACTTAAGGAACAAACTACACTCTGCACTAGAATGCAAAAACAAGGAAAATCTAAACAAACTCAATACAAACCCGTAGGCCGAAACATCCTATCGAAGGAGAAACTGATGTCTAGCAGTTAAGTATTAAGAGCTGTTGATATGATGTGTATCTGAAAATGTCCATAAAAAAAATCATTAAATCCATAAAAAAACGATAATCAATAATCCACACGTTTAAATCTATACTTGGAAAGAAGTTGTGTATTTCTTTTTACTTCACGAATAGACAAACAAAACAAAAAAGGATCAAAAACTCGGCATCTAAAATTCTCTACATCGGATATTAAATTCAAACTAAGAATTTTTTGTAACACAAAAACACATATAATTCAAAACAAATATTAGTTTCATTTTACGATCTACGTGTGCGGTTGTGTTATACAAATAACCTACCAGACAATTTTAATGTTAATTAAATACATCATAAAAATTAACAAGAACAATTTATATTCTTTATGGTATATGGTATATGTTTACACAGCTTATCTTTATTAAAAGGCTTTAATAAAATCTTGGCTATTGGTACATACCTAAATTGCCTTCACAATTAGAAGTAGATCTGTGTTGATGTACTGTCATGTTGGCACAAACATCCTTCACTGTTACTGTTTGAACATCTTACAGAAAAAACATAAGAGTTTCTTCTCCACTACTCATTAAACACGCAAATATTTTAGCAATTTGTGTTTTATCACTACGATCTTGGACAGTTTATGAAATACTTTCTATCAAATCTCTTTTTAATGATATAATCATCGTCCAATCGCAGTCCACTGCTGGACATTGGCCTCTCCTATCGCGACGGGCACACACAATCGATTTTGGGTTTCTCGCATCCTGGAACTGCCAGTCATCTTGCGCAAATCATCACTCCACCTAGGCCGTAAGAATAATAATGATATAAGACTTACATTATCTTCTAAAAAGGAGAATTGTTCTATGGTTAGCTTATGCAGCTCCCAAGGAAACTCAATTGTTTTATTCCAATTTCACGATCCCACTTTACCAATTAACTTGAAATTTTACATAATCGGTAATTAAAGAAAATAAGAAATACACGTTCGTATTTAGAGCATTCAGTTGCCAGGGCTAAAGAAACTAGGTCACCAGTCCGCACTCACTGCTTACCACTCACATGTGTCGTCGTTTTGAAGTTTTTACACTAATGAACCTCTTATGGTCGCCTTAAAAGACTTGACTTTGAAACAGTAAAAATTCACTTAAAAGTTTTATTGATATCGCAACCGAACCGTCCATTATTGAATTTTAAATTTCGAATACAATTAAAAGTAAATTCGAAATTTAAATTCGATGTTGTGAAATAATGTAAGATATAAATAATTCAAATTCATTAACTATGTTTAAAATTCAAATAAATGAAAATGCAAAATTGATATATGTACTATGACCTCTTCAGGAGAACAAGATTGGCCTGGAGATTATCTTAAAAAAAAAATTATATCATTACATCTTGTAAAAAAGATCATAGATAATAGTAATAAATAAAAAAACATTGCTCGTGTTGTAGCTTCAATCAATCTCTGCAAGTCATATTTTAAAATTTCTCAAAGGACATTAGTCTAAGTTTACTTAGTGTATGTCATTATCCTCTATCGTCGAAATCTCTGCGATACTGTAACGAATTGCTAGCCATTAAATATAATTTAAAACAAAACTTAGTCTAATGTTTATTGTCGCAAATGGGTTTCTTAAACTATCCTCGCGATTGCATCGAGTCACACTAAGGTCAAATGTCTTGTTAGTTCGAGACATTGATAATAGATGGCGTTATTTGTTTCCTTAAAAAATAATTTCATTAGAGATTTGGATTCGAAATTCAATTTAAAGTATTCCATTAGATATTATTTTCTTTAAATCTGACTTAGCTAACTTATTAAGTAGTTCATCAAATGAAAATCGTTTTCTTCAATTTAATCAATCATGAATGTTTTTGAATTATCATGAGACAATCAAAATAAGTAACGCCACTTTCTTCAAAAGACAAATCCTATAAAGACGAAAGGTCATGAAACTCCAAAAACACTTCCATTTGGTTTTATAAGTTTCTTGTTTGTTATTAATGAATCTATGACAGCTACTAGCATTTTAAGAGGGTATTTCTAAAATAACTCGCAAGGAAATATACTGCGGGAACATTATTTGAAATAAGGGTACAATTTGAGCTGAAAATCTCACTTTAAACAGTGTATGTTTTAGAGATCTACTTACTTTCTAAAACCCCAATATTTGTAATAACATTCGAACATTCAAATGACCTTAACCGCTGTTATAACACCCACTATTATTACACTTTTTAGACTAACATTACATTCAGCACGAGTTTTATACAATGTTTTGCGTAAATAGTCTAAAATATCTCACATGAAGACAATAACTTGCAGTTTACTCATTAATGCGTTATCATTATCATCTACTAACAAAGAGAGCGGGTGCGCAACCGTATATATTACAATCATTACGCGAGTAATTAGTATTGTATAAACAGTAACTTTGTTTTAAATGTAAACCAGTAGCAATAGCAATGTGATCAGAATAAGGCGTTTGCCCCTAACGTGATCGGCAATACTAAATTTGTTTACTGCCATTCGAATTTTGAGTTTAAAATTGGAATGTAGTGCTTATAAGAAAACAGTTTGAGTGATTGATTTTTGTGTGTTTGTAAAATATTTACATGCGTTTAGACCTTAAATATTTTTTATTTGACTGATTATATTTTGGAATTGAGTGACGTGGTCCTTTGTGACACAATATATTAAATATAGATAAAAAGAATGTACAAAGCGAAGTGATATATTATTTATCTACGAGAAGTAATACTTTGTAATAGTTTGTACAAACAGTGTATTATCTTTGTAAAGTTTTTAATCTTACAGTAATGGTAGTTTTTTAACGAGGAAATGTTTGTTGCACTGTTTCTGTGATTGAAATTTAGTCTTTGTACGACTGGCCTCCAAAGTGTTTGGTTTTAAGTAGTGCGATTTTTGTGTTAAATATATCTCATTTGTTAGACATCCTTATTCGTCCAAAATGTCGCTAGTAAGCATGACGGCGAAGCTTGAACTCTCGTGGAACAAGTTTATGAGAAGAAAGGAAGGATACCATGTTATCGGTAAGATTCTTTTCTTTGAACTTAATATTATAATCCAAGTTTCTAGCGAGCAAATTTGCTTTATGCCATTAAAGGTTCTGGTAGGCTGACTCATTTTAGTTTCGCAATATTGATAAACTGTTATGACATCGTTACCCTTTCGTAATTTATTTTTTTAATGTGAATTACATATCTTAGAAACTAACGGAAGGTTAAAAGTGTTAAAGTCTTTAGCCAACTATGACCGGGAATGAAATCCAAGCAGATATTATAAACTAGCCACTTCTGTTGGTACCCAATGTATATTTATTATGAAATTAAACACTAATAAGAGTTTCAGTGATAAGAATTGTCTTTTTTACAGTACTAATAACCCTGATTCCTTTCCAGTCTTGTTTCTGCTCAGGACTCAGGGCTCTCAGAGTTTCAGTCAAGGTATCTACTGATTGTCCCGAATGCCTTAACTTCGTCTAAGTTAGGGAAGGTAGGAACCGAGAGAAAAAGAAGTTAAAGAAAGGAAGAATTCACTAGCATTTAAAAATAAAAACGAAATAGTTTTATTTTCAAATAACTCATATTATTGTCACATCCCTTAAGACCATCAAGAAATCTACAATTTGAATTTAGAATTTCGAATTCTAATTTCGAATTCTTCCATAGTGAAGCTATCTTAAGATTTTATGACAGTTGTCATGCAGAAACTAATTTTGTTTATTAAGTCAATTAAAATATATTAACTATCCTTTAAAATAAGTAGGGAATTAGATCTATTTAATGTAAAGTAAATACAAATAGACACAACAGATATTAATAAACATTAAATTCTGATTAGGCAGCCTTATCGCGACAAGGAATATTGACGTCTAGGTACACCTTTGGATGGACGGGATTGTATGATTTGTGATAGGTAGTATATATACATTTCTATGTTTTTCAAATTTGACGAGCCTGGTCTAGTGGGTAGTGACTCCCTGGATGTCGTAATAGCAGCTGTTCCCGGATCCCTCCTATGTCAGGCGCAGAGTGGCACACCGTGTGGTTTTAGTCGGTCCTATTCCGACACACCACCCCGCCGTAAACCCCGGTGGGGTGATGGCCCGAGGGGGTTTCCACACGTTAAAAAAAAAAAGTAGGTTGTGACTCTGACTGTTAAACCAGAGCCGCCAGAGATCGCAAGTTCCAATCCTATCTAAAGTAAATAATTTTATGAAAAGCATTTGTCATTTATTTGTATGTAATTTGTCTATAATGTTTAGAAATATACAATAAGTATGTTTATCAGTGGTCTGGCCACTGACTGACAGACTGTCGTGTGTGGGATGTGTGAGGTTTTTCACTGTATAGTCTTTTCAGCTATCAGTTTTTTTACGAGTTAAATTAAAAAATAAATTACTAGCCTTATTAAAATCTTCATCTATGATAATTGTAAGTGTAAGTTCACATCGGTGGTGTATTAGATTAGAAAACTGCCTTAGTGGCGCAGCGGTAGCGAATGCGACTGCTGTGCTTGAAGTCTCGAGTTCGATTACCGGGTCGGACCAAATGTTTGGATGATCTGCAAATATTTGTTTCGAACTTTGGGTGTTTTCTATGCATAATATGTATGTATTTACAAAAGAAAAGTATAATAAGTATTCTATCAGTCAGTCCAGTTGCCATAGCACAAGCTCTGCTTAGTTTGAAACAATTATAAACATATTAATTACATTTTTAAATATCTAAAAAACAAAACCAAAAATACATATTTAAAAATATAAAAAATAGTAAACCATCGACATCGGGTACAGGGACCAAGACACCGGTGGTTAGGGCTCCAAAGACAGGAACCTCCTCACTATACGGGCCATGTCAAGGAGGACTGCCTTCTGCACCAAACCCTTGATCCAACTTTCTAACGCGAGCTTCTTAAGGTGTTGGTCGAGGCTCTTAGCTATCAATCCGTGAACAGATATGATTATCGGAACAATGATCACTGAATCCACATGCCACAAATCGGCAATCTCGTGAGACAAATCCAAATACTTCAATTGTTTTTCTTTTTTAACTTTAACGAGATTCTCGTCATGAGGAACAGCGATATCGACAATCATTGCGCGGCGCTCTAATCGATCTATCACCACAGTATCAGGCTTATTGGCAACAATAGTCCTATCTGTGATAATAGATCGATCCCAATATAACGAAGCACGACCGTTCTCAAGAACTGGATCGGGCACATACCTGTAGTAAGGCACTTCAAAATTGACAAGGTGATATTTAAGAGCAAGTTGTTGATGTACGATCCTGGCTACTTGGTTGTGCCTGTGCAAATACTCACCGTTAGCAAGACGAGTACAACCAGAAATAATATGCCTAATAGATTCCCCAGGACAGTGGCACGCCCGACAGATGTCAACCGTACTATCTTTCAGGTTATATTTCTGATAGTTTTTCATCATGATAACTTCGTCCATAATTGCACAAACAAAACCTTCGGTTTCTCCGAAGAGATCACCATACCGTAGCCAAGTCTTCGACGCTTTAAAGCCTATATCAGACCCGTGTGGGTTCCGATAAAATCGACCATGAAGTTCTTTGCCCTTCCATACTTCCCTGCGATTACTCATTATTATTATTATTAGATTAACATCCGCTAACACTAGATCACAAGATCCCCTAGCCCTTAAGCTAATGCGGTAAAATTACTAGCCTTAATTAAATGATACAATTGTGAGCCGATCACCTCGCAATTTCTTCATCTAGCATAACGAATGCTAATCTCAAAACCATTAGTCTATCAGTAATTTAATTATTAGTTTCTGTTAGTTAATGATTACAATATTAGGTCACGTTTATTAGATTCTGAGCTATTAATTAAATATCATAATAGTAATAAAAAACGTTTGATTAAAGTCACTCAATATTTACGAGAAAAAAAAAGATATATAGGGTGGGCCACGAATTAGATAACATATGAAAAAATCATATAAGAAACCATTTGATATGTTATGAAAATTGTTTATTTACATAATTAAATAATTGTTAATTAAATAATTAAATAATAAATTTAAAATGAATGCCAATTAATTAAAGCTAATTAATTGACATTTATTTTTTAAAAATTACATCGTCTAAATGAACACCGTTTCGACGTTTGCACTCTTCTAAGCGAGCACCGAAATTTCGAATACTCGTCGGCAAAGAGACCGCGAGATCGCCGACATCTCTTCGCTGATTTTTTCTTTCAGTTGACGTAGTGTATTTGGTTTATTAATGTAGACTCGATTCTTCAAATAATTCCATACACAGAAGTCTGCTAGGGATAAATCTGGACTTCTGGGTGGCGATGGAATGTCGCCTTGTCTGGAAATCAGCTTTTCCGGAAACATGTCTATGATCACCGGCAGGGACTCATTGGATGCGTGTCAAGTGGCTTCATCTTGTCGAAATCATGTGTTACGATTGTAGCCAGCAAATTCCAGTAGCATCGGTCCCAAGAGCTTCCGTAACATGTTTGCGCTGGATGTTACATTCAAATGTTAAAGAATTCTTGACCCACCCTTTAGTGTGTCCTTTCCTACGTGAAAATTACTAAGTATAGAAACAATGTAAATTTATATTCAATCAATTGCAATTGCACCGCAGTGGTACCATTATACATTTTATTAGAATAAAAAGAGGCCTCAGTATCCTGGTGTGTCGGGTACCTCCACCAAACCACATTAAAATTGGTCTAACCGTTAGACTGTGAATAAGAAACAAGCACACACTTTGATTTTGAACCCTTCTACTTCATGTAATAAATTCGAAAGCTTAAATTCACGGCCATTACTCAACTGTTCAAATAAATGCAAGCCGCGTTTGCCACCATCATTCCACACAACTTCAACAATCCCCATAACTTGGATAATTGGCACTATACCATTTCTTAAGAAACTTTCTGCATCGCACAAGCAACCTGTTCGACTAATTGCGGTATTTCCGGAACGATATGCACTCTAAACTTTCAAAAAAAGAGCGTGATTCCACCGCAAAGAGGTGCAACGCACTTTCAACTCCTGAGTAGCAGATTTTAACCATCAGTATTCATGTGTGATGTGCCCATATCATAAACAACATGTCAGAATGGCTGAATGTATCTGGATGAAATCTGTCACAGAAACAGACTGCAGTCGGGAATAATAAGGTTATGTTTCAATCAGTGAACGGCAAAGTTTTGTTAATCGGCTATCATTTTATAAGCATTCCAGCATCAAGTGTGTTAAACATTTAGCTCAATTGACTTTTATGTTAAGTTAAGGTAGATTTATTCGTAAGTACGTCATTGTCACTCGTAAACAGAATCCAGAACATTCGTGACATTGCTCTCATTCTGATATACATACATAACTAAAGTTTCTCTTACGTGAGTCTTGGAAATCACGAGTCGTTTTGTTTAAATCAAGTTCCGTATACTTTTTAGTTCGATATTGACGATATAATATCAAGCCTTTTGAATTTCTACATGGTTTTGTTTGTTAATGAGATGTATATTACAATATTTTATTATATAACTGGTTAAGTAACTGCTATGCTAATACAGATATTTATATTTATACAAATAAGTAAAATTAAGGACTATGTTGTGATGTCTAAATATTAAGTGCATATAAGTTTACAGAATGCCGCCATATTAAAACACCTATAATAATGCGAAAAATCATACAGTCAGATGAAAAGACAAAACACGCTGTATTCATTTGACTGAGGCCCGTACGGTAGAACCAGCCAAAAGGCTGAGACAATAAAACTTATGTAAAAGGCAAAAAATGTGATTGTTACAGTAGGTGATTTACAATGTATAAAACACGAGACACTTTTTGCTATATGATTATCGTTGATAATTGTGGGTAGATTATTACAGGATTAAAATAATACTTTTTTAGTAATAATCTGTTTGTAATAATCCGGATTGATAAAAAGTAAGGAGTGTCATCACCCTTGTTTGCATCGTAAGAGGTGACTAAGGGAGCAAGCTATGCAAGTAAACTTTACTACAAAGAGAAGGAAAACTGGAAACAAACTCTGTACCAATCTGTCTTGTCAGCGTGGTATAGAATCCTATTCCTCCTTTCTAAGGATGTCTAGCAGTGTAATATTAAAGGCTATTGATGATGGTGATTTATTTGTTTCGACTAAACTCGATAAAAGTTAGATCGATTTTGAAGGAACTTTTCACAAAAAACTGATGTTCCAAAAAGTGACTTATTACACACGCATAAACACGCAGACGAACTCACAGTAGAAGCGCAATTAGTTTAGTAATATCATAAAATTAAAAGTTTGTTTGTTTGATTCAATGCCGTAATTTCTGAAACCTTTTAACGATTCTACACCCCAATAAAAAACATAGAAAAATCAAGCACTGACTGCACGGTTGGCCTAGTGGTTTACGCGGTCGCCACGCCGCTCTCTACTGCGCTGAGTGTTGTGGGTTCTAATCCTACATAGGACAACACTTTGTGTGATCCGTAAATTGTTGTTCTGAGTCTGGGTGTTCTTTGTGTCCGTTTCTTATATGTTTGTAAAGTCCCCCGCGACACAGGATTTACTCCTAGTGCGGGCGTTGTCTTTTAAAATAAATGAAATGAAATGAAAGTCTTTACATACCTAGCTAATTCTTAAACATTGGTAGGATCAGCATAAAACTTATATAATAATTTAGCCTCCATATCCTGTAGGTAGTTACTCAAATATCAGTAACATATCACTAATTATCATAATTAATTGCTTTAACAAAATTCCACTTAAGCTTCCGCGCGACACATAATCTCTTATCATTCACAATCGTTGGCATTGCACCTTGATTTGTTTGTATTTATTCAACTTTTTAATATCAGTAATAGTTTTGATAGTCTCATTATCTTTCTTGTAATATCTTCGTCAATATTTGAATATGATAAGAAAATATGTTGAGTATGAGCTTAGTGACAGTAATCCTTTTTGCTCCTGTTCAGACTTGTCAGAAAAACTATCGTTATCGTTACAGTTATTACCATAAAACGTATATGGTTAATTTATATATCTTTAAGGCATGAATTGATAACAATATTTATTTTATAATTATTACGCCACATATCTCACACACGGTCGTCTATACTCAAACTATTAGACTTAACGTGGTCTTTGATTGTGACTACACTACACTAGTTGACCATTCTATACTGACTACATGACATGACTGTAGTACAAAGTATAATATTTATAAAAAAATAGCGAAACTAACTAATTAGTTGCTAAATGATCCTACCTCTGACTAAATGGTCACTCATGTCTTCTCCTAGAAACTCTTAGTCAGTGCTGATAGGAGATAAGATATCATATCGCTAGTTCCATTAATAGTGCGTTTTCTTATAACGCTGTGTAAATTTCAAGTTTAGTCCCAAACTTCAATATTAATAAATCAAATGTTGTTGTATAAAAGTGTTTTCGTAGCCGTACTTAGTTTGAAACTAGATGGCGTTGTGTGTTAGACGTCCGAAATATTACATATTTTAGTTTTAATTACAATTCATATTTTGTCATCATTCGTATTTCCAAACCGTAACAATATATGTATATATTAATAGTACTTTACATACATTATAACTGCTATAACCAATAAACCAATCTTTAAGCTGAAGTCTCAGCTTTAATTAAAATAAATTTCTGTGTAAATTTAGTAAAAATGGTAAACATTGCAAGTTAATTTGCAATATCTTCATAACCGCATTCATGTTATAATTTTAAATGTTGCGAAAACCACCTCACCTCGCCGACGGAACCCTACAGTTTATAATAGCAGCGACCTTCAAGCTTCTGCTTTCTCAAATGCGAAGGCATGCAATAACAAAACGAATTAAAGTAAAGAAATAAATATTAGATTCATGCTGACATTTTTACGTTGTTTCACTTGAGATTCAATCAAATTTAATTAGTTTTAACTGTACTTAAACTTAAACTGTAAACATTAACTGGACTTATTGACTTATGGTTAGTAACCCTGACTGATAAGCCAGAAATCGTAAAAATATCTGATAATATAGACCCACAAACTAAAATCTCGTACTATTTTTTTTAATATTGAAACTTATTTGTTTTAATTACTTAGTGGTGTTTATGTAACTGCGACGTAAGGGGTTTTGTTATTATATTCGCACAGACAAACATACACACATTTTTATATTCCAGGTATTGATAAGGTGATAGGCGTATCGCTATAATTAATAGGAGAAAAGTAATAAAGCTTATGTAGCGTTTTAGGGCTGCCCAATACAATAATTCATAAAAAAATATTTATCTGCAACTTACTACTCATAGGAATGATTTGTTTGGAAATTATAGCCCCTCCCTCGCTCTCGAATGACATGGGAAGGGAAAATTGACTTAAAAAAGGAAGGTTGGCAATACTGTCTGTGATTCTTGAGCTGTAGATGTCTGCATTATGAACAAACTCCTTCTCGCTATTAAGTCCAAGTGATTGACATTTGGCAATAATAAATATGGCGGTAGACACGAAAATAGGTACAAGACTGGGTTTTCGCAAAATATGAAAGGAATTTTAATATTCATTCCCAAATTGGTTTACAGTACACTTCGAGACAGCGACACGACGCGATACTCAACAAGGCGTGTTGCGGTATCGAAATGAACATATGTTGTGACGAATTATCTGGCATGCCGTTAATTATTTATTTTAAATGAATAAGTAGGTAACATCATAACATGTCTTAGGCATTGAAACGAAAATCTAATTATTGATATTTATATTTTACACATGACACAAGGAAATAAACTCTCAAATTTATATGTCGATAGCATGACAACCCTATATACTCCTAAAACGAAACTAATATCACTAACTGTCAAAATAAAAACAGTGTTATTAATCGCCATATCCATTATCACCGTAATATATGCGATATTGTAATAATGTTTCTGCGCTGATTATCAAATATTTCACGTTGTGGTATCAGATTTAAATTTGTCAATATACCAACTGATACGTTTAGAAAACATCGATCATTGGTTTTAATAAACGAGATATGGGTATATATTAATACAATGTACTCATGGCTCATTCCCGTTGGGGGTAGGCAGAGATCATAGAACATCCTGACATACAGGCTTTTTCTAAAAATTCAGTTACGGGTGCTTTGATGAGAGATCTTTCTCCAGTATTCTGTTGATATGTCCGCGCCAGTTCTTTATACATATATTTACATCATCTCTTAACAGCTTCTAACTGTCCACTGCTGGACATAAGCCTCTTTTCGAAAGGTAGTTAACAAGTTAAGCTATATACATGTGAAGAACACTATTTACAGCAGTTTAACAAGCAAACAGATATAATACAAGGAAGCGATTTATATATGAAATGCCGTATACACGGTATTAAGTGAAAATATCTTGTATACAGAATTTCAGTAATTCAGAAAAGTAAAATTAAATAAATATTCCTACATAAAACAATAAGAGTCTGTTATATAATATTTTGACCCGTCATACTACAAAGATCTTTAAATTATAGGTCAAGTTATACTGGTCAATGAATTGAAATAAGAACTTACCAATAATTTCTTGAAATTTACATTACGAAATAGGAATTACTTTTAGGAAAATGGAATGCATATAAGTAATTTTAAGTCTGTCTTGTTTGAGACTAGCACCATCACTGCCTTTTATTTGGATAGAATAATAAACCTTATTTTTTAATTGTTACAGATGAAACAGGCCCAAACGACAACTCTTACAATATGGCGTCGATAAATTCCAACGAGAAGAGTCCAGGAGATCCCCCAGAAAAGACTTTGTCAGAAGTAGACTCTGAAAAACAGCCATTATCTGGGGTAAGTATCCCTTCAAATGTAAATTAGCCGTTCTTGTAGAATCCCGTAGGATGTTTACCATTATAGACGTGAATGACTCTGGAAACAAGTTGATAACCGTCATCACTATGCCTTTAAGCGTTGGGGAAATATCTTACTTGGCCGCTGTAGTGTGGATCACAATGCTGCGTTGCCTGCGTTCACAATAAATTTGGTGACCACCATTTTTGGATTCGAATTTTTTATCAGACAGAATAAAGTCACTTTGGCAGACACAAAATATTGAACTGCTAGATACAAGCCACTCCTTAGAAAGGAAGTTTCAGTCTACTACATCACGAATATCTGACGGGATAGTATAAGGTCTGTTCCAGGTTTTCCTTCTCTTTGTAGTGTTGTTTTCTTGCGTGGTTTGCTCGCTCATGTGGCTCTTAACGACACCCACAGAATTCTTAATCTGTCACTACACAGAATACTCTTAATTCATTCTGGATAATTACTAATGTTTGAATCTTGTGTTGTGGGTGAAGACAAGTAACAGAGTTTTATTTATATCACAAATGTAAGCAATCTGTTTTTTTTTTCACGTAATACTTTGATTATCAAGGGTTCTTAGCGAAGGCGTTCTAATTTCAGAACGGCTTTTTACGGCACTCTTAGATTAGTCACTAGTATAAATATCTAAAATTAATAATATCACCTTCTGAACTCTTTTCATTTCTAAATAAAAGCTTATGTCCAACAGTGGACATAAGCTTTTATTTAGAAATAAAAGCTTATGTCCAACAGTGGACATTATAGGCTGTTCATGATATGTAACACATATACAAACCATTTTTTTTCTACATAATAACACAAAATATATTAAATTAATAATTTTGTTTAAACTTCAGGATCGTTTTTTTTAACTCATCTGTAAGTCTGACTATCATAGGAAGAATTCTTTTTTTTTAATATGTCAGTTAAACAGACCAATTGAAGATCATAATTATAGTCACTGGTTAAAAGTTTAGCTTGAAGCCGTTGAGTTTAACTTAGTTTAGATTAGGTTGTACAAATTTTTAATACAATATTTTATCAGAATATGGGTATTTGATGAGTATTGACCAGTTATAAGTCCTAAATTAGTGGACATTGCTTCATACTTTTGACACTGTTCCAATTGGTCATTATTACTGTATTCACAATACAATACAACTTTTTTGTCTCTAAATTGAATTAAATTTTTAAATTTCGAATATATTTAAAAAGTATTTGTTCCTTTTTTAATTTCAATCCATGAATTAAAGTTATATAAACCTTATTATTCAAGGATTTAAATCATTGTTCTTAAAAAAAACTTTTCACAACCTGTTGCACTATGGTATTTCAACACGAATGTTTAAGTAATAATTATTAATTAAGTTTGCATTAATTAAGTTTGCAATCTATGACTGTACAATGGCAATAGCAATAAATATTGAAAATGCATAGAAAAAAGTAGTTTATATTATCATATTCAATAAATAAAACATTTCTGATATCAACAACTATTGTGATTAAATCAAAGAAAAAGATAATGTTCTTGGTAAGTCAACACCATTAATTGTAATTCGTTCCAGGATTTGAATCTAATCTAAATTCAAATAAATTCTAAATCTATCTAAATTCTAAAAGTAAAAGTACAATGATTGAAACAGGAAAAGGAACTGAAAAAAAAATTACTTTCATAAACTACACAGAAACAATTTTTTTCATTAATGTAGGTAAACTGTTCTGTTCAATTTTCTTTGACATTGACGTCAGCTTTAGAAAAGTACTTTTTGTGACATTAACAATAAGCCGAGAAAACTAACACACATGACCTCAGACACAGCAATCTTCTAGATCAAAAAGCCAATTATTTCATTAATTAAAACAAATTTTAAATAATTTTTTGTCGCAAGTGCAAATACCTTTGATCTATATAAGAATGATAGCGGGGCACTCCTCTACATACATAAACGTAAACAATTACGCATAAATGTTATATGACCTTAAAATATTAAAAAAAAAGTACCCTTGTCCTTATTATTTGTTATTATCTTGTTTTATTTGTCTTTGATAATGAAATAATCGATTGTTATCATAACTTTAAAGTGTTTTTACTCATATCTTTGGCCTCAATAACTTGTGAAAGTTAAAGATTAGCGACCTAGGCTGATACATTACACTTGAAACATTAATAAACTAACTATTCCTGATTATTATGATAACTACGAAAGTTATTTAATACGTATTACCTTAGCCATTAGTTTTTATCATAACTTCAAGAGCAAAGCCTCGTGCAAGGGCTAGTAATGTTAGCTGATTGTAGGAGTACGTAAATCATAAATCGACACTAATTAAGAACCTTGCTTAACTCCAGAGAACTACTTTCGTACAAAGGAATTGATAAGACTGGTCTACACACAGATTACCTCATTAGGGGAATTACCGAAAAGTTTCCTCCACATATTATCCTCTAAAGTGGTAACACATCTTTCATCCATCTTGTTTAGGTACCCATAGATCTTGGGCAAGAATACTGTGTAGAAAAATATTACTAAAGTGGTTAATACAGCCTTTCAGTAAAGAATAAACTATAGAACTAGATGATGCTATAACGGGGCTAACAAATTATTTTGCTTTCAGAAGAAGGAGGAAAAATGGTACACGACGCTGATGCAGGTAGCTGTTCCATTCTTCATAGCCGGATGTGGTACCATTGGTGCTGGTCTGGTCCTCGGTACCGTTATGGTAAGTTCGTAATTTTTATTTCTGTACTTTGTCATTAAATATAAAGTTATCAGAACACCAATAGGAATTGAACTTTGGAGACGAGTACTATGCTTAAGTTCTGAAAATGATTCCTTGCAATTTTGCTGTTAATAACTTTTTTAAAAGACATCTTCCGCATGAGAAATAAAGCCTGTGTCGCGCGGGACTTTACAAGCGTATATGAAAGGGACACAAAGAATACTCAGACTAAGAACAACAACTAGTGTTGTCCCATGTGGGGTCTGAAACTACAACACTAAGAGCAGTAGGAAACGGTGTAGCTTAAACTGTTACGCTAAGACAACTATAACTTATAATAATGATTTATTTGATTGAGTCCATTTTATATGTATTTATTAACCTATTGCCAAACCTATCAGTTTACCAGTGAACCATTAAAATTAAGCATTTGATTAGAATTCCGCCTGAATAGAACGCCTCCGATTAGAATTTTTTTTATTTCTTTTTTCTCTACTCGCTGAAGTTAGTTTCCGTTTCTGGTATTAACGTACCTACCACTGATTTCATGGTCATTCTTCTGTAATCGGAGCAAAGATTGTAAGGTCGGTTTTACTTTTGAATTAAACACAAGTTTACACAACATTTTGTAATTTTATTCAAATTACGACGTTTGCTAAATGAAAATAACACTGAATTGCATATTAATATAAATGTTATATAATATATCTCTGTTACAGCACTGGGAGGTCTTCCAAAACGTATCAGCAATATTTGTACTAGTCCCTTCGCTCTCTGGTCTTAAAGGTGAGTTTAATTAATTTATTTTTAATTTTATATTCTACTTGCCATACTTTGTAGTTTCACCGAAGTCTATGGTCATTAGCATGGTAGAACTCCTTTCTATAGGTTATAGTATGATGCTACTGGCTAGCTTATAACCATATAAATTCATTACATCATACCAATACGTCTTAATAGTCCACAGCTGGACATAGACCTCTCCTTAGAAGGGGGGGTTTGGTTTACTATGTAAGGTTTTCTTGCATAGTTTGCTCCCTAATTCGCCTCCTATGGCATCCAGGGGATGAATAGGGGGGAGGGGGGTTTGACACTCCGTATTATTAATCCATCACCATACGGGCACTATATCAATTCATAACCGATACAAAAAAAAATAAGAATTTGAATTTAATCATACATAACTTATTTTACGAATATTTTTTACGAGCAATTCTAACTAAACTCATCATTTTAATAATTTCTAAAGAAAACCTCGTTACAACACTGACAATACAAAATTTAACAATAGCTTCCATCATACAAACCACCGGCTATTATTCTACTTCAAATATATTGAGGTTACATTACAGAAATTGTCAAGAAAACCGTGTAACGTGTGTCATTGTGTGATACAAGTTTTGGTGCCAGGTAATTTAACCGACAATTTTTGAGATATATATAAACTCAATCTTGAAATGTGTTTTAAAACGTTGGAATATGCGGATTCCTGTATTAGATGATCAAATAGTTTTCCAGTCAACATCACGTGCCAACGACAACGGTCCAATCAATTCTATACCAATAAATGCAATCACATGAAACCTTGTTGTCACTGGACATTGTTGATTTATCGACTTAAAGATTATTTAATTCAAAAAATACAGGAAAAAAGTGTACATAAACACGTTACGGGACAACAATGGCTTGTTGAGCAATTCTAAAACCTTTTATATTTAAAATTTATTTAGAATTGAATTCATCTCGAGAAGCTAGATTCTCCAGGACTCTTCGTAATTCTTCTCCGGCGTAGATCTTGAAGAGCTTTACCACGTGTAACTTAAGTATGTTTTGCGTCTCCCAGTAAACATTTCCGCAAGTTGTTCGTAAACATGGTCTGAAGATATAAATCTGTCATTTACTCGCCACGTCCCGTCGAGTTTGTCATATAATTACGAACGATAGCAATTATTGTGCCATTGTCTTCCTGTAAACGAGATGACTTGTTTTTATAGATAACTACATCAATCAGATATGAAAATGGCTGAATTTGAAATAGCTCGTTTTAAAGTTTTTTAGATGATCAGTTATACTGAAAATTAATCTGACTTAGAAGGGAATCTTGATTCTGTTTCTTTTTGTCTCCGTGAATTGTACAAAAATGTTATTTTATATTATTGCTTCCTAGTGGCATTATAATTTTACAAAAAGGTATCAAAATTGGTTCTTTGAATTAGTTTAAACATGACTTGAAGGCATCAAAGTAAATTGGTGTTATTAGGAAATACTTATACACTAAGTTTCTACCTATGAAAAGCGTTTTTCGTTTATGAAATAAGCTAAAATTATGTGTTTTTTATGTATTTTCTTTTCTGCCTGTGCAATGTTAGTTCACCCCCTTGCACTCCCCTCCCGGCACCCATATTTATCGTGAATATTCCATACATTCATACATTCACGAAGTCTAGCATAGGTCATGCCTCAAATTTTGTACAGCTAATTAAGCAAATAAGCTCACGTTGCGATTAATGGTGAAATTATCTGCACTCTTAAACAAAGATCAAGTAAAGATCAGTAACAAAAAAACTTGCGTGATGAAAATGATTTATAATCTGAGCGTGTCGCTAACATCTACACGTGGACGTCTAAGACTGTATAGAAAATTGAGTGAAAAAGACGTAAATGTTGCAATTTACCGTTCGATGTCAAAAATATAAGATATACTAATACTGGGACTGTATCTTAGAAATATTTACTAAGGACCAGTGCCAGTTTCTGATAAAATTTCATTTCAACAGATTAAATTGGCTAGTATATATTTATCTAGCAGAAATGTCTCTTTACAAGATTTGTGAAACTTAAATATATAGTTATATAGCAGGTAAGTTAAGAATAGTCTATCAGGCAATTTATCAGCAAGTGGTGAAATTAGCCCTAAGGATTTAGTCGATTCTTGCTAAAAATTTATAAGTAGACGTTCTGTTTTAATGGTTTTCTTTTTACATGACTTATGTTTTCAACTCGATTCTTCTATAGATTGAATATTTATGATGATGACGACTTTTCTGCAAATTATTCTGATCGAATGTGATGATGCTCACAAACAAAGAACTGGTCCAGAACATTATCTGACCACAATTCTCACTTATGTCTTTTTATGTGTTACGTTACCAAACAATATAATCAAGACGTATCTATAATGGCACCTATTGTTTTCTAACGTGTGTCGTGAACATACTCAATTGACCAGGGGAAGTACTGCTGCAACAAGTGGATTTATGAAACCTATTCATTTTAGTTATGGAATACTTTATCGGATATATTATGTAGTTCATATTAGTCTGCCCTGTATTCTTATCAATCATTAGACTTGAATCGTGCTCAATTTAACATGTTCAATTAAATAATGACCCTAATACAACAATTCTTCTTTGTTTAATCCTCTTCTTGATTTAGCTGGGGTTAGGTCTCTTTGTACGTCTGCATCTCCTTGTTTTGGGTTATCTGTGTAATCAGGTTCTCCTTCTGGGTCACTTTCTTCACACTTGACCATGTCACTAATATAAAACAATTAATTTAGTGAAGATAGGCCGCCATAGCGTGAGTCGCCATACTGCATTGTCTTCATTCGTAGTGAGTATGGCGACCACCACTCTGGTATTCTATTCATGCTTTCCGTCAGACAGAGTAGAGTCACTTTGGTAAGCTGCTATAAAAAAAAGATAGATTTGCTTTTATCAGCTCCATTAAATTTTCTAAGTCGTAACGTCTCTGTTCAAACTTCGGATTACTTTACTTGAATTGTCAATAAATCGATAAAAATGCCGTCGTGAAAAAATAGGTGCTGTTTTTTGCGATTTATGCAAGATTATTCCTACTACTTTTGTTTCTTATTCTATGTACAGCAGTTGACTGCATCGGGCTGATGACAATGATGATTCTTTCTTAGTATAAAGCAGCAACACCTCAAACATTTTTATAAGAAAAATAAATAAACCAAAAATCGAAACAAAAATAAAAAATCTCACTAAAGTTGTCCTTGCGGAAATATTGTCACTCAATGTGTTAATGACCTCGCCCCCTGCAAGATGTAGGCATCATATATGATACTTTGGAGGTAGGAAGTGGTGGGGATGTGGAAGCAGTGCATGATGCACACTGAATGAAAAATTTAAATGGAAGAATGGTCTAAGCATATAGCTATGTTGGTGTATGTATACGCAGATAAATGACTACTATGCCGTCGTTCGACTGTTTCTTACATATTAAATAATGTATCCCATTTTAATGTATTTTGATGAATATTTCGACTAAAATAGAACATGGTTAAAAATTATTCTAAGGATCATTTTCTTCTTTTTCTTCTGATTCTTTATTCTAAACAAAGTATTTTCAGGTTTCGCATTAAGTAGGTATAAAATTGCATTAAATTAAATAAAAAAGTACACGTAAATTAATAATAATTTTGTAAAATCAACAACACAATGAAACAATGAATTATACAATAAACCAATCTTAATCATAGACTGTCAATTTCACAAGCTAACCACATAATTTCTTAGAAATAATTTACACACGCTTATTCTTTGTGTGGTATTATGTTTCTGCCTGCTGACACTGATAACGGATGCTAATAAAAATAAAGATATAAAGTACCGACTCACTTGTTTATAGAGTATAACACAAGTTTCAAGTTCTACATCTGATATGGTCCGCCCATATGACCGCGACCTACCCGCAATCCGATTTTTGAATGTTTTAAATCGATATTTCGGATCGCATGGATCGATAAGATTCTTTAACCGATTCTGTGAAGGTCGTGATTTTTACTTTGATTTTATTCTGTCTTTCTTACATTCTAACTGTGAGTTTTATTTACTTGGATTTGCTTTTGCTAATTCTTTCTTCTTCTTCTTAGAACGTCTAATTTCAATTAAAAACAATTTTTAAGTCATTACTATATTTTTTGTTGTAAATATAAATTTCTGCGGAACATTATTGGTATAAAAAACGTAAAATAATGTCATACTTCTTTGTAACGTGGACAATGGGACAAATACGTTCTTAATAGCAGTGCCAAGCGGTATTACCCATGGTTTATAAATTTATAACTTATCCCCCGAAAATACCACATTTTTTCAGGCTAAAAGTAACCTATGTGTTAATCCAAGATATCAGTTACCTCAGAATCTTTTTATTAAAATTGATCCAGCCGTTTCCGCGAATAAAAGTAACAAAAATACCCACACAATCACAAGCTTTCGCCTTAATAATATAAGTGTTATTTATTACTCAAATCTTTAACTAATTAATGTTGTATTTGTCCATAGGTAATCTAGACATGTGCTTAGCGTCTCGATTGTCAACGCAGGCGAACCTGGGGAACATGGACTCACCACGGGAGCTGGTGTCTATGGTTGTGGGGAACATATCACTGGTTCAGGTGAGATTACCGTGTCATGATAATTATTACTGTTCATCATCACCACCATCATCGTAATAGTGTTATAGGTGAACTGAGTTACGCGTTATATCTGTTCTAAGAACCATAGATCATTTTTCATTTATTCATAGGCTATCCAAAATTATGAAAATTTTCAATTCAAGAAGAATTCTTAAATTTTAATATTCGTATCAATTAGACCTAGTAGTTTTTAGATTAACGCGTTCAACGAAACAAACAAACTCTTCAACATTACAAGATTAGTAAACATTGTTTCTAGGATCTTAAATGACAACACTAGCAAGTACTTTTATTTATATGTACTTTAAGAGCCTGTCAATATGTACAACACTGACTAGGCTTCACAAAAGGTTTTCTCAGAGAGTATAAAGTGTTTAATCAGATTAAACTCTTGTGTCTATAAATAAATTTTATCTGTGGGTTAACACCTATTAATCTTCAAACAAGATCAAAGTCAACCTATCGGCTAAAGTCCGAACTTAGTCCCTTTAACTTACTTTTGTTTATTTTCTCAAAGTTTTGTTTAATAAATAAATCCAGTAAATATTTTCTCATACTAGTAAGTCATTAATAACATAGAATTTGATATTTTTCTTCTTTTCAACTGAAAGATGTGTGCTAGACATACGCCTACCTAGGCTCTACCAAGTTTTGCCACAATAATCTAATATGGTATTAATTTGATATAACGATATGTTATTAGCTCTTCTATTTAACATAATATTACTGGGCCTATCGTCTTCTAGTTATACGTTTTAAAACTAATCTTTTTCTACAATTTACGTTTTGCAATAACATTAATCTTCTCTTTTCCCATCCGCGGTTCATCTTAAAATTCTAATTCATGTTATAAACTCGAATGCGATTTTGTTTGTTTCTATGTTACGCTTAAGTCACTTAACTGATTCGAAAATATATTCTACCAATGGAAAGCTACTTTATCGGTGAATAACATAGTCTACATTTCATCTTTTATCCATCACTCAAGCGTTCGCAGCCACTGGTATAAGCTAGTATCATTATAAATATTAATTTGTTCTTTACTCTACCGGTTAACATAAAACAGCCTCTAGCAATTAAATCAAATAATAAATATTTATTACCACATAGAGAGTACACTATCCAGACTTGATATATGATCCTGTTTACTTTCAGACAATCGCGACTTGAGACCATATAAAAGGGTACGATCTCGCGCCACTTATCACATAAACAATATACTTGTTGCCATATGTTTCATTAATCAAAGTAGGGTTGTCGGATTGTATAATTAATTGAGAATCTGAATAAAATTAGTTTTTTACAATAACCATTTAATATATCTCATACACGACAGTCTCATTCTAAACTTGGCAGAGCCTGTGTTATGGTGACCAGACTGCTGACACACATACTTATATTTATACACATTATGGATAATTTACAATATGAACAAATTATTGTGCTCATCACACAATAATTTATCCTAGGTAGAAATCAAATCAATAACGCCTGGCTGCTATCAGGTGACACTAGACCAATATACCCTTTAAATAATGACCTTATGTATTTTATTAACATAACATAACAATTACTGTTGATAAGAATCGAAACATATTTGTAATAATACATGTACTCATTTAAAATTATACATAAAAAAATTAATTTATTAACATGACTCTATTTTTAAAGGTGCAAGCGATAGTAGCAGCGACAGTGGTGTCGTTATTCGCGATAGTGGTGAACATCATCACCGATCGTGGTATCAACGCCTCATTCATCCTCCTGCTGATCGCCAGTGCAGTCTTCACAGCCACGACTACCTGTTTCGTATTGGGTAAGGAACTACCAAATATATTTGTGTCTATGAAATATGTTTTCATTGTCCATTCGTGTTAAAAATAGTGACGCAATCAGATTCCAAGAAATTATCCTTTCGTAGGTAAACTTAGATCCTGATTGATCAGGGTGTGAGTTTTGATCGATGCGTTACTATTTTCTTAACGTGAATAGATTACAGACATAAACATGCGTTGTTAAAATTAGCAGGAAATCTTTAAACTAAAATTGAGAAAGAATTTAATTCTCTTCTCCGTTTTTTTTTTCTATTTCTTTCATATTAATCAACGATAAAATTTTTATATATCTATGTGCATTTATTTTAATAGTAAAACTTTACTTGCATTACTAGATATTTATAGTCAATACATTGCCCTTTTCAAATTCCTTTTCCTCGTCTCGTCTATCGCAATTTCCTAAATCAGTATAGTAATTCCCAAGTGACGCAGTTAGGTACATGCAATATTTATTTAATTTCCGTAACGTTTCTAACACACTTTAACACATAAACAATACTTAATGGCCAAGTATTGTGTCAACTTTACGACCCATTAATGACGAATAACGTGCTTAGAAATAATGCAATAACAATTAAGTAAAAAACACATAAACTAACTGATAATGACAAACGCAGTATATTATGTAGTGTCACGAGTCATGGCGTGAATAGAAAGATTTATATAGTTATAATAATAAATTAAGACGATTTCGAAGATTTCGATTGCGATAGCGTAGTGGTTTAAGCGATCACCTTTTTCTTTAACGTCTGGAAACCCCCCTGTCGTCACGCCAGCGGGGTTTACGGCGGAGTTGTGTTGTGTGTCGGAATCGGACCGACTAAAACCACACGGTGTGCCACTCTGCACCTAACATAGGAGGGATCCGGGAACAGCTGTTATTACGACGCCCATTTCTACTTTTCTGACTACTGTGGGTTCAAACTCCACATGTGACAACACTGTGTGATCTACAAATTGTTCTGAGTTTGGCTGTTTTTTTGTGTCCGTTTCGTATAAAATCCACCGCGATACAAGAATATTCGAAGTTTGGAAATTATTTTAAAGGAAAAAAATTAACATTGGTATTACTTAAATCAAACAAAATTACATCTAAACAAAGAATAAGTAATCGTAATAATCATTTGCCCTGGGTCGGAGTAGATAGTGCGAGATAGCTAGGTTACCTGATGTATAGATATCAACTCAAGGGTCATAATTGCATAACAACAGTTTCTTGTGAGGCCTTGCCAATCCAATCAAGGTGGCCAATTTGTACTGAAGCATGACTCTCCAACGCTCTCCTTACCAGACCCTACGAAATATTTACTTCTAATGTCGTTTGATATAAGTTATCTGTGTGGTGACGGATTAAGAATACAGAGTGTCACCACTTCTAAGAGACGACTAGGGGAGTAAACTATGCGGGGCAAGTTCTCATCAAAAAGAAGGAAAACTGAAAACAAACCTTATACCAATTCCCTCTGAACAGCGTGGTATAGTAAGCCAAAACCTCCTTTCGAAGAAGAGTCTTATGTCCAGCAGTGGATTATTAAAAACTGATGAAGTAATAATATAAATTCTAATAATTTAATTTTTTTCCTGTAGACTTCGTAATCGTGATGGTGATCTATGGGTCCTTCAAGCTTAAGGTCAACCCGGACAACGTGGCGACACCCCTGGCGGCATCTATCGGCGACATTGTCAGTAACACTGTGCTAGCTGTCACGGCGCAGTACTTGTACGACCAAATACGTAAGTAGTATTGTTTAAAGTGACATATCCAACATTGAAATTGCTGCATTTCTTGTGACTTAAATTAAAATCTTAACTTCAAAGTATTTTTCTTTGTTTTATCTCCTTCATTGTTCACGTCCTTTTATTTTTTTATTAACAGATACTACATTATGGCACCCAATAGCGTTGATGTGCGTATACTACTGTCTTCTGCCCATGTGGGTGTTCGTCGTGTATCGCAACAAGTACACCAAGAAAGTACTTACCAGTGGATGGACGCCAGTTATCTCCGCGCTCTTCATCAGTGGGTATGTATTTTTTGCAATCCTCTGCTTAAACATAGATAACTTGAATCAGTAAAAATAGCAAAACTACATAAATATATAATAAAAGTGCCTAAAGTGAATGATTATGTCCCGTTCTTTACTGCGCTGACTTTTGTGGGTTCAAACCCCACATGGAACAAGAGTGTTTCAAAAAATGTTATTCTAAGTTTAGGTGTTCTTTGTGTCCGTTTCTTGTATGTTTGTAAAGTCCTCCGCGATACAATATTTATTCCTAATACGGGAGGTGTCTTTTAAAAAATAGAAAAAAGAATTTACACCCAGAGACAGAACAAAATATCATGCTGATCACATAACTACTTATTCTGGATAGGAAATAACGGTCTTCGAGTTAGGAGTCAGGGTGAGGAAGTAGAATTCCCAATCTAATATCACTCATTTTTCCAACAGTATTGGCGGTATTGTTCTGGACCAGGCCGTGGACCATTACCAAGGGTATGCCGTATTTCAGCCAATTGTTAACGGTATTGGAGGCAATCTGGTATGTGTCCAGTCTTCACGCTTGGCTACCAAGTTGCATCAGACGGCGATTCCTGGTATCCTACCCGAGAACACAAGAATCTTGGAATGGCCATGGAAGACTTTGTTCTTCGGAAGTGAGTTTTTCTTTTATTTATTGTATTTTTTAGAGTATTTAAGAGTAGAATTAGAACTCTGTTATAAATTAAACTGACCAGAATATCAATTTCAACAATAATGAATTTATTTACGCCACGAAAAGGTTGGTTCTTGTTTATGCCCCACAAAATTTATGTCGTCGTAACATGGTGCCATTACCATTGATATGTTTCATATTCACATTTTTATTTAAAAAAAAAATATTATTTTATACCGAATTAGATGAATCGGTAATAAAACACTAAAATATATTTACTTTCTTCCAGCTGCTGCCGCTAAAGTGGCTCGCATGTTGCTGACGTTGGCGCTCTTCGGACAGATTATCTTCATGATAGTGGCTGACTTCGTCTACCAGGGTCTCGTCACCATTCAGCTGCCTTTCGGTGTTACTTACCTTCTGTGCTCATTGCTACAAGTGAGTATTTATGATACATGCTTTTAGGAGTATTTGTGGTGAAGGATTCAGAATATGGAGTATAATCACTCCTAATCATCCCATAGGTGTCGTAAAACCCGACTAAGGAAGCAAACTAAGCAGGACAAAGTGAAGAAAAACTTGAAACAAATTATACCAACCCGTCTAGTGTGAAGAAGTAGGCAAAATTACATTTTTAATAAGAGACCTACCTCCAGCAATGGAATATTAAAGGCTGAAAGATGATGTTTTATAATGCATATTTTTAGTGGGCAAAACTTCTTCAAAGCTAGATAACATTTTTACATCGACGTACTAAAAGGAAAAACTGGTGCATTCAAGGTTAAAATTAGTATAGATTATCGAAAGAAGTTTGTAATATTCAGTCAATCAGTGACAGTGATAAGATTTGTTTGGAATTGTAGAAGTTAAATTGTATTGACACTTTATAGCACTTTCTTGTTCTCACTCAAATTTCAATCTAAGGTCGGTAGTAAAATGTCATGTTCCATTTCAGGTCATGGTGCTATTGTACTTGGCGTACATCTTGGTCCACTTAATGTGGAAGAAGAAGAAGGACCCTGACAACGCAGCCATCCCTTACCTCACTGCCCTCGGAGATCTTCTCGGCTCCATCTTCCTCGGTCTTGCTTTCGTCATCTTATCCATTTTCGGCATGGAGTACGGTAACAACGTCCAGTGAACTTCAGATGGAAAGACTTTTGATCTTAAATAGAAATCTGTCAAACAGATTTTAACTAAATTAGTTTTGGATTTATAACATCCAGTTTTGTATTTTAGAATGATATTTAAGAGTCCGGGTGACAAGACTAAGAGTTCCTTTGTGGGACGGGACTGATCGAGGGTGTGTCCTGACGTTCCCTAACAGTTTGCTGAGCAGCTGGTAAAACTGATAATACCAAAGTAAATAGAATCATTCATCGCTAGAAGCTATACTAAATATTACATGCGCTTTTTAGATGAATTTTCTCTATCAGTTTGATAATGTTGGACATAAATATGAGATTTTTTACTAACAAAAAAGTATTGAATGACATTAAAATAATTGATTGTCAAATTAGTGTGCCAATATCTATTGATGATGATTGTCTTACTTTAAACGGGACAGTATTTTAATGAATTCAAAGATGTCAATGTGTAAGTTTTAAAATATAATTTGTTATATATATTTTATATGAGATTGTGGCGTGTAATGTCAAGAGTTGACATTTTGGGAGTCAAAACTGTGATAATTATGAAAAGTGAAAATGTGACTATTGCAATTATTTAAACTTGTATCATCACTTTTTATAATAAAGGGCAATAAACTGAAATTTTAGATTTCGGATGTTATAGTATTGACTCTCTTATTTTAAACCTTATTTATTAATACAGAAGGTTAATTTTAGGCTAAGTTCAAGTAAATCAAGGTCTCAATTTTGCTCCTGTGTTTTTTTATGTTCACTTTTATATAATTCCAAAATTAAAATCTTTTTAAATCTTAATTTCTATTCTAGTAATTATTTTACTGTCCAAATCAAAATCATATCCAAATGTAATTAAAATCGTTTTTTAATCATTTTTTTAAAGATTTTATGTAAATATTAACGTGTGACTGTACTGTAATATGAAATAATTTGTTAACAATTATTTGTGATATAGAACTTATTCCGTTTTCACTTGGTTTTTGAAAGAACTATATTATACCTTTTGACCTAGAAAATATGGTTGATTTTCCATTCACACTGTTACGTCAAGTCAGAAATTCGTTTGTACTATTCGGATACTACCAAATTCTGATATTGTACTTAGTGTGTTTATAATTCCAGTATATAATGAAGAATAGTCTCTCATTTACAAAAAAATAGTGGACAAAAAGTAACAGTTCCTTATAAACACCGAAGAAAAATTTCATTGCTATTCTGTTTTTACCCATAAATCATGGTAATGCCTTGCTACAATTGAAGTTTTTACACGTTACTCTTGCTTCTTTCTTCATTGACGTTATTATATCAGAAATTTCTAGAACTATTTGCCAGATAAATAATACACAATACAACTTCAATAAAAAATCTATGAAAATACCACTCTACCAAACGATTATTTAAGAAATTAAAAATCTTTATATTAATTTTCAACAATAAAGGAACTGCAAGAGTTAACTTTCAACCAGTATTTTTTCCAATGTAGTATTTAACTTAAGCAGAAACTGTTCTGAGTGCTGGCGTTCTTTTGTCCGCCAAATAAATAATAGTGTACCGTTAAAAAAATCGACTAACAGAACTAAGAAATATACATCAGAAATAAGGTCCTCGGGACCTTATTTCTAATGTATAAGGTCCCGAGGACCTTATTTCTAATGTATATTAGAATGTTTTTGACCTTTCTTATGAGATTATGATGTGTATATCTAAGAACATCAAAGTAGGCTAACAAATAATGTTATAAAGTTCTTTACAAAAACCAAGTGTTTTATATCTATAGTAGTTTAGGAAATTGAGTACAATAAAGCAATTACTTAGTTGTTAAGTTACGAGGCCTAGAGTAATTTATTAAATAATTTCAAGTCGGTGGGTTTAACGGTTATGTCCGATCGATGAGTATTAAAAAGCATTTTAACTGGATATAGAAAATAATATATATTAGTATTTAAAATTATAACACAATTATTTCTGTAAAGATCTCAAGTACTGTACCTATATGAAATAATATAAAAGAAAAACAGGATTCATTAATTTCACACTAATTTTGACGAAAAATATATATAACTTGTATAAACTTTGAGAGAGTGATAAAAATAGACATTATTTTTTTTAGAAAACTTTTTAAAATAAAAAAAAAATCACAAAGGTTTTACTAAAAACCTTAAAAGTGAAGTATAGTCTGACACAAAAATTCTAATAGAAAATATTTTTAAAAGTGTTAGTTGAATAGTGTTGTGTCGACTTTACTTTTTTCTGTCTAGTAAAAATATCTGTGACTAAAAGATAAAGATGTTGGTGTACATTATCTTGATAATTTTTATTACTTTGCATAAACTTAAAAAGATGTAGTCATATTTTGGAATAATTTAATTTGCCCATGAGGCAGACTAATATTTTTTTTCCATTTTACATATTTTTCGGCAATTTTACTTTATTTTCATTAAAAAAAATCGTAAACGTAAGTAATATTTATTAGCTATATTAGTATTCGATAATATGAAGAAAAATATTATTTACCGGAGTTATTAGCACATAATATCATGTATGAGGTCTATACAACATTTCCCTCCTCTTCAAATATGACTCCATCTTGTAACTCATTGTTAAAACAAAGTTAAGGGTGATATTCACCCAACGGCTCAGATTTACAATCTTGTTAATTGTTACAAATACAGTATTGAACTTTGTAATCTTTATTACTAACCCGCGCACAGCAGCTCGACCGCGGCTACCACACGCGATACGCAATCATAGCGGAACTGAGTGATACATGGTTTGAAAACCGCAAAATCCGTACCAATACGAGCCATTGAGTGATAATCACCTTTAACATTTCTTCCTTTTCATAAAAATATTCGAGATAATATACCTCAAATACTAGACATATTATAAACAAGAAGTGATCATAGCGTAGTAGTGTTAAAGTATATTTTTGAATGAATGAGAATGTGATATAAATGAGATTTTAACTTGTATATAGTGAATTGTTATGTAGTACGTAATTCGCAGGAGATATACTGTTGATAGTTGTTAGAAACGCTTGCCTTACGAGAGGTTACCCTTCACATACATACATACATATAATCGATTTATAGAAACTACTCTAAATTACATCACATGTTTAGCTATTTTTTTTTTTAGTATATTTTTAAGATATTAAATTTTCTTCTGTATATAAATATGAAATATATAAAATGGCTTCTATTTTTTTTTTTAAATTGTATAAAAATCATATAACACGTCTTTCAATGTAACCGACTGTTGACCATTTACTACTCTTATAAATGGACCTTCGAATTAATTTTGGACAAATAGTGCCATTAAATAGTTTTTAATAATTTTATAACACATCACATGTAGTTACCACTGGGTAATAGAAGTCTTAACTTATAAAAAAAAAACATAAAACTATGTAAAATATTTTCACGTCCACAAAAATGACAAAAAATGTGTGTTTAGAAAAAATCATTATTATTTTATTCACATTCATATTAAATATTTTAATTAATATGTCAATTTTTCATCAACGATTTATATTTGTATAAATTTGTATCCAAGAACTGTCAATTGTATTTGACGCGTGATGGTTCGTTTAGAAATCTTGATCAAAATGCTTGTAAAACCGTCTTATAGAGAAATAAGTGAGTATTGTACACAAACATTCCTAAACGCAGCTTTTGAAAGACATGACCGACGTACCTATCATTATTGTTTTAAGTTTTATACTATCAATGTATTCCTATTGTGATGTCCAAACATAGTGTAATATAAACTTTATTTCAAAATAAAATGAATTAAGAATTTACTTATCGTGTTTTTACTAACAAGCAAATCTTTTTATAGTAAACAAAACCTATTTTTGAGTATATTCTCATGGTAATTCTAGAAAAATCGATAAAGGAAAACAGCTGTTTTCATGGGTTTCTCATAAGAAATACTTGCTGGCTCTGGACCGTTGTGTAAAGATCGATTTGCAAATAAATACATTTATCAATGTATTGAGCCTGGCTCCTCCAAGAATCCTAACCCGTTCGGTTAGGTGGCTTTGGCATACATAAAATTGTAGATGTCAATCTTCAAGCACTTCTGTGTACGATCCATGGAACAGAAGCTTCAAGCAGGCAAATTCTTATAAACACAAGGCCAATATATCTGCCAAGTATCCAACAATGGATACTTGGCAGATAACTTGTCTCAATACTATATTATCTGCTAACCCACACACACAGAATTATCTCTGAATGAATATTCAGAGATAATGGGACGCGCTGCTATGTATTTTAAAGTAAGAAACACTTATAGAGACATCAACCTGTCTTGCTGAGCGCGCTCGTTTATAGGCAGTAGGAGAGTGGAAATCAGGGTAAGGATTCAGGCTCTTTCGTCACCCAACATAGGCACCTTGTTGAACGATACTATATTTCATCTTGCCACTTGCCTCCGTTTAGGAGCGCCTTATGATTATCACTGTGGAGAACCTGTTAACTGTCACAATCATATGGCCTTTCTTGTAGCAGAAGTGCTAGTCGTAAATCTCGGTATGCCGATGTTAATGACATTATTCCTGAACCCTAATGGCTTAGTACGCCGCGCGTGACCAAAAGACCGGTCTTTTTCTAGCACCGAGAATTACTGTTGTCATTCAAATGCTTGTCTCTGAGCTCGACCGGGTCCTAGGCCGCATTTCTCAATGGGGTTATGAGAACCTGGTCGAGTTCAATGCCAAGAAAATAAAAGCGCTCTCTGCCAAAAAGACTCCATTCCTTCCCCTGAAAAGTGGGGTTTCAGAAAACTTAACTGCAGGACAATCTCAGTATCCTGGGTATGAATATTGGCCGGGACCTCAATCCGTGAGAATATATTGAAAGCGTTGCTAAGGCGGCCTCGTGGAAGCTGGGTATACTGAACAGAGTGAGATAGTTCTTTGCGCCTGAACATCTGTGTCTTCTTTATAAGACCCAGATATGCTCCTGCGTGGAGTACTGTTCTCATCTTCACGATGGATCCACGCAGTATTTGCTGGACACTTTGGATCGGTTACAGCGGTGAGCAGTCCGGATTATCAATAACCCGAAAGTCGCTGAATCCCTTGAGTCTCTGCAGTTGCGAAGAGATATCGCCTCTATGGCTCCTCTATCGTCTTTATCATGGAGAGTATTCTGATGAACTCTTCCAACTGATCCCATCCTCTCCGTTCCTCTACAGGACAACTCGTGCTGGCCTTGGAAGTCACCGTTTCAGAATGGTAGACATACGCTCCTGAACTAAACGGTTCGGCTTTTCCTTCTTGTGCAAATCAGTTAAAGCCTGGAATTCATTGCCAGCGCACTTGTTTCCCTCCCACTACGATCCCGGGTGCTTTAAGCGGGGTGTGAAAAAGCATCTCACTAGGCCGCCATAGCGTGGGTCGCTATACTGGACTGTCTGCAGTAAGTACGGCGACCACCGCTCTTGGATTCTATTCATGCTTTCCATCAGGCAGAATAGCGACACTTTGGTAGGTTTCTATTTAAATAAAAAAAAATGTTCCAAGTCTTTTGGAAACACTAGCAATAGGATGATATGGAGGAATTTTTAAACGCTTGTATGTCAATATTTTCATTGTTTTTTATAGCCAAGTATTTTAATTTAATTTTAAAGAAGGGTCAGATTTATAAATGTTATATGTTACTTGGTTTTAACAACATATCAAAGAAATAAAAGTAAAGCCATCTTCAAATGAATTGTCCCTAGCTATCCACACAGATGAAATAATTAGAGGGCAACAGAAATAATCAAAGCCTCAAATGACGTTCCATACCATTCTGTTTTATTCAGGCAAGCATACTTTGGCACATGCAAAGCGGCTCGATCGAAGTGATTCCAAGATCTCACAGAAAATCGGTGTTAAATAACTTTTCCATTAGCGGTTGTTACTAACGCTGACATGGCCTCCATCAGGATTTTTAATTTTAATCCCAATTAGGCGAAGTTTATCAGTAAATATCAGAATTTATAGGCAATTAGTTTAAAGTTATAAAAAATTTTTATAGGTAAGATCTGGAGAGGCCTTTGTCCAGAAGTGGGCTATTGAAGACTGTTTATGACGATAATGAATCTTATTATAAAATTCGTTTGAAACTTGAATATAGCGCCATCTATTACTTTGTACACACACTGGATATGTGGTTATGAAAAATATCTGAAAAGACTCGGTTTAGCGTAATACTCTCCATACAATTGTGAATGATTATAAAATCTAGATGGTATGTAGGTACCACCGTAAATAGTTACAAACAAGTTAATATTAATACAAGTTTTTGAAAGGAACACTTAATTCGTCTCTATGGATTTTAGAACGGGGATAGTTAATTTAGTTTTTCATAATATATACTCTTAAATTATGCTAATAGATGGCGCTAGCGCACTTGAAATGGCAGAAGTGTATTTAATACTTTTATATATCTCGTAAAGATTTTGATGTACAGTAATCTGGAATTTATAATATCTTATATAAATGTTACGATGAATAAAATATTCGAGGTAAAAAAATAGTGAAAATAAAAAAATTAATAAGTTGATTTCTTATTTCCTCTAAATGTTTTACAAGAATTAGCCTACTTTTTAAAATGCAATGAATCATATTTGTTACTATTTATTTATAAAACTTACTAAAAAGTATTCATATTTCATTGAAAATATACCAAGTGAGAATTAATTGAGGTAGGCATATTACTTGACTCAAATGCGCAACCATGTACCTAACCTATTTCCCGTGCTTGTGTACTCAAATACTCCAACAATATCCATCTCGTTTTATTACCGTTAAAGAAATGAGACAGATATACTTGTAATGTCAAACGTCATTGCTAACAGGAACGCAAACAAAAGAACAGCGCGCGAGCTTTTACAGACAGTACACATTTCCACCGCCAGAGGCGTTAGAGTCGACTGAAAAATGATGAATTGATTTCACGAGATGAAAACATTAAAAGGAAAACAAATTAAATACAACCGATTAATCAAACAACGAACCACTAATTGTATAGATTTAACAACTGTTTTTAATCCCGTAATTCTTTTACAGGTAAATGTGTATAGAATCGCTAGGCAATGAAATACTTTCTGAGCTTTATAATACTTCAAAATGTACGATTTAAGTACGCGATTGTAAGAAAATGGGGGCGCTACACCTGTTCGCCGTGTAGCGCGAGGAGTGGAGTCACTAGGAAAGCTGGTGCGATCGTTATGGGGTGCGCGGGCAACGCGCGTGCGTCGCCGGCCGGCCGGGCCCGGCGCGCCCGTCAGTCGGCCGCGAGCACCGGGCCCCGACATACCTTGCCCAAAAATCCGCCGCCTGAAGGTACACCCCACCCGTACTATTTTAAAACCGTTCAAGACATCGCGCATGCGAATATCGATCCGGCTCACTCGGAATGGTCCCCGTATCTAGGTTAACCGGCTAAAATTAAAGGTGCGTTCCGAATTCAAGGTTGTAACCGCCGGCGCAGCTCCGAAATAGAGCTATCGTGCATGGAAAATGGAAAATATGTACCCAACGCACGTTGGCATTAAGGGCGATTGTCCCGTGCGTCTCATGCGGTAATGGCGGACGGGAATTATGTAAGAACCGTTCGTTGTTGTTTTATAAAAAAATGAAATTCCTATGTGTTCGTGTAGGCTAAAGCAGGCTGTCTAAGTAAAACTTTATTGATGTTAAGTCAATAAGCTTTGAGTTGATGTAATCGCGAGTGACGGTGTTGATAGTAGCATTGAGGCTTTCTGATTGTCAATTTAATTTATTGGGAGTGTCTCCGGATGGTCAGTAAGTACATGAGAGTAGAGTGAGTGTTACTACGTGGTGCGATAAATATAAACCGAGGTGTACGCTCCACATTCGCGGCAAAAAACTGCGAAAACATTGTAAAGCACACGGAAAATTGTTTTATGAACCCACGAGTGAGACTCTCTCGTCATTGATTGCAGGTTTTCATCTATTTGATGTTACAACATCTAATACACACTAATCGTTAATAACCCCCGTATTACAAATGTTAAGTATTTTTATTATCATTACTGCTCATGAACTAATCTCGTATCTGCTTGAAACATCATCCTACTATCATGACATCATACTGACATTAAAACATTTTAGAACAGAGATACAGAAAAATAAATATATAAACCCTAATGAATAGGTTTTTTCTTTCAATTCTTCTCAATGTATTATTATTACCATGAAATATACAATCTAAAGAAAATTTATACAAAATTATATATGTAAAGACTTAAGATGTAATTATTGTGTTAAATAATTGATTCTTGCAAATTTTAGCGGTAAATTATAATCTAACCTAAAAAAATGCTAAATATACCTTCCTATCTTAATGTTTAATCAATAGATGTCGCTACTATCCACTATCGACTTGAGCGATATAAAACGATTGTATTCTGATTTTTTCATACTTTGTAACATTGTTAATAAGTTTTACATTTAATTTATGTTATAATGAATAAAATTATTTCTTTCCTAGTTATCTTCTACTGAACATATTTTTTATAATCTAAAATATAAATCGTTTACTATTTCTAAACTAGTGGAATATTCTTACTTGTTAAATATTTAGAACAATAAACCGTGAAATTGGATTTTTACTTTATGTTAAGCGTAGTTTTTAATTCATAAACATCTGATACTTCCGCATCTACATCCATCTGCTGTCAGCCAAGCTGTCAATAGATACGGAATGCCCAAAACTGTGACGGTTGGCGCTTTTTGGCGACAACTGTCTGAGGCATCTAATACTTAACAATATTTAAATATCTATAATAAAATAAACCGTCCCAAGAAAATGAACCCTACTCCTTTTTTAGAAACCTGTAGTCATAATTTAAAACTTTAATTCCATTACAAATATCTATTTAATACCAGCAACATATCACTTCATATTAGAAATAAGTATTGCAAACTTGGATATAAAACGAAATAACCATGATTTGCAACGAAAAGTTCAAAGAAAACTACTAAAAGCGAATTGCCGTATTAACCAGCAATTTGTTAAAAGAATAGTCACTTAAACTAAGACATGTATTTGTATGCAATGCAAAATAAGTGTACACATCTCACCTTTAAAACAGGGTATGTGATAAATGATGACTGTCATGCTTTTTACGTCCCCAAGTGAGGCGTAAAAAAGCATCTTAATAGGTTGCCGTAGTGTAGGTCACTATACTGCATTGTCAGCATTCGCAATGAGTATGGTGACTACAACTTTTGGATTCTATTCATGCTTTCCATCACGCAGAGTAGAGACACTTTGGCAGACTCTTAAAATAAAATAATACTAAAACTTGAATAACACTACCTACCAGCACTTTACGCTACAATTGCTTCAGCCTATCGCCATCTGTTGCTGAACGAATGCCTCCCCCAAAGAGCACCACTTATGCCAGTCTTTGGCAATCCACATCCATCTGCTGCCAGCCATTTTCTCAAGTTGTCGATCCTTCGTGCCACAGGGCGCTCTCTTCTACGTTTGTCTATGTTTGTCTCACGGTTTCATGTCTGTTAGCTCCAGCAACCATCAGTCCGCCTGGAGACATGACCGGCCCACTTCCACTTCAACGTGCTGATTCTCCATGCGATATCGTTTACTCCAGTTTTCTGTCGAATTGTTTCGTTTCAAACTATCGACTAGAGAAATATCCAGAATCGCACGTTCAAGCACACACTGAGACTTTAAACTTGTGGATCAGTCCAACGGTCAGTGTTCACGTCTCGGTTCCCAGTGTCATTACTGCTAGAACGCACTAGTCAATACCATTAATGTGTAGCAATTTTTTTAAATATTTTGGCCACTCTCTGGAGGAGTGGAATAGAACAAAAATATTATAGAAAATAATTCTATTATTATATTGTTTCATTACAATAAACCTTTGTTACCGGAAAGAAACGGCCATTTCTCTCAAGTTTTCCTTTAAATAAAAATACTTTATTAAGCTTCTACCTGATGAGAATTATTTACACTTTGTTATTAACCAAACATGTTTGTCACAAGGAAACATATTATACTTAGAACTATTTATGTTAGTACACTGAAGAAGCGTACAAAGCTAACACTGCAACAATCATGATCATCAGCATTATAGTCCACTGCTGCACATAGGCTTCTCCAATCGCTCGTTACTTTTTCAACAATACTTGCCACGAAGATAAAAAATATCAAGACGCGGCTACGTACAACTACGGGGACTTAAAGATCGGAACCGCACTTGTCACTCGTCTGCGTTCGTTGTGGTGACTCGTCTGCGTTCCTTCATGAGTTTCAAACCCTGCATTTGAACCCATAATTATTTGGCCAAAAAGCCGATTCACCACCCATTACGCTAACACCGCTTCAAACTAACCAAAACTCCTCACAAAATTTCTTCCCTCTCTTGTCATCGTTAATATACCCCGGATTTCAAACTTTTCAATTAGTCGTGGCATCCTTAAACTTACTATGATACAGTCATTAGCTATTTTTAACATCAAGTCTATAGAAAATGAAATCTTTAAGTACGTTTTTCTTTTCAACGAACAATATCTTCGTAAATATGAGTGAGTAATACCACCCATTTCTTATTTACTTTTTGCGTAAGTAAATGTGTAGTAAAAATATATAGTAAGAAAATGAATAACTACCCTCACAGAGATCTGATATGGTAACCCGTTCCTATTACGGCATTATGTAAAGGTACTTGCAACTCTGAGATTCACAATTTCTAAGTCTAGTATTCAATAACCCTTTATGCACTGTTCGTCATAAGATCAAAACCATACGTTCCCACAGATAAACTTTCATTAGTTCTAAAGTTGATATTTTTGACAAGATTATACGATTGTTCATATCTTAGAAAGGGTCCCTAGTGCTATTACTGCTTATATCTTGACGAACGTTACTATTTGCTCTCAAGATCAGAACATAATTATAAAGTGTAAATTTTTTTGATTAATCTCATACAACACATTAAACTGAATCTTCTGATTTATGAAACACCATAATTTTTAAAGCAAGTCTCTCGATGCATATATAAAAACATGTTATTTACGGAACAACGTATCATTTACGAACATATTCTATATAGTGGAGACCTTTACAGGCATACACGGACCGGACACAAGGGCACAAACGACTCAGAACAACAATATTTGAAACACACGAAATGATGTCCTACGTGGTGATAGCATCTACAAGACTGCGCAGTAGCAAGCGACGAGATGACCGCTGAAACTGCTACACAATCCTTGTACTGGGTGGGCCAAGGATTCGTTAACATTTGAATCTAAACACACAAACAACACGCACAAACAAATACCGCGCGGGGCGCGGGGAGGGGTCTAACCACTAGTCCGTTTCTCGGCAATTTTGTCACAATGGGGCCGCAGCGCGCTTATTGTGTGAAACAATTTTATTCAAACAAAAGTTCACTTATTACTGAGAGACACTTATTTTGCGTTAAATACGATTTACACGACTTCAATCAGAGTTCGAGTGCTCCTTTAAAAAAAAATATCCAACAAAGCTTTCTAGTAAGTAAACAATTTTTATTAAATACTAGCTGACCCGGCAAACGTTGCTTTGCCATATAAATTATTTCTAAGTAATTTGAGCGGGATGAAAAATGATTAAATTACTAAAATGGCTATTAAAAAATAAAAGTTGATCGTAGAAGGGTGAAAATTGAGGATTGTATGTATTTTTGTATGTTGTATCATAAAAAAATAGAAATTAAAAATTTTGTCTAAAAAATTTATAAAAAATTTAGGGTTGTACTACCCCTAACATTTAGGGGGATGAAAAATAGATGTTGGCCGATTCTCATAGATACCGGATAAGCACAAAAAATTTCATCAAAATCGGTCAAGCCGTTTCGGAGGAGTATGGCAACGAAAACTGTGACACGAGAATTTTATATATTAGATTTCTTTCCTACGATTGTTTTAAATGTTAACTAATTCGTGACCCATCCTGTAGTACGGTTTATCTTAGATACTTCCTAAGTCAGCTTCAAACAGTTAGTTCCGTTATTTGTTCAAATCACAGTGGTCAGCTGAATCAACAAAGATTAGAGCGCGTGACAATACCATGTCTTTGTTTTCCTGTCGCCCTGAACTTTGACATTTTGCATCGAGAGAGATTCTAAATGTTGCTTGAACATTAGTTTCATGTTGCACAGACAGCTCGGTTTCGTATGCATTTTTTCTTATAATGTAATGACATGTGTTAAATTTGTCCAAACTGCTTGGTAAAACATGTAACTTACATAAAAAAAAAATGTTATTAATATGTTATGCACGGAAAAATTTCATTTTTGTAGATTAAAAAGTAGCCAATGCTGCTCAAAGATGTTAGCTACCAGCGCACAACATTTTGTTAAATTTGATTCACTTCAACAAGCATACAAACATACATTAACAAACTTTCGCCTTTATACTTTCGGTCATTATACTTCTTACTACTCATACAAGGAAGTGGTTTCTATATATAGTCGTATGTGCCTCCAGCCACTATCCTTGAGAAAGCCACGTCCTGAGCTCTAATTATACATATCCTCAGGTCTCGGCCCAGGAGACTACTCAGTCCAAATGTACAAATGTGACGTCTTTATCTAAGTATTAACGGTATTGTGCGTTTTCAAAACGTACATAAAAGTATACACAAAACCTTGTTTTGTGCGCACACTAAACTCCGTTTTTTGCACACACAAAACGCCGTTTTGTGTACACACGCGACTAAGTGACCAAAAAATAACAGAACTGTTTTTAATCCCCAAAGTAAAAAGATGGGTGTTATAATTATAACGTATCTGTGTGTCTGTCTGTGTGTAGCTTCAAAACGAATGGTCCAATTATGACGCGAATTTTTTTGTTTGAGAGCTGATATGATCGACATTGTTCTAAGCCATAATTTGTGAAAATCATGTGCCCCTTTCTTAGTTGATGATTGGCTCTCACTAACTTACACAACTTCGATTGATTTCAATGATGACATATAGCTTTGACCGGATGCTCCAGTCACACCTTGGGCCAGTACTGGGGTCAAGGGTGCTCCAAGTTTTTAATTTATGTTTTCATTCTATTCTTATATAATATAAGTTATTCATTTAATAATTTGCTGCAAAAGTTCATTATGTTTTTAATGATATCCTGCCTCTATTTTGTGTGTTTAGGATTGGGTGTCTTACCAAGGCCATTTAATGCAAAATATAATACTGAAAAATCTTTATGAATGAATTTTAATCATGTGTAATTAGTTTCTTAATTGTTATTTTTTAGAATATGAGTATATTATGGTGTTACAAAAATATTGTTCTTTTTTTAATTTGTAACATGCCTCTGATTACTCTCTTTCAGGGATAGAAGACGTAAGTGTATGTAGGAATTTGTGTTTAAATTAATTTTTGACATTTAGTTTTTTCGTCTATTCAAGGAGCCAAGAGTCCAAGAAATCTCTATTTCTGCTCCTTATTCTAAGAAATCTGAGGAGGAGGTCCTCAAAGTGGTGTGCGGCACTTGTTTTTCTTGAGATGAATAGCTAGACGCTAGCCACTTACCCCAAATGAGAAGGTTGCTTACTTGAATCTTCATAACAACTAAACTGCTTGAAATCACAACTGAATACGATAATTTTGCACATTACACCAGCCGTGCCTAGTTGTTGTAAAAATCCACGAAATAAAACACGATTCTTTGTTTACGCGTGGTTAAAACACATAAAAACTGCAATACACTAACGATAGTAAAAATCGGCCCTGTTTCTCATTAAACAAATATCTGAACTATAAATGTATTAGCAAACGATATTATCGTCGAATCAATCAATAGCGAACTAAAATAAAACAGGCATCATAAAATTACATATAAATTCCACTACTTTGTAATAGATGTCGCTAGTTGTAGTTGAAGATTGCGTGTTACGTCGGTTATTTTTAGTTCTACCCTATATAATATTGTAGGCATCAATTGCTGGTAGTGTACCCAGTCATCATACTATTAAAAATAACAATGCAATTTAAGACAATGTAAAATATTTCTACCTACATGTATTTTTTTGCTTTATCCATTACCATTACATAAGTTTACCCAAGTAGTTAGTATTATTGTCCATAACACACTTTCCCTAGATATTGTATACAATTCCTAGGGATAATATAAAGTGCCTACTGTATGTACATGTGAAAAATTATTTTTTTTTCCAATTTTGGATTGCGCACTTGCACATTTGCAGTTTTTTCTATTCTGAGAAGGGGAAGCCTAATGTCCTTATTCCAAAAAGATTCTAATTTCATCAAATGTTTATGGTAATTTGTGTGACAACTTTTGTATATTTTTGATAGACATTAAATGTGCTAGAATTTTAGAGTTGCACAATATAGTTTTAATAAAACACATGTATAAATAGGTTTTAGTCCATGTTTAGCAATATATCTACCTACCTATAAAATGACGGATAAATAAAACATTCTGTGCGCTTAAAATCAACTTCATTCAAAATAGTATAAAAGTTGTATGAGAGGTAAGAGTATAACAGATAATAAATACGTCGTGAGAAGTAATTTCTTTACTAATAGCAAAAAATGTACAAATGGAAAGTTAAAAACAAATTTTACTGCAGTAACGTTTGAAACGTTAACCTGGCAACACAGCATGGCACATCGTTTCAACCCGGAACCAAACACATTAAAGATAACTTTTATTACGTATGATAGCATAGCATAATCTATGTATGTCGCGTTTTTATGCTCGTTCAGAGCTTGAAAATGGCTCAAAACCGATATAATTTTCCTGCTAGTATTATAAATGCTAAAGTTTGTGAGTATGGACGTTTAGTTACTCTTTCACGAAAAAACTACTGGATGGATTTGGATGAAACTTTACAGTAATATAAGTTGTATATCGGAATAACATATAGGCTACAATTTGTAATGATTTTATGTAATTTTGGTCGTAATGTAGTGATAGATGTTAATTAAGTCGGAAATAAATCTGGCTTTTGAGTGTTACCTTGGCGTACGCTGCCTAAACCATTGAAGTTACACGAAGATGATGTAGCGTAGGACTGTTTGTATGTTAAAAAAATGTATTTAAAATTATCTCTTACGAAACTTAATGTGGCAGACCAAATTCCACGCGAGCAAAGCCGCGGCCAAATGCTAGTAATAGAATTGTATGGTGCAGTCATTTTTACGTAACCTTTTAATTTGATCGGCTTATAGGAAAATTGCTACCACATTCTTGTTTTTGATATAACGTAATTGAAAGCTGCAATTAACAGGATTGTTTATTGATGGAATACTTGAAATAATTTATAGCATTCCATGTTTCCTTGTTTTATGGGAACTGCGTATTCAATCACTTAAATAGACCATTTAAAATTTCTTCATGTTTATTTTTATCTTCATATTACGTAGTCACAGGTGAACCACGGCTGCGTATTAGTTTTTTATTTACTGCAAGTGTACTGGTGTACTAGCCAATCTGTTATTTTCTAATTTTTATAACCATTTAATGACGTACATCGGTGTTCATCAAATCAATCGAACGAATTAAGCTATTGTCATGATCTAGGCAGGCCCCAAACCGCAGCAAACGTTACCGCAGCAAAATATTTAATACCTTATGAACCACAACACATAAATTTTGCTATTCACTAACATTTCATACGTAACAAAAGCTTTCTATTCAAGTATTTGGTTCCGGGCGGAAACGGTTTCATGAAAATAAATTTTCCCAGGGTAACGTTTCAAGCGTTACTGTAGCAAAATATATCTTTCCGAATAACTTTTAACCTACTGTTTGCATTAATTTTGCTATTGGGAAACAAACTACTATTCATCAACCTGGACATTTGCTTCTCCTTACAAAAAGATTTTGGTCTACTGTACCACGCTGACCAGTTGGGTTGGTGTAAAAACACTGGCCAAGCGCGAGTCCGACTCGCGCGCCGAGGGTTCCGTACTAATCTGTAGGTATATAAGTTTGATGTTGTTACAGCTTAAAGGTATTGTAGACCTGAGTATTTGATTTGAATTTCAATTTCATACCTCTACGCGTTCATTAGGAAAGGGGTAACTTTAAAATTATTAAAAATATTTTTATTATATTCTAGAACAAAAAAAATATGATTTTCAAATTTTCCTTTTATCTATGCTATAAAACATTGCTTCGTACCAAATTCCAAGATTTTGAGTGCATGGGACGTACAAGTATGTTTTTATTCCCTTCGAAAATTTGCTGCATAAACGCCTGTTTCTTTTCATTGCGTGGCTTAGAAATTTGACTTAATTCACAGCACCAAGGGACAGTAGGACTGAGTATTTGATATAAATTTCAACTTGAAACTGCCACGCGTTCCTGAGAGAAATGGTCTTGACAGACGGATGAACAACAAAGTGATCCAATAAGGGTTCCGTAAAAATGAAAAAATAAAACTTTGTGTCAAGTTTTCTTCCCATTGCATGATGTTGTCCTGTGTAGTTTGCTCCCTCAGTCCAATAAGAGTGGTGACACTCTGTATTCTTAATCCATCACCACACGAAATCCTCCTCATAATGCACTAACTTCTGTTATTCTGTCACCGCTCTGAGCCAGTAAACCGAGAGAATAGCAGCCAGAACCCCTCTGTTGTTTAATCATTTGGATTAGAAGACCAACCTAAAGCACCAGCATCCGTACAGTCGTGTTTCGTTGGCGAGTACGAGACCAGAGGCCTATTGATGCAGGGGTGACCGTTATCGTGATAACTGTGTGAGCCTTACACTGCCACCATGATTGTCATGCCTTTTACATTCCCAAGCGGGGCGTGAAAAAGCATCTCACTAAGCCACCATAGTGTGTGTCACCACACTGCATTGTCTGCATTTGTAATGAGTATGGTGACCGTAACTCTTGGATTATAATTATGCTTTCTATCCACTTTGGCAGGCTCTTCATATAGTTATCAGCTGCGTATTGGGCAATACATTACCGACACGTTTTAAGTGATTATATACATTGCCTAGGTATTGTACAGAATACCGTATTATACAGATTATCGGTAAAATGTCTGTTTACTAATCATAAATATATGACATACACACAAAAGAAATAGTTACAAAAAAACAATGAACCAATTTTCTCGCTCCAATGAACAGTAATTAATTAATAACCCGCGCTAAAGTGCCCCTAGTACGAGTTCTTATACAACCCTTAGAATGAGGCTTTCAACGTGAACGATGCGTGGCGTCAACCTCCCACACACTCGCTGACAGCGCCCCTAGCGACAGTGATGGGTTACTAAAGCATGTACGGAAGCTTTCAGTAACCCTAATAGGTAACTGAGACTGTAAAACGCATATTAGAAATGGTCTACAACTCTCTACCTCGATATATGTTTTACCTAGCTGTTATTTTTATACAAAGGTTTTTTATGTTATGGCTGCTAGGTCGCCAAAGTACTCGTTAGAAGACATCATTCGTTTTTTAGCGTGACTATCCATTAAATATTAAAACATAGCAATTAAAGTGTGTCCTTTTTATAAAGAGGTCTATGTCCAGTTCACACTTTAAAGGCTGTTGGCAATCAATCGGCTGTAATCACGCGAGATGGGTACTAACTCCATGTGCGTATGTATGATATCAGAGTTGCACAGAAAAGCGCTGTGAAGCGATTCTTTCGTTCCTGTTTACGTGTGATGAAGTTACCATTTACTTTCTTAAACTAAAAAAAGAGGAATACCTACCTACCTCCCGTGCTGCCGGCCTGCCCCCTCGACGATGACCTCCAGCCAAGACGACTCTTCGGGCGGAGGCCGTATATCGTCAGCCGTCCGCCGATAAGCTTCATCGAGCACTACCACCAACAAATCCCATGGGGGAGTGCCAGCCAAGGCGCACACCGCCTCTGTCGACACGGTGCGGTAACCACGTATGGCTCTAACCACCAATATCCTCTGAGGGCACCAGAGGTGAATCCTATTCTGGGCGATTAGAGCCGCCGCCCAAACCAGTCCACCGTACAGTGCCGTTGACCGGACAACCCCCGTGTACAACCGTCTCGTCGCGACGCTGGCTCCACCCAAATTGGCCAAAAATCGCCCAATTGCAGAAGCAGTGCCGATCAGCTTTGGAGCAAGCTGTCGGGAGTACTCGTCGAAGAGCCACCTCCCGTCAAGGATCAGGTCCAGATCGGGCCTGTACCGGTGCGAGGAGCAAATTGACTACACAACCTTCCAATTCAGTTGAAATATTCAAGTAAAACCTATTGAATTAGTAGCCAACCCCAAATAATCTTAGGAATATTAAAGACTAGGAAGATGAGGTCAAGATGTATTCTTATTAGGTATATGTCTGTACATGTAACCTTACTTCCTTTGACTTATCAATGCTGAATTTGAACCGCTGAGGCTACGAACTTAAAATTTTTGCAGTTGATCCTTTCTTTATCGTAAGCACACTCATACTCGACTTTTGGAGATTTCATCTCTAAGTGGATAAAATAATCAATGAACAGTTGTATAGAAGTACGTCATTTCCAAAGTTAGAAAGCCACAGACAATAACTGGAAAATACTAAATTATAAAATATAATATTAAGCTAGTTATATCTCATGGTTAACTACAGTTGGAACTGCTGCCAAATTGCTATAAAAGCAGATTGCCAACAAGTAATATTCTAATTGTCAATGGGGTGGCATAGGGTAGCATGTGATCGAGATGTGCTAGGTTAATTTCTGGTTATAAATATGCCATAATGGGGTTTTGAAATGTAGGCGCTATAAGGCACATAGATGCCCGCTAAAAGGCGCTGTTGCGAAACAGACAATATCTCTTGCCTAATGGTTCTCTTTTAGTACATAATATATACAGAATACGTTTTGCTTCAAAAGAAAAAATCCATTTATGAACTTTACAAAAAGGTTTTAATATTTCTTCACAGGACCCTGAAAACCCATCTCGTTGTCATTGATTTTACGTCACTAACTTAGAAAAGAAACGTAGAGATTTCCTGATAATAAAATCTGCCTATAGCTAATCTTTTTCCTCCTTCCCCTTTTTTTTTTTTTTTTTTTTTTTTTTAACGTGTGGAAACCCCCTCGGGCCGTCACCCCACCGTGGTTTACGGCGGGACGGTGTGTCGGAATCGGACCGACTAAAACCACACGGTGTGCCACTCTGCGCCTGAGATAGGAGGGACCGGGAACAGCTGTTATTACGACATCCAGATCCCTCCCAGCGCCTGCCCGCTAATGCAGGCACCATCTATGGGTAAACTCTCTATTTTAGGCGACGTACGGCACACGCGGACGTCGCCTCCTCGCGGCTGGCCATTGTAGCGGATGGAGGGGAAAACCCGTCCCGTCCACCCGCGGCCACACTCAAGGCGGCATGAGGCGCTGGTATGCGCGCCTCCGCCGCCCGGCTCGCCGGCGGCGAATTGGGTCCGAGTGGATATTGTCCTCCCGGGCCTTCTCCGCCGCCTCCTTCCGCGAAATTACGTCTTCGCAGAAGGTTGCGACCGCGGTAAAACAACTGTCGCTACCGACCATGGAGCGTATTACGGCCGGTAGCGAGAGATCTCCTCCAATAACTGCAGTGAGGACCCCACGCTGCGCCGCCCAGGCGGAACAAACCGCCAGCGTGTGCTGAGCCGAGTCCTCACTGCAGTCGCAGTGGTGACAGGCGGGACTCAATTCCCTCCTGGCGACCGAGTGCAGATACTTCCCGAAGCAACTGTGCCCGGAAAGAATCTGCGTCAGTCGGAAGGAAAGGGTCCCGTGCTGCCGCCCTGCCCACTCGGCGATGACCGGCTGGAGAGCCTCCACGGCGGCAAAGCCAGCACGTGGAGCCTCCAGCCGGGACGACCAACGAGCCATCGTGGCTCGACGAGCGGCCTCTCGCCACTCGCGTATCTCTTCGGGCGGGGGCCGAATGCCGCTACCCACCCGAAAGTCTGCCGTTCGCCGATAAACTTCAGCGAGCACCTCCGCCTCCAAATCCCACGGGGGAGTTCCGGCCAACGCGCACGCCGCCTCCGTCGATACGGTGCGGTAACCGCGTATGGCTCTAACCGCCAATATCCTCTGAGGGCGCCAGAGGCGAGCCCTATTCTGGGCGGTCAGAGCCGCCGCCCACACCGGTGCACCATACAGTGCCATTGACCGAACAACCCCCGTGTATAGCCGTCTCGTCGCGACGCTGGCTCCACCCAAATTGGGCAAAAGTCGCCCAAGGGCAGAAGCAGCGCCGACCAGCTTTGGAGTAAGCTGTCGGAAGTGCTCGTCGAAGAGCCACCTGCCGTCGAGGATCAGGCCCAGATACTTCATCTGGGCCTTAATCGGTACGAGGACCAAATTGACTACGATAGAGGCACCGGGGGGTGGACCACGACGGGGCCCATGAAACAAGAGGGCTTCCGTCTTATCTAGGGCCACCCGTAAACCCAGCGCCGCCCCCCGGGCCGTGACCAATGTGTCATCGGCGTAACAAATTACGCCCAGCCCGGGGGGAAGACGACCTCGAAGGGCCCAGTCGTATCCCATATTCCACAGGAGTGGTCCGAGGACGGACCCCTGTGGAACACCGCACGACATGGGCCGCCGCCTCAGAATACCATCTCGGTCCTCGTACACGACGGTACGCTCCTCAAGATAGTCTGCCACAAGTCGCCTCAGGTACTCTGGCACCCCGTGGTAGTGGAGTGCTTCCCTGATGCAACTAAATGGCAGACTATTAAATGCGTTGGCGATGTCCAACGACACCGCCAACAGCACGCCGCCACAGCTCACTGCCTCTTCGGTAACGGCCCTCATTTCCTCCTTCCCCTCCCTTAACGTCGTTTTGATGGGCCTGTTGGTCTAGAGGCAAGTGGCCCTGATCCGTAGGTCGGGGGTTCGAATCCCACTCAGGACAAATATTTGTGTGATAGCAATTATTTGTTCTGTACAACAATATACATACAAAAGTTGGTAATTTTTCTATGTTTGTAATTGTAATGTCCCGTTTCCATTGTTACGAAAATATAATTAACACAATATCAATTTCCTTATCTTACCAAATGTCAGTTGACGACCTATACCAGTTGGCAGGCGTCTATCGGCCACACAACCTCATAATACGCTAAGAGTATAATACTACCAGCAACCAACCCAACGGGAACCTGGTCGCTGGTATGCTTCCGTCTAATCTAGTGTACATTAGTCGTTCAAGTTAAACTGGACGGTGACACAATACGTGTCACTATGGTTTTATCGTTCACTATCTCAGTTTCCCATGTAAACTTTGTAATATAAATGCTTTGAATTGATTATTACTTAGTGATTTTTTTTTAACTGAGTCATTCAAGCTTAAAAGATAGCTAGATTCAAAGAGTACAACGAAACGATTTTGCAGCTGGCCTTTCTTCTCTAGTTTAATATTTTATTGAAGTTATATGGGCTGGGCCACGAATTTATTAATATACGAAAAAATCGTATAAAAAAACCATTTGATGTATTATAAAAAGCTAATTAGTTCGAATTTATTTTTTAAAATTATATCGTCTAAATGACCACCATTGGACTTTTAAGTGGCTATGGAATGTAGGTGACATTCTGGATACCAGCTTTTCCGGAAACATGTCTTTGATCACCGGCCGGGACTCATTGGATGTGTGACAAGTGGCTGTATCTTGTTGAAACTATGTGTTACGATTGTAACCAGTAAATTCCAGTAGCATCGGTCGCAAGAAATATTGTAACATGTTTGGGCGGGATGTTAGATTCAAGTGTTAACGAATTCTTGGCCTATCCTTCTCTTGGCGAACGATGCGCTCTCTACGATGCGCGCGCAAACCGTCACGAAAAACCGACACCAACATTTTAGTTTTTTTTTTGTTATTAATTATGTTCAATTTTTTTCATGATATTTAAATAAAATTTATTTAACTATATAATGCGTTATAATAAAACTTTCTTTCCATGTTTTAAATACCTTTTTTCTATTATTATTGTTATTTTCTCTATAAACATAGGATAAGGCGCAGGGTTACATTTTTAGAAAGATTTTGACACACACGAGACACACAGTTTTTTTTGGTACAGGGAGATAAAAACTAAGCGAATGACCGACGGTAGAGTGGTAGCGTTACGAGATACAGGTATCTAGCTGCAACCCGACGGATATAAGCACGTTGTCACCCTTTAAATCTGCCTCTAACACCCCCAAGGAATATAGAGGAGGGTCTATTGCAAGATAATCCCTATTATCTAAAGAACGTTTTTTTTTAATTTTCAACAAATGTTCGCACAAAATAAACAAATATGTAATAAATTTCATATATGATAAATGTCATAGTGAATGCAATAAAATTTTTTATTGTCTATACCTACTTAATTTAAAACTATTAGATGCCACCTCTATGTGAACCCTTACAATTTACAACTAAAGAGGTTAATCTGTGATTGAAATTTTAGTACCTAGTAACTGTCAACATGTATGTATAGTGACAGTTCTATTACGGCCATACTACAGTTCTAGCTAAAAACGGATAGTTTTATATTCTAAATTTAAGATTTTAACGCTATATTCATACCGCCCGTAAACTAATAAATTCTAAATTTGAGTTATAAATAAACAGTCGTCTAACGTCATAGGCAGTGCAAATATTTTAGGTTACGTTATTCAGAAAATACCTGCGTTACGAGCCCTTAAGATTAATGTTAAAGGTTTGTTGTTTTGATTTCATTAATTGAAAATATAAACACCTAATTGCATTGAATTGAAAGGGTTTTACTATTCCTGTAACTAAGAAAATGTAATAATCAACTGTAAGTATTATTGTTAACAGAAACTGAATATGCACATACAAATATGCGCTTAACGCTACATGAAAATGTATATATATGTATTATATGGGCATCGCAACAGTTTTTAAACCATTTTCTATATAAAAACAATCTGCTATTTTATATCCAAACCTATCTTGCAATCAGTTTAAATTATAAATAATATTTTTCATTTTAAATTTAAATTAAACTTTGAAACATTTATTTTTCACTTTCAGTTCTGTTAGCTATTTTTATTTGAATTTATTTTATTTCAAAGCATATATAGTATGTTATTAATATCCTCTAGCGGTATAACTCACTCGAAACAGTAATTTGTGATAAATTACCTTATTTTTACACATAAATAGACATAACCCATCTCAGAAACAATCAATCAGTGTGCTCCAAATGTACGTCACATTATGTTGTTTGAACGATGTAAAATTTACTCTCTGTATAAATAAATTCAGTCAACATTGTTGTGACAAATACGAATAAGTGCAAAGAAATGTGTCCCATAAAATTGAGGACACGTTGAGTTCAAGTACATATACCAGTTCGGTTTACCGGTTTGTGGCTGCATTGGATGCTATCTACCCTTGCGGTTATCGGTTTTACGATCGGTGCGCTACTATAGCGATCATATAGGTATCATAGACGATATTTCTTGCAAACTTCTGGCTCGAACGGTTTAAGAAATGACTTTATCGGAAATTCAATTTTATCGGAGAAAAGAAAACTGAAATGACTTGAATTTAAGAATGCGAGAGGTTCTATCTCTGTAACATTTTTATGGTGTAAGCGGCAAACGAGCACACTGTTCATTTGGCAAAGTGACCTGCTCTTTGAAAGCCAATCCTCCACAGAGTTAGAATTTTTTTGTTAAACAATTATGAAAGATTTTTACTTAGGAAATCTACTATAAATTCATAATCTAAAACTTTTGCCTCGTGCAACCAACTTGAAGAACAATTGTCTCCTACATGTACGAACTGATACGACCTTCAAGCCTTGCAGACAATAGTGTACTTCCACCTGGATGGCTAGCAACGTACTAATAATATGTGTCCATTACTCCAGGAGGCATTTACCATCAGGAGATGCTTGCTCGTTTTGCCAACTATGCCATAAAACAATTAGTAACTACTTAATATTGAACATGCGAAAATGGTTTTCTTTGTTAGGTTTTCAAGGTTTGAGCACTTGTCTGCTCTCTTGATCCTCTACACCATAGAGAAAAACTAAGGCCACATATTGAATGACCATGCCAGATCTCTAGTTAAAGCTATTTCACACAGCAAAATGCTACTATAAGGCTAAAATTAGATGCCTTTGATCCATCTATGACTTTATCGTATGCTGAAAAACTTTGCGCTGCTTTTGAACAGTACATATTGAAATAACCGTAATACGCGGTATATTTGACTTGTAGTCACGTGTTGCAGGATCAATACTCTGTCCTACAAGAAATCAGAGCTAAGCAAATATTTTCTTAGCTTTACACCATGTAACCTAACTCAGGTTACCGGAACCTAAAACCAAACCAAAGCGCAGCAACGTGTTTGTAACTATTCATTTGCAGATAACATGCCCTTAGTCTCTTACCATCGGTTGATACGATCTCTCCCCTACCACTCTACCATAAAGAGCTTGTGTTGAGTAGTCTGTCAGTCTGCTATACGATGTGCATGGATGGTGTTTGTTGGATGGATGTGTCGCACGGACGACTATGGTTTAAGATCCACCGCACCGCTCTCTACTGCGCTGGGTATTGTGGATTTAAACCCCACAGGAGACAGCACTTTATGTGATCCTCTAATTAATGTTCTGAATCTGAATGTTCTTTGTATCCATCTTGTATGTTTGTAGTCCTCCGAGATATAAGATGTACACCTCGTGCGGGCGTTGTATATTAAAAAAAAAAAATAAGTATTCATAGTATTCTTTGTTAAATTCAAAAATCATCTCATGAATATTTGTCAAATAGCGGGACTTATTCGTGATGAACAGTTTACGATGCCTCCTATTTCTTTTTAGATAATAGAAAAAACTTTTATATTTTTTTTTATCGCGAATTAGGTCCGCTATATAACAAAAACTATGTGTCGTAAAGTCGTGACTCTAAAAACAGTCTTCTCATGAATAGTTTTTTTTTTATTTAACAAAAGCTAGGAGTTCGATCACGTGCACGCATAGTCACTATATCAAAAACACCATATCAACATAATAACACCATACCAAAAAAAACACCATACCTTAAATAGAACAATTTAAATGTAATTAAGACCGTAATCTATTGGGATAGGTGGACATGATATATCGTCCACTTGTGAATAACAGTCAGCAAATAAACAAATAAGGCCACAACGTGCCACAATAGGCCATGACGTCACCACTTATTCAATTAGGTAAAGGTTATTGACCCAATTTTAAGGCCTGCTTCCTGTAGGTATAAATTAATTAGCGACGGAGTATGCGTGATATTTGACAGTTTCAGCAATTTACATACATTTAAAGGGTAAATTTAATACAAATTAAGGGTATTTTAGTTATGACGTGTAATTTATAACTAAAATATTATGTTTGACTTATGAACTTTAAGTACCGTGTTATAGTTCGTAACATAACTTTCTAGGAAAAACAGTTACCCAGTACTTTGAAGATTACTAGATTCTACGCTTAATATGAAAAAGTTTAGGAAAATTTGGGAAAATCTCAAACATTCAAGAACGTTTTGTTAAATTGAAATGCTATAGGTAGTAGAGCCACGCTGATTTCAGCATGAACGGGCCGGCTCAACCGGGATAGTACTACCCTCACCACAGAAGACTAACCTAAAGCAACAGCATCCGTGCTGTTGTGTTTCGTTGGTGAGTGTGAGACCGGAGGCCTATTGATGCAGGGGCGACAGTTGTCGTGATAAGTGTATGCAATACAATGCTACGATGACTTTCCTGCCTTTTATGTTCTCAAGTTAGGCATAAAAAGCATCTTAATAGGTCGCCATAGTGCATTGTCAGCATTCACGATCTCGTGATGGGAGATAATTGGCCATTTAAATGTTTGTAAAAAAACAACAAAATCTAGGCATTTTACCGATTCTTGTCGCCAGCATTTTTACGATAGAGGCAACTATTTTCAATGATTTTTTTTTAAATAAGGGACGCCCGCTCTTGAAAAAAATCCTGTCACGCGGGGGAACTTTATAAACATACAAGAAACGGACACAAAGAACACCCAGACTCAGAGCTAGAATTTGTGTATCAAGCATAGTGTTGTCTCATGTGAGGTTTGAACCCGCAACACTCAGCGCAGTAGAGAGCAGCGTGGCGACCGCTTATACCATTAGGCCAACCGTGCAGTCAAATGCTAAAATGTTTAAATAACAATATTATTCACTTCAGTTTAGTAAACTTTTTATTGAAATTTTTCTAATTATTGTCTTGACAACAAGTCTTGATATTTCAAATTATCGGGTCAAATAGATCACAATCGTTTAAATATATTATATATAGTGAGGTGAGAGATTAAGAATACATCGTGTTACCACCCCTATTCATCCCGTGGGTGTCGTAAGAGGCGACTAAGGGAACAAACAATACAGAACAATATTACTGTGAAAAGGTTAACTTGAAACAAACCCTATATCAACTCGTCCAAAACGTATACGAACCCGTCTGGCCAGCGGGATGTCGTAGGCCAAATCTCCTTGCCAAAAAAGTCTCATGCCCAACAGTGGACAATTAAACGCTGTCGAGGTGATGGTATGACACTCCTTTTAATTTTTCTAGCCATAAAAATAGACTAAACTATTATACATACGTATTATTATGTACAGGTAAATCTAACATACTGTTTCCTATTTTTCAGGTAAGCTTCAAGTTTTCTTCTCTGGCAATAAACAGGTAACATAGAAATGACCCAGTTTAATTAAAATCGTTAAACAGAAAAGCGTTTACTGATGGACGGCGATAGATTGATTTAAAACGAAAATAAACTTAAAATTTGTGAAAATAAATAATGTCAGGTAGACTGTACTACTACTAGTCTAGGTTTAGTAGTCTCACTAGGTGTGGGTTCGATATCCCCCAGAACAAGTAAATGTCTGATGAATACCATCGCTTATTCTATGTATTTTGTGTAATTTATCTATTATATGTATAAATAAACAAGTAAATATTTTGGACATAGGCACCAGGAGAAAGTGCACTTGCACTCTACTATCAGCAAGAAAATATATAAAAAATACATATTTTTACTTGACTACACCAGCGAACGTGTAATGTTACCGGAGAGGTGGTACAAAACGCCTTGGCAGAATTTGTTGACTCTTGTCCAGCTGATTTCTTCAAGAAGGGTGTCAATAAACTGCCACTGTTTTAGCGAAAATATGTAGATTGTATTGGTAAACTTTAATTAATATATATAAAATATACAGATAAAAATATGTTAACTTATTTCGTAAAAAACGTCAATTTCATAACTAAATAGTGGTTATTAGTATGTATAAGTGAAGAAAAAATGTTTCTGGAGGCGCTGATGATTTCGGACAACTGACATTAAGCCATTAAGCACCATCTAGTTTCAAATTAAGCAGAGCTGGTACTATGAAAGCTAAATTGACTCTAAATATTAAAGTATGTTATATAAACATAGATTATAGCTTCTATTTGTAATATACGTGAAATCAAAATTAAAATTGATTGAATATTAGTATTTTAATCTGTCTCTGTCTACCCCTTTGATGACGCAGCTGCTTTTCTTCAGATCTTTTCACTTATTTGCTAAGTCAATTTTAAAAATATAAGTGGTAATAATGCATATTAACACGTTTTTATAAGTCTATTCACCTATATGTTTGTTTGTTTGTAACCGGCTTTTGTAAGCGTAATTTTAGTTTTTTTTTAAAACTATATTTCTTATTGGAATATTGGGCACGTTTGGGCATATAGTGCGAAATATAAACACATAGTGTATTTTAGTAATAAATGACATTTAATTCTGCAAGTAAATCTTTTAAAGATATTTTTACATGTCGTATTTTACAGCTAGATGGTGGATTTCCTGAGACTCTCTAGGAAGAAATACTGAAACAAACCATAGAGGTGTTTTTTGTTTAGGTCCATAAATAAAAAAAAATATACGAGTGCAGGATAAGGTTTGGGTTGACCTTTTGATAAGATAAGGTTTGGTTGATAAGGTTTGGTTGCCATGCCCCGCCAGGCATGATCATCTCGCCTGGTCGGAGGATCCTCCCTTTGTGTCAGAGGGACATGAGACCCGTTTCCTCCATACATGGAGATTAAAATAAGTCCCTATCAGCTTATATTTTTCAAGTTATGAAACGTATTTAATGAAGCTTCTCTTAATTGAAGACAGTATATTTGGCCCTACGCTCTTTCTAATATACGTCAATGAGATATACAAAATTAAATTAGAACATGGTAAACTATTTGCGTTCACCGACGATACAGTTGTCATTAACAGAGATCGAACATGCGAACAAACATTTGATGCAGCACAAATTGGCTTAAATAAACTAACCCACTGGTTAACACTGAACTCACTGTCACTTAATGTAAAAGAAACAAATATCTAATATTTAACATTAGAAAACCATCAATTACTTTGGATAGGTACAAGTATTCCATCACGGCATACAACCATGCAACAAATACATTACTCAATTTACATGCGACTGCCAGAAAATAGGGAATTATTCTACCATAATGTATTTAGGTGTTATTCTAGACCAGAGACTAAGTTTCATATCCCACATACATAGATCTTCTGACGGGACGAGTCCGTAAGTTGATATTTGTATTTAAATATCTGACAAGTTGCGGATCCATATGTGCTTAAAAGAGTTTATTTTGTGCTTTGTCGACCTCAGAGAGCAGTGTTAAAGGATTCCTCTAACTGTCCGTCAACTGTTTATCTTATAAATAACATTAAAACAGTATCTATACCTCTCAAAGCCTCGTCAATCTACTCCTGGCTCTCAACAGCTTGTCACTCAGTGTTTAAAATACCAACAAACACACAGAGCGTCTTTTAACCAACGATTTTTCTAATTTCTAAGACGATTCCTTTCTGGTGGGATTATCGTGGTTTTGTGTATTGTGGGCAGGAGTAGATGTGCATGTAAGGGTATAATAAAGAATTGGCTCTTACGTCAGTCGTGACTGTATAAGTGACAAACTGAAAATTTAATGCATCCTATAAGTTAACACATCCACGCACACGTACAAACACATATGCGCGCACGCACACACACACACACACATACAAAAACATACACAGTAAAAGTTGGTTAATAAAAATATTATTTTTACTATTATATAAAAATTAATGTATTTTAAAGTATGTGTATGTTATGCTTCTCATGAAATTAATCACTAGTTTAATTTATTTTAACGTTGTATAGTACTTGTATCATACTATAACTTTAATTGTGCACTGTAAGAAAGAAAGTGTGTAATTGAAAGATTGCTGGTACTTATAGGACAGGTCTTCCTATTTTAAGTACCAGGTACACGAGAACATTGTTTTGACCATTTAGTATACATAATAAACTACTCTACAAGTTGTAAACACTGTGCAATATATAAATAAATAAATAAAAATAATAAAAATTCAACTGAAATGTTTAGATATGATATGTGTATATTATAAATGAGAAAATTCTGGCATTTCAAAAAGATTGCCGTGCGATGCCGGGGCAGGTCGCTGCTATTTAATCTAGTTAAGAGGCCCTGTAAATTAAATGTGCAACCGTAAATGAAATAATATTTTTTTGATTCAAATAGCATATCAATAGCTTTTAATTGTCCACTTCTGAACACAAGCCTCAGCTTCAAAGTGAGGTTTCGGCCTACTGTATCACACTGGTCAGACGGGTTGGTTTTGCATATTTTGTTTCCTTAGTCGGCTCCCATGACACCCGTTGGATAAATAGGCGTGGTGACACACTGTATTCCACAGTATTCCTAATCCATCACCACACTGATAATAGATAGCGTGGAAAATTAAAAAAAAAAAGTTTTATGAATTTTTATTTTCCTGTTGGTAGAACTTGTATTTTCAATTACTTTGGCTCATATACATACATACCCGCTTATAACTCTTGGCGCTTAGTGTACATGGGGGGAAGTAATTAACTGTTATTTACATTTGATTGTTTGCCCCATAAGAAAAAAAAATCATTGTAATTTACCTGTGCTATTGTTAAAAGTTTCAGGAGAATGACAGTTATCATTAAGCGTACCGACATTACAATTATTAATAAAAATTGTTTATAAAATTCACTTGTATAGGCAATTAAAACAGACGAAGAGTGTCGCTTCAGCTATTTTTGTTCGCGACGCTGGCTTCAAGCCAGAACACACAATAACATCGTGGAACAGAGACGTTGTCAAACAGTGGGTAATAAAGTAATAGTAGATTGAAAGGCACTAGGACATTATAAGCTGGCCGAGGTGTTATTGTACCTTACTAAACAAACGATCCAGAAGGTAGGGTATGGCAACATGGCAACACCCACTCAATACGTCACTGTGACTTTGATTTTTTTATGCAATTGACGGATAAACGACCAGAAGTGGTAACAGAGAGTAATTCAAAGGTTATTATATTACTACCCTTTATACAACTTCTTTTTTACTGCGTCAACCGAAGGTTAATTTACATAAAGTTCAGCACGAAGGACTGGCTCGACTGGGGCAGTTCTACCCTTTCATAGAAGACCAACCTAAAAGGACAGCATCCGTGCTGTCGTGTTTCATTGGTGAGTGGGAGATCAGAAGCTCTTTATGCAGGGGTGTCAGTTGTCATAATAATGAGACACTCATTCGCAATGAGTGTGGTGACAAAAACTTTTGAATTCTATTCATGCTTTCGATTTGACATAGTAGAGTCTGTAAAAAACATGTATAATGTTTTAAGATTGCATCTATCAAGACCACCTCCTAACCTATCATATTCCAAGAAATTATCATTTTGTTCGGAAGCTTGGAATTACTTGGTCGTGGCGTTATTATTTTCTTAACTCAACTGGATTATAGTACGTAAAACTTGAGCAACATGTATTTAAAGCACTTTGAACCTACTTACACAAAGCTTAAGTCTGTAGAGCTCAAGCTTATACTAGATTTAAATTTTAGTAACAGTCAGAACGATAGTGTAAACTGTTCAATAACTCCTAGCCGCTCGAAAAGCACACAATCCGTTTCAGAACATTTGTTACATAAACTCCAATTATTACTGTCCTGTGTGGATAGCTTACCGGCTTTCGAATTGTTTATTGTAGTGCAGTTTAGTTTATTCCTAACTATTAAACAGCCTTGGATACGGAATTTATATCTCTTTCTAAGGGTCTATGTTGCATGTTATGTAAGAATATACGTTTCTGTGTTTTAATATTCTTGTACAGGTAGGCCAAGAGTTTTGTTAACGTTTGAATCTAACATCTCAGGGTCTGACCAGTAGCTCGTTCCTCGGCAATCTTATCGCAATGGATCGCTTCACGTGCTTACTGTGTTAAACAATTTAATTTAAATAACAGTTCGCTTGCTACTATGAGACCCTTATTTCGTGTTGAATACGGTTTATACGACATAAATCAGTGTCCGAGTGCTCTTTTAATGTAGATATGAGTGAAGAAGTTTGACGAGACGGCATCTACGCTAAATATGAAGCAAACTAGAGGCCCATGGACTTCGAACGAACCGAAGAGAACGTGCAGCAAGTTTCCGCTTCTGTTCGATGTAATCCAGATTTATCGACGCGCAAACATTCGGCTGAATTAGGGTTATCCCGCACATCATTACAGCGTATTTTGAAATTACATCCATATAAGATCCAGATAGTGCAGGAACTAAAACTTAATGATTTTAATTTGCACAAGTTGTATGCCAAAACAATGTTAGAACGATTGAGTAATTTTGACAATATTTTAATTTCTGATGAAGTCCATTTCCACCTCAAAGGATATGGAAACAAACATAATTTCAAGTATTGCAACTGTGAAAGTCGAAAAGCAGAACACGAAAGGCCACTTCATCCTCCCAAGGTAACTGTATGGGCTGCAATTCCAGCAAAACAAAAACATTGGACCCTACTTTTTTGAGGATTCTCGATGCCGTTTAGTTACTGATAATTCACACTTCACACAATCGTAATACATGGCTTCAACGAGATGGAACCACTTGTCATACTTCCAATGAGTTCCTATCGGTAGTCAAAGACATGTTTCGGGAAATACTGATTTCCAGACGAGGCGACAAGCCATGGCTACTAGCTGACTTTTTTTTATGGGGTTATTTGAATAATCGTATCTACATCAATAAACCAAATACACTACGTCAATTAAAAGAAAAAATCATTGGAAAGATGTTGGCGATCTCGCGGTCTCTTTGCCGACGAATATATGAAAATTACGGTGCTCGCTTAGAAGAGTGCAAACGTTAAAACGGTGGTCATTTTTAGACGATGTAGTTTTTAAAAAATAAATTGAAACTAATTAGCTTTCTTGTAAATAAACAATTTTTAAAATATATAAAATGTTTTTTTATGCGAATTTTTCAAATGTTATTAACTACTTCGTGGCCCACCCTATATAATATGTAATAATGTGGTATATCAGCGACAGATGAAAAATGTTTTGTTACACGAGTCGTTTTGATACTAATTAGATATGAGATTATTTCATGTATTTTGTAAACTACTTTATTGTGTATAAAATACTGTAATGTTTTATATAAATTAATGGTAAAGTTGGAAGTGAATATGGATTGAACCTATTGCCGTCCACTGCTAAACAAAAGTCCCATACGAAGAGCGTTAACACTTTTCCTCAAGTCGTTGATCCATCCTCCCGCTCCAGCTACCATCAGTCTGCCTGGAGACCTGACCGGCCCAATTCCACTTAAGAACTTAACAGAATCATAGAAATGAAATAACATACATTTGCCTTGATTAAATCTTTGGGTATTCTAATATCCAGACATGTCAATAAACAGTAATGAGTTTTGTGTATAAGATGAAAAAATACAAATTCGTTCTTTAATTCATAGAGAAAACATTTTTGGGATCAATCTTCCTCTTCTTTCTCAACGTTTCTCAATAAAGGGCTAACAAGTGTGTTGCCATCTGTCGAGTGCTGCCAGTATCAGAATCAGGGAGAGGAGCAACGAAAGAATTGTTGAATTGATGTATGTGTGTGTGTAAATCTGCGCAATGATTGGTTTCATTTATCAGTTATTTATGTATTTAGCTTGCGTAACACACAAACACGCACATGTAACTACAATATCTAACAATAGCTGGGTTTGATTCATCAAAAAAGCTTCTAACTTTAAATAACATTTTCAATACATAAAAATAGCCAAAACAGCTGTCTTTTGTCGACATTGCTGTCTTGAATCCATCAGTACTACAAATCACATTGCCAAATTACCATAGATTATAAATAATCTAATCAAACTATCCTCAAAATAACATTTTAAATATTGTAACGCCTTGCATCTTGTGACTGTTACAAAACATCCTTATTTCTGAAACCGTAAAGTCCAAATTCGTGTACTTTCTTATTTGTATCTTTTATCAATACCTACCTGAGGAGTTTTAGTTTATTTCACATCGACTCGATTGTCACGGTGACCACATTCGGCGTCGCGATTGGCCCTCACTGAAATCTTCCCTAATCGGAACCCCGAATGCGCTCACCGTCGAGAGCGATTTGGTGTGAAATAAACTCACACTAGGTCATGACTGAACGCCAAGCCACTCTGTCACGATTATTATAATACAAATGTAATTAAGACCGGTGTGATGTCCGGGAATATTTGCCAAATATATAATGTGTTTTAATTTTAGATACACATGAAGTGGAATATTTTTACTATTATTCTAGATATAGAAGGGACGTGTGATTGTGTGATTGTATGTACATATTGTGTTGTCGGAAAAGACTTGTGCTTTGCAATTTATTAAATTGACTACAGTTAGTTTCAAAGAGTACAATACCACTTATCTAAGTTATTTTACGTAACTCGGTAGGTAAAAAAAATACACAATAAATTATAGCAAAGTATTTGAAAACTTAAACAATGTTGACATTATACGTATCGCAGTCATTTTTTGATCTAAACTAAAACAAAAAATGTATAACTGTTCTAAATTAGAAAAAAAACTATCTTCATAATTTCTTTTATTCCATTATAAGACCCTATTGATCTGGTGATTCTCTGTTATCGCATAAAATAAACTAGAAATATTAAAAATCTTTGTATGCTGTCACGTGTATACTTCATTGAAATGTGACTTTATGTAGCACAACAAGAGAAGAAATAAAAACCTAAGTAACTTTGTTAATATTGATTTATTTACAATTAAGTATTTAACTATCTATTTAATCAGAGTGGTGTGCAATGAGAGAGGCCTATGCCCAACAGTGGACTGCGATAGGCTAATGATGATGATGAAGCATAAATATTTATTCTGCAGAATAATGAATTCGAATAATTATGAATTTAAAAGAACGACGAACATTATTCGTTTGACGGCAGCATCCGTTCACTGACCTAGAGACAGCCACTGTCCTTTGTGTAAATCAAATTGCTTTTAACGCATTCAAACAATCCCGTGATAGATAGTCGATGCCAATCTTTGTATATTTATGAACAAATCACAAACAGTAACCGACGACAGAATTGTGTCTTGACATCAAATTTGACTGATTTATTGATGCTACCGATAAATGATCTACACGGAACATAGGAGAAGAATCAAGTCGTTTGTACGTCACGCTCCAATTTTGCATCGACTTTGTAGTGGTCATTGACAAGTATGACTCAAAATTATCAATCGATTTTCACAGACATTATTTCACACCTTCAAAATAAAAGTTACCAAAATAATAATGGAAGACTTCTGATAGACATACTACAATAAATTACACTCAGAGGCAGAATAAATAGACGTACTCATTACGCAATATTTTTCCTAGGTAAGAATTGAACCTATGATCAGTTAGAGTCGCTAACCACTAGAACAACAGACCTGTCGAGAAACAATAGTTATAAAGACATTGTACACTGTTGTGTGTTCCTAGGAGCACAATGGGCGGCTAGATTTAGTTTATTTCCGTAACAAAAGTCGTCTGGACAATCTCGACGTATTTTATTGCTATCGAGACAGTCAGCCGATTCTATATTGTAAACTATGTTATTTTTAAACTAAACCAGTGTTTCGTTACCGGACTTTTTTTTGTGTTACTTCTGCAAAATCTTTTGTGTTACGTTTTCATTACTCTTGTTGCAGAAAAATCACAGTTTTTCTTATACTTTTAAAATGTGAATACCGTAACAAAAATGTTGCTAGGTTGACCCAAACTTTAAAGTAAATTTTCTTAGTTAAATTGAATTGATTATAATCAGGATGATCGTAATAAGGCTTTAAGAGAGTACTCAGAAATTCAAACAGTACAGAAATCCAAAGAAACACTTTTAAAATACCCAATCGTGCAAAAAATATGATTCATTTTTTCTTTTTTTTTAATACTGGCCTACCAAATGGACTCTACTTTGCTTGATAGATAACATCTCACTAGGACGCCACAGTGTGGGTCGCCATACTGAATTGTCTGCATTCGCAATGGGTATGGCGACCAACACTCGTAGATTGTATTCAAGCTGTCCATCAGGCAGAATAGAGTAACTTTGGTAGGCCTTTAAAATAAAAACAAAAAAAGACATTTAAAAATGACTAATTAGGTACGTAAGTTCTTTCAAATGATGTAATAATATCTGAATAAAGTAAATAATTTAAGGAAAATATTACGCTTAAATTTCTTAAGTATTATTTTGTCAAGTACATTCCTGGACACAGTTTAATTTCTAAAGTCGTTTTTATTATCCACTCTTTATGTTTTATAACATTTCCAATGTAAGTAACAACTTCCTGGAGTATCCAATCAGAAAATCACAAAAGGGCTCTAATTAAAAACGAAATCAACGCTTAATGTTTCACAAGCCCATTTTGTGAGGCCGTTGGCCGTCAAATGTCGGCCTGAAGCCCATCAAAACCAATATAATACGATGCGACGTAAATCCCTTTACTCCTCAATTATGTAAGGCTAAGGCCGGCAACAGAATGAATCTTTTATCACGGGACTTAATAGACATTCACTCAAACGGCCAGATCTTTTGATGGCAAGAATTTTTTGCGCGGCAAAAAGTCTACGTGTTAGAGACTTCCTCTAGGGAAGCACCTCAGAATATAATTCCTGTTGAGTTATTAAAAGTTTGACCGTACATTTTTGTGGAAAAATATTTCAGGCAAGTGCTTATGTTTTGTTTATATGAACCATATCTGGAGGTTGAATAAAAATGTCGGCACATAAATTACAAATTGATGTCACGAAGAAGTGTTATTATTTCGTGCTATCTCTACAATTACTGTTACGGGAATCCCCGCACTATATGACATTTTGTTGATATCGAAACAATTTTTTTTAAAAGTCCACTCTAGGAATAAATCCTGTGTCGCGGGGACTTTACGTACATACAAGAAACGGATACAAAGAACACCCAGACTCAGAACAATAATAACGCATCAATAACGTCAATCGATGTCGCGAGTAGTATTTATTGCAACATTCTGTAAGAGCGATTATTCTATATTCCTACTTAGAAGTAGAATCATCGCTCATTAATGAAATCTTCAATTTATTAAGTTACTAGGCAATTACATGAACAAAGGCGAGCTTAACCCAAGCCCGAGTTTTCTTCCAGCGAATTTTTAGTACATATATACAAAAAAAAAAACACAAATGAATACACACATATATACATAAATACAATTGTACATTATCCTAAAGGCCTCATTACTAAAGGTAGAGATAATAAACCTTGGATCTCCTCCTGAACACTTTCAGAGAAACTACTTATTACTGAATAAATAATTGAATATATTAAAAGGAATGTTACGCACTCCCATACATATTTAATCTGTTTTAATATGCTTATCAAATTTCTGTTCTTATCAATAGTATAGGGTGGGCCACGAATTAGTTAACATTTGAAAAATTCGTACGAGAAAAACATTTAATATGCTATAAAAATTGTTTATTTACAAGCAAGCTTATTAGTTGGAATTTATTTTTTAAAAACTACATCGTCTAAATGGCCACCGTTTGGACGTTTGCACTCTTCTAAGTGAGCGAAATTTTCGAATACTCGTCGGCAAAGAGACCGCGAGATCGTCAACTTCTCTTCACTGTTTTTTTATTTTAGTTTACGTAGTGTATTTGGTTTATTGATGTAGACACGATTCTTCAATAAACCTCATAAAAAGAAGTCTGCTGGGGAAAGATCTGAACTTCTAGATTCCAGTAGCATCGGTCCCAAGAACTCCCGTAAAGTTTTCACATATTTAGCACAATTAACAGTAAGTGAACGGCCGCGAGAATCTTTAAAAAGTAGGGGCCAATGTTTTCTGTTTTGCTATGGATTGTCGCCTCGTCTGGCAATCAGCTTTTCCGGAAACATGTCTTTGACCACTGGTGTCCATTTTGTTGAAACCATGTGTTACGATTGTAGCCAGCAAATTCCAGTAGCATCGGTCCCAAGAACTACTATAACATGTTTACGCCGGATGTTAGATTTAAATGTTAAGGAATTCTTGCCAATATACTAGTATTTATACAGACAAAAGAAATTAATTATTTTGAAGAAAATTTAAAGAAATTTTTGGAAAATCACATTCAAATAATGTTGCAAATCAATCGATAGAGTAATCAATGAACATGCATAAAAATACGTACGTTCTATATTCCACTGTTTGTATTTCCTTCTCCTTATTTGTATTTTTTTAAAAATGAGACAATAACAATAGATGTTTTATTTAGACAACTGTGTTACGACTAGCATGTTTTACCATCTAAATTCTTAATCTACTTGTAACATATGGGAGTAATAAATAATAAATTCAGCTTGTTATATTTTGAATTCTCTTAAGAATTTTTGTAAACGAGTACTAAATCATATTGCAACCAATAAAACGGGCGCCTAATCGGGTCAACCCGCCTCGTAGCGTGAACTGACCCTCGGGTAAAGTAAAACCGGCCCTTAATAATACCTTTAAGTTTACCTTGAACGTGTCGGGTTGTTTTATTCTGTTATGGAAAATTTAATATAAATTCTGATAAAATCATAGAACACTACAAAGTACTAACTCCCATGGCTTTGTTTCCCTGAATGCTATATGTCGGTGTATTCGGAGATTCCGATGATGGTTGGTTGAGTGGTGGTGGTTACCGTGGGACAGTTTGTTTCTGTATGCTGTCTCTTCTTTTTATAGGAGAGAAAATAAAAATTTGAGAACAACTTTTTCCGGTATATATGTATGTAATTTGTGTTGAACAAATTATCGCCTGTGATAATTTTAAACCAATACGACCTTCGATAAAAGAGCATACTCTCTTCTCAAAGGCCAACAAATCGCTTGTGATTCTCGATTTACTGATATCTAAGACGCCCCCCTATGTGACAAAAAAAATAATAATCTTCTAGCTAGTGTAGCATTAATTTATATCGTGATAATATCAGGTAGTGTGCCAAGAAAATTATGTCATACATGCGTCATGCGCAACGTCATTCTGAGGAACGTAAAATGATGGTATAGTCATTGCATGGTGATGATGTACCTACTATCTTTAGTTCTGGGACGTTATATCATGGTTTTATATAATTAGCATTTACTATGATTGTTTTCTTCGTAACGTGAGCGGTGTTAAAACAAAACGCGTCAATCACGCGCCTGCCTTTAAATTTTATGTTATTTATTCGTATTTTATGGTGGGAGTCATGTTGTGTTTCTGTACGGTTTTCTGAGTTTCGCATATTTGATTGAAAAACCAAATGGAAATGACGTAAAGTGTAAAAAAAGATATTCAATAATCTTGAAATGATTTGCCTAAAATTGACCTGTTGGAAGAATACTCACACTTTAAAACACCAAAAATATACATATATTTTTTACAGTACAATGCTAAGATAATTCACATACAATATAATGCCGACAAGTGAAAATACTATTTAAATACGAACAAGTTTATTATTATGCGCTAGTAAAAACACCTTATCAAAACAAGAGCGAAGCGTACGGATATAAATCAAAGTCATATATTTATGTTCAATGTTTTTATATACAATTTAATGACATTTAACTGTAGACTATTTTTCTTCACTTGAGGTGCTGTTAAAAAATCTAACCCTTTCATATAGTCACACTGCAGTCATGGGTAACTTTAACACCTATTTAGTGAAACACGACTCTTCGTTCTACCAACCTTCAATCTGTTTCTGAATCCAGTAATCTTTCCATTCTCTCATTAAATCCTGCACATAATTTACTAAACCGTAATCCGTCTCACCTGAACTTTATCCTTATCTACTCTATGGAGCATGTTGCCAAATATGTCCAGTCAAGAAGAAATTGTCTTCTTAATCTTCTCGAATCAGGTTTCCATCCAGGCTACAGTACTACTATTACTATAGTCCATATTACGAATGATGCTAGGACGGGTGTGGTGAAAAGAAAGCTAAGGGTTTTTTCCCTATTGGACTTTAGTAACACTTTCAACGCTGTGGATTTTGATATTTTGCTGGGTATATTGTGCTCTCTTAACATATCTTCATCAGCAGCTGACTAGTTTCGTAATTACCTGTAACTGCTCTTTGTACACTACTCTACTATATATGTGTATGTGTATGTGTATTTTTATATGTTTAAAATAAATAGAAATATGATATATGACTGTGTGTAATATTTTTAGATTCGCGCGCCAAATCTCATAACAGCCTTTAATAGTCCACTACTGGACATCAAGTTAGACATTTGTGTGTCACAAGCTACGCAAATTCGTAAATGCTTAATACGAAAGTATATGTATATATATAAAGGATTACCGTGAGCGATTAGACCGACAATTATTACGAATACATAATTTGTTACACATTTTTTCATTTGTTCCTTTTTACGTGTGTACAATGAAGATTTTTTTATTTCTTTAAATTACTATCACCTCTCATGAACACGTGCACCTGAAGAAATAAAAATAACTTACCGCTCTTTGAGAGGGTCTCTCCTGAAATACTCGAGCGTCTAGACCCTATTGCCTTACCTTCTCCCGTTCTTCGTAATTAGTTGTATAGGATGGTTCATTGATTTAAAATTTCACGCAGCATACAACCACATAAAATCCTTCTATAAAGTTAGACCCTTGTCTAAATTACTAAATACCTCGTTAATTTTCTATTCCACCCGGTTGATTGGCCGACCCGTGTCACTAAAACAATTTGCAACATTTTGGTGAAATTTAAATGAGATCTAGTTGCCATTGTCATAGATAATTCATAGTTAGCGGATTTAACTACTATTAACAATTCTATTCCATTTATTTCTATTTGACGTTTAAGTGACATATCGTTCAAGGACCTTTGAACCTTTAGAAGGACGATAAATTAACATTGGAATGGAATCTTATTTTTATAAATTGTCAAATTTGAAGTTGTCTAATATTTTTTTTAATCTGTCTCTGTCTACCTCTTTGGCGACGTAGCTGCCTTCTTTCAAAACCGTTTAATATAAGCAGCAATAATGCATTTATAACACGCTTTTATCAGTCTATTCACCTGTATGTTTGTTTGTTTGTTTGTTTGTAACTGACTTTTGTAAGCGTGTTTATTAGTTTTTTTTTAAAACTATATTTCTTATTTGAATATTGATTTACGTTGTTTGGGTATGTAATGTGAAATATGTACATATTTAAAGTACTCGTTAGATAAAAGGTTTTTCAAGGTTGCTGACCGAAGGTAAAGAAAATAATTTTTTGTTCTCTTCTCATTCATTATAAACTAGTACAGGCTACAACTAACGTAACTTTGTTTTGTCCGGGAGCTGAGCCTGGTTATTTTCGACACAGATTTTCCTACCAAACCTGTCTCTCACAAAGGAGTGATGTATATATGATCTGAGTAAACTATTTCTGTACTTCATAAAATGTACCTATCTTTATAATGAGAGAAATTAATACAAATACAATACTTTATAAGTTTGGTTAACGGCAATAGGTTAGCTCCTATTCTGTAACTAGGGTTATAGTTGGCAAATTGCGGATTAACGTCGTTCTGTTTGCTCGGAGGTAAACACGTATCTATTTCTTCATTACCATATTCTTTCCTCTTCCATAAACTAATTTTGCTTCAGCGCAATTGGCTTTCTTCTTCCATTCTCCTCTAAATTTTTCTTTTATAAATAAAGATTTCACGAATTTCTAATAAAGAGTATCAATAAGTTATCTACCATATCACACCATATAACAGATAAAGTTTGCTGATATCATATTTGACTTTATCCAAGGCTCGTGAAACTGAAATTTATAGTTATTTGGCAGATAAGTTCAGAATGCTCTATCAGGCACTTTATCAGTAAGTGGTGTTTCAAGTTGTATATTCTAAAATGTTAAAACTCGACTTCTCTTCTTTATTATGAAAATACTTTCAAAGTTGATGGGCAGTTGTGGCACTCAGGTGTCGCGGGCACTTCCGAAAGTCAGGTAACCGCCGTGTTTTATGTAACTTGACATCACACAGAGCCCTGATAAAAACATTTAATACCGGCATGTAGAGGGTAGGATGATGGCTCCTTTGTTCCACACAGAGAATATTTAATGTTGATCACTTTAATTAAAGAATAAAACGGTTAGAGCACGTATGACTCTTGTTTTTTTTTGATAACGTGACCACTTCTTCTGTATATATAAAAATGAAACCCGTTTTTCTTGGTCACGGCATCACGCGTGAATGGCTGGACCGATTTCACTAATTATTTTTGTTGTATTTGTTATTATTAGGAGAAGGTTCTTACGGAGAAAAATAATATTTACTATCAATTAAACTATTTTTATAATCAATGAGGTACGCTACGCTAAGGCGGTACGAAGTTCGCCGGGTCAGCTATAGTGGAGTGCCTGGAGCATTCAAAACCGTAAAACCTCGGATTAGAGTTATAGTGAATGAATTAATATGATCGATGTGGGATATTGTTTTTTAGACTATAAATTACAATGTTTACCCAAAATTTTTTTGTGCACTCCATTTTTTCATTATTTAAAGAAATTATTATAAAAATTAATGTTTGACCATATATTTTCACTTTAAACAGTAATTTTTTTTTATTTATATGTGTAATCTTACCTGAGTAGACATATAGAAACATTTTTCAAAGGTACCTGTGTATAAAAATAGCAGTAGGGATCTCGAACAGGTGAAAAACGTGGAGGGGAGAGCAGAGCGACAGCTGCTATTATATGTACAATAGAATTTCTCGGCCAGTTTACTTATAAATGAAATGTTCTCTATTGTGTACATTAAAAAAAAAATAAGGTAATTAATTACGACTAATGATAAGAAAAAAAATATTAGTACAAAATCTGTTTACTTAAATATATTACATTGTTGTCTACATCAAATATTTTCTTCTACTTCATCTATCTGTATAATGGGTGAAGTATTGGAACAACTATTTCCGCTGCACTGTAAACATGCTACACTGCAGTATAAACCACTTTTTTTCCATCCACACGCAGCTCCACATCCCTTTTTGCAATTACAAAATAACATTTGCAATAAATTATCCGGAGCAGGTAAATGATTCATTGTTATTGGGATGTACATGTTATTGGAATATTTCCATCCTCAATTTTCAATAACTACGTCATTTCCTAGCCATATCTGAATTTGTAGGTACATTCTTTCAAGGTGCTCAAACGGTGCATCAGTTGTTGGAGACAGTGATGAAAAAATCATGAGTTTTAGACGGAGCGCCATATAAACTCAAAATACATGCTACACTTGCTTGCAATATATTATTGGGGTCTTCATTGATATTATTAAATACTTTTACTAAGTCATGTAAATCAATCCGTTTCTCAAAATTTTTGGCAAACTTAAGTTTTCTTTCATTGAAAAACGCAGAAGTAGTGTAGTATAACCCGTAAAGGCATGTAAAAATAGCATGCATGCAAGCATGTAAGAATATGTTCTTTACAATTTGGTAATGATTTTTCTAAACATTTCGATAAAAATATCTTATGTTGAACTTTGCCTCGGGATGGTTTTAGAAAATGAGAGATTTTCACGGACCTTGTTTTTATACATTCCAATATACTTTTTATTAATATATTTTTGTCGACAACTTGAATGAGCATAAACAAATTCAATTTGTAGGTGAGATAACAATCCATTTGGTCGTTCGGTTGAAGCAGCTTGTAAAGAGGCTACTCCTCTACTAATTTTTATCATTTCACCTAAAATTGGACCTAGAACCCAGGTGTATACATATTATGCAGCTATTTTTCATCAGCCATGCTGGTAGCCCTTGGTTTATCCATTCTTCGAAATCTAATAAAAAACAATTAATAATTAATTAATTGCATTTGATTCATTATTATCATATATTCTTTTTTATTAAATCTGATCTTTAATTTTCGATTTATTTATTATTTAATTAATTCAATAATGAACTGCAGTTTTCAATCAAATTACTTATCAAATTAAGCAATACAAAATAATTTGTAATAGTTTAATATAAAAACGTCGTCTTCAATACACTTTCCAGTACAAGAATATACAAGAATTTTTTACTAAAATACCAAATTTTCACTGTTATAGAAGCACAATATTCACAGAACACGTGTTACTTTCAACTAAACTAGCCGAGAAATTCTATTGTACATATAATAGCAGCTGTCGCTCTGCTCTCCCCTCCACGTTTTTCACCTGTTCGAGATCCCTACTGCTATTTTTATACACAGGTATCTTTGAAAAATGTTTCTATATGTCTACTCAGGTAAGATTTAACATATAAATAAAAAAAATACTGTTTAAAGTGAAAATATATGGTAAAACATTAATTTTTTATAATAATTTGTTTAAACAATGAAAAAATGGAGTGCACAAAAAAATTTTGGGTAAACATTGCAATTTATAGTCTAAAAAACAATATCCCACATCAATCATATTAATTCATTCACTATAACTCTAATCCGAGGTGAAAACCCCCAGGCGCTCCACTACTAGTATCAAATGAAATTCCTCTTATAGATATTATATATAATTATTTCATACATCTTACACACGGCTGTCTGATTCCAAAGTAGTCAGAGTCTGTGCTATGGTAACCAGACTGCTGTAAAACATACTTGTATAATTCAAAATACCTACATATTAGGCGGATTGCCCAAGATCGAGATGGTTGGAGGACTTTACGGGAGGCCACCAGTGGTGGACGGCAATAGGCTGAAGTAAAAATCATACTACAAACAAATTATACCCAGACAGAACAAAAGAACCCAGGTTGTTATAGATTGTTGATATGGTTGATCTGGATGTCGTGTGGTTTTAGTCGGTCCGATTCCGACAAACCACGCCGCCGTAAACCCCGATGGGGCCCGAGGGGGTTTCCACACGTTAAAAAAAAAATGAATAAATTGTTGATATAGCACTTGTTTGCTAGGTATAGATTTTCTTTTTACTAATATTTTAAACACGAAAGGAACTCAACACACGAACACGACTGTCGGGTTGTAAAGTGTACGTACACATTCACGGCACCATTATTGAATGGATTTTAATGAAATAAGCACTCTGACTGTGATAATCGACATACACGCGGACTGCGTCACGGATTTCAACTAGTATACGTTTGAAAACGATGTTTTAAATTTCTTATTTTATACATTGCCAAATCATTTGTGACATAACAAAGAAATGGTGCCTTTCGTCCTGTAAAAATACATGCAAAAATGGAAAATTTACAGCACCGATCTACACTATTTTATTCGTAATAGTGTTAATTCATAGCGTGGGCCATGAATTAGTTTCATTTGAAAAAAATCGTATAAAAAAACCGTTTGATATATCATAAAAATTGTTTATGTACAAGAAAGCTAACCAGTTGGAATATTTTTTAAAAAATTACATTGTCACACACATCCAATGAGTCGGTCGGTTGCTGGTTGACTGCCGGCAGGGACTCATAGGATGTGTCACAAGTGGCTCCATCTTGTTGAAACCATATGTTACGATTGTAGCCAGCAAATTCCAGTAGCATCGGTCCCAAGAACTTTCGTAACATGTTTGCGCAGAATGTTAGATTTAAATGTTAACGAAGTGTCTGTTTGTAATATTGAAAGAACCGCTTTTTATATTGAATATACATAGGGTACATACACCAAAATAACATTTTTTACAATTTTTATCTGTCTGTCTGTTTGTTCCAGCTAATCTCTGGAACGGCTGGACCCATTTCGACGGGACTTTCACTGACAGATAGTCCAAAAAATTCCACACGGTCGAAGTCGCGGGTGCAGCTATTCTTGGAAATTCTTACTAGTTTTAGGTGTACACCTTGTAAACAACGGGTGGCCTATATTAACGCGTCACGGGCGGCCCGCGAAATGAACACAGCCAATGGTTTACTGGAAAACAAAAGTGTCGTTATGCGTTAAGATTACTAAATTAGCAAGCGTAGATAAGCGTAAATAGCGTAATAAGAAATAGACACGCTTACCTTATTTTAGAACTCTTTTAATTGTTTTCCAAACTTAATTACTATGAATAATTAAGAGGTTAAATGTTTACCACTTCTAGTATCTTTATAATACATTAAACAGATCTTCTAAAGTAATCAGACTAGTATATAACATACGTATATATTTTTGAATACATAGATATTATAGATGTACACACGGATGACGGGTTAAAGTGGTCGCCACGACCCTCTCTACTACGTTGAGTTTTATTGGTTCACACCCTACATGAGACAAAACTTGATTCACAAACTGTTGTTCTGAGTCTGGGTGTTCTTTGCGTTTTGTGTAGACCGCGTTAGTAACTTTCTATTAGGAGACCCGTGTGCATGTTTGTTACCACCTTATCAGAAATTAAATATCGTACTTACTTATATATTAAGTACATTATTTGTCTCAGAATCGTTTCGAACCCACTTCAGTCAGTATCAGTCTTGGCAGTCAGTATCACTAACCACCACAAACCTTAAAATATGGTTTGATCTCTATGATATTTGTCATGTAGGTAGTAGAACTACGATGATTTCAGTACGAACGAGAAGGCTCGACGGAGGCAGTACTACCCTCTCACAAAGATCAACCTAAAACGACAGCATCCGAGCTGTCATTTTTCGTGGGGAGTCCGAGACCGATGGCCCATTGATACAAGGGTGCTAGTCATCGTAGTAAATGTGTGAACCTTACACTGAACACAGAAACATCAGGCTAGGCTGCTATAGTGTGGGTCACTGTACTGCATTGTCTGCATTTGCAATGAGTATGGTGACTACAACTTTCGGGTTATATTCGAGCTTTCTGTCAAGCAGAATAGATTCACTTTGGCAGGCTCTTAAAATAAAATAAAAAAATACAACAGACAAATTATCCAGAATTATGTTGCAGACGAAATATGCAGTAACACCAACCTTGGGGTACCAGTACGCGACCTTGACCACCTCTAACTACTACTTACACCCCTCAATAGATCCATTTATTCGTCCATATTTGATTCCTAAAGTGTTCGAATAACGGCACTAACACTATAATATGCATGTCTAACAAAAAACGCTCAGCAAATTTACCACCCACGTCTTAAAAAGCTTAATCGAATAATGCCATAGTAAAATAACATGACAAATTATTATGGCAACAAAAATTTATACTGTAGCTGTCGTTTCAGTACCCTAAGTGTGGGAAAGAAACTGACCATGCTGCGTTAAAAGCCATTAACAATTTACTTCGACCTTCAAAGTATTATTTCAACAGTTTATGCTGTTCGTAGTAATAACAATTTAGAAAAGATATATAGCACGGAATAACGATATTACGTCTTTAGAGCTTGGTTATGATATTTTTACTTATCACAGTACAGTAACCTAAATTAGAAGGAGAGGGTGTTAGGGTTTGAATCTTGCGTTTTTACCCTTTAACTTTGACTCTGATGTTTGTGATAAAGGATCAAAACGCTAACTTGTGACTCTTAGGCTGCTAATGTCCATGAGCGACGCTAGTTACTTAAGTTCTAAAAAAAAAGTCTATAGTTTTTATGTTGAGAAGTTGAAAGTTACAGAATGCGGCTAGTGAAGTCCGAGTGAGTGTTAATGAAGCAGAAAGTTGTATCTATTGTTAAATCAGTCCTTGTTTATTCTCGGCATGTTATAAATTAGAATTGACGCGGGCAGTGTTACTAGTTATTTTTTTAAGATTTAAAATGTACCAATTTTATCCCATGTTAGCTGTAATGTGGTGCCCCGCGCACGCACCGTCCTGATGCAGAAGGCGCCACTCGCGCGTTGTTATGCGCGCTCAATACGGTAGCTGATATTATTGACATGTTCACTTGTTCACAGCGAATCCACTAGGGTGCACTTACCAATAGTTGATTAATTTATTAACCACAAACCAAATTGGCTACCATATACCATATTTGATTAATCTGTAATGGTAGACATAAATGAATAAAATTTACCTTTTAGTTGCAATATTTACCTTGCCTGGGTCACCATAATGCCTGAACCCATCTGTAGGTTCCAATCCCGTACTGTGTATAAATAATGGACTATGGTTAACGAACACGAAGCCAGAAAAGAGGCCAGGGCTCAGCTGAGAGCATCAATTTAGTCCTAAAAAATTGAAGCGTATCAGCGATTATTTCAAAAAAGTTTTTATTCAATTTGAGGGTAGTCGAATTGCGGCGTTTTTATACAAAAACTAATTTATTTATTTAGAATAATTTTATAGCAAAAGTTTGAGTGTTTGTATTTCTTTATTAAAAAAAATGTATATATATTTTTTAGTTTTTTTCTTGATCTTGTTATGAATGTAATTTTGACACCAACGTTGAACTAATTGCGTTGATTTTTTAAATGTTATAGGTATTTAAACTAGGTATTTCTTTTTATCACTACCTTTATATTGATATTGATGATATTGATGATAGGTCTCTCCTTAGAAAGGAAAGTTTGACCCCCGCCACCACACGGATAACAGAAACATGGACATTCACCAAACAAGCAAAACGATTACAAACAGCGAATTACCTTTTTCACAAGTCAATTTGATTAACGAGAAGTTCACTTGGCAACTCACCTCTACGTAATTGCGTCTAAAATAGGGAGGCGACACCACGGATATCCGCAGGCTATCCGCCTAATGAACCCAGTTTTTATGTACCGTCCTGACAAAATATGATTTAATTTAAGAGATAATAAGTTGGAGGGAGAGATGACTTGAAAAATATCATTATAATGAAGTAGGTGTAGGTGAGACATTACCTATATATATTATGTTCATTCAACCAAAGTGCTTGTTAATTGTAAGGACCAGTTTTAAATATACGTTCTTGAATGACATGATATGTCATTGAAGATCGAAAAAAAATAATTCTAAAAAGCGTGTGAGAGCTTTTTTATCAAAGTTATTTCACAGTGAAATTTCAACTTTGAATTAGTACTTCATTATGAAAATCTGGATCTCAGCAAATTATTATTTTTTTATTTTGATATTTTCGTTTCGAGTTCGTTTTACAAAATATGTACGGAAAAGCGATAATGAAAACGTTTTTCAAGTGGCTTATGTAAGCTCGTTTTAGGAGTTTGATTGATTGACTTTTTGCAAGTAATTTTCTTATATCAATTATTCTTATGTGTAAAACAACAAAGTTATATTATCTAGGGCCTTATTTAGGGCTTATTTAATACGACCTCACTTAATTTTCTCGCCTTGACTGAGTGCTTAGACACACTGTACATGTGAAAGTCCACAATGCTATTTATAACACACAGTACCTATATCCAAATATCCAATATGATATTGATTGTTTTCAGTTTGAAAAATTTCTTGGTAAAGTTATTCAAAAAATTATTCAATTGAAGTTTCATTCATTCAGGTACAATTCAAGATTAGTACAAACTATCTCCAACACGTTAAAATAACTTTTTATAAATAATACTACTAATCACATATGTGCCTAAATTAATATGTATAATAAATAAAATTAATAAATAATTATTTCAGACATTTAACACACAACGCCATCTAGTTTCAAACTAAGTAGAGCTTGTACTATGATACTTATATACTTTTTATAACACATGTAAGATAAAGGCTCTTATTACAATGTCTTTTGGCAACTTTGAAAGCTTAAGAAAAATTAAATATTCGTAAGTCTCTTGACAGATATTTACTTTTGTTCTGATTGATTGCAACTTTATATTGCATCACGGACCATATTTATTTCTATGGGATTTATCATTTCAAATATTTTTTTAATAATCATGTCAATTTTTCCTATAACAGAGGTATATTAGGTCAAAACCTATTACGGTGGTATTTGGTTCCTAATACGACGGGTGAGAAATGTATTAATTGGTTCAGTACAGTAAATTCTATCCTTTTGAACAAATATGATACTGCTGTTTGTTCTGCTTTTAAGCTTTAAATTGACGGATTTCAATGAAATTTTATAAAAAGACACTTTTTTTACATCATTTTCTTTTATATTGCCCCGGTATATGGAATTATAATGATAAAAGAATTAGACGCCGATGGGTACTAACTAATCTCTCGGTCGCTTTTTAATTTCTCAATGATTACTCTGTAGCTATCACTTTTTTTTATTAGTTTCTTATTTATCCAAAATCAAATAAACGAAAATCAACAGAAGAAAATAACCTGCATAAAACATACAGCAGAAAAAGATTCTCAGTTTGTATAATTAATCATATTTCATCTAATTATAAAATTCATAAAATTATTCATTACATGAAAAATTATGATCCAATAAATACGGCAGAGCATTTCTCCCAATACGGATGGTACCGTTCCATATGGTGACGAATTAAGAATCTAGAATGTCATCATCCCTTTTCATCTCATGGCTTTCGTGAGAGACGACTAAGAGGGTAAACTATGCGGAAAAACATTACTACGAAGGGAAGGAAAACTTATACCCTTTTTTTAACGTGTGGAAGCCATCTACGGGCCGTACGGCTTACGGCGAGATGATGTGTCAAAATTGGACTGACTAAAACCACACGGTGTGCCACTCTGTGCCTAAGAGATGAGGGATCCGGGAACAGCTTAAGGACAACTTAAACCGTATACCAACCTGTCCGGCCAGCGTGATATAGTAGACCGAAACCTCCTTTCTGAGGAGATGCCTATGTCTAGCAGTGGACTGTAATGATGATGATGTTGGATGGTACCGCCATATTAGGATCCAAGACCGTAAATCCTAACCTATTACTTTGGTATTTTGTTTTTAGTTTTTATAAGACAAAATCAATGAAAAAAATGAAAAAAACGGGATATATACGAAGTAAAATAATAGGGAAATGCTGTAAATGAAAGTTTCAAACTTGAACATTAGGTTATCACATAAAAACCTTTGTCAATATGCTCATAAATAAGTGTACTTATTTAAGGGACTGCGTGTGTGTACCAAAAAGCTTACTGCTACACTCGCGTTGCACTAATGAATAAATTTTAATGAGTTATCCTTAATGATTTGCAATCGTTTGATATATGATGAAATTAGAGGTGTAAAATGAATAAATTATATTTTGGTAGACTTAAATTTTCCCAAACGAAAATAAAAATACCACCGTAAATGGAGCCCATTTTAACTACCACCATAATAGGAGCCTTTGCCTTAACGGGTTTCTTTTTCGATCAAATGAACGTTGCATCATGTCCACGTATAACAAACATGGACTCACTTATAATTAAAATATCCACTGTAAGTTTTGTATCCGCACGCTCAATGATGTCACATCCCTAACAAGTTGATCGTGTACGACCGCAGCGCCACATTGTGCTGTCACTCATGCGATATGCGATCACGCAAACTACTTAAATAACGCTATACGAATGCGATTCCATTGTATTCAGGTAACGTAGGCCCAGATAACGTTAGACGTGGTCTAGTTACAATATTAAATTTTGAGGTTGACATTTGAATAGTTCTCTTTAAATAAATAATGTGATACTATTTATCACGTTAAGGTTATGTTACTACAATTTTAAAGGCCAAAGTTTTCATAATTTTTTGTTAATCAATTACCCCAAATCTGCTAAACGGACCTGGATGGATGGCGCGTTCGGAAAGTGTACTTTGATGCGAGCGAAGACACGGGAAAAAGCTAGTAAAGACGTAAAGTTTTCACGTGTTTTTTCTAATTATGAAAGTACATTTCGCCAAGAGAGTAATATGACTTATTAATTAATTAATTTACGACATTAAATGAAATATAAGTATCGTTACAGTTCTTACCGATAGATTGACGATGGTTTGACTGAAAAAAATAGATTAAATCCACTAATATACTAACTAAGATTATTATTAATTAATTGATTAATAATAAAAATATTATTAATTAATAAAACAGTTTAGCTGCTACAATTTAGCACAATTTCAGTGCATTTAATTACGTGATGCTTTTTATATTTATAATACAATTTAACAATACGTTATAATCACAAAAAAATGCCGATATTTTAATCCATCACGTAAAAATGTTTATCTTTTACAAAGTATAACCAATTTCCTTTTTATGTCGGTTAAATTACAGATTAATTTTTCAAATAAAGATATGCCAGGCGATATTATCGTACGGTGTACGACAATGGATACATACTGCAATGAATATACGTCTCGCCCCAGGAAATACTCAATTGGAGAATTAACGCGTACCTATTTTCTACGTACATTCTAATAAACGACTAAGTTATGCACAAATTGCAGAAACAGAAAAATATGAAAATATGTAAGAAAATATTTTTGTTTGTAACAATAATCTATTAAATGATAAGTTTTAAATACTTCTTTTGTAATTTGATACGTGGAATTTATTGAAGAAAAATATAGGTTATAAAATTTTACACCATGTTTAGAAAGGGAAAAGCGACTTTAAACGTAGATGCACTGTAGATAGGAGTGGCTTGATAAGAACTTATATCCCTGAATCAATTTTGGTATTTTATTAAATACCTAGATTTGTTTTGAAAAATGATAAATCATGTTGTTATATTAACATCTTCCGTGATATAATCAAATCGTTTAGGTAATTGCTCAAATCTCTGTTTTATCATATCTCTGCGACATGTACCACCAACAGGATTCCTGTCACGAGACCTGGTATATCTAATAAGTGTTCTATTTCGCATCTAGTTTCTTTAATCAAACGGCTCAATAACCTTTTCTAAATATTCCTAAAAATATTTCAATCATATCTTCTATCAAAGAACCTAAATTAAAATCGGTCCATTTGTTTCAAAGCTATGATGCTACAGTCAAACACACAGATACACAGTGTCTCTGGTGATAATAAAATTATATATTTATTTACTTTGAGGCCTACTTTAAAGTGGTTCACGGGTGGTTTTAATATATTTCTATTTTCATTTGCCTCCGAAAGTCAATAGATTTAAAAATAAACATAAAAAAAAGTAGTAAGTTTCAAGGTCATGAATTACGAAAGTTACCTTTCAACTAAATACAACACAAAACACACTCCTTTCCGAGGCTTAGGTGAAATAAATTAAAAAACATAAATCAATTAAAAGTGACGTTACAACAAAGTTTTTCCATTAAATATAAACGTAGACAAGGCTCTTTCAATCATGAAGCGGGTGTTGGACCGGTCGACGCCGGCGCCCGCCTGCCGCCAAATGAAACGGAGTTTATGACAAGCTATATGTAATATCGCAAACAGTACTCGTAAAATTTGTTGCCGAATTAACGGGATTTTGTGCTAATCTCCTAATGGACCATCTGTTCTGTGTCAAAAAGATTTGACATTTACAATTTAAGGGTTATAATTAAATCCGTAAGTCCGTCATAGCTACATTATTTACGAATGTAAAATGAGACAGTCGTCATAGCTAGCTTTGGCCGAAGTTTTAACTGTCAATAAATTTAGATATTTTCAATTTTTTGCAGAGAATAAATTACATTCAGTATATCCATGTGGTGACTGATTAAACATAAGAAATGACTGCCGGTGTCGTAAGTGTAAAGTCGCGCTGCAAAAAGAAGGAAAAGTTGATACAAACCCTGTATCATCTCGTTTGGTTATCATGGTATAGTAGGCCAAAACTTTCTTTCTAATTAGAGACCTATGTCCAGCAGTGAACTGTTAAAGACTGTTGATGAAATGATGATGTGATTCAGTGTTAATATCTTCTCGGCTTGACTATCTATTTTAAGAAGGTAGAGAGACAAATAACCTACGTCGTTGATTATCTAGAAATTGTTCTTAAAGAAAGGTGAGCTTATACTCAACAGTGGTATTAGATGTGATAGATTTTCGTTAGTATGAGCCTTTTCCGTCTTTATTTTATATCAAATTCTGTACTTAGTCATGTATGTAGAACAATAGAAGTAAGAAAGTAAGTACACAAGTAACGAATTTATAAATTAGGCTGGTTATACTAAAATAAAAATTAAGAAAAACCAATGGTTAAAAAATTCTGGAGCGGCGACGGCGTACAGGGAAACGCAGCGTTGGTAGGCCCCCCACAAGGTGGTCCGACGACCTGGTGAAGGTCACGGGAAGCTGCTGGATGCGAGCGGCACGGGACCGGCTGTTGTAGAGAACCTTGGGGAGGCCTATGTCCAGCGGTGGACGTCTCTGGCTGAGAAGAAGAAGAAGAATGCTGCTTATTCTTTAATATTTAAAGCAACAGAAAAATTTTACATTTTACATTTTTTTACGTCTCATACATACAATAAATAAAGTTAATGTTAGCATTTTGCACTACATCACACCAGCCAGCGTCCTTGCATAAGTGCATTTGCCACTTTAAGCTGCTCTGTAAAAGTGGGTTAAACACTTTAGTTAATTTCTTTTTCTTCAAAAGACAATGCCTGGAATATATCGTGTGTTGCGGGGAACTTTACAACCATACTCTGAACAACAATTTGTGGATGACGTAGTGTTACCCCACGTGGGATTTGAACCCACGACACTCAGCGCAGTAGAGAGCGTTGTGACAACCGCTAAAAGCACTATACCATTAGTGCAGCCACATATGGATATGGATGTGTATCCTGTAGTAACTTTTTTATTGCTGGATTGACGAATTTTTGTATTTTTTATTTAATCAATTTTTAATATCATATATCAAAAACGATAACTTGACACATTTCACACACGACCCTCTGGTAAATTAGGCCGTGTCATACCATGGTAACCAAACTGCTAATAAACATACATATTAGCTTCGAATTAGTTAACATTAGCAAAATCGCAGTAAAAACCATTTGATATATTATAAAAATTGTTTCTTTACAAGAAAGCTAATTAGTTGGCAATTAAAAATTACATCGTCTAAATGTCCACCGTTTTGACGTTTGCACTCTTCTAAGCGAGCACAGAAATTTTCGAATACTCGTCGGTAAAGAGGTCGCGAGATCGCCATCATCTCTTCGCTGATTTTTTCACCAATATTTTTTTAGTTGACGTATTGTGTTTGGTTCAAATAACCCTATAAAAAGAAGTCTGCTGGGGATACATTTAGACTTCTGGGTGGCTTTGGAATATCGCTTCGTCTGGAAATCAGCATTTCCGGAAACTTGTCTTTGACCACCGGCAGGGACTCACTGGATATATGACAAGTGGCTCAATCTTGTTAAAACCATTTGTTACGATTATAGCCAGCAAATTCCAATAGCATCCGTCCCAAGAACTTCCGTAACATGTTTGCACAAGACGTTAGTTTCAAATGTTAACGAATTCTTGACCCACCCTATATATATTTTTAAGTATACACATATTTTACGAAATTATACACACCAACATACATGTTTATAACACAAGTTTTTGTCCTTTGTGGGAATGAAACTCATGACCTATAGCAGTCAGCATCGCTTACCTGTCAGGCCAGATAATGTAATGTGATGGAGAAAGTATTGTTTTTTCTATGTACTCATTCCGTTAACTCTTTTCACCGAAAAGAAGTATTTATTTAAACATAACTGGCCAGTGCAACTTCCCCTGCGTTTAACAAAAAGAATAAATTTTCCACGTTTGTCATTGATGCTCGACTTTTATCATCTTATTATAGCTCGATGTTTTATAGCCTTCTTCGATAAACAAGCTTCCCAATACTAAAAGAATTTTACAATTCGAATTAGTAGTTCCAGAGATTAGCACATTCAACTAAACAAACAAATTCGTCATCTTTATAATATTAGTGTAGATATCATTTGAATACCTTAATAAAGTCTGTAATTGTGAATAATGGTCAACCTATTATTTACGGGTGAAAATATAGATGATAATAACTGCCTCGATGGTGTAGTGGTTGCTTATGCAACTGCTGTGTTTGAGGTTTCGAGTTCGATTGCCGGGTTGGACCAAATGTTTGTATGATCTGCAAATATTTGTAATTTGGGTGCGTTCTATGTATAATATGTATGTATTTATAAAATAAATAGTATGTTTGTCTTTATTGAAGTTATTTAGTACAAGCTCTGCTTAATTTGAAACTAGATGGCGTTGAGTGAATGTGTTAGAATATCATTATTATTATTAATTAACGAAGTTATTTAAGTAAAAATCCAGATTTTAAGTAAATCTCCTTTAGATATCTTTATGAATACGCACACATACGATTACTGTGCTTAATGGTAAGAAGACATTACGCCCCTTATCACATCCAACACGTCGTTATCAAATCGACGTCCTTTTAACCTTTGAGCGTGACACGCGAAGACGTGACGGTCATGCAGACTAGGACATATCAGTATGAGAAGCACTCAGATGCTCTTAACCACCCTCCCCTCTCTCCCCCTCCTCCGTTTTACAGCCACACACTTCCGAAGACAGTGCATACGTCACGTATTTTTGTCGATAAATGGGTCGGAACTACGGTTTACGTTGAAATTTACGAACCTAGATTTATTGTTAGAATTACATACTTATTTGTTCAGTGATAAGAAATAATTACTAATATCATAAATATAAAGTTCAGATTTGGATGTGAGACAAATGGCGGATTGGATGAAATTGGCACAGAGATAGGCTGTAGTCTAAAATTGGATATAGGCTATTTTAATCAAGAAAAAATATATAAACAAGATCGACATTAACGCGAACGAAAAACGAGGCAAAAGAAGTATCTTAACTTATTTAAAGTGTATCGTATATCTTTTAAACTTTTGATCAAATACATCCAATAATGCACCTTTAACAATAATAATAATATATCTCTTTATTGTACACCAGATTAAATACAAAGGTACCTTAAAGCTAAGGAAGTACAAGTGGCGGCCTTATCGCCCGTTGGCAATCTCTTACAGGCAACTATGTCTTGTTTTAGTACATTAATTAATGTTAAGTTGTTAATTAACAAGAAAAATAATCCTAATCCTCACTAATATTATAAATACCAATGTGAGTTTGTTTGATAATCTGCAACGCCTAAACTACGCATCCGAATTTAATGACATTTGGAATGCAGATACTTTAAATCTTGACCTAATATATAAGTATCTGTGTCGGTTAAATCTAGAAAATAGTAAATAGTTAACCGAGTTTTGTGCGCTAAAAACATTACAGTTCTCATTTAGAACACATAAAACATCTTCCCATCAAAAAACCATTAGTAAATCACATTACGGAATTTATCAAAATTTTAAGATCATAAACAAAATTTTCTCTTTTTGGAAATTAAACGTTATTAAAATTAAATCCTATCGCCATTACTGGGCACGGAGTTTAATAAATTGAAAATAAATGTGTTCCGAGGCCATTATTGGAAGTGAAAGCCAATATTTCCCTTCAATTAATATCGCAATTTGGCGTGAAATTTCTAAAATAAAAATCGTTGATGTTCAAATGTTAGTCCTTGTCCTTTAGTGTTAGTTACCCTAGATTTTGGCATGGGTTTTTGTATTTGAGCATAAGGAAAAATTTCTAATTTTCACGATAAGCAGATTGTCATTAAGTATTTAACAGTATCCTGTGATACAAATGATGGTGATGATGATAGATTGTCAAAGGCGTGAAAGTTTGAAAATAATCGTATCTAACTATTAACTAGTAAGATCTTTTCCGCAGTATATGCGTGCAGCTATTTTATCGCTGTTAATCTAAATAATCGATTTGCTTTTTGGCAGTGCAATATCCCACCTTGATATATGAATTACGTGAAACAAATATTTATGTATTAATGTCTATTAAAACCAGTCTAAATGGAACTTTGTTTTCACAATTTTACCTTTCTTTTTACTTTATTTTAGACTTTGAAAAGTTGTGAAAAAAATATGAACAAATTTAGTCTTGTGATACAAACTCCTATAAATATACATTTAAACCAAACATCTACCAACATATAGTTAACTCTTATTTGACAGATAAACAGAATATTGACAAAAACACCCTCGGTGCCACTCGACATATCCGAAGGCATTAAGAGGCGGCATCGAGGCGACGGCTCGCCCTTGACCCGACTGCCTCCCACACTCCGCCCTCCCTAGCTTAGCTTAAACAATGACCTCAGATTTCCATGATGAGAAATCTCGGAGGCCCGAGTTATATTATAACGATAAACAAAGAAAGATTATATAATAAACAAAGTTGTTGAAAAGGTCTTATCAAGTGTGCTTCTATGTTGTATTTTTTATTTTATTTGTTAAGTTTTAAGGGTTGTGAATATACCTTTTCTTTTAAATTTGAAACCAGGAGACTTTTGTACATCTGTATCTTTGATGTCTTAAAATAATATGATTGACAAATTTCATGGACATAAGTCTCTCCTTATAAAGGAGATTTTGGGCTACTGTACCACGTTGGCCAGACGATTTGGTATAGTTTGTATCAATTTTTCCTGTCTCTCTGCTGTGATATTGACCTGCATAATTAGTTGCCTCACTCGTGGAATTAATTGAGGTGGTGACACAATATTTTCAATCCGTCACCACTTGGTATGATATGGTTTATTAATACCATACTTCCAGGTCCGACTTCGACCTGGGTGGATACTATCTCAAAACATAAATTTATACCTACTATTCTTTTGTTATTTTTCATGTAGCGAGTGGTGGGTAGGCTGAACGGCACTGTTTATGAGCAACGGTAGTCACTTACCATTACTTAACTCCCTTGCTCGTTAGCTTCCTATACATAAAAAACACGGCTTTATATAACGTTCATACAACTATGAATCTACACTAATATCACAAAGCTGAAGAGTTTGTTTGTTCGGTTGAATGCGCTAATCTAAGGAACTACTGGTCTGATTTGTTAAATTATTTTAATGTAAGAAAGTCTACTTATCGATGAAGGCTATAGCTTATGTATCATTACGCTACGATCAATAGGAGCGCAGTAGAATTGAAAAATGTTGCAAAAAGTGGATTTAATGATTTCTTTTGAGAGCTTTCATTGCGTATATTGCGTTAACGGTTAAAGTTTTGCAAAAATAATATATGAAGGAATTATTCCCCTTTCAAAGTTTTAAAAAGAAGTCTGCACCAGCATTTGTCTATCTTGAAACGATGGCTTCCTATAACCTTTTTTATGGGAAACAAATTTGTTCACGCAGTATCTAACATTACGCTATGGGCAATAGAAACAGCAGACTAGGTTACGTGGGTCAACAATTTTATATAAATGCATTCCCCCTTCATTTCTAGGTAACTGAACCACTGACGTGGGACGTTGTATACACGAGCCATTTTAACATGTAATATAGTTTCAATGCGCACGCGCACAATTGCTAGAGATTGTTTCTTTTGGCCTTTATCTATACTGTCTTGGCTACTCTTCAATAACGGTACTTGGCGACCATATACCTAGATCTACACGAACACGAACGAAAACAACACGATTAAACAATATACTATCGATCTGTAATACTGAAGAGATCAACATATAATTGACGTTAAAACACCACAAGCTATAATGTTAAACACTGTTTCAATAAACAGTGAATATAAAAAGAGTTATAATTATTTATTTAGAAATAACGTAGGCTTTTCTTATACCTGAGTTATTTGAGAATAAAATCAAACAAAAGTAAAAAAGTGCCGCGTATTTTTTCAACTACCTACGTTTAAAATTAGAATAACACTTGATACCTTTGTAGTCTTGCTACTGCTCACGAGGTGGCAGTAATTCTTCTATTAAAAATGTATTTCGTCTTTGTAATTTGTTTGTATCGTGTTCGCGTTTGACGATTGTATTTACAAGAATTGTTCTTTTTGTCGTTGTTCTTTGTGAAGGTACAACATATTTTTGTTAATTCAATACTCGCATATAACTATTGGTTGATACAATGTATTAGGAATACAGCTGTAATATTTAATACAATCAGCCTAAGCAACACAGAGCAATATAGTGCAATGTAAAATAGAATGTGCTTGACATTTATCGAATGTAGGTTATAACATCCATCTGAATTTCTCGAACCTTAATGGCATATTGAAACATGTTATATAAGCGTTTCGAATTAAAAAAAACTTAATTGTAAACGAACACGGGAAAAATTTAATATTCCTAAAATTTTTCCAATTTTTTTTACAACTGCTCGTTGCCACCGGTAAATACTTGACCATAAGGAAAAATATATATTTGTTGGAATAAAAGAAAGATAAACAAAGATTGTCGTAAACTAAAAAATTTATACGCTTCCATGTACCAGAGATAATTCACAATTTTTTCGAAAAATCCTAACAACAGATGGCGTTCAAAGACCTCATAATGAAACTTAAATTTTTGAAATGTATTGTTCAAATAATTAAGTGATACGTATGAAAATGTGGTCTAAAAAATAATATAAAACTTAAAGCAATATACTGTTTATGTGAAAATACGAAACAGCGGAACATAAATTTGTATACTCCATTGTTGCCTACATCCACATCTCTGCATCGCACTATTGAAATTTTGTTTATACGTTGTTGGTATATTTTACTAAATTACTTTCAATCGGTGGTCCATTTCTACACAGTAGGCCAGTATTTGGGGGGCTGGTCATAATTCCCCGACGCCTCATGTATCTATACAACACTTCATCTTTCTATATGTGTTCGTAATCATCCATGCAATAAAAAAAAAAATCTGGCTCTTGACCGTTTAGAGAAATTCTCAACACCACTGTTGTAGAAGGTTTGACTACTTTTTAATTGCACAGTTGGCCTAGTGGCTAAAGCGCTCACCACGACTATCTCTACTCGCGCTTAGTGTTGTGGGTTCAAACCCCACATGGGACAACACTTTGTGTGATCCGTAAATTGTTGTTCTGAATCTAGGTTTTCTTTGTGTCCGTTTCTTGTGTGTTTCTAAAATCCCCCGCGACACATGATTTATTCCTAGAGCGGCCGTTGTCTTTTAAAAAAAAAAGAATAATTTATTTTGTATTAACTATTATTTATATCACTAAGATGCTAAATCAGTAAACAGATTGCATATGGCTTATACGAAAAATCATTGTTGTTTCGGTATGAACCTTGTGTTGATTATACAGGTTCATACAAAAAAATATTTTGAAATAAACTAACCACGTTGGATAGGACGCGAGCAAAGCCAAAACCAAAAGCTAGTATTCGAGTAAATATAAATAAAGTAGACATCTAAAGTTCTATTCGAAAAACTTTTTTGTATTTCTAAGTCCGAATCTCATAAACAAATTAAGAACTATTTACCGTCTAATATAAATCACACATTTCTACTCATAAATTAGACTGACTTTTTTAAAGGTCGTCTAATAACAGTAATCACTGACCTTACCGGATGTCTGTGCCATCTGCGCGCGCGCATTCCGGAAATAAACGCGCCGCCATGATGGAATTTTATTGTTTCAAATAAATGCCGTGTGTTGTCGTCACTATACACATTTGAATTTATGAGTAATAAGTCTAATTGATGGCGTTATATCTAGTTTAAGGTCGGCTTTATGGTTGATATTAATGATTGGTATTTATGGGAGGTGATAAATATTGTATGGAAAGATTTTTTTAGTGTATTGTGTGGGATAGACACTGTGGTTTCTTTTCAGGTTATCTTTGTGTTTTAGTAAGATATACATATTGTCATACTTTAATATGTATGCTGTAACGATCTTACCATAGCTCTAATATAGTTATTACGCTTGTATTTTTATGGCTCAAAGCCTTTATTATTTTAACTACATACATTTATTAGTACATTAATTTCGTTTGTTTTCTGTATTTAATGTTTTGTGGTATATTGTATCGTAAAAATATTAAATTTATTGGATAAATTAATTAAATACGTATTTCTATACAGCTTTCTCTACGGAAGTTCTTGGTAACTTCTCGACGGACTTGTTGGCTTAGTGATTAGTGACACTGACTGGTAAGCTAAAAGTCGTGGATTCGATTCTTGTCCATGACAAATACTTGTGTAATGAGCACGATCATATGTTCTGTGTATGAGTGTAATTTATTTATATGTATGTATTTTTATAAATATATACATAAGTGTGTTTATTAGCAGCCTGGTTACCATAGCAGAGGCTCCGTCTAATCTAGGATTAGACTGCCGTATGCGATGTGTACGAAATGTGTGATAATACTATTATATTATTGTTTCACTTTACTGCCATTTTTTTTCATCTTTAGTGTCCATTATTCACGTAACAACAATAGAATTTTTCAATCAATTAATCGTTTAAACAATTTTTTTCATAACAGCGTCCAACGAGCAGACGTGTCACATGTTTTTTTTTTAAACACAACGCCTACATTAGGGATGTACCTAGAACATCCAGACTCAGAACATCAATTTGTAGACCACACAAAGTGTTGTCCATGTGGGGTTTGAACCATAACCAACAATACTGAGTGCTTTAGAGAGCGTCCTGATTACTACCTCAACCAGTACATCATCCGTACAGTTGTGGTGCAGTGATGAAAAGTGACCACCATCGCTCATGAGCGCCTAAATATAAATGTTTAACGATTTAAACATTATAAATTGTGTTTTATTAGTTGGTACTGAATACAATACTGGTATAACATAACTTACTCCGTTAACGTTGCCCAAAGTCGGACTGCCTCGTTTTTTACGAGTCCCATGTGATACTTTAGAATACGCCCAGTATTACAGGAGATTTTTTCTAGCACAACTAATGTTCGTACCTAACACAAGTAACATCGTTACACATCAACTCGGAACATTTATCTTACAGATAGACAGATATTTATCCCATGTCTTTATTAGCTTCAATTGGAAATGATGACGAAAATTAGAAAGAAATAAAAATATTTATTAAAATAAGTCTTGTATTCAAAGGGATTGCGAAGACACTATACTCTTCTCCCCTCTAAAGGAGATGTACTCTAAGGGCAGCAATACACTGGCCTGTAAGTTGCAATTGTCAATGGGCGGCTTTAGATAATTAAAATCAAGTAATCTGATTATTCGTTTATCCTTATTTCAAGTTTAAAATAGCTTGTTTCGATGTCTTCGCTTGCGTGACTGCAGATTTTTTAATAAATTTAGGTATCTCTGAGAACCTGTGTTTTTTGTAGTGGAAAGTTTGAATATCTTGTCTTTTACAATTTTTACTTTACTTAACTTATATTATATAAAGAATGTTCAAAGATAACGCCTAAGAATCCCACTTTCAGCACTGAAACATCAACATATTTGTTTAAGATATACTCGTAGACGGTTTCTCAAAATGTAATTTAAAAAATAGGCATTTTTTTAAGAGGCAAGCGTTCCGTCCGTGTTAGAAATATATCTTGTGTCGCGGAAGACTTTACCAACGTACAAGAAACGGACACAAAGAATACCCAGACTTACAACAACAATTCGTGAACCACATAAAGTGTTATCTTATTTGATTGGGATTTGAACCCACACTCGGTAAAGAGCAGCGTGGAGACCGCTTAAACCAATGCACCATCCGTGCAGTCATTTTGTGTATATGTTTTTATTTTGACATTAATCTTCAAAATTCATTGACCATTTGAAATATTCATTATGTAGATACTCATCTGCGGAATATTTTTTTCAATACATAAAATGTCAGTCAGTATTTGAACAATACACAAAAAAAATATTACGAACATGGCTTAATATAGGCTTAACTAGACTTGTATTTACTAACAGTGAAGTTGGCCATTGTGCAGGATATAATCCGGTCATGTTATCTTTAGTAAGACAAAGGCAACTTTGTCGGTCACACAAAAGCCTGTTGCAAACTATTGTGTCCCTGCCTTAATGTTGCTAAACTTGAGGTATAAGTAGATTATACAGGACTTATGCCAAGAGACCACAAGTTTATAACAAAAATATAATGTGTAAATTTAGCCGTGATATATATGCCTATTTTAGTTTCGTGGAATAAATTAGAATTGAAAAAATATATTGTATACTAGTTTTAATTTTCGGGCATCTGGTATACAACGCCATCTAGTCCCAAACTAAACGAGTTTGTACTATGGGTAGTGATATTAATACATATGTACTTTTTTTTTGTAAATACATAAATATTATACTCTATAACTCTGAAACAAATATTTGTAGATCAAACAAACATTTGGTGCCAGGATCGAACCCGAATCCTGAAGCAAAGCAGTCGCTACCACTGCGCCACCGAGGCAGTGTTTTTTTCTTAGAAGTAAACAAAATGCCCATAAAGTGTTTCGAAAAGTAATTTATTATTATTATTAAGGATACAAATGACAGCTGAGGGCATCTTATTCCCAACAGAATTAAATGCTCCATGAGTATTTTCACAATAACTTAAAAAAACATTTAAAAAAAGTTTCAAGGGACACCCGGATGGAACGAAGTTCCTTTCGATTAATTAGTGAAGGAATTGTAATATTTTTTTTTATTTCTTTTAAGTTATAAAATAATAAGCAGAAACGCTGTCAGGATTCATTATTGTTATTATTTTCTATTATTTTATTATTTATTATGTACAAAAACCTCTATAAACTTAACAAAATAAAAATAATCGTCACGACACTACACTGTTCAAAGCCAAACAGGAAGACGAAACGAAAATAATTGACTTGCTTTCTATGAGAGAGAGAGAGAGAGAGAGACAGACAGAGAAACATGCGCACGCCGCATGGCTTACTACACTATAGCAAAAAGTGTCGTGACAACTTTTCGTCTGAATTTTTTCCATCTTTCGCAACGCACGATAAGGAACTTCGTTCCAAATGTCACAAATATGTGTAGTTTTTGGTACTTAAGAAAGGCAATTATTGTCAAAAAATATTCTTGGATAGTAATTTTATAAAATGGTATTTTAACATGGAATTAAATAGCAGTGTGGTAAATTTCTGATTACCCTGACAGGAAATAAGTTTAAATTCCTATAAGATCAAAAATAGATCTATAGGACCGTTATCAAAGCAATAGTACGCGGTGGATGTGACCTAAATATCTCATGAATGTACATGAGCTACGGTAGTGCGTCTACAAGAGTACTCTGCTACGGTTTTCGTAGTCTCTTCACGTGCTACGGAGCTACAAGGAACACAAAAAAAATATTATTGGGACTATACATCCTCTACCCTTAGCTTGTTATTAGTTTTGTCACTTTGAAAAGGAGACTAGTTTTTTAAGTTATAGAAAATAATGGTTTCTTAATATCTTAGATCTATGTCATAGCAATTACAGTTAGGTAAGCCGCGGACGAACAAACGGACAGACAGACATGACTAAAAACGATGATGAGTTCCCAAAAACTCGAAAAAATATAATGCAAGCAGGTGGGGTGCAGCTTTGTTAAAGTAACACCTATATTTACATTCGTCAATTCATTGTTATAGTGACATAGTCCTAACAAGTAATCCATGTAATTTCACCATGTCCGTTGGTCTATCTGACTGTCTGTCCGATCATAGCTTACCTCAGATATTGCATTTGCTTTTTAAGACAACTTACGAAGCGATATAAAAAAATCTAAAATCTAAGCAGATACTATCTAGTAAAGTGATGATCGGATGGTTCATTTCCTCACAACACGGGTATACCACACTATGACGTTATTTTTTGACGTCAATACATATATTTAAAGGAAGATATAATGTAACACAACTCATTTTAGAACGACTTATTTGAGTATGGGTAATCTATCCCGGGAACAGTCAGTTCGTGGCAATAGTGAGATATTTCTTACACTTCCCAAACTATCTTCGTAAGCAACACCTCTTTTTACTATTATTTAGACTCCAACTACCCTTATTATGTAAGTTGAAATAAAATAATATTGAGCAAAATGTGTTTAATAACCATCTAACCTTTGGAAATGATAGTAGAATTGAATAGAATAGAATAGTATAAACTTTATTGTACACCAAAACTTTTACAGATTATATACAAGAGCAAAATCAATCAGGTGACCATGTTTAAACTGTGGCCTTATCGCTAAAAGCCATTTCTTATAAGCAACCTTGGGATGGAAAAATTGGACTGTAAAAAGACGAAATTCATGGGCACATTAGGTGTGAGAATAAAATAAAAAAAAAGTAAAGTATCTATGTGTATGTACAAAAATAAGTGCCTAGTTATAGTAATTTGGCAATAAACATACCGCATTATGTTGTCAGTATAACATTGTCTATTTCACGTTTTAACATCTTTGGTTATTTACACTCTCATTAAACACGAAAACTGGGCCAATGGGCTTTGTTTCATGCCAGTTACTGAAAATTTTCAATAGTTTGCTAACGAATGGGCATTTTAACTATGGCTATATGACGTTCAATATTCTCTTCAAAAGTTAAAAAAGTTTTTGTGCAATTTATGGCTTGTTGTCCGAATTTGTCATGTCATGTCTTATTGCTTCATCCTAAGTGTAGAATGTCACTTCAAGATCTGGGATCACGCCTGTATGCATTGACTATAAAAAATGTTCAACACTTTAGAGTCTTATCGGTGAGGACTTTATAACATATGTTTCGGTTTAAGAATAGAAAATAATTTATATTTTGACACACGTCGTTAAATTTGAGATTTTGATTTCGTTATAGATAAATTCAAATAGAATCACACAAATCACACAAAAACGTTTAATGTTTGTATTGTAAGTCAATCATTTTAAGTATAAAAGATCTACTAAACGGTAACCTATACGGATTCATAGCTTTTTCAGTTTCGTATATCCGCAGGTAAGTATATCCGATACACATCACTAGTTCTAAGTACCGAGATTGTTGCGTAACTAAGTTTTGCGGCTAATAACGGTATTAGTTCATTTGTGGCTCTAACTTTGCCGCTTACCTTATTTCTTAATCACGTTGGAGTTAACCAATTGAGGCCTCTAGTTTAAGTTCATAAGCGAAACAGTTTGGAGTTTAGAATACATCATTTGTGATTCAAAAATCCAATTAAACGTAACATCGTGTTTTGTATAAAACGGCATACAGTTGAGAGATCAAGCTAAATCAGTGTTAGACCTTATTAACGGCAAGATGGCGCGTATGAATATGCTTCTCTTTTGTGACAAGTAAGAGAACTATGTATCAAATAATATAATGAAATTAGTGGACCCGCGCAACCCTGTCAGCGTCTTTTATTACCCGTAGCGTGATGTTATACTACGTGAACTAATGTCTTTACCATAAAAAGGTTATGATGGACCAGTCTTACAAGACAGACATATACAGTTGTTGATTTCTGCTTTGAACTTTTAAAGAGAAATAATTCTTTTGTACATTATCTTTGCGAAACTTTAACCATTCACACAGCGCACGCCATAGAAACTCTCGAAAGGAATATTTTACCCCCGCTTTTGCAACAATTCTCATTAATACTTTGCTCCTATTTGTCGTAGCGTGATTATATATAGCCTATAACCTTCCTCGATAACTGGATTGTTTAACACTGAAAGAATTGTACAAATCGGAACAGTAGTTCCTGAGACTAGCGCGTTCAACCAAAAAAACAAACTCTTCAGCTTTTTCTACAGTTTTGTACAGCTTTTTATACAGCTTCAACACTAGTATAGTAAAAGTAAAATCTCGAGACATCTCACACACAGCCATCTGATTTATGCAGTACTTGTGTTATGAACAGTTCCCTATTAGAGATAGTTATGTATATATGTACCTATATTTCTAAATATATACATATTATTGATAAATTACACACAGACACAGAGTAAATCATCGTGCTTAGCACACAATCCTTTGCCTTTTATTTATTTAACATATACTTATATTTAATTTTGCAGCATATAATGCATTTCGTTCATTCCTTCTAAAGATACTGTAGGAATATATTCTCCTAGCCAATTTCAACTACGGCAGCCCGTCTCAACAGAGACCACTCAACTACACAGGAGATATTATAGTGCACGAGTGAGTGCGTACACGCAGGTACACTCTCTGTTCCCTCACTCTCACAATCCGATGGGATGGTTTTTCAACAAGGCCACTGGAGAGATCAGGTGCAGAACCGTTTACGTATTCTCCAAGACACGGGGGTTAGGACCCCAACTTCTTAATAATAGCATGGGGTTTCCATGCTATTATTAAACATTTTTATGATCTATAAAACTCAATAACACTTCTTTGTCCCTACCCAAGGGCTTTGTTACCCGAGATTTCTTGATTGGCAGTCGAATACGCTAACCACTAGACAAACGAGGCAATCAGTAATGATACTATCTACCCATTGTACGAGAAGAAAACTCTTATCATATCGTTTTTTATCCACACTGTTTAATAAATTAAAATATATAATGAGATCAAAATTCAACCCACACTTAGTGTGATGTTAAAAGTTGGTAACGCAATATGCTCAAGGGGCTTGATCCATCGTCAATTCCAAAATCTACCGAAACTGAGCTGCTTTACGATACCACACAAAAGTATGGTGGTTAAGCTGTGGTTAATGCCTTTGAAAGGAAAGGTGTGGTTCTTAAGGAAAAAGATTCAGAACTTTCACACGATATTAGACAAAAAGGACTTGGTACATTAAAATAATGCCCGATTAATAATGTTATAAATATTACGAATTATGGTTTTCCTTTCTAACCTAAATAAACAGAATACACAGTTTCAAAGTAAGTATAAATTCTTGGATGAATTTTAGGGACCTACGTAAGCTTTTATATTATCCACATCTTAAATTATTTTGTAGCATTATCGAAAACAACAAATGACTTTACTTACGCACTTTTTGAAACTGTCGGTGTTGCACCAATATCAGATAAAACATAAATCACTCACTAACTGAAAAGACTGCATGAAGAGTTTGATGAGAGATTCCAAGATTTTAAGGCAATTGAACCGTCACTAAGACAGACTATCCAGCTAGGCAGGTCTAACTTTTAGAAAGAGATCAATCATCAAATCCAACTAAGCTGGGTGGCGTTCGAAAAGCTGCGTAACATTTCTTTGTACCAAATACTAAATACCACGTTGTTTCAATACGAAAGTTTTTAACCAGTATGGTTTGCCAGTGATGATCTATGGTACAGAGACGTGGTCACTCACAATGAGCGTTATAAGAAGGTTCAAAGTCTCTCAAGAAGCAATTCGGAAAGCAGTCAGGCATAAGGAGATCCACAGAAGAACAAAGGTCTTGACATTGCTCGGCAAATTGCCAAACTAAAGTTACAGTAGCCGGAGCACATTGCTGACAGACAAGACGACGCCGGATGGGGTCAAAAAATACAAAGTGGTGCCGACGATGGGGACGGCACAGATCCACTTTTGGAGAGAGCCTTAGGGGAGGCCTACTGGAACAGTGGACGTCTTTCGAGTGCGATGATGATGATGATGAACTATCACTAGTTAATGTCAATATTGATAAATTACCGCTAGTCTTTAAATTGAAGCCATAGAAGAGATACAGTGCAATACCCACGTGAAACAACTATTCGCCAAGAATTTAGAAGGTCCCGTTCTTACACCTTACAATACCCAATTAAACTCACGCAATTAAAAACAATGGCTATGTTCGGCATGTCTTCTTTGTGCGCACAAACATTTTCAATTATAAAAAAAGACGGAAAATTGTCTTCGCTTCGCTGACTCTTTGCCTATCACCTTTTGTTAAAAATGTCGACACTACGAAGGGAGCCTGCCCATGATAAGATTATGGATGTACAAATGCAGTACCTGTAAGTTTGTAGCAAACTTAGTAGGGTAAACAAAAGCTAGTTATCCTTTAATGTTGTTGAAACCTATAATTATGTATGTGAATGATGAGAAATAATTTCGTTTTGAAAAAAATCCGAAACAAAAATTTCTGTGAACCTGACCCCTACAGTTTCTTTTTTTATCTAAATTGGCCCGCTAAGGGGAAAAAAATTGCCCTTCCATGTACTAGACCAACAGACCCGACCCTGTCGTTAATATCAACGTGTTTAAATTTAGCACATTTTGTTGACTTTCATTTGTGTCCTATTTGTGGTATCATGTGGCCTCAAGACAGGTCAGGGTTGCATGCCCAGAAAAACAAACGTCTCATAAATGATACAATCTATATTCTGACAAGACTGTATTAAGAAAATATTTTTTGCTAATTTTATCAGCAAAATATTGTGACGAAAATACGAGTACAATGTCACACCCAAAATACGAATAGGTTATCTAATCTAATCAAGGATTAATTCATATTATAACGCAATTTGTATGTCACTTTTTATTTATAGATCGAAACGTTTGAAAATATTCACAAAATCAAACTAGTTATCCTTAAAATGGCGCCATAAGATGATTAAAGAGAAGAAAAATATGAGATTTCGCGTATTTGTTGCAGCACAAACTTCACATAACAAATATTTCAGAGCATATTCCAACATTTCCAACAAATATTACGAAGGTTTTGTCCTTTTTGTTATATCCAGGTCGTAAGAGTAATGAATCCATCATAGTCTTACTGTCAGCAAGCCCGTAGACTTATCAGACGTTTGCTTGTTTCAGGTTAATGTACCACGAGCCGTGTAAAAGAGACCGAAGATCCCGACACTCCCGATAAAACTCTTTATATGGAGCGAGAAAGGTATACGACGCGTGCTTCGCCGCGTATCAAAACACAAAAAAACCGCGGGTGTAGGTAATAGGGAGCGGAATAGCTTTATAATTTAAAAAAAAATTAAAAATAAGCCAAATTCCAATTTTCATCCGATTTTGAATTACGAACGCCTAAAACCGATCAGACTTTATCGCCTAACCTCTTTAGTGGACTTCTTGGGTGCTTGAAATGGACTCGCCTTAATTTATTCTTTTCATAATGCATCTGTATAGTTGAAGGGCTTGCGGGCGTCGCGACTGTACTCGTTTAGTTATATCTAGTTATAGTAGTATATAAAGTAAATAAAGGCGGTGGAGACGGTGTGTGGGTGTTGTATCGGAGTGTGGGCGGAGGGTGTGATGCAGCGGCGGCCGCGGCGCGAACTACCCTTACTGGAGAAGCTGACTTGTACGTTCGTCTGACGAACCTGTTAAGGTAAGAAATCATGTATTCATGTCTAATGCTCTAAAAGCACTACGGACATAAAATGGATTGGATTTATGTAATTATGTATGGCAGTATCGCCTAAACGCACGGAACACACATTTTGTAGGGAAAAAAAGTTATAATATGTTAAATGCTTTATTATCATTTTTCGTAAATATTTGACTGACTATCGAATAGTTATTCTTTTTTATAGATTAGAAAAGACTATGATGCAATTATACTTTTGTTGATTTTTACGGAAACTTTCAATCACATTGAATAGAAACTGTAATTGTAAAAAAGTTAAAAAACACTTCATAGAATTTATACATGTTTAGTATTCTGTAATACTGAAACAAGAAAGATAAGAGATAAGATCATTCATTAGACACGATTACTTGCGATTGATGATGCCAATCTGAATGGAGTTGGATAATTAAGACAACCGAATTCTGTTTGTATTTTTTTTTCTTTTTTAAGAAGACAACGCCCGCACTAGGACTAAATCCATTGTCACAGGAGACTTGACAAACATACAAGAAATGGACACAAAGAACACCCAGATTTAGGACAATAATTTGTGAATTACACAAAGTGTGGTCCCATGTGTGGTTTGAACCCACAACACTCAGCGCAGTAGAGAGCGTAAACCACTAAGCCAACTGTGCAGTCAATTGCTACGATACTAGTAGCACTATATGGTTCTGGAGCAAAATGCAATTTTTGGAATTCTACATTCGCTAAAGTATTGGTTTGTTAATTGTGCCAGGATATCGATAGATACAATAAAACTTCTACTATTTGTAATAGCAAAATATTTAGCCGTTTACGTATTAACACACGTTTGTACTGAAAAAGCAGCGGTAAAAAGAATACCAAAAAATCTTGAAAGATGACAAAAAAAAACTCGAAAAATTCTGAGTACGTCCCTTTTATTTTACATACAGTATGAAATAGCTTAACTACATAGCAACATCGACATAGAACGATACAAGTGGTTTTACTGTTGTTTAGTAGATAGAAAAAAAGTAAAATGGATGGCGCTTAACACCTAATTTTTCTTTTTTTTGTGCGGATATCCCCACGGATACCACCGAAAGGTCTCAGTCGCCGTCTCAGGTACTAGTAACCAAGGAACCAGGTGCACCCTACTGTCACACATTGTTCCATAGGAAAAATTGATAAGGGCATTTCCCTTTTTTACATTTACTCTGTGATTTCAACCTATATATAAATGCTTATTAACTTATGATATTTTTTTATGTAAATACTTATACATAAGAATTAAGATAGATTAAGATCCGCACCTCCGGCACGTTAAATAAAAATCAATGAACATTTTTTATTTTTGTAACCATGGGCGTCATGATGGGGTGCAAGGGAGGTCACTTACACCCCCTAGTAGAAAAGAAAATACATAGAAAAATACATATTTTTAACTTATTTCTGTCTGAGTGGTGACGGTTTAAGAATACATAGTATTGCCACCCCTATTCATCCCGTGGGTGTCGTAAAAGGCGACTAAGGGAACAAAGTATGCAAGACAACATCATTACAAAGAGAAGAAAACTTGAAACAAACCCTATTCCAACACGTCTGGCCAGCGTGGTATAGTAGGCCAAAACCTCCTTGCTGAAGAGACGCCTGTGTCCAGCAATGAATTGTAAAAGGCTGTTGATGAACTTATTTCATAAAAGAAAGTCGATCTCATAAGTAAAGACCTAGACCTATCTATTATTCTATACTTTAAATTGATCAGTAGTATATGCTTCCCCCTGAAAATAATTCTGTTGACGCCCATAGATATTGTCCTTATTTCTTAGACCTGGATTTTCCACCCAGCCAACTTTTAAACCTGCAGCTATTCCCAAATTACACTTCTTCTAAAGTAACAAGGGCTAATATGTCATACACTCTGTCAACGTCATTATACGATATTATACGACATAAAAAGTCGACCGACCGGCTTTATTAACTTTATATTCATATCGAAATGAATAATGATTTTAATTAATGAAAAAATATCATTTCGTGAAGTCTCGTCTACAAACCCAAGATTCTTGTTGCGTTTACAATATCTTTTGTGAGCTATAAAGCTTTTAATAGTAGAACAGTACCTTAAAGTTATAAAGTTAATTTGACTGCACGGTTAACTTAATGGTTTAAGCGGTCGCCACGCCGCTCTCCACTCTCGAGTGTTGTGGGTTCAAACCCCACACGGTACAACACTTTATGTGATCCACAAATTGTTGTTCTGAACCTGGGTGTTCTCTGTGTCTGTTTCTTGTATGTTTGTAAAGACCCTCGTGACATAGGATTTATTACTACTGCGGGCGTTGTCTTTTTAAAAAGTTATAATAGTCAAATTAGCTACTAGGTGATTTTTGGATTAATAATCCAGAACCAAAAGCTGATAGCAATAATATCATCTTTTCTGTACGTTAATAGTGAATTTGTAATTAATACGCAAAAGAATTGATTCGTGTTCGTACTCAGTGTTGCCAGTGCTCACTTGATGGTCGCAGTTCAACGGCCATTATTATTTGAACTGTTATTAAATAGACTTATGCACTATGACAGATCAACATGAACATCCTCATTGATGATTGGTCGCCGTCATATTCCGTTCTTTTTTTATTGTATCGCGCACAGTTTTAAAATAATTAATATTTTTTGCGTTTATACGTGAATTTTAAGTAAATAATATCCAATTTTACATTGCTCGGTTCGCGTGGTTATTTATTTGTAAATTTCATACAAAACCCACTCTTCAAATATGACACAGATAGCAAACATTTTATTGACTATATGGTAGTATATTTGCTCAACAGATTATACAGTATTCGGTACAACATTCAATCAATTCAATGTATTTTGATATTAGCTCCAATATATTTAAAAGGCATAGTAAACTAGTATGTGTTATAACTATAATCTATAAATTTATATGTACTTTACTTTAACTCTATTTCCTACATTGACAACATTCCAACTCATACTTTTCTGTCCATCCCGTAGTTGCCCCTGTAAGAGATTGCCTCCGAAGGATAAGACCGCCACTAGTACTTCTTTAGTATTAGGTTAACTTTGTAATTAATCTGGTATATAATAAAGATAATTATTAAAAAAAATAATAGCAAATATAAAAAATTCTTTCATTAAAACATCGACATGTTAGTTCCAGCTATGACTTTTGCTAGATCGGAAAATCTCCGAAGTCAGTAAAGTGTCGATTTTGCTACTTTTTTTAAACTATTTTGCATGTTTTAGAATCGGTTGTACCACTCGCTGATAAAATCCCTGATGGACTAGTTTGAACTGTGGAAAAACGGGTGTCATGTTCCTCCGACACAAAAGGAGAATCCTCCGACCAGGCGACGTGATCATGCTTGGTCGTGGACGTGGACGTGATCACCAGGCGGGTCATGGCCCAACGATTGATGTTGGGATGTCTTGTATATGCTAATCGCCACACGAATGTCTATTTCGCGATACAGGATTAGTAGTTGCTCTGTAGTTCATTATACTCCGTAGTTTAATGTGTCTTCGCTAGATGGCGCTATAATATGTTCCTCTGTTTTGTGCTATATATGAAAGTCACCACATGAACATATCTGCCAGATAGCTAAAGATTTCGATGTCACAAGTTTCGGATAGAGATAAATATGTCAGATAACTGTTTATATATCATTAACTGACATCTGTTAAATAGTGATATACAACAGATAACTATCTAAAACCTTATAAGGAACTAGTGAAACTGGTCGTTAAAGTCTAGTCTTCTCCATGGTACAAGTGAACAGAGAGTTAGAAACAACCCTCAGACTTAGAGAGAGTCAGGTAATCTCACACACATGACGCTTAACACCGGTTATTTGTGAGGTATTGTCCTGATTAAACCAGCCCTCCACGAAGTGATCCTCTTGTTTCAACCACCTTTTAAACATGCATTCCGAAGTCTGCATAATAAAAACATTGTTCTGTGAACAAAGAGATCAACCAATAGAAGAATTTAAAATAATTCTCTTATCTGACCCTAAAAGATGGTCACATTGACCTAAATCTTTTCACAGTTACAGCCAACTTCTTCGGCATTAATGAAACGATTTTATTATCTCATGTTTTATCCCTGTTCTATATTTGCGGGCTGTGACGTCATCCGTGACGTCATGTAGGTTGTACATCTGCAGAGAATTCCACTGCGATAGTGGTACTGTATTTCTTCTATTCGCATATATTTCTGATAATTTTTCGCATGTTATATTTAGAAAACAGGCCAAAATCGCCTTGCTGAGGACAGATTAACGTCGAGCAGTGGCTTGTTATAAGCATTGAAGGCTATTTAGAAATAGTTTTTGTTCGCAGTTTCGTTTGCCTTAATATATACATGTATAGAAAAGCGATCAATACCTTTCTGACCCACCGCGCTGTCATATTACACTACCAATTGTGTAAGCAACTGTTGTACATCTCTCTGACCTATTCCACTGCCAATGATGCCGTGGGGAATTTGTTTTACCTTCTGCATTACTAACAAGTAGTGTAATGGATAATTTAAAAGTATCAGACATCTTCACTCTTTGTGTATACTTACTAATATGATGACAAACATAATCTTGAATTAAGCTTAAGTGAGATTTGATTTTATTTTAATTTGATTTGTTAAATAACTTAAATATGTGTTTATTTATTTATTTATTAAGGTTCACCAACAACTGTTTACATCAATTCCTTAAATCTAAACATGTTCATATCATAAAGAAAAAAACAATGCAACAGCTACTTATAGGTAAACACCGCGTATGTAATAAAAGCGGGTTAAATTAAAAAAAATTAAAGTAACAAAATTCACATATTTCACACAAACACACACAAACGCTCACATAGGTAGGGTTTTAATACATTTTTTACAATTATTACGTCTTACTCATAGCAAACCACCAAGGACGAGCTGTATCCTCCGGATGGTATCAAAATGCAAATCTATAAGATCGCTGTAGCGATTTACCATTTTACACATTCTTGCATATATGAATAAAATGACTTCAGAAAAAAACTTATGAATTTTTGCACATCGCAATCACGTCTCTTATGTTTCTTTTACGCCATAACCCGGTGTGACCAGGGTGAATAATATTATAATTAATACTTTAATAACAGCTGTGGTAGTGTGATGTGTCAGAAGTTATCAATTCGCTGTCCTTGGAGAAATAGTTTTACTTTATAATACAAGAGGCGGTACGATTGACTTACACCCATCTGAAAACCAGATAGGACATTTTTTTCCTTGTATTACTTAATGAACTCACCTATAATAGATTGCCCATCACAAAAGAGTCACAACGATTTTCAAATAAATTAATTTTAATCACTTTTTTCATTACCTACACGCTATCAATAACCAACTGAATTTAGTCTCAAAGCTTAATTTTCTGCATAGAGAATATTTTATGTAGGCTTGTTTACTTATTTCTACATAATTACCTAGCAAGCAGATGTGAACAGATAAACCAATGCAGATTATTACACCGAGCTAATAACCAATTGAAATTGGTGTCAAAAATAATGGCATAGGCCTTTGCGACAAAAATGATACTATGTTTCCATCAGGCAGAGTAGAATCACTTTAGCAGGTTCTGAAAATAGAAAAAAAAATTCATACGACTTAAACGGAAAATTTGCAACAAATATGTGACAGATTACTTGGCTTTGTAGAGGTGAACATTTATCCACAGTTTATTAAAACTATCGTTAAAAATAGAGGGTTTAAATTTTCGCCTATCCTTTTTACTTTTAACTACTCGTTGAATACCGCATTATAATCGACAAAATTGGGTGTATCATTCCCCTCTGTCTACCCATTCGATGATAGGCGTGAGTGTATATCTGTATGAATTTTACAAAACGCCATTGTTTATATTTTCCATAAAATCGAGAAGTAATCTTCCTTAGTTATTACACAGAAATAGAATAACATCGATCGATCGCTGTCACTCCTGACCTACCATTATTTGATAGAAAGTGACAAACATAGTTATGTGTGTTTGATGTCGAAGTTTGCACTATCAATCGTAACATGTCAATCGATGTACAATACAATACCAATTTTATGTGGTTTTTACACGTGTCTTTTCTGCTTGGCTGGTGAATTTGACCTTATTCGTTTTTATATTGGGTTATGTAATTGAATTAGATGTTAGGTATATAACCTCCTTTAATAAAAACAAAAATAAACAAATAATGGAGAACCCTTACACTCCAACTTCCTTACTAGTACTAATAAATTGCCTTATGTTGATCTATTAAAATTGACGAACGATAATTAATTGTTAATTGTTGCTCTCACATACTGCAACAAATTGCCTCAGTGGCTCAGCGGTTGTGAATGCCACTGCTGTGCTTGATGTCTCGGGCTCGATTCCCGGGTCGGACCAAATGTTTGTATGATCTACAAATACTTGTTTCAAAATTTGGGTGTTTTCTATGTATAATATGTATGTATTTACAAAAAAAAAGTATATAAGTATTCTATCAGTCAGTCTAGTTATCATAGCACAAGCTCCGCTTAGTTTGAAACTAGATGACGTTGTGTGTCAAATGTCAGAAATATTTATTTTATTTATTTGCTATTTCTAACATATTGTATTTATCCTTAATCTTCCACCTTTATCGGTAGTATTTTTTTCTAAAACTGAATTGTGCCAAACAAAAGTACAAAATCTTTCCAAATAATTTTTTTTTCTAAATCGGTTCACAAAAAACGGTACTTGTGAAGTAACACAAAAAGAAATACCAGCGAATTGAGAACCTCCCACTTTTTTAAAAGTCAGTGAGATTAATTTATTGTTTCCATCTCTTGATATTTGATTAGACTTATAACATTATGTGTGGGTAGCGAAACTCCTAGTGGGTACGTTTCCTTCAGTACAGTTGACATTTACAAATATAAAAATTACAGGTATAATTTTACTTAACTTCTTTCTATACCTGTATAACCTGGTTTTTCTTTTATTCGGCAACATTTTTTCTTGATAACATACTGTTGGCCTTTCCTGTATCCCTGATAGTATTAGATTGACGGTACACCTACGGGAGAGTCGTGGGCAAACCATGCCATCTCTCCAGTGAACTATGGATAATACAATGTATACCAGTACCCAAGGTTTCAAGCAAGTTTCAATAGTCCACCCCGGTTAACTTATCAGCTGGACGACGGGTCGGACACCTTCGGTACAATTTATAGCAGAACATTTTAATCCACCTCTAAAGTGTGCCAAGGCTTCGAGCAAGCTTCCATAGCCATCCAAATGAACTAAGCAGGTGGGCGACAGGTCAGGAACTTTTGGTATAATTTATAGCAGCATTATAACAACCTAAATTTCATCCATACGAGATCATGTCTGATAGTCCTACCATCGGATTGTGAGTAAGGAACAGAGAGTTTGTGCGCAAGAACAGTACTACTTGTGTACTAGTACCTCCTGTGTTATCTGGTCTCCGATGAGACTGGCCCCCATGGCCGATTTTGGATCATCGGGCATCAAATTTAATCCAGTGATTCTGGGGAACAATTCAAAGGACGACAACAATTCTTTCCTAGAGGTGGCTCGTCTGGTTTTTGACTTACTTTTTACATACCGTAAAAAAATAAAGAAATACTTGAAGCGAGCTTAATATAGGGGATTGACTACAAGCACCTTGTAGAAGTGCTACGTATTTGAATACATCCATCTGTTAATAATATACGCACAGATATATACTTCGAGTGATTCCACGGAACCGTAGACTAATACCTTATATTTTGTGAAGCACAAAACGTAAAAACCACACATGAATAATAATTGCCCCAATAGCCTAATTTTCGTATGAATGTTGGGAGTATTGAATGTCGCTATGTGCTCACCCCCGTGTGTCGCAAGGGTGCTATTTACTTTGTGGTGACGTTTGCGGGGTTATAATCGTGTCATATCCGCGTTTTGCGGTATCATTATTTATTAAATGCAATTCCGGTTTTATTGCGCGATGGACTGCGGTACGTGGCAATCATGTTGACGTGATCTTTATGTTTATAATTTAGCCGACCACAATGGGGTAGATGACTGTCAATCAAATCAGTACCCTTTTATTAAGTGTCCAAGGGATAAACGCGGCACATTTTTGTATGATATATAATAAAATTGCTTAGAAGTAGCCGCGTAGGTTAATAAATTGCAAAGTTAAGCATTACTAGCCAAGTCAGTCTATGAATGGCTGACCATTCTTAACATGTTGAGACCCCTCCGTAGTCTGGGACAGCACGTTAAGCCGTTAGCCCCCATTGCCATATGCACATGTCTGGCAATTGCTTGAGGTGGATGAAGCCCTAAAAGTCCAACACCAGTATTTGTACAGAACTTCAATATCGCCTGGCACTTGCGTTGTGGAGGTCTGATAGCAGATGCACAGCATAAAAAAACGAAGTTTAACCATATCGTGGTAGACGTAAGTCCGACTCCAACCTAGTTTGGGAAAAAGACTTGGTGGTAACTCTTGTCAAATCTTTCAAAATTACAGGGATCTATTTCTAACAAGCATTTGTAAATAAACCTTCACACATGTCAAAAAGCCGTGCTTGGATATATTTGAACCGTCTTGACTAAAGTGACACCATGGCCTTACAGAGGTTACCGGAGACAAAACCCTCCACCTTCTCCTTTTCTTTTTACATTGTGAGCGTATCAAAATGACTAACCCTGTGTGATAAACAGAATTCAAGAGTTACAGGCATCATACTCATTGCGAATACAGACAATGTAGTATAGTGATCCATATTATGGCGACCAGAACATCTTACTAGATGTTTTCTCACGCTTCGCTTAAAAGACCCGGCATTATAGAGGCAAGGAAACACGTATGCTGGTAGTGAGATAAGTAGATCCTTCCAACACATTTGTGATTCTTGAGTTGCTGGTATCAGTAAGCAAGGATAGTGACTTCCCATCAGGTGTCTACTGTGTGAACTAGAGTAACTGACATCGCACGGAGAATCACTGTACTAAAGTGGAATTGGGCCGGCCATGTCTCCAGTCGAACCGATGGTCGCTGGAGCCGAAGTGTACTAGGGTGGATACTACGATTGGGCAAACGTAGTGTAGGACGCCCTGCGGCGGATGAACCAACGACTTAAAGAAGGTGGCTGGCAGCAGATGGATGCAAATTGCCCAAGACCAGGATGGTTGGCGTTCCTTAGGGGAGAGGTTCGTGCAGCAGTGGAAGGCGATAGGTTGCATACATCAGGTGTCTGATTGTTGGCCCTGCTTTTTTATAAAAAAATACAGACATGTAATGTTTACCCGAAAATTAGGATCACTGACCTATGAGTCTTAAGTTAGCTGCCACTGATTCTCAGTCTAGCATTATGAGATTAATCAATTCAATCCCCAAGAGGCCCATTTCAATTTCTAGGACAAAGCTGTAATTAGGTTAAGCTCTAAGAAAAAAATATCAAGTTACATTCCGTGGTACACTGGCATCGTGCCCAATATGACGATAAGCTAGTCTGATTATTACCAATTGAGAAATATCTACCACTGCAAAAGACCTCAAGAGAACTTGCTTCTTTACCATCATTCTGTAAATTACTCTTGAATTCATTTTCTCGCACACATTGACACTGTGCTTTCATAAAAATCTTCTATAGGAGTATTTTATTAATGTTCAACGAATTATGTAATTTTGTAATTTTGATTGTGTTTTATGTATTTTAGGTACAAGAAATATTATTTCTAACACGAAGTATAGTGAAACATTCATTTTTTTAAAATTACCATTAGAAGACGAATTTCATTTGTCAATAAGTCGCGTACGATGAACATGCAAAAGTGTTACGGGCCTATTGGTCTAGTGTTTAGTGGCCCTGAGTGCTAAGCCTGAGATCGTGGGTTCGATTCTCACCCAGGACAAATTTTTGTGCGATAATCACGATTATTTGTTCAGTATTTATCTATAATATGTATGTATTTATAAATATTTAAGAATTATTACCGTTGGTGCCGTTTTTGGGATGTGTGAAGTAATTGATATTTATTTATATTTAATTACATTAAACAAAATAAATAAAATAAAAACAAAAGAAGATATCCCTATATCATAATAAGATAGATGATACTTTAGTCAAATTAATTATTTTTTATCGTTTGCAAGACGACAATTTTGAATGAAAAATGTACCAAATAGAAATTTGTTACGTCACCATTTTAGACTGCTTAATTGAACAATATATTTCAAAATTTACTTGTATTTCGTAATTCGTAATAGTAATAAAAAGCTGTCATCATCATCATGATCTCAGCTAAAAGACATCCCCTGTTGGACATAGGCCTCTCCTAAGGTTCTCCATAACAACCGGTCCCGTGCCGCCCGCACCTCCAAAATAAAAGCCTTAATAATTATATATTTCGAGATTTTTTGTGATATTTGTTTTAATGTATTTATTTATTTGTTCTTTATTAATGAAGCGGACATTGATATTTACCCATTGATGCAGGGGTGACAGTTACTGTGGTAAGTGTGTGAGCCTTACACTGTCACGATGACTGTCATGCCTTTTACGTCCCCCAAGCTGGACGTGAAAAAACATCTCACTAGGCCGCCATAGTGTAGTGTAACCACACTGCATTGTCTGCGTTTGTAATGAGTATGGTGACCACAACTCTTGGATTCTATGCATGTTTTTTATCAGGCAGAGTAAAGTCACTTTGGCAGGCTCTTAATATAGAAAAAAAAATATGACGCCTTCAACTACCCTATTTTGTTAAACAAAAATATTTTGTGTATTGCTTATTTTGTAGAATAGTTTTTCTGCCATGACTAGATCAGATACGATAAAGTTATTTATGGTTGTAGACATTTATTATCGAGTAGGTTGCCGAACATTTATAAAAATAGGTATCTGTGTGTATAAATGTTCCCCTTAGGTATGTATGGAATATCTATAAGTTTCAGTTGTTTTTTGTATGTATATAATTAAAGATTCACACGAAGTCTATATGAAGAGCCTTTGAATTAAAGAATATCATTGCAAATGCAGACAATGCAGTGTGGAGACCCACACTATGGCGGCCTAGTAAGATGCTTTTTCACGCCACGCTTCAGGACGTAAAAGGCATGACAGTCATCGTGGTAGTGTAAGCGTCACATAGTTATCACGATAACTGTCACCCCTGCATCAATAAGCCTCTGGTCTCGCACTCACCAACGAAACACGACAACACGGATGCTGGCGCTTTAGGTTGGTCTTCTGTGGGAGGGGAGTATTGCCCCGGTCGAGCCGTTCGTGCTGAAAATCAGTTCGTGTTGCTATTACTTTATAAAATTTATGTATACTACTTTAATTTTTTTTCCTATGCACTTCTAATACACCAGGCACTACCCTATACTTTCCATCCCATGGTTGCCTCTAAGAGATTGCCAACGGGCGATGAGCCCGCCACTTGTACTTCCTTAGCTCTAATTTACCTTTATATTTAATCTGATATACGATAAAGAGACATATTATTATATTATTATTATCTGCTATAACCGCCAATATTGGACCACAGATTATATAGCTGTACTAGCATACGTACATGACCCGTTTCTTACCCTTAAAGATAATGAACTGTTTTACATCTACGTGCCAAAATGTTACAGAGAAATGCCGAAAAACATGACAAATATTATTTTTCTCCATAGTAATGAAAAGATGCGACGCTAGGTTTTCAACTAGATAGGATAAATGAGGCACCCGCCAAAGTCTCTTGGCAGCTTTAGGTACTAGTACAGTTTACTCGCCAATAAGTTAGATTTATCGTCTAAGACCAACTTTGACTCTGTTTGTGAATTTCCGCTCTTAATAGTTCAACGACCGTGGGGTATGCTACTCTTTATATGTTTTTAAAAACCTAATAATAACTTAAGTATAGATACCGTAGGCAAGAATCAATTGTAAAGTAAGCGATTTAGTTAATCAGTTCATATTTCAGTTTTCAATTTTAATGTCAAAGCGCAAAAATTTTGATTGCAATTCAAGACCACTATTTAAATTACACATAATACCCAAAACTGCTGAGGCTTTTTGCATACAGACAAACCTTTTTACTTTAACTTTTTTTTTTCTTTTAAAACAACGCCTGCACTAGAAGTTAATCCTATGTCGCGGGGGATTTTACAAACGTACAAGAAACGGACACAAAGAATACCCAGGCTCAGGACACTTGAACTTGAGTTAAATACGTAAATTGACTTAAAGAAATCTTGAACTTACATACATACATACATACAAAATCCCATAAGAACAGTAAGGTATTCTTTCTTTTTATTTTAATCTCTGGAACGTAACGTTGAAGTTTGTTTATCTCTCAATAAAAGAAATAAAAAGATAGATACTTATACACTTCTATAACATCGGTAAAATCATTACTCAAAACACATTTGTTAATCTTAGTAGTTCAGAAAACTATAACAAGAATAACTTACTGCTGGGTTGTTGACCGGGAACGAAAGGTCAGGAGTTCAAACACTACTGTTGAACTTTCCTGATGTATTCAATAGTCATAACTTCTTACAATTGAAAGACTTAGCAGGAATATCATGAAATATGTAAAGGTTATTCTTGGTAAATCTTCAAGCGAGCAAAGCGCCTTAAGCTTCCCGCTTAGCAACAAATCGCGAGTTCCGCAATATCGGATCAAAATTAACCCGGGCGTGCATACGACATAAACAAACGTAGCTGGTCGTAAAGACTGAATGATGACTTACAGGGAAATGGAATAAAGGCGAGCTTTCAGTTGTAAATCAATACAACGCGGAACAATAACAGTTCAGCAAGTGATGCGGCGAGGGCTCTGCACTACATTCTTATTAAAACAACTTTCTTTTAAGTTAAGTTATTGAGCATTGTATGGACACTGCTGTCTCACAACTGTTGTTGAGGAATTCGTTCAATATTTAGTTCAAGGTATCTGTGGTATTCGTAGTTTCTAACCAAATGAAAATAAGAAAAAGGTCCTCAATTTCATTGTATTTTCTTGGAATTGATACATCAGATCTCTGTCGTAACGAACTGCATGCATTGTTTGGGAGTATATATTTCCCGTTTAGATCCATTAAAATGCGAAATAAAAAATTGAGGGCATAAAATTAAAGAATAAATATTACACCAGCGACAGCATCCGTGATGTCCTGTTTCGTTGGTGAGTGTGAGACCGCAGGCCCATTGATGCAGGGGTGACAGTTATCGTGGTAACTGTGAGAGCCTTACATTGCCACGATGACTGTCATGCCTTTTACGACCCCAAGCGGGGCGTGTAAACACATCTCACTAGGCCGCCATAGTGTGGGTCACCACGCCGCATTGTCTGCATTTGCAATGAGTATGGTGACCGCAACTCTTGGATTCTATTCATGCTTTCTATCAGGCAGGGTAGAGTCACTTTGGCAGGGTCTTAATATAGAAAAAAAGGCACCGTTTATTATAATTTAACATGATGAATATAATTACCAATTCATCAGTTGTATGTTAGCTATGTAAATTTAATTATTAATAAAATCGTTAAAAGACTTTTCTATCTTTGTTGCTATACACTTTATACAACTGATTACAAATGACTAAGACTATAGTTATTGCGTTATCATTCGGCCATTTTTGAAGCAACGAAATCACTGTGTAATGTCACTGTTACGTCATACTGCAACGCGTAAGCTGTACGATCGATAGCGGAGATAATGATCTACTTTATACTAGAATGCTACTTTTCTTACAAGTGTCTCACTTGTAAAATATAGTTTTATTGTTACACTGTAAATAGGTACGCTAACTCTTTACAGGTTGGACTGGAACTGGAACTGGAGGTTAAGAAAGAATATAGCTTAATCTGGTTTACTCTGAGCAGTTTCGTGGAAAACGGGTGTAAACCTTTTTTTTTCGTTGAGTTTTACAGGATAAGTGAGGTTTTACAGTAAATGATAAAGGTTTAAAAAAAAAATTGACCATCTCCTTAGTTTCTTATCCCAAAAACTTCACAAATTAATTTGTTTTTTTCGTTTTCTATATTTTTTTTTGCATCATTTTGGGATCCCGTCCAACCTAAATACTATTAACACAGCAGACAAAGTAATAGTTACTTTGTCCTATGCCAATAAACAGAATGACAGTTGACAGACATGACATCAACCAACAAACAACTGACTTTTAGAAATGAAAAAAAAACGACAGCCGCTGTCAACTAATATCAACTATCATAATATAAAACTATATTAGTATATAGATGCATCGATTCTGCTTGCGAATTGTGTTATAAAAAAGAAATAGAAAAAGAATCCCCTCTCATGTCATAATAAACAACAAAATTGTTTAATTGGAAGTAATTTTCCAGAACATCATATCACACTTAATTTTTCGTCCACTATAAATACAATGACACACATTGCACCGCTAGATGTCGCTCCCTCAAGTATAATGAACTTAAATCTTTCCTACAGAGCCATATTGGATTACCGAAGCGCGCGAAACGAAATTTAGTTAGAGGTTTACGGTAAAAAAACAAACGCGGTTCGGTATTCAATTTCAAAATTGTATCTTTTTTATGATTTAGCTTCGTTCCTTTATATTTTTGTTCTTAAATTTATGTTGAGTATTATTTATTTTCTAAGAAGATAATAATTATGATTAATGTCTTTGAGTTTAGTTATTGATTTCTCGGCAATTAAAAATGAAGAAACTCTTATGAATAAAATATACATATGTAATAATGCCTACTTGAATACATTAATGTTGCAAAATCACAGAGAAAAATCGTTTGCCAAGTACTCTTTTGTTGAAAGCTTAATCCACCTACACATACTTATATACAATCTCTCTGGGAAATAATTGTTTTGTATATTCACTCCATTACGCCTCTTTCAAAAGAAGACTTACGTGGTATCATCAATTTATTATTTGTTAACTTAATCCCTAGTCATTCTTTCGTCGGCAACCTTTTATTCAAATTACAATTTTGTGAGATTAATATGTTGAATTCAACGAGTACGACAGACGAACTCCCCTTCTGACATTTCCGTAACTAAATCATTGGTTAGAACTGGGATTATTATTTTATTATTAAGAGTGAATTTCTATCTCTTCTTGAGGTTTGAGTTATGTTTCAATTATAATCACCGTTATTTTTAATAGTAAAGTTACCGACAATAGATTATGTTACAAAAAAATCTATGGTTTAGGAGCGAGAGTACTCTGAGGCTATGCGTATTGGACGACGGTGTAAGATTAAGAAACGTTTTGCAGTTGTATGATTCAAAAACTAATCCTAAGCGATTAGTTAAATTAGACAGACACAGTAGTTAAGTTATTAAATAGTTTGGTGTGTCTTCCTAAAAGAGATAATCATTTTTGTTGCGGCAACTCCTCTCTCCCCCTTCTCTCGTCTCTTCTTTCGTTGATCCTGAACGTAATTTTGACCAAAATAAGACCACTGCGTTCAAAATGGCAGTCTAAGTAACTAACAGACATATACTAAGACCATCTCTCAATACTGTTTTTTAAAGTAGCCTGAACCCTTGAAATATGAAATGATGAGCTTGCATTTTATATGATGAACATCGACTACATACGTCTGTCCTCTTAATGCAATATGTGAGTTTGTGAAGAGTGGCGGAAGAGTGTAACGGCGGGTGAGTTCAGTAAACGCGTGAGATGTTAGAGTTGGTCCTTAGATGTTACACATTCAACCCAACTGCTGTAAAGCGCACTCTTTTTTTTACGAATCATCAACAGCCTTTTACAGTCCACTGCTGGACATAGGACTCTCCTTAAATACATTAGTAATATGTAAGCATATACTATTAAAAGTTGTTATCATAATGCAAATTTTGTCTGATTTGAGTGAGTTAGGTATCTCAAGATCTGGTAGGTAGATCTGTACAATAAGTGGTACACGGATAATTATTTAATTACATAATTACGTAAATACAAGAAGTACAATTATAGCGAGAATTCTAAATTTAGAATCTACTTGTACAGGCTATATTTTAACTATATGTACCGTTTTAAAATGAAATAATATAAGTTCAAACGTGGCTATAAAGTAGAATTTTCTTTGCTCCACGTTGCTACTTATAACCTTTTGCATCCTTGTTATTAGTAAAACTTAACAGTCTAGCGCTTGAAGCGATCTTACTGTATTGTTCGAAATATCCATCTAGTGTAGAATTTAGATTCAGCGCTGTAAGAAAGCGGTGTGGATCGATTGGGTGGCTTGCGCGCGCCGCTGATGACGTCATCGCCGCCGGGCGGGCCTACGAAATAATTTTGAGAGCTAAACATAATACAATCTTATTGCCTGATTATACAATATCAACATACATTTCGTATCCGAGCTTCATATATTCAGCGCTTTATGGACGTAGTTCTGTTTCTAGGCGAGGTAGCCCAATACTTGCTAGGTTTTAATCCAGATTTTAGGCCAATTTCTTATATGTATACTCTATTGTTATAGAACTAGAGCAAAAAAAACTATGTGAGTAGCGTTCCTAAATGTAATCGAGAGGGGGTGGGGGGCGAAGTCGTTCAACTCTTGATGCCTGCGGTATTTCAAGAGTGCAGAGAAATTTTTGGCGGTTGATTAGTACACTTACAGAAAACTAACAGTTACAGTAAGATTGGTCGATATCTTCCATACTACTATTAGCCCAAGCGTGTTTGTTTGGTCGAACGCGCTAATCTCAGGAGCTACTGCCCGAAATTGAAAAATATTTCAATGTTAGGAAACCCATTTTTCGAGAAATGCTATAGAAATGATATACGAGTAACATCACGCTAAGACAATAAGGCTAAAAGGAGAAATGAAATATTGCAAATACATAGAAATTTTATTCCTCAGGTCAACTGGTTAAGAATAAAGGTGGTCAAGAGGAAAATTGCTTAAAAAACTTTATGACATACATACACTTACGTCTTTTTATCCCCCAAGAGGCGTATTAAATGCCCCACATTTCCGCGACTTTAATTCCAGACCGACTAGAGCCTCTTACGTAACAGGAGACAAGCCATCGACCGGCCACATGTATAAAGGTCATCGGTTCGATTCCTATCCGGTTCGATAGTGTGTGATGAGCACGATTATTTGTTCTATGTCTAGGCGCAATTTATCTACAAAATGTATGTATTTAGAAATATATAGGTATATACCACAACACAGACTCTGCCTATTTTGGGATCAGAGACCCTTGTGTGTCGTATATTTTATAAAACATCCTATTTAAAGCTTCTGACAGAGGATTGACCTGAATGAAACTAACTGTATTAATTAATTGTGCTAGAAACATCTGATTAATAGTTTTAAACAATCCAAAATTATTTAAATATGTAAATGTGCTCCTAGACGATTTCGGCTACGGCGACTAGTCCTAAGCCGTCATAGCGTGGGTCGCCATATTGCACTGTCGTCATTCGCAGTGAGTATGGCGACCACCGCTCTTGGATTCTATTCGTGCTTTCCATCAGGCAGAATAGTCACTTTGGTAGGTTAAATATAAAAAAAAAAGTCTAAACGGAGACCAACTACACAGAAGATGTTATAGCGCACAAATGTGTGCACAAATACAAGTGCACTTTCTGTTCCCTCACTCTCACAATCCGATGGGACGGCTATCCGACACGACTTTGGAGAGATCGGGCGCAGGATGGGGGGCTTTACGTGCTTTCCGAGGCACGGTGGTCAAGATTCCAACTTCCAAACTCCAGGCTTTTATTAAGTATTTTTGTAACCAGAAAACTTAATAACACTTTTTGATCCGACCTGACAATCAAACCTAAAAGCGGCAAATCTTATCTGATTTTTATCAAAATCGGGTAGGATTTGCCTACACACGAGGCGATTTATGATACGATCTAGGGTCCTCCCCACCACTGTCCCGATATTGCCAGTGATTTTAGGGTCGTGTGTAGCCGCTTTAAGACCGGCAGTCACATACACTTGCCGCTAGACCAACGAGGAAGTGCTTCATAAATAAAAAATATTCTTTAGATAAGTGCACTTACACTAGGAGGGAAAAAACACATTTAATACATCATCATCATTTTAAATACTATCTATGGTAATAGTAGAAGTTAAAGAATTTGTTTGTTTATTAGTTTGAACACTCTAATCTAAGGAATTACTGGCCTGATTTGAAATATTCTTTCAGTGTTAGATAGGCCAGTTATCGAGGAAGGTTATAGTTTAAATATGTATCATCACGCTACGGCTAAAAAGAGCGGCGTATCAATGAAAAATGTAATAACAGAGCAAATTATTAGTGAGAGCTTTGCGTGCGTTACGTAAGTGTTTAAAGTTTCGCAAAAATAATGTATGAAAGAATTGTTCTCATGTAAAAGTTCTAAAATAATTCGCGACAGCATGTCTTACTGTTAAAGATGGCCAGCTATATTTTTTATACTTAAATATTTTTTTTTTATACCACGACGGTGGCAAACAAGCATACGGCCCGCCTGATGGTAAGCGGCTACCGCAGCCTATGGACGCCTGCGACACCGGGGGCATCACGTGCGCGTTGCCGACCCTTCAAAAACCTATTAACCCCCTTCTTGAAGAACCCCATGCTGTAGTTCCCAGGGAAAACCGTGGCAGGGAGCTCATTCCATAACGGGATTGTTCGCGGGAGAAAATTTCTCTGAAACCGCACTGTGCGCGACCATTTAGGTTCCAATGTATGTGGATGAGCTCCCTGACGATGGCGAGCGGTGCGATGGTAGAATGTGGCTGTGGGCATCATATCAAACAATTCTTCAGAACACAACCCATTGTAGAGACGGTAGAGTACACACAGGGAGGCAAAGTCTCTCCTAAGACTTAGTGGCTCGATACCGTCCGTGAGATCAGGATCGTCGACAATTCTCACAGCACGTCTCTGGACTGAATCGAAAGGCTCAAGCTGGTACTTCGGTGCTCCCGCCCAGAGATGACAGCAATACTCCATGTGAGGCCGAACTTGTGCTTTGTACAGTAGTAGCCTTTGTGCAGGTGTGAAATATCGCTTCGCTCTATTCAGAACACCAAGCTGTTTTGATACCAGCCTCACCTTTCCCTCCAAATGAGTCCGAAATTGGACGTCACTGGAGATATCGACACCGAGGATCCCAATACTCTGTGAGATGGTAAGGGGTGTATTCTGGAATTGTGGAACCACAGTGAACAGGGTTTTTTTAGCAGTAAACGCACAAACTTGTGTCTTAGAGGGATTAAATTGGACCAGGTTATCCCGACCCCAATCGGAGACTCTGTGTAAAGTGCTCTCGATTTGAGACACGAGTTGTTCGCGACTTTCTACTACAGCGGTACGAGGGATGTTAGCCCGGCCCGTGTAATACGCATCTCCAGTACTGTCATCCGCATAACAATGAATGCTATCTATGGTCAACATATCATTGATATGCAGCAAGAATAGTGTTGGAGATAGCACGGAGCCTTGCGGGACACCAGCGTTTATGTCCATGCTTTAGGATAGTCCATAATAGATAAGTTTACACTTTATAACATTATGCTACTGGCAATAGGAAACGCAGACAAGGTTGCGCGAGTCAGTTAGCGATCCAGTTAGCTAGTAGTAATAAATCTTGATGGTCTTTTTTCGTTTTTTAAAAAACCGCGGGCAACTTTACAAACATACACGAAATAAACACAGAAACACGCAGGCTCCGAACAATAATTCGTAAATCACACGAAGTGCTGTCCCATGTGGTGTTTGAACCCAGGATACTTTGCGCAGAAAAAAACGGTGAGGCGGCATGGTGTATATTATATACATCATTTCAAAATGTATAGTAGGACTACCTACTATACATTCTGAAATGTATAGTAGGTAGTCCTAGGTAATCCTGCTGAAATTAGCCACGCTAATTTCAGCAAAAACGAGCCGGCTCGACCAGGGCTGTACTACCCTCTCACAGAAGACCAACCTAAAGCGCCAGCATCCGTGTTGTCGTGCTTCGCAGGTGTGTGCGAGACCGGAGGCCCATCGATGCGGCGGTGACAGTTATCGTGGTAGCTGTGTGAGCCTTACATTGCCACGATAACTGTTATGTCTTTTACTTCCAAAATCAGGCCGTGAAAAAGCATTGTAGTAGGCCGCGATAGTGTGGGTTACCATACCGTATTGTCTGCATTAGTATTGTGACCAGAACTCTTGGATTTTATTCATGCATTCCTTCAGGCCGAGTAAAGTTACTTTGGCGGGTTCTCAACTTTAAAAAAAAAGATATACTAAATATTTACCGATATGGATATTATTAATAAAATAGATCAATAACGACTTATTTTATATTTGAAATTAAATCGCAACTGTACTTCAAAATTGAGTACGTGATTACTTCCTAATCTGTAAATATTTATCTAGAGATTAATTTACACGACGAACAATACACCGTTGCTATACGAGGATATAATGAATCTTATTAACCGTGGCGATCATTAAAATGTTGATTTAAAGGTTTTGGGATCTTTTACAATTAAAAATTAACTTTTAAAAAGTACGACTGACGGTAATATGCACCGACATTATTTTTGGTACATTGAAATAGACTAGATTCTTTGTGTTTTATATTCTTAATTCTTTAACTTTTCACACTTTCGCATTTTTATTCTAATTAGAAAGAGGCCGACTGCGACAGTTATCAGTTCGATTTTTTAATAGGAAGCGAAAAATACAAAAAGAACGTTCTATTTTTGAAATCTTCTAAAAATGCTCGACGTGCACCCGGCATTGGAAACAGTGACAACTTAAATATTTTTGAAAATTGTTAATGTCGGTTAACATTCTATCTTGTATAACTGGCCGACATACAGACTACCTTATGCCAACTCCAGAACTGTCTTGTACTGACTCAACTCACACTGTACTTACCCATTTTACCCATACCGCCATCTTTGAAATCAACGAGGCAATATATCTTCTAACTGAAATAATTACAACTGTCAATCACTATCGATCATGGGGCTCTGATCTTCAATAAGGTCGCTCCCATTAGTGATATGTTCCCTCAATTATAATAGTTAAACGTCAAATTAATTCGATTTCCTTTTATTTAACGTCAAACATTATTTAGAATATCATGTGAAACAACAAACTTGTGACGTCAAAAGTCACTATCGTAAGATCATTACGTTTTAATGTTTGGTTTAACCTTTCCAAACTTATTTGAAATAACATTAGAACCTTACAATTCTTCTGTTTTATTGAAATAGTTATAATTTTGTATGCGATCATTAGAAAACTGTTCTAAAAAACACAAAAGCTGCAAATAGTTAACAGAACATATATCTAGTAGAAAAAAAATACAAAAGTCTCTATTTTGGCGGCAATGTTTGCTCATCAATTGTCTGTTTCTTTGAACATTGGAAAATCTGAGAATCGAATGCTCAAAGCCAGCTATAAACGAGTCGAACTTTACGATTTTTTTTATTTCTCTTGAAGAATAAACGCAAGGCGGTAGCTTAAAAATGTTTTATTATTTTACACTACTCTCAAGGAAAAGAAATCCTTGAATATATTTGACTGGCTACTTTGATTGATGAATGAGAATCTGTATAGGTAAACACCGATGATTATTTAAAAAAAATATCTTAATCTTTCTATACCTAAACTAATAAATAGAGTCTGTTCAACAATTGAGTTTCTATTTCTTGATTTAATCGTTATCATAAAAACTTTAGTACCTCTACGAAAATATTTCTATTCATGAGAAAGTTGTCATTCACGTAAGTATTTTAATGTTATATTTAGATATGACTGTATTCCGAGACCAGTCCGTCGTTTTATTCAAGCGGCAATCTCATTATTTCTAAACATATATTACCATACAATCTCATTATTGAAATTATCGCTTCTGTTGGTCAATTAGCAGCTTTTTACAAATGCTATTATTCTTAGAACGACTTGCACTACATCTGCATAAGTATCCACATTAACTTGTATTTAATTTATCTTGTAATCTATGTAACATAATATAATAACATTTTAAATATCGGACACATAGCGAAATGTAGTCCCAAACTAAGCAGACCTTGTACTATAAGTATTAGACAACTGATATAAATACATATATACTTTTTTTCTGTAAATACATATGTATTATACATAGAAAATACGGGTATCGAACCCGAGACCTCAAGCACAGCAGTTGCGTACGCTACCACAGAACCACCGAGGCTGTTCAAAGGGTTAACTGAACTAAAACTGTACTAAAATTATAGGTACATATTTATATACTATAGCTACAATAACACAACACAATCATAGTATTATAACCTTTTCCTTTAAACTTATCAAATTCTTAAAAAGTATACTCAAATACTAATCCAATACCCGTAAGTGATATAAATCAATAAAATCATATCACGATTATAACACAAAATCAATCATAATGATAATAATACGACTGTAACCGAATTACAAATAATTATTAATGAATACATTATCAAAGTTAATGGCATTCTGAAATGTCTTTACGACATATGTTATTATTTAAAAAATATATTTAGAAAATACAGCAGGTAAGTTTAAATTGCGTTTAAATTCTCATACGTATTTTGTTTATAAACATAGTTTTTCATCTTGTAGAAGATTCCCTCCAGAAAATAGATGTCAAATGAGCCTCCATTGTAAACTGGGTTGTCTAGACTCGAAGTTCATCTTTGTCAAAAGTGACACTCATGACATTTCACTTGAGTTCGTCTCATCTCTCTTGTCCTATTACCTACTTTTTGTTTGAAAGCAACGTACAATTTCTACGAAAATCCTGTGTCGTGCATATTACAAACATTTGTAAAACATACATATGGAACATCTAGACTTAGAAAAACTATTAGTGGGTCTCGTAAAGTGAAGTCTCATATGGGGACTTAAAACCCCGGTTACTTAAAACACTACGCCATTCGTGCAGTCGTGCGACTATGATTATAAATGCCTATTCAATATTTTTGGAATTTGAATTCGTTCTGTCCTAAAATTTCAAATACTCACTGAAAGAAATTCAATAAATTTGCTTACAAGCATACCACAGAAGCTAAAATGATACAGTATCTACTTAAATCGCAAACTGTGTGCCAGAAACGGCCTCATTACAAGTAATCGTGTATATTAAGTCGTACGATGCGACAGGTTGCGCATATCAGATAATAATAATCTACCTCATTCTTGTGTATACTTTACAGATGAAAATGTAACAAATAATGCGGTAAAACTTATCATCATCAAGTTATCTAGTGAAAACGTGCGTCAAATGGAACGGAACGTGCGTCAGAAGATACAATAATTTATTTTTATCTACAAGTCGTCTATCGATATCCTGAATCGGATACTGATATAGCTTAATTGATTTTAATGAAAGTATAAAAAGGTAAGTATCGGGGTCGCATACTTTGGAATTTAATCTTATTACTCTCGGCATATTTTAAACATCATCATAGAAGAAAAAGTTTCTAATCGTGCACTCTGACTAACACAATAGAATGGCTACACTTTATTTCTTATGGGAAATGACCTACAAAAAGCAAAGAGATAAAACCCTTTATACAAGTAATGTAAGACATACTATTGCGCGATACAGATTCATGTAAACTTCGTAGTTCTGTATCCTTTTCCTAGATGACGCTAAACTAATTTCTTTTTGACATGTTTGTCACATATGTCATAGGCAATGATTCTCAATAGTGTGTGGAAGCCTGCGATCCAGTAACGGCTGCAACGATAAAGAATCTCTCTTTAAATAACCACGAAAATGTGTGTAATTATTCAATTAATTCAAAATAACAACGTCGTCCATTAAGAACCAAATGACTTTCTGAATCGTTTAATCGATAAAGCACTTTGACATAGTCAATTCAAATTACTATAAAATTACTTCATTCATAGATGAGAACTATGGCTGTTATTAAACCTAACCCTGCTATAATAATCGTAAACTAACAACCTCTTTTATTATTGTTTCATTCGTCAATGTTTAATGTACCAGTGATTTATAATTATAGATTTGTTTAGTTGCTTCGATCACCAGTTGTTTACTTAAGTAATTATTTACACTGCGCTCAGATCGTTTTTTTTTCTATATTAAGAGCCTGCCAAAGTGACTCTACTCTGCCTGATAGAAAGCATGAATAGAATCCAAGAGTTGTGGTCATCATATTCATTGCAAATGCAGACAATGCAGTGTGGTGACCCACACTATGGCAGCCTAATGAGATGTTTTTTCACACACCACTTGGGGACATAAAAGGCATGACAGTCATCGTGACAGTGTAAGGTTAACACAATTACCACGATAACTATCACCCCAACGAAACACGACAACACAGATGCTGGCGCTTTAGGTTGGTCTTCTGTGGGAGGGTAGTACTGTCCCGGTCGAACCGGCCCGCTTGTGCTGAAATCAGCGTGGTTCTACTACTTATAATTTGCCACAGAGTGCAATTTTGTGACACAAGGTACAAAGTTTTCAGCCGCATATATATACGAGTATGATGTGGCCCAAATATGGCCCATTGATACAGTAGTGACAGTTATCATGGTAAGTGTATGAGCATTACACTACCACAATGACTGTTATGCCTTTTACGTCCCCAAGCGGGGCATGAAGAAGCATATCACAATATCACCGTGGTGTGGGTCACCATGCTGCACTGTCTGAATTCGCAATGAGTATGGTGACCACATCTCTTGGATTCTATCCATGCTTTCCATCAGGCAGAGTTGAGTCACTTTGGCAGGCTAAAATTTAAAAATAAATAAATAAATATGTATTTATAGCAATAGTTTGGGCTACCACGGCCATTTGATACCAAACCTCGCAGACATTTTATTGTTTTAATTCAATTTGCGCATAAATAAATGTATTCTTTTATCTTTTAGTAGGCAATTGTTTGCTACCTATAACATGGGAAAAACCAATATGATTTAATATGTCGGTGCATCGATACAACACTATATCTTAGTATTTAATAACAGTTTTTACGTACGTACCAACGTATCAGACTCTGATAATGTTTTTTTCAAATTGTAGCGATTGAAACCAAATCCTCACAAAAGGCTGATAAGCATCCTATTGATCACCACAACAAATACTCGCCCTACTCTATTCAAACACAAAAAGACGTGTATAAAAAAATGGAAGGCTTCGTTCGTGACCCTGACGAAAATTCTCGGCTATTCACATGGGGTTAGATTACAGAGCCGGACTATCCCTTAAAACCCTTACGTATGAGACCTGCGTGAACGAATATAAAAGGACTAAAACCCCTGTCTGTCTCTATATTATTTTATACATGTAAAAATGTTAAGCTGGTTTGTGTACATTTCGAAAACTAAAAAAGTACAGCACCTATTGAGCTCAAAAGCGAAGAGCAATGTTAGGAAATTGAATTACGTATTACCTGCCTTTGGTTGCAGTAGACGCAATGGTAATGGAGTTCTATTGGCAGAAGAATCTTGAACGATGAGAATGAGGCGCTTTTATCAGTCATTTGACGATGTGTATCAGGCTGTACCTACTGTTAAGATCTCCAGCGTCATGTCCTTTTGTTGGAATGCATGTCAATATTTCAAAACAATACCTTCTTAAACGAATTAGTTGCTTAATTCGTCAAGGAATCTATGTAATGTGATGTATGACTGCTTTAATCTCAATATTTTAAAATGAATAATAAATATTTTATACATTTATTAGGGTTTTATTTCACTTCCCATTCTCTGTGTTTTAAAAAGCCAAACCTACTTTTCCTATGTAAAAGATATTTAATTTTAAATTGTTTTCAACTGTAGCGACTGCCTATATTGTCTGTAAACATATGTGAGGCTCTCTATTTGCACTCCATTTATAATTATATGACACAACCAAAGCCATTCTAAAATATTTCCTAAATAACATCAAAAAACTACAATGTAACCTCACTTTTACTATACTCCACATAACTTGATTTCTGAACAATCAAATATCACTTGTCACTCAATTGTCAGTGAAACCTTGGTATTATACGCTCTTACAAACAAATAAAGCAAGTATGATTGAGTTAAAATCTGGACCCAGGTAACCATGGAGTCGTCCTTTTCTCCTTTTGACACCGTGTACAACCCGTGTCAAAGATAGTTTATATCTATTTTTCGTGTCCGTTTGTTCCTCACTTCTTCAATGCCACACTGTGCCACGGCGAAGTGTGTTAGGGTATAGTTTGTACTTTATAGTTAAATAGATAGATACGTAGAGTCCACTTTGTTTAGTCTCTTCATTGTTTATCCTCCGCTATTTTAGTTTTACACTAATATTTTTGAATAAAGATCGAAATACGTACATCATAGCGTAAATGTTAGTCTATAACAATTTATGTTGTTTTTAGTTGACAAATTTTATCGTTTTTAGTCAGAGAAAATGAGATCGTCCATATTTGATAATTGTTTGTATAAATATGCTTTTTATTGTGTATTGATGTAATTTATCTATTATATGTATGTCTTTAGAAATATATAAGTGTGTTTATCAACTGCTGACCGATTGTTATACTACACTGTCTGCCTAATTTGTAAACAAACGGGTGATTGTGAGACATGTTAAGTTATTAATACTCGTAATTTGCTAGATTCAATATAATCAGAAGAATATTCTAAGTGAAAAAATATATTTTTCTATAGTTATTACAAACAAATGAATAGTTATTTCCAGTCGATTACCTGCACAGTTTTAACTATCTAAAAAAACACAACTATGAAAGTTTCTGTGTAGTTATGGTAAAGTAATTATGACAAAGTTAAACTATTATCAAGTGAAAACAAGTCAAATAGTCAGAATTGTATCATGTCTTATGTCTCAAGCTCAGTGCAGAAGTACTTACTATGTACCCTGCATATCCTTATCACGGTCTCTGTTGACTCTGGGATAAAGCTGACCTTACAAGAATCACGCGCAAAACACAAGCGCTCATTTTTACAAATGTGTTCTCGCAGTCTTGATGACACGCTTAGCCGTTGCTATCATACCTTTATTTAAAATTTTATATAAAATGATAGTTTAAATAGAAATATTACAAAGATGCCCGGTGTTAAGCAAATCCTTTGTTGCTTTTCACCAAGTAAGTAAGAACACCAGAGAATCTCCCCTTTCCCTTGATTTCGGGGTTGTAGCTCAAAAGACAGCAACGCAACGGCTCTCGAGTTTCAAATATCAATGGACGGCGATAGACACTTTCCGTTAGATGATACGTCTGCTCGTTGTTTCCCCTTTTCTGTGTCAGTTCGGGAATCCCCCGGATACCACTTTTTGCTTCTTTTTTCAAATCTTTTGGATTTTGAATAATACCCGAAATCATCCCGAGTTTTCCTTTTTTCATGTTAACAGATATTTTGGGATAGATCAACAATACCGGGGCTAGCTGTTTTCTATCCACTGGTTGCCTTGAACTGTTCAATTGTCTTCCTATTGATCGTTACTCATTGTTCAAGTCTGTTGTTTCTTCAAACAAATTCTTCTGACATTTATGGTGTAAAATAGGAAAATAAACTGTTAATAGCTTAACGTTGTAGTTCTTTTTTCTTAAAATCTAACTAAAATGACATTCCGCAAAAGACCATTACGTTACAGCCATTTTTTTTATTAAGACGAAGAAGTTTCTTATCAAGGCCAGCCACGGACTATGGTGCTTATCTGTGGTATCTGTGCAAAATACTAATTACTTTATGGTCATCCAAATTATTTTCTACATTAAAATTACTATGATTATTACCCGTATAAAAGTATTTCCATGCATATAATTTAAGTATTCCACCTTAAATATTAAACAAATTAAAATAATCTACTTATGCTTTATACTTTTACAATCTTCTCGCAGCAATACCTTACACTGTTAAGTAAAACGCAACGCTTTATATTGCGTAAGTTAGAATTCGTTCTCTTCTTAAAACAACACATTATCATTACGTAAAAATGTATACGAATAGTTTTGTAAACAGAATTGGTAAAATTTGTTGTCATAAATGACACATTTCCCTAACATCACATCATTCAATTTTACAAACTGTGCCACAGTTATGTTTTCAAGCAACTGTCAAAAAACAGAGTAAAAGAATAGGTAGAGTTTATTATCTATTATGTGCTATTTTAGTTTATACATACATAGATGTTTGTTTTAAAGAAGTACAAGAGTATTGTTAAGTAGATACTAGATGGCGCTGTAATAAATTGTGACGAAAGGGATGTTATGTACTTTGACAGAACATAGTAGATCTTTTTCAGTTTTTTAACACATAGCAAGGATCTTCGAAAGACTTCAATTCTTAAGTTAACTAGGTACCTCAAGAGAAAAGTGGTAAATAAGCATAATAGTTACACGTATAGGAATATCAATATCAGTTGCCTACTTCTTTGAAGGACACAATAATTCTTATATAAATATAAGACTTAAAAAACGTTTGTATCTATATTTATATTTTATCTGTAGACGTGATTAAACAGTGTAGCAAAACATAATCACACATTACTGATAGCATGTTTCATTTAACTAATTATATTAATACCCTGCAGTTAAATTTCATATCTTAAAATGTGTGTGTTTATGCGACATGTTTAAATGTATAACTAAATATTTCCTTATCCTTGTTTAAACAAACTGAATAATGCGTCAACCTTATCTTCATATGTATTGAGAGGAGTGACTAACGAGAAATGGATAAGAATATTGAAACAGAAGGGATAACAGTTAAACAATAGGTAAAATTTAAGATTTATTTTAATAGCAACTCTGCTAAAACAATCTGTACTCTAAGCGTATATCAGGATATAATTAACGTATCAACAGAAGATAAAGGCTGTCTTATTTACCCAAAAATAACCTCAACAAGAATAAGTCAGGAAAAACAGATTTTCTGCTGATTCTAGCGCTTTCATCTCAATTTATTACAAACAAGAATCGAAAATTTGGAAAAGTTAAATGCAAACTGTGAGAAAAGTTATCCAGTGACTTCCTAGTATCTGAGTCAAATTGGTTCAAACGTGACACGCCGGCTCGAATAACACTACAGCCTCACAGAAAATCAATGTTGAGCAATTCTTTCATTGATAGTTGCCAAGAAAATAAGGCTACGAGAGTTTCATTCAACTTGACATCATTTAAAATAATGTTTAAAAATTACCATTGGTATTTAGACTTAATATAACTTAATAGCACTTAATTTTTTAATATGTTTCTTTTTTAAGCTCATTGAACATTAAAAGGGTTTTTGACCTTCTATGCGTTAAATATCACTAAGTTTTTCAAGAAGTAAATGAGCGGTTATTAGAAAATCATTTACAAATACCTTTCTTTTTAAAGTAAGATAACTATATAAACAGGAAAAAACACTAACTATGCTCACGGTCAACCTTGTAAAGTTACAAATAAAACTTCATTTGACGAATGGCAACACTTAGCAAGTAACAATAACACCAGTTTTGAGAGTTATTATGGGCGACAGCGCTTTCCCGCAGGCGTTCTGTGTGTTTATTTCTAACTTTTCAACTAAGTTAGAAGTGAGTTATTATATATAGAAGGATTTAATTTCAATTCATTTATAACCAACCTCTACCGTTGTCTGTTTGGAGTTACTATGTTTTTTTAGAAGATATTTAAGCGATATGAAGACGTTCTATGTCCTGTTCTGTCCTGACGACGTATATAGAAACACTTCTGATGATCGGCAACATATTTGTATTTATTGGGGTATTCATCTTATCAATGTTACAGATCAACTTATGATATCTAAAATTTGTAAATCGAACGTTTCTAATAAAAGCCATTATAGAAAACCATTTTTCTGTGGCACTGAAAAGTCGTTTAAGTTCAAACTTAATTCATTTGTGGACTGACAAAAATCTATATAATATTACAAAGTAGATACTTTGTAATGTTATATAGGTAAATATTAATCTGAACAAAATATATTATTATATATTTTTTATCTGGTCTCTTTTTTAGTAATTTCTTTTATACTGAATTTTATTTATTTCAAATATTAATATTTCTAGTATGGCATTATCATGACATGGTAAGCAATAACACTATGCAATTTAAAAAATTCGTTAATAGTTCCTCTATTCTACGCTTGGCGCTAGTGTCTACGCAACTTTCGTAAAATTTGTAATATAATTAATATAGTTAATACTTAACTTAATATAATTTTCAAAAAGGATTTTTTGTCTGGAATTGATCAGGAAAATTGGTCTTAAATTACAAAAATTAAACACTAAATATTTTAATTTTAAGATTTCCATAAAAGGGTAACAAAATATCATATATAATTAAATAATTATAATTAAAGAAATTAATTAATGCAACATGAAGTTTGATAAACTGCCGGATTTGAAACTAAAAAATGTATGTTTATATAATTGTTACCTATTCTTTACTTCTAGTAGTATTTTTTCTACATTTTAGATATATTAAAAGTCCAAATATGCTGTTGTCCTTTTCCAATATTTCGAAGAACGAGGAAAATACCTACGAGCATGCGATGGCAGCCTCGTCAAGTTACTGCAATTTCAATTATTCTCACTAGTAGTTCGTAGTTCCATATTCGTATACTTTTAAATCATTCTACCTGGAGGTTTGATTACAAATGTGTTGGAAAATAATTTAAACCTGCACATTTTGAATGTTCATATAGCTCCTTCAATGGTTTTTGAAACATTGTCATAAGTACATTTATAATTATCTTCCAAGGTCTTATTTATTCCATTATCGGAATTTATTATTATGAATTATAGTGAGATTATTATCTCACAACGGTATAAGATAAGTTTAGCTGCTTATCTCATACTTAATATAGGATCTACAGTACGTAAAATAGATTTCCTAAATTAATAGTAGTAGTAAAAACTAAATATTTAGGTGCCTAGCTGTACGAGTATTAGTTGTATGGAATAACTATAGCAGTTGCATGTAATTACTTAACTTTACTAATAAGTTAAACGCATGCAGTAAACACGTAAACAATATAGAATTGATTTTACTACACTTTCAATTAGTTTTTCGTAGGCGTAACATGTAGTACGCTGAGTGGTTACTATGTAATATCGCGATTAAGTCCGGCCACACACATCCGAATGCTTCGTTCGGAACTTGACTGCAGTTAAAGCTAAAGAGGAAATTTAATTTTATCATTTTCTTGTACTCCAAGCAGTGTTCAATGAAATTAGTATTTTTGTGTTATGCTCTGTAAAGAAAAAAAATATATTCTCTCTCCAAAAACTACATTTCTTTTGAAATCGATCGGTTAACCGAACCGATACAAGCGCAGGGCTTGTCATTCACTGACGTCGTACCGACGGCCTAACTGACGCATGCGCGTCTGGCTAACGTCTATCCCGCACGGATATAGATGAGTGTTGGCTTGTACATATTTTCGTAGCGCGATGCGATCTTTTCATCGTGGCCGCGTTACTTTATTGTCAGAATTCACGTTCGAACGATTATCTCATTTTGTCGCATTGTGATTTAGATAACGTTGACGTTCGTAAGTATAATATTTTATCAATTATGTGATAGCGATACAGCAGCTCCTACTCATATAATATAAATGAAAATTAAATTGCGACAGAAGCATGTAGCGTTAAGCCGAAAGTCGCGTAGTTTATGGGGCGCATGGTTATCGTGGAGGATCGTGTGTGGTGCCCTCATCAGTCAGTAGAGCGGACTCGGATCGCGCGGACGCGCGGCGTGTCGGTGCTTGTAGTTTTTTAGTTTGACAGTTGGCGCGTTATTCGTTTTTGTTTAACCGGATAATTCTTGTGGAAATCATAGATTTTAGGTTAGTGTAATCTGTGTATTTTCAGTTCATCTTAAGTGTTCGACTGTTCATTTGTGAATTTTCCACACCGGCTGTGAATTGAGTGGTTGCACGCCTCGTGTGCCTACTCAAGTCGTGTTGTGCAGAATTTTTGTGATTTCTCTTTGGAAAATTGTTTTGTGGACGAGTTGCACCCGTCACCTGGAACTATCGAGGTGAGTGACACACTTTATCAGTGCGCTGTACAGATATAAACTTTCTAGTTCGGTCGAATAAGTGTTTCAGCTACCGTAATTTAGGGCGAACAATTTCTATGTCGGACCCGACGAACAGGTCCCAAATATAGCGGGTTTATTTTGAGCCCATAAACGTCTGAATAGGTAGTTACATCTTTATAGGTTGTTGGAATTAGTGATTTTTCCTTGGTGGCCGGGCTGAGACGATCCAGACAGCTGTGTGTGCGTAACGGGTAAAAATAAATACACGGGCATTATCGGCCGGTAGACAAACCGGCTTTACTGAGGACAAAGTGATATTATTAGTGCATATTATACAATACTTTAATGGTAAGTTAGGTTATGTGCACAATGTAAAGTTCAAGGCTATAGATGAAATCCACTTCTATTTACAGATTGGCTCACAAACAAGTTAACACTTATTTACAATAATAAATCACACAAAAAAAAAATGGCACCAAATAAAATATAGAACTAAATTAAAATTTTATATGAACCACTACAAATCTATTCAATTATTTCAGTAACAGTTACCCTCTCATTAAATTTTTAGTCTGTCTCTGTTTTTTTTGTCTGTAGCAACTGGTGATATAAAAACAACATATCTAAATAAAAAAAATGTGACATGTTTGTGGTATCAATCAAACAATTTGAATTGAGAACACAGGTGTACATTTGTAATTTTTTTTTCGCAATTGAATTGGGAACAGCTTGCAAAAATTAAATAACTAACCACCTTAGTAAGTATGTGGAAAACATAGTAAAACTGTATATAATATAAATTCTCTCATAAAATTTCAGCAGTATACTTTCAAGTTGACTACTACCTAGTCAACTGTTCACATAGTAAAATGGAATAAAGAGTATGGTATAAAACAGATCTTTTAGAGATCTTTTAAATCCTATAACTTGTATGAGAAAATGGGCCAATTATGTAAAATTGACTCATAAATATCTCAAATTTGACTTAATTAATATTTAAACACTGAACTCATTAAATTTCTACTATTTAATTATAAAGTGAATCAACTTTCCATTTTCCAATTAGCAAATTTTAAATTATTAGATTTTTGTTGCTCACCTAGAACTGAGCACTGTTAACCTTGACACATATTTAGCATCATTGATAAAAAAAATCAAATTTTTATGTTAAACTAATGTAACATATTAAATGTAATAAAATACACAAATTTTCAAAAACTAGTCTTGTAACAGTTGGAGGGACTTAAAGATTAATGTAATTCTTGATTTCTTAAACTGAGCAAAACATATTTCATTAGGTAATATGAATATTAAAAACAGTAATATATTATTACATTACATTGTCAAGTGATGTATTTGTCAGTTTCTTTAAAAAAAAGGATTCATGCAAACAGACTATATTACTATTCTAAACTTGAAAGCAGTTTCATTATGCATTCTAGGTTCTATTTTTGTCTATGTTTTATAATAATTAAATTTACATAAAGATATTAAAAATAATTCATTAGATGAAATTGAAGTTTTACAAGTGCAAACTTAGTGCAATTTATTTTTTGCCTAGATTACTTTTTTGGTACCCTTAATTAATTGAATTATTGCTCTCCTAGTGTTGTACACTAACTACCCTACTCTCTAAGCAACAGCAATATAAACCTTGTTTTTATGTCTCATACACTCCTGTCTTAATTTCTTATATTATGGTTAAGTGCTGACTTTTCTGACATGAGATTAACCACATACTTAGGAGATCTTTGTGGTTAACTGTCAATATAACTTTTTGTATGGTATGTCTTAAAATATTTACATTCTCAAATATTCAAGTGAAGTCATCATTGGATAACTGGCTCCAATAAGAACCTACGAAAATCATTTGCATTTTTACACACTGTGGCTCGCACTAAATGACCTACGGTTATATACCATAACATATAGTAAGTGTACTTATTCATCATCGTAAGCATATTAACTATGGTCATAGAATAAGTGTAAAACAGATACATAATATGTGTAACTATATGGCCATAAAGTTCTGGAGTGGCGACCACATACTGGTAAATGCAGCGTTGGTAGACCCCCCACAAGGTGGTCCGACGATCTGGTAAATGTCAGCAGCACATATTCAACTGTCATGGAGAATCTTGGGGGAGGCTTATGTCCAGCAGTGGACATCTTTTGGCTGAGATGATGATGAGATGAATATGTGTAAGAATATAACATAAACTCCTTTTCTTCTGTCAATACTGAAATTCATTTCTGCCGCCATCATATTCAATAAAGCAAGCTGAATAACACTGTGATCAATTTTATTTCTTAATAAAACCCATTGAAATACAGTTTAAAGGCTTTAATAAACATGTTCAGACATTTATTACTCTTCTGATGTCCTCATTCTGTTATTTTTAGTTTCATAATGACTGACAGTGTTATGTGACTGTTGGTATGGAAGTATATGGGAGATGTCGATGTCCAGCAGTGGTATGTAAATATATTCTCGCTGGGCAGGTTTGATAGACCTTGCATTAGCAAAAAAGGGTAAATAACACCTAAAATTTAATAACAAAGTAGCCTAAGCAGTAAGACACTGGCATAGTCACTGCCGATTTAAACATCATAGGTATTGGTTTGTTTTAACTTATATATCCTACATAATAACACCTACCATGCTCATCATCTCAGCCATGACATGTTCACTGCTTGACAGTCACACAACAGGACCTTAATATACACCCATAGAGAAATATTTTTTTTTTTTTAATATATAAAGCTAAGCAATTTAAATAAATTAATAAACACTTGAGTAGATTAATTAGGGTCTGAATAACTTTTTAGTTAAATAAGAAGAAACATATGATAATGTGTTCCTCCTACTGATCTAGTAATTTATTAAATGAAACACTAATTTATGGTAGTTGTTTTTTTTTACATTGAAATTTGTCCATTTGTCAACCATAGATGTTCTAAAATACTTTCCTATCCAACATTTTTGTTATGACCACAACTTTGATGTTTCAGTGCATGTCTTTAAGTTTCATTTTGTAGTCTATTTTTTTTTTAAATTGAATATTACTATAGACATTGGATAGTTTGTGGACAGTACCAATATGTCACATAGGTCAAAACATCTGTTCTTATAATCTCCTTAACAAGGAAGTTTTGGCCTACAATACTGTGGTGGCCTGATAGGTTTGGTATTCATGTTAAAAGAAAAGGGTTTGTTTCACGTTTTCCTTCTCTGCTCATGCTTCATATTACTATCTAATACACAGTAATGTCAGCTTGTAATCAATTTTTACTATTTGTTTTATGATCAGTCTTGTAATCAATACACAAATATCATTTAGAAACTAGAATGTTTAAACCCAGAATTGAGGCGCACAATAGTTTAGCAAATAGTGAAATCTAATTAGTTTATTTTATTTTACTAAGATAATAGTATTTAAATGCCATCTGTGTAATATATTCAATTATCAGAAGATATCAACCTAATAAACAGCAACTACTTTATTGTAAAACTAGCTGACCCACCCCACTTTGTCAGCGTTTCTTATTGTTCATAGCATGATCTTATACAGAATGAATAAATTTATTTACCTTAAAAAAGGCTATAGTGTCCTTACCATAATAGATACACTGTGGTGACCGTTATTCAGTCATACATTATTTTTGCGAAAGTTATACACTACGCAGCGCACGCATTAGAAACTCAAAAGGAATAATTTACCGCCGTTTTTGCAGCATATTTCATTGATACTTCGCTGCTATTACTTGTAGCGTGATGATATATAGCATATAGCCTTCATTGATAAATGAGAACTAACACTGGCCATCATCGGTACCCACACCAACTTAGTCAGAACCAACGAAAGATACGTAATATAGTTTTTCTGTGAGGCCGATTCATTCTGTTCAAAGCTTCAGATGTGTACCCAAGCATTGTTTTATAGTTTTGATAAATTGTGTTGTTGCATTTTTTTCATATGAAAGGTATATCATAAATGTATAGTCAGTTTAATCCTGGATAGAACTAAAGTCAGTAAACCAAGTTATCGTAAAATATGTAAGTTGAAATGAGATTGCATTTGCGCACAGTCGATTTTGTAATGTACTAACCAAGTACGGCTCGCCAAAACCGCACTGCGCTGTATCGAATCGCCTTCCTTTCAGCATCTACTTGTAAATAAACTAAGAAAAACAGTCTACATAAAAGGTTTTCTTAATAAGAATCGGATGTTAAAACATAGGGCATATTCATGGCAAAAACGAGCGTCAGTTATGAATTATGAACACGAGACATTCAATAGGCGTATCGTTTCGAGGCTACATATTTTATTCCTATATGTAATTTGTATTGATATTTTGCTTGGCCATCTGCCAAAATGTAATATGGAATCTGAACTTGTAGTCGGAATTAAGTATTCATTCATTGCAATAAATCTGTTCTATCTTATTCATCAGTGACGACAAAGGCGATATCTATAGTCTGCCCTCATTTCTCTTTGAACACGGAGTACGGCAACCGGTACAGCGCATAGTGACGCACATTGACAGTCGGACACAGTTCTAGTTGCGTTTGATCGGAATCATAAACTTACAGTTTACTCAACCCGTTTTCCGACTTGTACTACTAATGATTTGATTGTTTGCGGTTATTTTGTTTTATTTTTTCCAAGTGAACAACATTTCCTTTTTATTGTACGATGATGTTTCTTCACGTCTATAGTTGAAGGTATTGTACATACGTAAGTGTTGGTTTTTTAGTTATTGAGACTAATATAAGTACAACACTACACCTACAAATGTGGGCTTTAATATGTGTCTTGACAAACTGGTTATTTATTATTTGTACATTTATAACTTCAGGCTCCGTTGCGCTAAATGTAATTTTGACATCCATGTCTTTTTCTGTGTATCTAGAAACGCTCAAACTTTCATGCTCATCGGAGTATGAAATCGATGAAATGAAATTAAACATTTATTTTTTACATAATAGATTTTAATTAAGTTAAAACAAGTCCATTATTATATTACTATTCTTTATAAATGCCGTTTATGAATTGACAAAGGGAAAAATGACAAGAAACGGCTAACTACGTAAACAAATGTAGATACCTACTATATCGATATAAATATATTTATTGTTAGCTTTTAATAATGGTTGCTTGAGTCTTAAATCTTTATTCTAATGAGTCTTTGAAAACAATTTGGCAATACATTACTGCAGTGGTCTGGACGAAATTGGGTGGAGAAGAGTGTGAGTGGCTATGCGACGGTGATTCTAGCTGAAATATGGCGACTAGACGGCCGTTACCCCGCCGTGACGATGTTCCAGATGCCTTTAATTACGCGACCGATTGCGGTTGGGGGGTGAAGCGGTGTATTTAAAGCGTATGCGCGGTCCATTCGCCGCCGCCGCGTCACCGCCGCGTGCGTCACTCCCTAACGCGAATAGAAAACTGCTGACCCTCGAATAAGATGACGGCATCCGCGACTGTGACGGACGGGCTCACGTTACTCGCTTGTAGTGAAAGTCGTGACATATTCCCGGGATAGACTACGGGTTATTTACATTCTTGCGTAATTAAATGGACGAAGCAATTGACATAGTTTTTACAAAAAAAATGTTCTCAACTCTACTTTTAATCACTTATTTACTAAAATGCACCAAGTTATGAAACAATATGACTTTCAAACATTTTAGGAAAAGAGTCACTCACGTCAAAGGACGAAAATGCCTCAACAATCGACATACAAAAAAGTCCATTGACGACAGTAGTAATTTCCCATCAAGTACCATCCGATCGGCCCGTCTGCTCCCTTGCACCCAATATGCTAAAAATCTAGTTCTTAGTTAATTATTATTATAAAGTATTGTTAGCATTCCTTGAATTGCTATAATACTTTTCAAAGACACAAAATAAGGATTGTTTATAGTTAATTAGAAAATAGTAACGAAGCGTGCCTTAGACTCTTTTCTATAAGCGGCGCTGCAAATACTAAGTAAGGTGACTCACACAATGAAGTGTAAGTGTTCACTGTAAGTGAACAAGATATACATTCCAAGTTGCCGATCAATACTTTGCGTATCGTACAATGTAGGCGTCCAGGGTGAACGCTTTGTGAAAGGGTCACTTTTTGACTTGACTAGTCACTCGACCATATTCCGTGACTCCAACTAGTTCACTACTGCAGTCAAACACTTGCTGACGGATTGGCAAATCCTTTCGGATCTCTGGCTCCTTTGGGACGTAGAAGCTAGTAGTTTTTGTACTAAAAACCACCCGACGTCCGGCATTAGAGACTCAACTCTGGTTAGGAGCCAGATATCAGGTACGCTTGTGACATCCAAGGAAAGCACCCAAAAGAGTGCTGATTAAGTTGTCTTTTTCTTTATTTCATGACAATAGGAGTTTCCTAGCTGTCTCTAACTCTTAAATATTGAATCCAGTTCTCTTCAATCATTAACGTCATTAGACATGAACAAATTATCACTGGATTGATAAAGAGTAGTTATATATTGAGAGTTGTATGAGTCAGTGTAGTCGCCATGAGGTCAGGGGCCAAAGTCATGGTGATATCACCATACCATTGCTCGTGGGTGTTGGCCTTACGATTAAAAGGTCGCTGACCGCGTATTCGGTGCGTTTTTAATTCTTATATTCGACCTTCAGATGTTACAGTTTCTTTCGGTAAAGGTGATTTGTTTTGTTTTAAGTCACCTTTGTTATTTCTACAGTTATTATTTGGTCTGGTGAGCTGAAATATGAAAGTGATTATTGTATAAGCGATTATATTTTATGCTTTAACTTTGTTGTTTATCATAATGAAATATTTTAGAAATATTTTATGTATTGTCTGACCAGCGGGGTGTAGTAGACCAAAACCTGCTTTTTAAGGAAAGGTCTATGTCCAGCAGTGGACAGTTACAAGCTCTTGATATGATGCAATATTATGTATATTTAGTTTAACGACAATTTTGTCGATTCCGTGGCATTAGATGGCGCTAATGTTGATATTTTATTCTCAGCTCGGAGTACCTAATGTTTATTCCGTTAAATCTTATTTAAGAAATAAATCCAGTAGGATGGCTACCAAAAAGTACATAATGGACAACTCTCGCACTCGTTTTTGGACTCGAATTACAAAAAATGCGAGTTTAAATTGTAAGTCTTTTCCATGACGAATATTTTAAGGTTGTAACCGTCCAGGGTAACGTTTTTATTTTTCGTCTAATAACTCTTTGTCGCTCTGTTCTTAAAAACTAATTTGATGTCCGGTCTAAATCTACTACGATATGATTAAACTTCGATTTTTTACTAGAACGATTTCTATCAGCTTGCCACAACTCAAGTACTAGGCTATTAATTAATAATCACAATTGTATTCAGTATAACACTTTGTTTTTCATTTGTATATTCAGTATAACACTTTGAGACATTTGTACTTTGAAGTAACCAATTGATACAAAAAAATGAAAAATGAAAATATGAAATTAGCTATGTACACGAGAAACGCCGACATAATAAATATGCTTATCGTAAACAAAATATCAGTTGTGGCAATATCATTATATTGGTTACAAAACTCGACATGTGACATAAAATGTTTTATTTACGCTGTTTATGAACAGGTCATTTGTAATTATATGCATTAGTGTGTACAAGAATGTGTACTATCCAGACAGTAATCAAAATCACATAATAATTAGGTATAATGCGACTTTATGAGGTACTCGTTTAATGAAATTTAAATGCAGACGCATATCTTTGTTGACATCATAAGACTATAGTTTTAATGAGGTTGCACGATAAAGAAATTCATAGATATTAATAAGAACCACGCAACCAGTCCACTGCTGGACATAGGCGTCTCCTTAGCAAGGAGGTTTTGGCGTACTATACCACGCTGGCCAGACAGGTTGGAATAAGGTTTGTTTCAAGTTTTCCTTATCTTTATAACGATATTTTCCTGAATAGTTTGTTCCCTTAGTCGCCTCTTACGGCACCCACGGGATGAATAGGGGGTACCACTATGTAATTTTAAACCATCACCACACAGACAAGGTTTCTTATTAATAGTAATATTTACTGTGTTAAATTATGCCCTGTAATTACAAAAAAATGAATTAACTAAATCAAAAGCACTCCCTCCTGCCCCAATCCTGGGGGTAGGAACACAAGAGGCGAAAAACACAGGAATTTTAAAATCGAATCGGTAGATTCTGAGATTAACGCGTTCAACCAACCTAACAAACAAACAAAGTTTTATAATATTAATATAGATTATTATCAGTTATTTATTGTTTATTTATTTATACTATTTGATAATAAAAGCCGTTCAAGAACATCCTTAAAATCAGGTTAACTATTTCTGTGAAATCATTCATGATTCACGTATTGAAGTGTCTTTATTGAACTATGAAAGATGCAGCTTGGTTATATTGACGTGATTACGGTTACCAGATGTAAAAATATGAAGTCCAGAGAAAATACCTGACTTTCATTAAAAAACCCTGAGATTTTGTTGCTGTTTGAGATTTTTCTCTCAAACATAGCTAAGAATATAAAAAGGCATGTTATTATCATTTTCATACACTGCAGATATCAGGAATTATAAGTTAGTAAGATTATTTTAAGTACTATGTATGTATTTTACTAAAAATTCAAAAAAATCTGAGATTGCCTGAAATTTGTGAAATCCGGCCTCAATTTAGAGACGATTCTAAAAATCCTGTAATCTCAGGACAAATTCTGAGGTATGGTAACCCTAGACGTGATATTCTAAGTGGTTTTTCACATAAAATTTTGTATGTATGACGTAATTGCCTAAAGATCTGCATCTCTTAGTGCCACAGTTTTAAATGACCCTTGTCTCACTGGCAGTTTGTCTTAAATGTGTGTATGATGTGACTGATTTGTTCAAAGTAGGTAATCAGACGTTGCGACAGATAGATTAGCTCCTGGGTCCGGAAGTCCAAATAACCGAAGTTCACGGATCCTTCCTATTTCAAACACAGAGTGGCAAACTGCGTGCTTTAAATCGGTCCAATTCCGACACACCACCCCATCGCAAATTTCGGTGGGGTGAGAACCCGAAGCGGACTCCACCGTAGATACCTTTTGGAAATGGTCTGGCGAGTCCCTCAGTTCTACTTTAGGTATCTCATACTATTAAGCAATGTTATTCCTATTACTCCATACTAATGCTGTATATAGTAACAAATATCAATAGCCACCCTTTAGAAGAGTTGAAATCGTAGTTGCACATAAATTAAAACTACCATGTAATAGTCATCTATCATTTAAATTTTATCCATCGTTACTTAAGAGGCCTTAACTTACTTAACCAACAGTTCCTTTTTCGGTCCGAAGTGTCTAAGAAAATATACTTCTATCATTTCAATCACATCTCAATCTTAGATATTCTTACAACGTTCACGACGAGGAAAAACGTTCAAATTACATTAAATACGTCATTATCTACGAAGAAGCTTCATTATATTAACGTAAATTAACGTAGCTTCTCGTAATAACATATTACTTATCACTGTATATCAGGAATGGGTAACAAGCTCATTACACCTCTCTGGAGCATATCTTTTGTCGTTACGACTCTCTCCCTCTTCAACCCCAAGATAGCGACACAAGGTTGTTCAATTAAATTTGGGTGTAAGTAATTGTACTTACAGACGTTTAGGTATCTCTGTACCGATCTCTGTATATAAAGCTATGTAAGTTTATTTTATGTTAATTACTAAGATGTTGGAATTGCCGTTTTGTAATGTATAAACAATAATTTGACTGGTTAAATTATATTCAAATGTTTCTGAGTAACTTAGTTGTGGGTGGCTTACTGCTTGATCTTATATATTATAATCCCACTAATATTGTAAATGCGAAAATTCGTGAGGCTGTATGGATGTTTGTTACTCTTTCACGCAAAAATTACTTACAAGAAACTGTACAGTAATATCACTCGTACATTAAAATAACGCAGGTTACAATGAGCGTAGTGACCACAACTCTTGGATTCTATTCGTGCTTTCGATCAGACATCACTCATCACTTTGGCAGGCTCCTTAAATTAAAATATAAAAAAAACAGACTTCTTTTTGCCACGAATTTAGATAAAAGTTTACAGTAGTATAGTTGATACATCAGAATAATATACAGGCTACAATTTGTTAGGATTTTATGTATAATTTCACCATGTTATAACAATAACTATCAAGTAAGTAGGAAAAAATCCTATTGCTTCAGATCTTAACGTGCACTGCCTAAATCGTTGCAGTTATACGACTGTGACATATGGAGGAATTGCTTGTCTTACATCGTTTTAAATAAAAGTCACAGCATATATATCTACTTTTAAGTGGAAACAAATATCTTCTAAAATATTTAACCATAAACAATTTTTTTTTATAATCCATATTTCAGAGTATTTATATTTTTTTTATCAAAATTGACACATTGTGGCATTTAGTATTTCATGTAGTTGAACTTTGCCTTAAATACTAAGTAATTTAGACGAATAGTTTAAAAGTTATCTCGATAATATTGATCTAAATCAGTCATTAAGCGCCTACTATGAGGGAAAGCGGCGCGGAGATGTAGGAGCCATCCGTGCAATGTTTATGATATCAACATCTATGGATGCGTAAGTTACTCTGTATGTATGTTACACTTTCACGGCTAAACTGCTGCACCGTTTTGAACGAAGTTTGGCATGGAGATACTTTGACTCTCGTGTTACTACTTACCGCTATAACCGATATACACTCGGGCAGTGCCGTAAAAAGCTAGTATTATTATAAATAGAAACTGATGTTTGTTCGTAGTTTATACACTGCCAAACTGTTTACGATCGTTGTCGAAATCGTCAATTGATTTTAGGTTATATACTGACTTGAAAGTTTTCTTAAAGGTTGACTAAATTATATTTACGCAAGTGAATCCACAGCCAAATGCTAATGATAAACGAAACGGTGGTCATTTAGACGATGTAATTTTTAAAAAAATAAATTCTAACTAATTAAGTTTCTTGTAAATAACTTTTATAATAAATCAAACGGTTTTTTTTTACGATTTTTTCAAATGTTAACTAATTCGTGGCTCACCCTGTAATATAATATACATATAGGAAGATTGTTGACTATTGACAGTACAAACACGTGATGGATCAGCTTGAAGTATGACTTAGGTAGATTCTCCAGACCCTCTTAGATGAATAGACAAACATTCTTTTGCCTATTGATATAAATGGGTGAGAAACGCAGAAAGGCGATGCGTACAAGACGTCGTTAGTACTGTAATAGAACCTTTTTGAACAAGCCCGGAGTTTCTACTGAAGGAGTTGACGAAAATGCTTTAGTTAAAATAAAAAAAAAACAATTTTGCTTTAAAACATATGATGACCATGAATTTTATGGGCACGGGTAACAAATTGATAAGCCGTGGTTACGCTGATATCCTGTTTAAAATATGTATTAGCCGTTTAATATTATAAAAAGTGTAGCTATTGTGTTGGAATACTAATGAATCGTGGGACTTATATTATAAAGAAGATACGGAAAAGATTGTTCGTTTAAGTCATAGACTAGTATGTCTATAATAAATTTGTAACTAGCTGCAACCCAAGGTTTTTGTTGCTTTTGAATCGGAAATTGTTTACTATTTTACTGACTTTAACTTTGTTTTCGCAAAACGTTTCATTTTTGCTTCTTATAACCTCAGCTATCTGCCAATGAAAGTTCCTTCAAAATCAGTCCAACCGTTACAAAGATTAGCCGGACCAAACAGGCAGACAAAATTTTTTAAAATATTAATGTTTTATGAATGTACCGTAAACACTTTCGTATGCATTTAGTGAAAAACTACTGATTTGAAATTACAAACAAACTTAGGTATAAAAAAATATATTTATTATAAAGGGGTTATATTAATATTATTCATAATTGTCAACAGAAATGACTTAAACACACCTTATTTCGTATTCAGGAGATGTATTTATACCTACCTACCTATATTTTATGTTGTATTAATATTAATGCGAAACAAAAGATGACTATTGTCACAAGGGGTTAGTGTACTTTAAGTTACTGTTACTGTAGGGGACGACAAATAACTGACATTTTGTTTATGAACGTAACCCAACCGAATCGCAAGGCGGCCTTAGTTTGTATTTGTGTGTATAAAATTTGATATACTGTTTAAACCGTCCGTTGTCTGGCAATATTGGTGTGCGTAGGAGTGCTCAATCGCGCGGTGACTCACTATTCAAGATGGCCGCTCAACAATATGTAATTATCGGCAACAGACCAGAGCCAGCAGTTGGTGTGGAATACTTGTTATCTGTTTCGTAAATTTTAAAATAAAATACGAGTCTGATAGTGTTTGAGCGAGAATAATCTCGACTGACTGGATTTTGTTAGCTCAATATGTTAACTTATTATTTTATAGTTAGGACCTGTTTACACTTATTTTGACCACTTTGGCGACGTTTTGTCATAATATTTCTTTTAAAAGATCTCAAACGAAGGTTATTTGATTATAATTGCCTGATAATATGTAAATTTACTTGGTTAAGAATAAACGCAGTCTTCGATCTATGAAAGCTACGTAATTATCTTAACAGGCATGAGGCTCCAAAAATACATAAAAACTTTTCAATCGATGATTTGAGATTTTGGACATTGGGTTGCCAATTCAATAAAATACTTGGAAGATACGTGAGTAGCTTACTTATGACGATTTCACGGCCCACGTGTCGCAGTAAAATGGGGCCCAGTTCTCGAGGCCGTCCACCGGCCAGTATTACATCATTGCAAATTTTTTTACGGACCCGCGGATGTAAGCGGCCGCTCCTTGTAACAGATATTCACTTGAATAAAACATGTTTGCTTAAAGGCTGTGGATTTTTCATCGCTACGTGTTTCTATTCAAAGTATTCTCAACCCTAGCAGCAGTTTTTTTTTTTGCAACATTTAATATAGTATTAACCTGTTTAACCCAAACTTTTGTATATTTTACATAAGTACCTGCTACAGTTTCAAGACGTCTGCATATATTGGATTCAAGTCTCATATAAAGATGACACATATGCATATTTTATTCGCTATAACTTTGCATATACATTGCTAGGTGTAATACAGAGAAGCACAAAACACCTTGACCTTGGCAAAATCGCAGCCAAAAGCTATAATTAAAAAGAATAAGTTAGAAGACCGGATGCGTAATATTTTTTTAACTTATATCCACAGACAAAAAAGAGAATCGCTCCATAGCTACCAAACATGTTATTAAAACTCTGTTGATTAACGAATGTTGTTTATCGTCCCAGGTTTTAGTATTTTTAGTGAGAATCTTAATAATATATTGTGTTTTTGTACATTGGTAGTTTCTAGTTGTGCCTTTTAATAAAAACCTGTATTAAGAACCTGCCAAAGTGACTCTAGTCTGCCTGAATAGAATCCAAGAGTTATGGTTACCATACTCATTGCAAATGACAATGACTGACATTGACAATACAGTATGGTGTTCCACACTATAGTGGCCTGGTGAGATGCTTTTTCACGCCCCGCTTGGGGATATAAAAGGCATGATAGTCATCGTGGCAGTGTAAGGCTCACACAGTTACAATGATAACTGTCACCCGTGCATCAATGTGTTTCCTGTATCGCACTCACCAACTAAACACGATAACACGGATGCTGTTGCTTAAGGTTGGTCTTCTGTGAGAGCGTAGTACTACCCCGGTCGAGTCGGCCCGTTTGTGCTGAAATCAGCGTGGCTGAACTACCTAGGAATAAAAAAAAAATTTGCATGTTTTGTCAAGTCTCATGACAAAGTCTATATTGTATGTATTACTCATTTATTTTGCACACTGTATGACAGAAAGAAATATTACAGTATTCTGACATTGGAAATTGATAGCGAAAATTTTCTTCGTACACATACGAGTTCGGATGTAAATCAGTTTTTATTTTGACACTTTGATTGTGTTACGAGTCCTCGAGTTCCGATAGGTCTCCCTCTGGTAATCAAAGAGTTTACGAATATTGCCATATAAATTATGTAAGGTTATCGAATGAAGTATTGCTTGTTGTAATCTATTCATATCTACAGACCAACATGCATACATTACATGACAGTCACATAATAGCAGTGCTAATGTGATAACATGCGTCTGTTTTCGAACTAGGTAAAGCCTATATTGTACTACTAATTATACATTACATAGATATAACTGCAGTTTACTTAGTATAGGAGTGGAAAGATAATCAAATACGATAGTACTTATAGGTTACACGAGTAAAACTTGTGTTTTGAATCTTTAATAGCGTTAAGAAATATGTAAATAAAAGACTAGAATTGTATAACGCAACTTACGACTTTGTTTAAAAGAGTTTCACTTTCAGATTTATTCATAAACATAAATATGTATGTAAAAAAGAAAACCTTTTTAAAAATAGTAATATTGCATCTTTATCTTTGTAGCGTTGATTTCATAATATTTTTATAAAAGACACTGTACTTGTTTTATTTATGCATTGAAATGTGAGAGAATTCTTTGAATCTCGTTTTCAGTTTCGAAAAATTTCTCAAATAAAACAATATGAAATTTGGCGTTCTTTAAATGTATATGTTTAAGCAAATCCTTTAAACAATTATGCTAAAAATTACAGAACCGTATAAACATAATATGTTTAACTTGAGTTGTCGTAAGTCTACTCAATGACAGATCATGTTTACCGATCAATAAAGTAAGATAAAACTTAGTAACTTATAATTTAAATTTGACAACCGGGCTATTCATTCCAAAATTAAACTATTCTTAAGTGTAAAACTTAAAAACTTTAGATTGATCTCTACCTGTGTTCAGAAAAGTGCGCAACGAAAAGTGACGTACACATTTTTTGAAAACAAAAGAGTGAGTGATGACTCTAAAGCCTTTTTAGTTATAAGTCCAGTTCCGCTACAAAGATTGACGGTTTAGCGAATATATGTTAGCATTTTAAAAATGATATCCGCCGCAACTCGTTTGTTTTCTCCCTGTCCATTTTGATAGCGCTTTAAACAAAGACCCAACCCCTGTTTACATGTATCCATTGCTGAGAGAATAGTGTCAGCAATTTCAGTTAGATTTCAAAATCATACTCCACGAATTATTATCTTGTTTGATGCATTCACACTGTTTCTGATTGTGGCTGATTTCCTGTCATTTGCCAGCAGTCATTTCAGTTAATCCATTGAGCTTATTAACAGCTTTGTCCTGATGGACATGGAAGTGTCTTAGAAAGGAGATTTCGGCCTACTATACCACGCTGGCCAGACAGGTTATTATAGGATTTGTTTTTTAGTTCTTCTCCCCTTTGCCATTTTGCATATGCGATTTTTTCGACGTCCACAGGATGAATAGTTGTGGTGACACTATACTCGTATTCCATCACCACATGGACATGTTGAGCTCGCTTAGTCGATCTATATCTTTTTGACATTGGCCGCTAATTGTGTCTAACATGACGTCTTTGTTAGTAGAACAGTTGTGCTCATGCTAACTAATGCACAATCATTGTTAAACTTAAAATGTTGGTAGCGTTAACATTGCTTTACCGCGTCAAGTTTCTTGCAATTAGTGACTTGGAAAATAAAGAACGATTTACAGTGAGCTCATTGACAAACCGTCTGCTGTTTGCATTGTTTAGTTATTTACAACAAAGATATTTATGCTGTTTCATCATATATATCTGAATTTTTAGTGAATATATGACTTATCATATCATGACTTTTGGAATATGAAATCAAAGGGGAGATACTTAACTCAACTCAACTTCGACGAGATCATTACTGTGTCATTTTGAATCTATTTGGAATTATTTTTTAACGTTCCTTTTGGTTACATTCAAATTTGAACTTCAAAATCTACTCTAAAGGGTGAAAATTAATGACTATTCATCACGAGCGATGTAGGCGCATAGGAGTTGATTAAAATCCCTGATCCTTATAAAAATCTATGTAAATATTTTTAACTTTTACATATTTCGAACACCAGACATTTAAAAAAGTTTTTACCTCGACACTCAGTAGAAGATTATTCTATGTTACGCAAGCGCTGTGGTAATCATAGACGAAATTAGAGTGTCGTAATACTACCTCGCTCAATAGTACGAAAAACGTTGCTGACAATGAATGTGTCTTTTTAACGACAGGTAACTGAACTTTAGACTACACGTGACGAGTAACAGCTTAATACCGTGGCCGGAAGGCTTTTTAGGTAAGAATTTAAGTAACTAGTTTCAAAACGTACTAACTAGATGAGAATAGAATAGCGCTTACGACACTTTTACTATAAGAAGAATTAAGGAATTTAATACATAGTATTTAATTTATATTCTGATTAGATGAACCCCGGGGTTATTGATTCCTTGCTCATGCCACGGGAACACGTTTTTTTTTCGGTATTAAATGTAGCCTATTTGTTACTCTAGAGTTTCGGCTACCTCTACACCAAATTAGGTCAAAATTGGTGCAGCGATTTGGACGTCAACAAGTAGCAAAACATACAAACTTTCACCTTCATGAATATGCAATGTGATTAAAGAATCAGAAGCGCATCGCGCACTAGTGTTTTGTCATAAGACAGAGTAGTTCGAAATAGACATTTTCATCACAAAAACCGTGAACAACCCTCACATCTGTGTGTGTCATTTGCTTATTTATAAAAGTGAATGGTCTTCACACAAAAACATCACCTTGAATATTTAAGTTGAAGTGCTCACACCTTTCTAACTTCAATGACACGCTGTCTAGGATTACATTTTTATACTGCCATGACGTCATGCATATTTCGCTTGAATCGTTTGTCTCAGAAAATAATCCGCGTAATCAGAGTCAATATGTTTGTTATATAGTAACTACCGTGCCACAATCCTCTGTGTGTGAGTATATTGAGGAGAAATGGGGACTCTGATATTGTGTCAAAGCAAGTAAAGCCGTTGTTTCTCCTCGGTCGTGTCGGACAGCCATGTCATCGGATTGTGAGAGTGAGGGAACAGAGAGTGCACTTGTGTTTGCGCACACACTTCACTTGTGTACTATAAAATCTTCGGCGTAGTTGCCTGTTCTCCGTTGAGACTGTCCACTGTGGCCGCAATCGGTTAGAACGAAAGAAAATTGTGTCAAAACTTGAGCTCAATGGTATAGATTTTGTAGCACACACAAACCAAAATAACATTTTATATATAGAGATTTATTGATTGTATTCCTGCAGCTTTATGACCAGGAGATTTTTATGTGACACTTAGTATGTGTAGTAGTATATCGTACATTAGGTCTTTGTATTGGTGATGGTTAGTGTTTGTTTGAATATTTAACTATTTTTGTTATCAAAATACGCGATTAACGCTCATCCGCGAATATATAATTTATTCGCATTGTTTGCGATTAACTACTTACAAATTGATTTCAAGGCATAAAAAGTTTACAGTTTTACGAATAGTATGAATTGTTTTTTTTTTCTAGAACAGGGTCAACGGATTCTAAAATAAATATTATGAATATAGTATAAAAGGAAACATAAATTACTCACAAGTTGTACTTTTTAAAAATATTTGTTATGTGAGTATGCTATTTTCACTTATTTGCATGGAAGTAATCGAACGCATTTGTTTGAAATCACACTTACGTAGGAGATATTATATCGTGTATTCTTCTGTCATTCGGCTGTCCCTATAAGAGCGACAAAGAACACTATATTTTATAATGACTACAAATTTTCTAAGATTTAGTTAAGAAGATTAAATTTTATACATCCGTCAAATGACGTCCTTCAGAGTCTACGAGTAATTACAAGAGAATAAGATGTAAATAAGGGCCTCCATTAAGTACTATAAGTTAATTAAACATTAAATAAGTGGCCCTTTAAAGTAAAGACAGCCAGCGTAGTATTAAACTTAATCCTTTATGTTAACCCTTTCTGACAACCACGGAAAAAGGCTCTTCTATTCGGAGCCGAAACCGTTTGACTAGGCGGCCATTTAATATGAATGAGATTCGGTTTATTTGCGTTTCGTTAAAGAGGTCTGTTTAATTATTGTCGTCAACTATCTCAGTTTAGCAAGCTCCAGTGTAACGTAATACTCCTGTGTTAGATACTGTAGATAATTATGTTATTTTCAGCCAAGTTTCGGCTTCAAAGTTCGGCCAAGTTATGTTATTTTCAGAATAGTCTAGTGATATTTCTGGTGAAGGTGGGAAGTCATTGGATGCGAGCAGCATAGGACCTGTTGTCTTGGGGGAACTTTGGCTAGGTCTTTCAGCTCAGATGATGATGATGATGACAGCAATATTCGACCCCCATTAGAGTGCATTTTTTAATGTCAGTCATTTCACACATACTTATTAAGTAAACTTTACCATCAGAAAATTTACGAGCACTTATTTCAATTAGACTATTCAATAGACATGTAACTCAATAATTTAAAGGCAGTATGGTAGAGTAACTAATTAAACCAATACGTCCACTTCTACAACTTTCTTGTTTCATTCCAACCTTCTAAAAACTATTTTTCCAACTTCAACTCATTAATAAAAAATGTTGGAATTGAAACACATTACTTCAGAATCTGAATTCAAGTAAGTTTCCAAAATACCGCGTTCAAACTACCTTCCAACTTTGACAATAAGAGTTAAGAAAACTTATACTCCGACTGTTACTGCATTTAACTGAGCATGCGCACATCAAGTTTCTTCCACTGTTAATGACGTCACGGAAATATCTATAAGTTTATTTTCTATTCTGTTGGTTAAAATGAAGCAAAAGTGTTGTGTACAAACCCGTTTAACTCGGGAAAGTTGGAAAACGGTTTGTGTTGTTGCGCTAAGTTTTGCTTGCACTAATGGCTCTGGTTCCGATAGATCTGCTTTCGTAGTGATGTGCTATATATACCGAAAAGCTGTAGAATATATCGTGATCTTTATTTTAATATTACAAACAATAGTGAATAGTGATTGTAACGTATCCACCAATGAAAAAACTTAGTCATTCACAAAAACAAATTAGAATGTAAATGTTAAAAACAATATGTCTGTTTATAGTAATGACACACTCTGCAACGATAGTTTGTTTATCTGCCGAGTCCGTCACAATAATAGATTTTTTTTCATTATGAATGTTATGTTAATAAACGATAAATAGTGGGATAAAAAATCGACAAATATTGATTTCAGCTCCTAAATTTAGTTCTTACAACTAAATTTTATAACTATTTATAACTTGCTTTCTTACCTGAGCAAAGGTTTATGACTCAAAAAGAATAAATTTTACCGCATTTTTGCAACATTTTTCATCGATGCTCGACTCCTAGTCTTAGCGTGATATTATACGATCATAGTCTATGATTTCCTTTAATAGAAAAAGTATCCAACACTTTTTAAAAAGATTTTTAAATATTCGAAAAGGTTGTGCCTGAATTCGAAGTTTAACCTAACAATCTCTTCAGCTTTATATTAGTATAAATATCAAAGTTGCTCGGCTTTTCAGCTGTCCTGTAAATACGTAGGCACATATATAGTCACCTGTCCTGTAAATGTGTAATATGCAAAACACAAGACGTCACAAATACGTCATCGAGTAAGTAAAAAATTAAGCAATTAATTTTTCACTTAAACAATTAATTTCACACCAATGGATTTTTAAATGATAAATTAAACATCGAATAAGGATGACAGTGCATTGTTCTATCTCAATCGATAATAATCGTAAGGGTAATAACTCATTTTAAATTACTTTTTGTTCGTTTCGTTCATTGTCAATAGTTTATTCTTTTACAGCCGACATGACTGCCAGTATGAATGAGCAACATTTTTTCAATTGAGTTGCATACAACGGCAAGTATTTTTGATGACTTTAAAATCAGGACGGTATCTTTTTTCTGATGACGCTGGAGCAACACACGTTTTGACGAAAAATTATTTAAACAAAACCTATGAAGTCGAATGGCGTGGTTGCGAAAAACGTTTATAATATTACATATATATGCTACTTTAAAACTAGAAATATAAAAATAATTTTATAAATGTCATCCGTTAATCAATATGTAATTTATTTATTATTACAAGCATTATCAAAAAATCTAACTACGACTCCCATAACTTCTTTTTTTGTAAATGCTAACTTAGCTTTCTAGTGTAAAAGCTACCCTAATTATTTGGTAATTCATTCGTTTTCTTACTCTAATCTTTGTAACGCGTTTGTGTTGCCTGTGTCCAAGTGTCTAGTGCGAGTTTAATTCGCATGTACTCGATCGTCACGGTGACCGCGTTCGGCGTTGCCATTGCCCCGCACTAAAATCTACACCAATCACAACGCTCAACCGCTCGCTGTCGACGGCGAGTTGATGTTAAGTAAACTTACACTACACTCCCGGTACTAGAGTCGTCCGGCTTCAATTAAGTTTCCAGAACTTAAATTAAATTTCAGACGATAAGGATCATAGCGATATCATATGTCCATGAATATTTCAGCAAATGAATTCTAATGACATTACTTGGCTTCGACGTTTACTAAATGTTAGTAATTTATTTTACTGTCGTAAATGCATATGAATTGTTTTTTTTTCTATAAAAATATATTTCGCTGACGCAAAACCTTTGCAAGAAATTAGTAACCTGTAATTGTAGACATCATTTATTTATGACGTTATTTAATGGATGTGGAGTCTTTAAATCCTTGGACAAAGCAATGTTTTATTTTATTAATTAGTATAATATATTTTTATTATACCATACTTATTGTTAAGAATTAACTATTGTTATGCACACATCAGTCTTTGGATATGATAACTCCATATGAGGTAATTATGGTAATACGTATAGCCTGGTTCCGAAATTACTCGTCGAGGTATTTTCAGAAGAACGTACCGAATAAGTGTAAAACTGTACAGGAGACAGTACTACAAAGAGAAGGGAAACATGACATACCCTATAGGCATTGCCTTGGGACGGGTAAGTCTCTCTGCTCAGCGAGGTACGGTAGGCCAAAACCTCTTTTCTATGGAGAGGCCTACCTCCCTACCTACTGAAATTCTTCTTCTTCTTTCATTACGATAATAAATAGAATGTTTTGTCTCCTTACTTTTCGTATCAAAATTATTAATCGAATATTCCTGTCGTGGAATATTTGATTAATAATTAACAATAATTAAAAAAACCACACAAAAACTATATGTGTTCTTTGTGTGTGTTTCTTGTATGTTTGTAAAATCCCCCGCGACACAGGATTTATTCCTGGTGACGTCGTTGTCTTTTATATAAAAAAAAACAATTAATATAATAGTAGGTATTTTGCGAATATGCGAACTACATTACGACAATGTATAAATGTACAAATAATATAGCGTGTAGCCGTCTGGATCTCTTCCCGTCCACTTATTTAAACAATTCCACGTGTTTCCTCAAATATTTGTCGTGAATCATGCGCCTCATTCAAGTATGTTAACGACCGTTCTATATACATTCCACATAGTTCATATTTTATTGTTATACATATAGGATAATTCATCCCCAACCCTGGTTAATACAGCTGCTAAGGTTGTTATTAATAGCGTTAGACGAGACACAACACATTATCATAAAAAAGTATTCTTTGAGTATTACTTCGTGTACTCATATTTTAATTTCATATGTGCGAGTCCGTGTGGTGACGGGTTAAGAATACATAGTGCTACCACCCCTATTCATCCCGTGGGTGTCGTAAAAGGCGACTAAGGGAACCAAATATGCAAGACAACATCATTACAAAGAGAAGGAAAAACCCGTCTGGCCAGCGTGGTATAGTAGGCCAAAACCTCCTTGCTAAGAAGAGGCCTATGTCTAGCAGTGGACAGTAAAAGGCTGTTGATGATGTGCGATTTAACCATAAACCTGAGTCTTTGAAGTTATGAATTTGCCATATAAAGATATTTAAACACGCGTTTTCTGATTTTTAGAAATCCGAATAAAATTTAACTTGAAGAAAAATAAAAGTTTACCATTCGTTATATCATATGACATCGTATCGTATGACATCAGTCCGTTGCAGTCCACTGCTGGTCATAAGCCTTTTCTAAGGTTGACCACAGAGCCCGGTGTGTTGCTATTTACATTCATTATATACTGGAACTTACTACTACAAGAAGATTAACTAATTTAGTATATAAGGTTTAACATTCAGATATTTGTATTTTATCAACTTCAACAATGTTACTAGGTAAAAATAATAATTGTTTAAAATTATCTACACTGTTTTCACAGTGTGAGTTTGTTCTAATAACATAAAAGCATTTTCACAATCATTGAGTACTTATATAGTTTCTTGACAAACAAATTAATATGTATTTTATAGCTACGGCTAGACGTCAACGAACTAACCCTTAATAACAATACGAATCTAAAATGTAGGGCTTCTTATTTTAGATGTCTATTTGTTGACAGTTTCTCGCCATTGATTTTGTTAGATGACACGAAAATTGAGACGTAAGTGAAGGGCTATAAAGTACGTGGGAAATAGTAATGCTTATAATACAACACTTTCAAGAACAGTCCATAAAGACCGCCACATACGCTACTGTTTGTCGGAGAGGTCTACCTTAGTAGGTGTGCATACCTGTGCAGGTTTTTAACCTGTACAGGCGATCGAAGCAAATATTTGCCCGACATCATACGGGTTGACTCACACGACATACTGTCTCCCTGTATAGGCAAACTTGCACAAGTAGACCTCCCAAAAACGGTATCATGTGAGGCCGACTTTAGAAAAACCCGCTGTGATGACTGTAAACACACTTAATTCAACAAGACATCTTGTTTTATACACGCGTCAGTGCGTTTTGAGCGAGGTTTTTTTAACCTAATGGTGTCGTTAGAATACAGACAAAAAATATTCTGCGATTAGAGATCTTAGTGTTGAATATACTGTAATTTTACCCGATTTTTTTGGTATTTTAAATTCATTGGTTAACCATGGCCTACTTGGTGAACAGTTTTATAATTTACTAGGATGTTTACGTGAACCTTTTGAAATATACACGCCACTCATCTGTTTGTCTACCTTCCAGATCCTTTCTTTGTACCAGACAGGTCCTAGGCTACAGCAATACCATTTTGTTATATTACTAACTGTATACTACACGCGTTGCTACGCCACTAACTAAAAAAATTGAAAAACAAAACATTCCAACTCAGAAACCTTCGTGGGCTCATGCACAAAAACTTTACTAAAGATAATCACGTGATCAAATGCATTGTTTACGATTCTATAAAGGACATGCAAACAGAAAGACAGACAGACAAACATTTTAATATACATAGATTAAGACTGACTACACAATTATGTTCGTCCATAAGTATTTAACAGTATCCAACGAAATTTTGTTTGAGTTTCATAGTTTTAATTCATTAATAACAGTCAGCGCTAAAAATATATCATTTTAGTACCTAACTGGATGCTATTAACGCCTACATTTATGATAATAAATGTACCTAGATAATATTTAATTACATTATCCTGCTAAGCCTTACAATGTCTAATTGGCATTTGTAACTACCATTCTATTATTATACCATTTCGATGGTATAAAAACATGCATCTGATATGTTCAATGTCACTATCCTGGTTAGAAGAAATTATTTCAGCGATTATTGCTTGCACAGATAGCGCAGTGGTTTAAGTTGTCATTTCGCTGTTGCCTGCTGTATTGAGAGTTGTAGGTTGGATCTCCATATGAGACAAAACTTGTTGTTCTGAGTCTCGGTGTACTTAGGTTTGCGAAGTGCTCCGCAGTACAGGATGTATTTCTGTTGCAGGAGTTGTCTTAGCTTATTTTTATATGTTAGTAAACGAGGTTTTTATGTCTTTTTCTTTATCTACTACTACACAATCGCTGAAGGCAAGCAACTGAGTATATAGCATTTCAAAAACAAACACTGCCTAAATAAGAGGAAAATGAATAATACAATGGTAGATCGTAACTAAAGATGTTGCTAAATTCTTAGATGCCGTAGTTCTTAACAAATAAAATATTTACACAGAAATATTATATTTTAAAATTTTGATATTTGTTAGATATTTTATGTAAAGGTCACTGCAAAATGTTTTTTTTAATGAAGGCCAAATGATACAGGTTTATAATAATTCAAAAAATAATAAAAAATATATTAAAATTTTTCGGGTTAGGTGATGTTAAGTGACTATTGTCGTCCATAGATACCTGCAGTTTAAGCGGCATGAATAGAATATCTGTGTGATCTGAACAACAAAACAACTAACTACCTCGGTGGCGCAGGGTGGTGAATGCGATTGTTGTGCTTCAGGTCTCGGGTTCAATTCCGACCAAATGTTTGTATGCTCTGCAAATATTTGTTTCGAAGTTTGGGTGTTTTCTATGTATAATATGTATGTATTTACAAAAAAAAGTATATAAATATTCTAACAGTCAGTCTAGTTATCATTGCACAAGCACTGCTTAGTTTGAAACTAGAGGACGTTGTGTGTCAAATGTCCGAAATATTTATTTATTTTATTAATTTAACTGTCATAAAAACTCTTAAATTTAACAAAACTCCAACTGCGAGAAAATATGTAAGATAGGTACTTAAAATTAACAAATTAATTTCTGTAATTTTCCTGTTACTTTCTCAAACAAAAATCCATAAAGGCCTTTAGACTGCAAAGCGTGTCAAGTTATCGTTAGAAATAAACATATCTCATCCTCCTTGGTTGGATAAAACAGAAAATACAAATCACAACAGTAATAATTATCTAAGAAGGTCAACAATTTATCTACAGGGTTAAGTGACGTCACAACTTGATTACAAAATGCAAACTATTGTCTATTAGCCAGTGTAGAAGAGATAAAAACGCATTTAAGATTTATCTTTAAATTCAAAGCAGCAATCGTGATTAAAATTTATGATTATATTATTTTTTAAAGTTTTACTTCCTCCTTGTATGTCTATTTGTTTTACCTTCCATTTTTAAATACAAAACTTTCATTGCCATATGTACGAATACGTTTGTAATTTCGGACTGAACCGACCAAAAACCGCACGCAGTCTCATTTACCACTAGCCGGGGAACCAGGTGTACCCTAGAAAGGAAATACCTGGAACCCCAACGTACCTCAGGCCATCTACCTATGGCTTGCAGATGACCCCTTTTCTGTCCCCAAAAGAGCACGTCGTGCTGTCACCCTGGTGCCATATGTCACTTGATATTGTGTAATATTTGCAATAATAAGTGACTAAGTTGGAGTCCATTTTCGAGGAGGCAGTCTGAGGAACCACCAAGAAAATGTTGCCCAAATAGTTAAAAAAAACTTCATCTCCCGTACTTCATTTTAACATATATCTGTGAAACGAAAAAACGTTGATAATCGAATGACCCTCAGTATTGAGAGTCGTTTAACCTTCAGGAGAACCAAGTATTTCTTTCCTCTCTTGCTAGAATAAAAAATTCTTAAAGCAATACACAATTATTTTAAACGTAAATGGCTATGTTCTCATGTTAAATGATAATTTACTATGCAAATGTATTACGAGACTTAACGATATGATCAATCTTCCCATAGTAGTTCTATTATGAGTCCCCCTCACAGTGATCCAGTGGTTCGCGTTGGAGCTCATTGAATTGTGTGTCATGTAAGCGTGCTGCTAACTCGGAGCATCGCTTGGACATCGATTGGCGTCCATTCTACCGCGCCCCGTAGTTTAGAATAGTAATTTTTTATTTTGTTTTGTTAAAACAGAGCGTGGCTTGTTTGCATCTAATGGTTAGAAATATGAATACTTTTCTTTAAAATGTCACGGTTAGTAATTTTATGTACTGAAACTACGTGAAAAATGGACCAAAAAGATGTTAGTTTTTTTAAATGAATAATCTGTGTTCCAACTTCATTGATAAAAAATGGCACCAAAGACGTAAATGGTACACCTAAGGGCTATGAGAGAAACATATTCAAATCATTGAGTTATAGTATACTTAATAGTACAACTTCAAATCAGAAGGGTACCGGGAGGCGCGTGCGGAGAATATTTCGTTTTCATAGATTACGAATTGATGCATGATGTGACTTTAATTATTCTGCCTACTTGATTTGATTGAAAAACCCTTAGTCATTTAATTCAATAAAGATTTCGTTTCTACACATCAAATCGAATCGTCATAACCTATAACGTTCATTCATAAATGACGGACACAAAATGTTAAAAGTTATTTTTGATTTACTTTATACAAAAGTGGTTTACATAATGTTTAGGTTTCTTGCCGATGACAAGTTCCACCACTATCTTTTACTTTCCTAATGTTTTGATTTTTAAACGAATTGATTTGATTTTTACACGTAAAATGGCATTTTTGAATGTAAATGTTAGTCACAATTTTGACATTCGCTTGCTACGAGTTCAGCAGTGCGACTAGTCGCGTTGATGCCTCGCCACATCAACGTGTGGTGCAAAACACTTTACCGCGGTGTCTGTTCTATACATAGTACTATTAGTTCAATAATTCAAATTGCTTTTAAACGATCCAGAATTATAATTGTTTGAAAAAAAGATTCAGTCTATTCTATCAATTTTTTTTAGGATATACCCGGATGTACCATTATAGCACTTGTGGTGAAACACCGAATAGTCGTTTAAAAGTCCTGTTATATTATATTTGAATTTGTAAATTTGAGTACAACAAAACTTCATGCATAATCATGAGTGTAGACACACCTTAGCATGTTTAGTTTTAATTATGTCTTTTGAGGATTGATGAGCAATAAGTTAATAAAAAAATGTCAAACAACTTTTTGAAATAGCCTTGATACATATAAAATATTATTAAGAAATCGTAACGAAAAAGTTTTACTTAAATTTCAGCTCGATTGACTCGATTAACTAGTTAGTAACCACTCGCTAGTAAAGTTACAGATTGCCAACGCTCGATAAGGCCGCCACTTTTACTTCCTTAGCTTTAAGTTACCTTTCCATTTATTCTGGTGTACAATAAAGAGATATATTATATATTATTATTATTAACCACCGGTAACCGTAACGGAAATAACTGTAATATTTTTATCGTTTTATTATTCAATATGACACTAGATTAGACATTGTATTTTATGATTTGTTACATAATAGCCAATTACAGCCGCGTGAGTAGTACTTATAGATTTGTAGATAATTTTTAATATTCCTAATAATCATTCTTGGAGGACGTTATGGTTAAATTGGTGCATAGTTTGTTGGTTACATCACTAAGCCCGAAGTTTTCGGGTATTTTTTTTAGGTATGATCTATATATAATATGTATGTATATCTATGTATGAATTTTTATCAGCAGTTTGGTTACTTAGAACATGGCCTACCTGATTTGAGTTCAGACGACCGTGTGTGAGATGTTAAGTCTGTGTCACACTCGTCTTTGCTGATTTGAACCAAGACCGATGGCTAGGAATTTCTCTAAGATTATTGAGATGTTATTTACTTTAATAAACAATATTACATTATTATAATAGTATTCAAAACAGGTTCATTTATCTCAAAGTTGAATGTTACGTTGTTTTAGTTAAAGAATACAAAATGAAAATAACTGAAATAAATTAAAAAAAAAGAACAAAGCTAGTTAAAAATTTATAAGTGCCTAAGAGAGTACTCTGCGATCCCAAACTCTATTATCGTGATTTAATTAAGCAAAGGACGTGTCCGTCCTCTTGTGAACACTTGAAACTTGACTCCATAGTTTTAGTTTAACCCAACCTTGAAGAATATCATCATTAGGAACAATAGAAAGGAACTTCATCAGAGTTTAATAGATCACTACTGGACATAGGCCTCTCCTTAAAGAGGAGGTTTCGGCCTACCTATACCTACTATGTAAATAATTTGCCTTAGCTATGATATTGTTCAGTTATCTAAGTGTAAATCTCCTGACATAGAATTCTCTTTGGTCATTACTTTTATGTCATTTAGAACACAAACACATTTAAATTAACGATAATTTGTTTTTTTTTTCAGGTAAAGATGCTCATTTTTTTCGACCCTGTTGTCTCTGACTCATTTTGTCCTTTGGCAACACCTTACATTGAGGTTTGAGTAAGTAGTGATGTAATTTATTTATTTATTAACAGATTAACGGTAGTACAATATTAATAATATTATTTACACACAAGTAGATTTTGTGTCGGCCACGGCCAGCGCAACCTGGTCAAAATATCAGACACATCTTAAGTATATAATACCTGCGATCACATCAATTCCTGTACGTACATAAATATCATATAACACGCAAGGGTTGGTAGTTACTAAAGTCACGATAATGTTACATTCCAAATTTTTAGAGGAACATAGAACTTATTAATACTATTCTAACACTCAGCTACGAAAGTAGAGTTAATAATACTTTAGAAATCATTTTTGTTTACTATTTCTCGTCGATAAATGCTATAGCAACTACAGAGGGTCAATGACGCGAACAATTCAACCGCACGTGACCAGCTGATTGGTATGTTACACCATAACTGTTATGAGTAAGTTTTCTTCTTACACGCACTTATACGGAACTGGCACATTATCGATTGTATTAAGTGAATAATAAATATTATGATTCGTGGCTAAGTAGTACCAATTGGTCTTACTGTGAAGACGCATGAACATACATATTTAAGTACATGATAATAAAAATATTTTGAGGAAGTTAAAAATCCTCATTAGTCAGAATACGTTAACCTTTTCAGGATTAGTCAATTTCTATCAAAAAATATCCAATGTTATACAATATAATAGTGCCTACTAAACTTTAAGCCAACAGAATCGAGTGTCTAAGAGTTTTGTCGGCAAGTTTTCTCATTAACCCTCTTAAATCCCAAGACATCTGAAATATACCGCCATAACAACACGAGCCAAATATTTCCACATACCGTGTTCCGTTTTAACGACCATTACTGGTTAAATGACCCGCATAAAACGTACAAAAGGGCGAACCATTGCTAATAAACAATATATTTAACAATAAAACTATCTGATGAACTGTAGCTGCCAACTCGGCTAACATTAACCAGTTTGTTTAAACATATAGAGAGTACATCACTATTTTAGTATAGTTTGGCTATGTTCACTGCCCTATGTTTACGATCACCACTACATTGTAAAAGTTATCGTACAATGACAATACTGAAAAGAACAAGTTTCTATTTATAAAATATTGTGTACTTGACTTACGAAGGTAACCCAAAAACGATCTAAAATAAAAATCAGATACAATTTGGCCATTGCTACTGTTTTATTCTCAGTTTTTGAACGAATGTCAGTTCATTTGTGCAAAATCAGATTCAGAATTTAGAGATGTGATGATGTTGTCCGTGTGGTGACGGATTAAGAATACATAGTGTTACCACCCCTATTCATCCCGTGGGTGTCGTAAAAGGCGACTAAGGGACCAAGTATACAAGATAACATCATTACAAAGAGAAGGAAAACTTGAAACAAATCCTATTCCAACCCGTCTGGCCAGCGTGAAATAGTAGGCCAAAACCTCCTTGCTAAGGAGAGGCCTATGTCCAACAGTGGACTGTAAAAGGCTGTTGATGATGATGTACGAGTATGAAGATATTTTATATTGTAAAATACCCTGTCTGTAAACCTGGACACGGACTTCTAAACCTTTTAATTACACACGAAATTATTAGAATGAAGGTTGGGTTCGGCAATATATTACCCGCTCTACTTACCATATATTAGTATCAATTTTTATACAAATATCTATTCTTTGGAATAACTGAAACGTATTCGATTTTTCTTTACAAAAGTATTTCGTTTCTCTTTGTATGCTAACCGTTTTTGCTATGTTATACTCGCATCCATATTGTTCGTAATCGACCTTTTTCGCCGTTCCTTTCAAGTACGACAGTGTAATTAATGGTTTTGCTCTGCATAATGTAGTATTGTAAAAGCTCTTTTAATGAATTAACGCTTCAAATTTTATTCCGTTTTGAATTAAATGATACTTGAAAAATCAGCTAGCGCAAAAAAACTTGGTCGGATTGTATTTAACAGTCATTCCCTACTAATTAATTAGAAATCTATTTATTATTCGTTTTAACTTAACAACCGTGTCTGTTTTTATTGACTGTTAGAAAAGAATTGTTATTGGCTAGACCTTGTGTTCTATCGAAATTCAGTTTTTCGTAATTTTTCTTGTTTGTCTTCAGTAAAATACAAAAAGATTTTTCTGCCATCTGTATTTTTTTGATTTGAATACAACTGTGGACAGTTCGTCGTGTAGTCATTTGTGGATTCCTTTCGACTACTGGTCACAGAATTATGCGACGAGTTGTGTTAAATATAAGTCCCAGCACATTATTTTTATTGTATTGTGCATTTGTCTTCGCAATTTTTATGCTATTTGCATTATATGTCAGTTGTTCCAAGTGTTAGTCGAATTTTCATGATATTATTATACGATATTCCACCTCATTTGTCCCGTGTTCAGAAAAATATACGAGTAGATAATTGAAAGCTAAAAAATTTTTGAAAGCATCCAAACGTAGACATAAAAATTATGAATTACGGTTAAAGACAGTAGGCTCAAATTCAACAATTAATAGAATTTTTTTGCCCAATTTCTTTCTCAGCGGAGAATGCTGATTTATATGCAAGACACATTTATTGTATTTTCATTCTTTTCCTGGTATCCTAATTTGTTTTAAAAAATAATCATCAGCCTATTGTTCTCCACTGCTGGACATGGCCTCTCCCAATTCAAGCCACTGTAATCGACGTTCGAATGTAGAAGAAAATATTGCTACACCATAATTGTTATTCACCAATATGAAATGCATAAAAGATATGATACCTACCCGTACCTACACGCGATTCGTACCATAAGCATCAGTAGGTAGGTCAAGGTGTACCCAAATACGTTGTGTGCTCACCCCATGCTTCACCCCAGTATGTATTGCATGTTCTTTCGCTATAGAACTGACTTGGAAAAATCGAAGGGCGAAATATAGGTCAAAGTAAAATTTGAATCATTTTTACCTACTTTGAATTTGAAGTAGCAAGAAGTTAAGGACCTAAGTTATAGTTAAGAGGATTTTGTAATTTATGAAATAAAAATTTCGGACTAGGATTTACATCAGGATCCTATAAGTATTGGAATCTTCGTCGTCATCAACCTATAGCAGTGCACTGCTGGACATAGGCCTCTCCAATTGCACGCTGAAGATCGAACTAAGTGTTGAGATGCTGTTCTTTAATTGTAAAACGCAAAAACTACTGCTGTGTTGTATTATAATTTTGTGTAATTTGACTATATTATAACGATAAGTATCAAGTTGGAAAAAAAAATCCTACCGTCTGAGAACTATCGTGACGTGCGCTACCCAAACATAACAAAAATATATTATTGTATTGTTTGTCTTAAATTTTGTGGGAACCTGTATATTCTAAATACTGAGCCTTTAACACAATTAAATTGTATACTTTTTTACAATACACATTTTAGGGTATTTATCAAATTCTTATCAAAATTGACACATTTATCCTTTTCAGTATTTAATGTAGATGAACTATGTCCTTAACACTAAGTAACTTAGATGAATAGTTTAAAAATTATGACGATAAGATTGAATGAAGCGCCTTTGAGTGCGTACTATGAAGGAGGAAGCACAGCGCGGTGGTGAAGGCAGTCCATGCAATGTTTAATGTTGGTATGAATTCGAAAGTAGTTCTGTGTGTCTGTTACACTTTCTAAACGGCTGCACTGATTTTAATAAAATTTGCATTAGACAAATTTGGTTCTTGAGGAAGGACATAGGCTACTATTTACCGCGATGACCGACATACACGCAGACGAAGCCGCGGTCAAAAGCTAGTATATTATTAAATAAGAAGAGTAATTATTGTATGTTATATGCAAACAAGTATTGGATTAAAACAGTTTGATATAAATAACGAAAGTCATTTACCAAAACGATATTGAAATATACGCGATTTTAATTGCGTATTGATTGAAAATACCGCATTGACGCGAAAATGCTGCAATGTCAATATTAATGTCGAAAAGAGTTAGTAGTTTACTGACTTTAAAAAAGATGAGGTTTTTGGTTTAAACCAGTAAATAAAATCAAAAAAACTATAGCGAGGTCGTTTGTTCAATCTTATCTACCTGTTAAAATTCCACATAGGCTAAAAAATCTGAGATAGATTTAATTGAGAATATCAGCGTCATTACTTTTTGAAGCTTTTAAGTTGGAAGTTGCAAATGTACCGACACTACAACCAACTGGAACTAGGCACTAGACGTAAGTGGAAATGTAGCTTGAATGTGTGTTACGAGTCCCTCTATATTCTGTAGCTCAGTCAGAATTTTACTGTGATCGCAGTGATGTGACCGGAATACGAGATTATCTTTTCAATCGGGTCGGCACGATATTTTTCTTTCGCCTAATGTATTCAGATATTCCAGAGTCGATTGTGAACCTTAAGGGAAGCGTCTTCCGTTGTTCTCCTTTCATCTTTAATCTTGGATTCTGGTAAGGCTCGCTTAACAAGGAAGAGAATTAATTTTTAGTTGCATTTAGACTTTACGACGTATCGATACAAGAACAAAATTAGTAAGTTATTTTGTTGCGTATCGATGCGTCGTAAATTCTGTGACATATTTACTTAATACCTATACCGTTTACTGCTAGGTACTACGCTATTTATTTATTTCTATATCGGGAATGCAGTACATGCCGATTCTACCGTAAGGCGTTTGTACAACATCAACTGTCCTCTACAATGAATAACTAAATATATACAGTAACATCTTTAGTTTCCTGCCTATCCAATAATTTCACTCACTCGTTTAAGTTGACACACATTGCTTGTAATACATACACCGCATTAGCGTTTTCTTCCGAGAAACGTCTATAAACGTATACTTGGTGTTACAATTGACGTAGCGTTAAACGCCTATAGACGTAGTCATAATGGCGACGCACGTAATACAATAATCGTTCTGTATTAACTCTATCGAGTTCCTGTGAATTAGTCATATTTCCATAACATTATTCTGTACTAATTTGAGCGACCAGTAAAATAATCCCTACAGTATATTATGTTCTCAACTCATGAAATTTTGGGCAACTTATACGATTTAACTTAAACAAACAAAGAAAAAATTAATATTCATGCTCTTTTAAAAGGCTTAAGGTTGAATAAATAGTACTTTATTTCGCCCACTACCAAATATTTACAATGTATTTGTATAATGTAATTGAACTAAAATACTATTAACGAGAAAGCAACTCATTCATAAATATAATTTATGGTATTAACATTAGATACTGTTAGAGTTATACACTTTCGCTTTTGGTTCCTAACGAATTCTGCCAGGTTTAAGTTTTAAAAAAAAACACGTTAAAACATTACACAAGAAACAAAAAAAATAATAAAAAAATATCACCAAACGTTGTGATTACTATAATTCCGATTCTACCGTTTTGACGGTCAAAAAAAAGAAACCGATTACCCTGTGAACTTATGTGTACGTAATCCCCATACCGTATTTTATAACAACCATTTTTGTATACTTTACATAAGTAATTAATGCATAGACGGTGACCACGTACCTAAACCGCATTGATTAGAGTAATAACCTCATATTATGTTTAACCATATAGTTCTACCTACTACAAACTTCGTATAAATTGTACATCTAATGGAGGGACCCCAAAATGAACTCGTGTACCTAGAATTACATATTTCTCTTAAGACAACGGTTCACGTATATAAAGTGAACGTTGTTTCTCAAACGTCCCTAGACGTTGCCCACGCAACGTTTATTGCAGAAACACTACGTACCTAAAACCCGACGAACACGATTAAGCTGTAAAGGAGACTCGTGCACTCATATTATATAACCCTTACTACATGGGAACAAGCACAAGCTACTTTGTATATTTATTCGCGTTTTATCAAACCAATGAGGTTGTATAATATTTACGAAACTATAAATATTGCAGTTTCAAATTATCTTAAAAACGATCGTTACGCAATACTACGTTACAAAAAACTTTACGATTAAGCTACTCAGCTCTCAGCGCTTGCCCGCTTTCCATCCAATCATCACAAACCCCTTCCTTCCGTTGGATTTAATTAAATATGAAAGGTCCTATGTCGAGTGTCGTAACTCTAGGTCGATTATTCTTTCAACTCCTCTCGCATTCGCTTACGTCCTTTTCTGGCAACCTATATTGTTTCCGTGCCAAGTCTTTATATCGAACCGTACAACCTAGCCAGTTTTATAGATTTTGCATAAGACTCCCACGAGTCAGTGACAAGAGGCCTTCGGTAACTGAAGTTACGGTTGCCATGTTGACCGGTGGCGAAGTGGTAGCGGTTACAGGAAGTGCATGAGTTGTAAGTACGTAGGGATAACCTTGATGGTGCAGCCGAGGCGGGCTAACGCCGCGTCTGCCCGGGCCCACGTTCGATTTTCACTTGGAGCATCAGCGCGGTCGTGTCTCGCCCGGGTGGGCGTGGTCTGCGGGCCGGTCAATAGCACGGTATTGTGGCTCTCGCTCGCGCACGCGGACCGCTCCTAGTTCCGTCCCTATCCCCCCGGGGATGATTGAAACGTCTGATGCCGCAGGCGCCCCGCGCGCCCCCTCGCCAAGGACGTTCAGTGAATCCGTCCCTCTCTGCCGCGAGAGCACGTGTCTCCGTTACTATTTCATAATATAATGTGTGCCCCCTTGATACCGCGCGAAAATTCACAACCAATTATTAGCCAAGTGCCTGATAAATTAGGTGACAAATTTGATGCCTGAAAGGAATTCCAGAGTCGCTTTTAGCGATGTGCGAGGAACTCAATATTCGAGGACTAATAGGTGCCCCTGTGAAGTGATATGGAGATAAGGAATTGTTCTAGGAACTCCACCTCTTCGTGTTTTCCGTCCTGTGCACTCTCTCACCTTGCTACTGCACTCGTGATATTTTCGGGTATGTTGATTTTTATTCTAATCAGTTGGTGCGACTAATCGGATAAATCGTCGATCTAACTGAGATAACCTCAATCTCATATCGCCACAGATATGTCGGTCGCAGCAGAAGGTCCCAATATCGTCATATATTTCCATAGACGTCGCCTGACTGTCGCCGGGAGTCTAGACACATAATAATTATACAACGAGCCAACATGGCCGGGTATTCTGAAGAAGTGACTCACCCGAATTTTTCGGCATCGATCGTATTCCATACATTTGTGAAAGAGGTCACCTAGTACTTAATCTAAAACGTCTTACTCTCCTGAACCGGAAATGGGCATTCGCGTTATATAAGAATTCTTGTAATCAAATTTGCCATAAAATAAAAATATGAAATTTAATGTCATCCTTCAACATTTAAAGCAATTAAATTATAAACCCCATAAACGTAGTGCTACGATGAGGGCGGGGTGTCGGTGTGTAGGTGACGTCACGAGTGATATCAGCTAAGGTTGCATGCTGATTCACGCTGCACAACCGGCCGGGATATGCCCGTATCACGATACCGGTTAGCATTGACGGTATGTGATCATCGGTAGACAGTCAGGGCCAATACTTACGCAATCACTAATAAAGATAAAACGCCCACTATTCATACCGGTTTTGATTAATGAAAAACAACTGTTTTTGATTACACCCGGCTTTATCACACCCGTTGTACATTATTAGAATACTAGTTTTCGTCCACGGTGCCGCCCTCATTTCCCGTGAGTTTCAGTATATCTCTGTGTTAAATTTCTTTTGATTTCATCTTTAGCCGTGCAGACGTGAAATAGTGAACAAAAGTGTACGTCTACATAAAAATTGTCGTTATAACACTAGTAAGATTAAACTTGTTCATCGGGCGTAAAAAGAAATCTTCAATTCATAAACCAGAAAGTTTTAATCGTTTAAAGCAATCGGTTCTCATTTTGTGTATAGTATTCACTAAGTACGTCTGGGCCGAGACGTTGAGTAAATAAGATTTAATTAACATTCTTGCATGGTTAATTTTCCATCGGTTGCAAGTGCCACAACTCTGTTGATTAAGCTTGAGGCAGACATTCAAGGTAAGATACCCACACATCAGACAGTTATTTTGATTTTAAAACATAATGACTATAAGAAACACCCTTCGCAATCGTCAGGAAAAAGCTGATGCGACGGCATATTTAACGTCTACAGACTTTGTATGAGTCTGTGAACAATGTGGTCTAGATTTTATCATCATCATCAACAGTTTTTAACAGTCCACTGTTGGACAAAGGCCTCTCCTTAGCAAGGAGGTTTTGGCCTACTATACCACGCTGGCCAGACGGGTTGGAATAGGGGTTGTTTAAAGCTTTCCTTCTCTTTGTAGTGACATTTTCCTGAATAGTTTGTTCCCTTAGTCGTCTCTCACGACACCTACGGGATGAATACGAGTGGTGACACTACAAATTCTTAATCCGTCTCCACACGGGCAATTTTATACTTATAATTTAAATGTCGACAGTTTTCGTTTTCAAGAACTTGTCCGCCCTGTGCTCTATCTCTATGCGTCTCAATCTACACAATTTCTTTTCTACTGTTCTTTCTAATAGTAAAATTACAATTTAAAGTAAAAATTAAACGGTAATAGAATTAAACAACACAAATAATACACCTATAACTTTGAAACAACAACAAAATAACAAATTTCATTTAAACTTACCTACCCTACAGGTAAACCCATATTGTAATGTGATTAAGAAGTTTTTAATTACCATTTAATTTATCTCATACGTTTAATGTGCGGGATTTGTACTAATTAATCTACTTATCGTCCGTGTGGTAACGGATTAAGAGTACATAGTGTTACCACCCCTATTTATCCCGTGAGTGTCGTAATAGGCGACTAAGAGAAAAAACTATTCAGGAAAATATCACTACAAAGTGAAGGAAAACTTGAAACAAATCCTATTCCAACTCGTCTGGCTAGCGTAGTATAGTATGCCTAAACCTCCTTGCTAAAGAAGGGGCCTGTGTCCAGCAGTGGACTGTAAAAGGCTGTTGATAATCTACTTATGTTATTGTATTATGATGCTGACAGTACTCTTTTGATATACGTACTAAGCAAAGTGAGCTCCAATTGATTTGTGACTTGACATAGTACAAGTTTCCACAAACTAGGGTTTATTATTTTACATTAAAATCGTGCAAGTGAATATAAACCAATGGATTTCTAAGTACTTGGTGAGTACCAGTCGCTTAGATGAGGTCAGGTGACGTCATTTTCTAGTATTGCCTGTAGCAATTATATTCTTGTAATCGCAACTTCAAGTTTGCATAACTTTTTATAATTTTGTTGTATATTAATATTTTTTGTTTTATTTCGCTTGTAAAGGGCAGCGCTTTAAATAAACTTATCAATGTGGTTTTCATATTATTCCATACATAACATAAATTGTATAGTTTACATCATTGATTAATTTAATTATAAACGTCACCAACCATAAGGCAACTGCTCGTTGAAGAGGAAAATTTATAATTTATGTATGTGTTGCAAAGAAATAAATATATAACAGTATCTTTGTATACATACTGTATATAGAAATAATCATTATATACAACCATGTTAACAAACAGGGAATAAAGGAATTACGAATATGTCTTACAATAGTAATGATTTTGTGCTTAGTAAGCATAATCCCATCACCATTAAACGCCTTAACTATTTAGTCATTTACCAACTGGATTTCGTCGCGTTATTGACGGTAACAGACGACTTCTCCGAGGCGTGACATGTGAGCAAAAAGAGGTTCTCGTTTATTTTTTGAGGCCTTATTAAGCCATTGCTATTAATAAGCTTTGCTAATTGTGAAGTACAATAAGTTGCCATATTGAATTATTTGCGTTCACAATGAGTATGGCGACCACCACTGTTGGATTCTATTCATGCTATCTATCAGGCAGAGTAGAGTCACTTTGGTAAGCCAAGAATAAAAAGAAAAGTATTATATTTTCGTTAACATTTGAATAAAGAACCATCATATAAATTTTTTTAAAAAGTACATTTTGTAAGTGGCGTTAATGATTCTATTATACTTTCTTTAAAGCTGTACTGTTTATTTATTGCAATTATTTGTATTAAGGCTCAAATTTGATTTTTTTTTTAAATTCAGTTTGTGCTGCAGATTGGACTATAAGGTCACGTTGAAGTACAACACATAATATTTGTTTTAGAAAAAAATTAATGTACAAAACAGAGCTCGGTCGCATTTTTATTTTACAAACAGGCTCATGTCTGTTTGTAAAATATTAGTCACGTAAAATTGTTCAAAAAACAGCATTAATCTGCTTACACAACTGTGAATAACCAGGAATTTGCTACAAGGTTATGTTTCCTACAAGTTTAGTGCTCATTAAACACAGATAGTATCATGCAGGTAAAGCAGAAGCAAACAGTCTTACTGCCACGTTTACACAGATAACATATTTCCGTCAAGAAGACGTGTTTAATGTCACACATAATAAACAAATACTAGGTTTTGTATTTACTTGTATTAGGTATATTTTTTATCATAATTAAAAGTGAAATATGTCTAGGTGTGTATCATTATATGCGTAGTTGTGTCTTCTGATGATAAGCGTTCAGTAACTCTTCAAAGGCCACTTGTAGTAAGTGTGCGAATTGGTTTTTCTTCTTACGTCTACGTACGACACTACCAGACATATGACAAGGTATGTTAACTATTATATTGATATAACGGCTATAACATTGAAATGTTTTATCAGATATAGACGTCTATCTGCGGTCTAAATAGTATTGGTTCATAGTGTATTCAATGAACGTATATGTGGCGTCTTGATGTTATAAATAATTTAGTACGTTTTCAACAAGAAAATATACATTTTTGATAACCATATTTATGCATGAGGACAGACTGCTCAAATCAGACCAGGACTATAAGTACTTTTGTGTTCCTCTGGTACGCAGTTTGAACATTAGCAAATTACTATTCGGCACATAGTAAGTAGATATTACAACGATGTCTTATAAATTCATGACAATCAAAAAAACTTTTTGCATTCCTTTAATCTTCTTAAACTAGAATCACGCACAGTTTTTGAAAAGTATCGCTGAGATACTCGTTAAAGTCTACAGGGTTACCAGATTGCATAATTAGATACAAAATCTGCATAATATGATCTTGTGGTGTAATTTGCTTGTACCTATTATACATTACCTAGCGTAATTATCTAGATATATTTTTATAGCTTTACTAATTTATGATTAGATTGCTACATACATATTCAGATATTCTTTTTAATAACCAGTATTGAAATAAATCCTGCCTAAGTGCCAGTAAATGATGCCCAAGGCAAAAAAATAAAAATAAAAGTTAAGTTAAATTTTTGGGACTAAATGTCATAAAAAAGTGTTTAATAATGGTAATCTTAAATTGGTATATTTAATAAATAAATAAAATAAGTAAATTGTCTTTTCAAATAGAAAAAAAAAAAAAAAAATGTTTAAGACATTTGACACACAACACCTTTACTATGGGTACTAGACAACTGATATATTAAAAATATGCATAGAAAACACCCAAACGCCGAATCAAACATTTACAGATCATGCAAACATTTGGCCCGACCCAGGAATCAAACCCGAGACCTCAAGCACAGCAGTCGCATATGCTGTATATGCATATTAATAATATATTTAATGTTGTACGTATTATTGTTTACGGTTACGTCTAAAACTAATTCGATTAACTAAACTAGATACTACTTTTAAACATTTTTTTAAATATCAAAAGCCACTTAAACCCTTATCGTTTGATCTAACCCTCGACACTCTTCTGACCTGACCAGCCCTCTTAGTTATCTTAAGAAAAAATCTGCTGTGAATTTAATTTTCAAAGGTTAGTCTAAAAAGTTTAGTAATAAAAATGTGTATTGTCTCGACCTTTGCTGAACGAAGAGAAATAAATTCACGGCCCTCGACCTACACTTCAGTGTCATAAATTATAAATAATAGTAACTTCGTATATCTCATGACTATCTGATCTCAAACTACGTGGACGCTGTACGATGGTCACCAGCCATCTCATCAACAGCCTTTTACAGTCCACTGCTGGATATAGGCCTCTCCTTAGCAAGGAGGTTTTGGCCTACTATACCACGCTGGCCAGACGGGTTGGAATAGGGTTTGTTTCAAGTTTTCCTTCTCTTTGTAATGATATTATCTTGTATACTTGGTTCCTTAGTCGCCTTTTACGACACCCACGGGATGAATAAGGGTGGCAACACTACGTATTCTTAATCCGTCACCACACGAATGCTGTTATATAATATATACATTAAACAATATAAATTATAACCCACATTGTATAAAATGTTATCAAAGACTTTTCACTTAAGAAAAACACCGCTTGACATCCATTTTTTTATCGTTATTTGACGTTCTGTCATAACTGGATACAAACATTACTCGCAAACAAAGTATAAGTGTTTAACAAACTTGGAAACTGAAAGGATTATTGCCTATTGTGAGTTATGTAATTAACTGTATAGTTATCAAAAATACACCATTTGCAATGATACAGTTGAAGAAATAAAGTTAAACTCTGATATTACGTCGTCGTCGTGAAAAAGCATCTTGTTAGGCCGCCATACTGCTTTGTCTGCATTCGCAATGAGCATGGCGGCAACCACTCTTGGATTCCATTCTTGTTTTGCATCAGGCAAAGTAGTCACTTTGATAGACCTAGAATAAAAAAAAAATCTTTAATATCTTTCATAATAGTTCATCAAAATCACAAACACTTCGTGCTACTGATCAAGTATCTCTTTTGCCGTGTATCACCATAATTTTTGTCATGTTCGATAATAAAAGGAATCAGAAATCTTTGGTGTCTTAGCCATTTTGAATCTCTTGCTTTATTACATCCACTAGTATAACTTAAACTGTCGTTGTATATATTTCTGTATCATAACAAGTCTCAATATATACTGGACTCCGTGTTATTAGTTGCTTTTACACAATTGCGTATAATTTCTTCACATGTCTCACACATGACCGTCTGCCAGATCGCATATAAACATACTTAAATATTTCTAAATACATACATATTATAGATAAGAAGAAGAAGAAGAATGGATAGATAGATACAGAAAAATCGAACTCACAACCTCTAGCTTACCAGTCGTTGTTATTAACATTATAGTAGAGATTACAATAATCAAATATGCACCATAGTTGTTCAAAAACGTTTATAATTTTTGCTTCACGTAATATAGAATAAACAAAACTATCAAAAGATATATAACTCATATTTAAATAATAAATGTAGAGTATGTGGTAAAATGGTTACGTAATTTTTACATACACAAACGAAATAACATACAAATTGTACCTACTTTCGCATAAAAACTTCCATTAATTACAAATTTACGTGTTTTAGATATATATCCCAAGAGGGGTTGTCTAATGTAATAAATGTGGCTTTAGTTAGCACCCCAGGGGTTGTAACCTACCTTCTCACATCCATTTCGAACCATCGTAGCATAACATTTGTAATGTCAGTTTTTAAAAGCAATTAATCCTGTTATATACATTAACTAAGTGTTTTAATTATAGTTAACTAATAACATGTTGGTAAAATTTTTATGACCAGTTTCACCACTTTTTGACCAAGCTTTTGGTCGACCAATTCTCGCAAAAGACAACTCTCGCAATGAGCAATATTTCAGTGTCGTCGGGGTTCTTACAAACATACATGAAACAAAAGAAAACACCCAGACTGAGAACAACAATTTGAGGACTACACAGTGTTATCTTATGTGGAGTAGGAATCCATCACACTCAACGCAGTAGAAAATGGCGTGGCGACAGCTTAAAACATTACATCATCTGTGCGGTCTATTGAATTGAATAATTGAATAGTATATGTTTAACTAACTGTTCCTTGCCGTGTTTGACTAAGGCTTATTGTGGTTGGATTGATCAGAAACACGAATCAAAATTCTTAATTGTTTGTAACAATTTATTATCAGTTTTTAAACACGCAACTAAAGGGCTTGCAGAGTTAGTTGGGCAGATAGGAGATTTAGCCTACATCAATGTCTAAGCGCCAATTTGAATTTATTATCTTCTTTTTTACTGTAGTATGGCGGATGTTTTCGATGAAATTGCCAGATTTCCAGAATAAATGCATGGTCATTTTAATTTGGATGCGGGCAGCATGGGTCCCGCTGTCGTGGAAAACCTTAGGGAAGGAGTGGATGCCTTTTTGGCTGAGATGATGATGTTGAAATACATGGTAGATAGATTTTGAGGTTTTGAATATGAGATTTGCTGGAATCTCTTTCGTCTATATTAGTATTCTGATGCCACAAATTAGCAAGAGTAAGCGTATGCGCAGTATGTGACAAGAGTCGTAGAAAAGTCACTAGTCTTCTTAATTTCATAAAGAGCATATGAAAACGTTGATATTTTAGATCGAACTTACTTGTATAGAAGTTATGTTTATCGCTTGTTCATAGGTACGACCATTATCTTATCAGAATGTTATTAAGTATATTATGAATAAGTGATGTTTGTAATGTATTTTAAACAGTAAGTTGGCATCAAACTATTATATAAGCAGTATTATAATTAATTCTCCACGACGTTGGACCAATTCAAATGCCTTAAATGTACCGAAGTCTACTTTGTACGTAGACAAAGGCATACTTAGACCGCGTACCATTTGGACTGAAAGCTTATTCCATTGTGATTTATGTATACTCGTACACGGCTTGTAGAAATGTTTTGTTATTGTTCATCTATAAATATAAAAGCTATGTTAGTTTGTTACGGTATTATGAACTTAGTGGACTAACATATAAGGTATTTTTTGTTTCAATTTTAAACTGTGTGTAGCTCTGGACAAAAGGTGCACTTTAGCATATCTTATGTCGTTGCTGTTGTAGTGACGTCAATGAAAATTAAATTACGTCATGGAGATACGTTGCGGTGACCGTCATTCAGGTCGCACGTCATCTGGATGATGGACTAATAAGTATTTGGTCATAAAAATGCTTAAATTTGCTGCGTCCGTGTAGTGAGTGACGGAAGAGTACGAAGTGTCACCGCTCCTATTTATCCCATGGATGTCGTAAGAGGTAATTAGTTGATGCAGGGGTGACAGTTATAGTGGTAACTGTGTAAGCCTTACACTGTCACGATGACTGTCATGCCTTTTACGTCCCCAAACGTGGCGTGAAAAAGCATCTCACTAGGCCGCCATAGTGTGGGTCACCACACTGCATTGTCTGCATTTGCAATGAGTATGGTGACCACATCTGTTTGGATTCTATTCGTGTTTTTCATCAGGCAAAGTGGAGTCACTTTGGCAGGCTCTTCATATAGAAAAAAAAGGACTGAAGTATGCAGGACAACATCACTGCAAAGAGAAGGATAACTTGAAATAAATTCTATAGTAATCTGTCTGGTCAGTGTGGTATAGAATTCCAAAACCTCCTTTCTAAGACGAGGTCCATGTCTAGAAGTGGACTGTTCAAAAACTATTGATGTGATGTGATGTACATTAATTTAGTTGTAGTACTATGTATAATTACACAATTTATTCGAAAATCATTGCAATGTTAGACAAACTTTAAGAAACATCACGTGTTCATTAGTTCAAAATTGTCTCATTTCCTCGTTAGTTGACGTCGACTGTGGACAGGGCGCGTCTTAATGGAATATTTTCTGTGGCTGACAGATTTTGGCACATGAAAACTTCACTCATGTCTCTTGAAACCTTAAAATCGAAGTCTGTCAACAATTAGTTCGAACCCAGATGTGACTAAGTGTTTTTTATACGTATAATATCGCAACTAATAGTTTTACTACAAGTAAATATGTGACGGTATGAATGGTTGCTGTCCAATATCGCCAAAATTACTAAACAGTTGTAAATGAAACAGAAAACTTGGATAGATTACTGCTTATAGCACGTGTCCCGTAAAAAAATATCAACAAAATTTATATTCACTTTACAAAGCCGCGGGCAAAAGCTAATAATATTTTTTCTCTAAACAACTAAAGCAGCCTTTTTGAGTCCGATTGAAATTGAAAGGCATCATGAATATTTTATTTACGTAATTATTTGTTTGTTTTTGTTCTGTACTCTGAAATACTAGTAGAACAAATAAACATAAAGCTTTGTAGCGAGGGATTTATATTTGCGACATTTAAAAGCTCTCTCGTCTGTATGCGGAAAATAGAATAGAAATATAAAAGAGTGTTTTCTTTTATTCGTTCGCAATTTCATTCGGTAATTACTGAATTATGTATACAGATACACTTTGAAAAATGTTGGCCTTTTTATGCGTAGCTGTGTATAATAAATAATTATAAATTTATATATATCTTTAAACTGTAAAGAGAGTCCAAGTTTTAGATATTAAAACCGAGAAAATATTTTCATCACCAACCTATTGTAGCCCACTGCTGGACATAGGTCTCTCTTATTGTACGTAAGCCACTCTAATCGATTTTGGGCTTCTCGCATACAATTCCTACTAGCCATCTTCCGCAAATCGTTACCTGGCCTGCGGGCGTCCTGCACTACGTTTGCCAAGGCGCGGTCTCTACTTTAAAACACGCTTACCCCAACAGTTGTCGGCAAGTATGTCACGTAATAGGCGATCTCTTGATTCTTGTCAGATTTGTTAATATTATTGTAATTGGATAGTTATTCCTCAATATCACCAAAACGATTGAATGATTCAGTGTGTAATATAGTACAGCTAATATAGTACAGCTATATATTATTATGAAATAGTAAATAGATCACTAGTATTTATATTACACGCAAAATTTCTTACGTAAGAAATTTCGAGAAAATCGTCATTAAAGTGAGCAAACAAGTAGGTAAAAGCTAGTGAATAATAAGATCGAGTAATTCTAGTACGTCTATTGCACAATTATAAATTGCCTGCCAAAACCAACATAAAAATAATATTTCCGTTAAGCGTAACCTAATGACTGACAAACGAAATTTCTCCGTCAAGCAATTTCATTATCCTGGAATTTAAACTAACCATTAAAATCTGTAACCCTTTTGTAAATCTGGTTATTACTAGGAAACATATCCGGCACAATTTCTGCCGCAGTCTTGCCACGAGTAATTCGGCTGAACTCTCGCGTCATTTGAGACACGGAAGCGTACCAGCGCACCAGAAATCCAGTCGCCTCTAAATATAAAACGGTCTGCTTGCATTTAATGGTTAGCTGACTCTTGCAGTCGAAATGTGGTTTGTCTTGTATGAATTCCTGACGGAAATAGTTTCGGATGCTTCGAGACACTGTTATTTCGTGTAGTTTATTGAACTGTTCTTGTTATGTAATGTATGTATGTATGTTTTTCATTCTCGTCGTTTGACGTCATTTTATCTATAAATCTATAAGATTACTTGCCCTCGATGACTACTCATCAACACAGAGCCCAAGCCGTTGGGCTACACTGTTGAAATTTTGACATCCGATGTTTTAAGTTGTAAGCAACCATTAACAAAATATTTTTGGACTTTCACCTCTTAAGGAGAAAATTAAGGTGTGAAAGATTGTCATTTTTTAAGTTAGAACCGCATTTAATAAGAAATAATCAAATGAATAAAGGCGAAGGCTTTAATCTGGGGTTAAATTTTAATTTAAAATCGGCTGCTAATTACTGATGTTATTCTCCTGACTTATTAAGAAAACAATTAGTAATCCTGTCTGTATATACCTTTATATAGCTTTATAACCAAAACTGTTTATCCTCTTAGCTAATAATAGATGTTTATTTGTTCCAGTTCACAGCCTGCAGCATAATAGGGAGCCATACGCCGCGGCGGAAAGACGGGTGCGACACGCACTCGTGGTACGTATAACTAATCTATACTTCTATACTAATACTATAAAGATGAATAGTTTGTTTGTTTTGAACATACTAATCTCAGAAAGTACGGACCCAATTTGAAAAATTCTTTCAATGTTAGATATCCCGATTAGCTAGCGAGCAAGGACATATATCATGAAGCTACGACCGAAGGGAGCGTAATGTCAATAGAAATATTGCGAAAACGGGTAAAATTATTTCTTTTTGAGAGCTTCCATTGCGTGCCATACGTGAACGATTAAAGTTTTGCAAAAATAATGTATAGAAGAATTGTTTTTTTTTAATTCTAAAAAAAGTCCACGGCAACATATGTCCATCTTCAAATGTTGCCTCGTTATACATTTTTCATGGTCAACGAATTTATTCGTGCTAGAGACGCAGACGAGATGGCACGGTTCAGTTAGTACATAAAAAAAAAATTCGTTGTAAGAGGACTCGAAACTCTATTAACGGACAGTTCTAATTATAAGTAAGATTCTGAAATCCTCAAACTATTCACATATTCAAGATCTGTTTTACTTTCTTGTCAATATTTTACGTTCAAAATATTCCCACCATTCGTTGCCACACCAGCACCATTTTATAGTTATCAAAATGTAGGTATTTATAACTTAGAACTTACTTTCTTAAAGTATCTTGGAATCCGCAAGAAATTGAACAGAAATGGTTGGAAAACCAACGCTCACCTTGGATTTATTTATGAACTATATTTGTACATAATAAAATAGATTCTGGATTAGCATAAACTGATTAGTGATCTAGCAATTTAGACTAACGACGTTAATGCCTTTTACTTTTTCAGTAATTTTATATTAAATTTTAGTATTTATATAAAAAATATTGTATATTTTTTGCATTTTGTGTAAATTTATCCTACAAATGTATAATATATGCACATATATAGTAAAACGTTTCTAAAGGCATATCACGTCCATGGTCAGAACCGTGCCGAGGTTCTCGCAAATCGAATTAAGTCACGCAGAACATGTACAACTGAACTACCATTTCGATTTTACTAACAAAGCACTGAGGGTATATTCGATTAGACTATTATCGATTATATATATCGAATGCACTTGTCAGTGAACATGTTGAGATAGGAAATAAATTGATTCCGTCCAGCATTAGAGTAGTTCCAGTCTCTGATATTGTAAGTGAAACGAAGTTTATTGTTCCAATATATTACTGTAGTACTAGGTTTAAATAGAACCATTAGATATTCAATATATAAAACCTCTTATATCAAAATTAACTTAAATTTAAACACCTACCATCGAGTTATACATCGAGATAAATAAACTGTTTACTTTATTCCTTAATTTTCCATCCAATTCTTAATCGATCAAATTAAAAATTAGAATTGAACGTCTTGGCTCTCATACAACAGATACGAATAAACACTAGTCACTTTGGCAGGTTCTTAATATAGAAAAAAAAACAAAATCAAATCCGTTATCTTTTTGTTTGCGGTTAAAAATTCTTCAAATTTACTTGACTGGCATTAAATCCAATCAAAATTACATCATCGTCATCAATCGGCTGACCGCACGTCACAACACGAAGCCGATTTTAAAACCAATTTACAAGACCGAATCAACTCAAAACACGTCCAATTTGCTAAGGCTAACTTCTAAATATAATATCTGTTGCGCAATCAAATCGACTTTGAGGACCGTCTTTTAAAGCTGATTGAATATTTCGGAATTGCAGTAAATGTACCGTTCGAAGGAATTCCGGATAAAAATATTGAAGACGCAAATATCATAAAGATATACATATATAATCAGTAAACATAAATATTAGATTCATAATTGTATGACGTCTGACGTCGTCATGACAGAACTTAATACTCCTTAAAAAAGGGACTTTCGGGCTAGTGAGATGCTTTCACACGCCCCGGACATAAAAGGCATGACAGTCGTCATGGCAGTGTAAGACTCACAAGTTACCACGATAACTATAAACCCTGCATCGATGGGAAATAGAATACTCATCTAGTCACAATACAGACATATGCAGTTAAAACTGTGTAACTTCAGTTAATTTTAATGTATAAAAATAATGAGGTCGATTCATTAATCGGTTAATTACAGACCTCCCTTGGTCCTAAAGTCCAATGGAGTCAACTGTTTCTTCATAAACAATAGGTTAAATTTGCACACTTGTAAATTTAAAGGATTGTTTCGATTTCATTGTTTCGTAACCGAGCCATTGGTTAAAATAGATTAAACACATTAATTCTTCAAGACAGTCCCATTCAACTAGCAGTAGTTCATTTAAGTAATTGTTTGAAGTAACATTACATACTCTGTTGTGGGACCATTCCCCTACCTGGTAAACCAAACTGCAATTAATTAAGCTTGTACGCCTTACTGTAAACTAGTTATTGCTCTGGTATTTCTATTCAAGTAGATATTGTTGGGTTTCGTGTGAAGCCGGCTTTCGTGACTATACATTGGTTTGTTTAGTTACGACTTGTCTATTAATGAAAGAACACATTTGAAATTAATACCTCCGACTGCGACCGACTTGATGAAATCGTTTGACCGTCTGTAAATTCACAGTGGAACTAAAGGCATAACTTTTGTTAACTCATACTGGACGTGGGCCTTTCAGCAGGTTGATAGCTGTTGCGGTTTAGTGCCGGGAATATTGAGATAATGAAATACAAATTTATTGTTGTCATAACTAAAATTCATTTCATGTTTTATGGGTGTTTGTAAAATCTGCAGCACATAGTCTAGAATATTCTTAGTACAGGAGTCTCAATAATTAAATAAAAAGTGCATTGGAAGTATTCGATATTCAAAGGTAAAGCTAAATAAATAAATAAAAATATTTATTTGACACAAAGAGAAGAGAGTACAGTCACAGTGGAAACATCACTAGACACTATATAGTATGTGTTTCACTAAAGGTATCGAGGCTGTTTACTAAACTAGGCAGAAGTCTGCATTTTGGCTGACAGTATTCAGCCGTAGATGTGATTGACACAACTTTTTTTTTCTGATGACGTAAGTGTTGCTGTACACCGATGTAAGCTCTGTTCATTTTGCTATTAAGATTATATTGTTAAAAGTAAACGTAACATCAATTAGTCTATATTTACTTAAGATAAATGCTATTCAAGGCAAATAAAACTTATTTAAAATTAAAACTTCAATGTAACGACATTTGTTATAATTGAAATTTAGTCTTCATAGAGTTTACAACTAAATAATTCCTTAATTTGATTCAGAAAACTTTTTTACACTTTAGTGTTGGTCATAATTTGTTTATTATACATTAAAATGATATATTTTAAGAGCCTGACAAAGCGTCTCAACTCTGCCTGATGCAAGCATGAATAGAATCCAAGAATTGTGGTCACCATAATCATTGCAAATGCTGACAACGCAGTATGGTGACCCACACTATGGCGGCCTTGTGAGATGCTTTTTCACACACCCAGCTTGGGGATGTATCTTTGCCTCTTTGTTAAAACAATTGATTTTTATAAACACCGTTAAAATCTCACACACCCTGTATGCCTGATTGTCGGTAGATCCAATAAATACTGCTAAATGCATCTTATATATCCAATATTCGTGTATTAAACGTGAGTTGGACAAACAGCTGTAACAAACAGAAGAAGTTTTGACGCCAGCCTAAATAATTTAGGATACTTTACTAAAATAAGCTTTACCTTGAAAAACCCTGTTATGTAAATGTAGTATTAGTATTATACTCTTGTTTTAAGTCTAAACATTTTCTTCTTTTAAGGTTTTTCATCGCGCCGTTCATAATTCCACTTTATCGCTTTCATAAATATTAATAAAACACTTTGTCATCAGAATGGCTATTTTCTTATTATATAAATCTCATAGTTTATGTCGACTATAAACAGAATTGTTTTCTAAATATCTATTATATGGGGAACAGTAAAAACTTTTAGAGTTGTCACGCTTAGGCGCTTCGTTGGGAAATATTTCTTGTAAAAACGTCTTTCTACAAAATTGTTTGTGTTCAAGTCATGGTCTGATGGTCACTTACCTTGTTTCGGAAGGTTCTATGAACTCCACTTGGTTGATGTGTTTTTTAAAGATTTGGTGCCTTCAAACGGCTTGCTTGTCTCTGTAATAAGCAAAGTTTATACATATATATATATATATGTATATATATATTAGGGTGTCCCTTATATGACAAAAAAAAATTTTTTTTCGAATTTCGAAATGCATACCCTCTATAATTTTTACTAATGCTATAAGATACTTAAATATAAAATTTTATCAATCTAGCATAATTGCAACCAGTGTCGACCGAGCTTCAAAGTCTAGTAAAAAACGTGTTTTGTCCTAAAATTTCAGTCTGCTATAATTTCACTATAAATGCAATGAATTAAGTGAATAAAATTAAATAATAAATTAGATGAACATTAATCTTTAATTAAAAACATAAAGAAATAAGAATAATTCAGGGTAACTTCTTTTTAGAGTAGTTTTTTTACAGTCTGGATACAATTTTAGATGTTCCTGGACACAGCGCAGCAAGAACTGTTTTTGTTCTTCTTCAGCCGTGATAAGTCCGTTAAAATCTTGCATTAATTTAACAGCCCTTTCAGCAGTATCATTTACAACTCTCAAATAACTTATTCTTCTTTTAGCCTCCAGAAAAGCAGCATTGTTATTCCAAGAAGATACGTCTTCCTTTAGAAAACTGTCGTCGATCTGCAGTCGTGATAAAAATTGTTTGCTCTTTTCCGATACGAAATCATCCAGTGCTTTGTCTAAAAAAAAAGAAAAATAAGTTAAATAACAAATAAAAATCAACAACAATTTTGAAAATAAATAAATAAGTATTGGACATTGAAATTGAAATCCAACAAAAAGTCAATTTAACTTACCAAACAACTTTTGAGCCAGTTCTTCCTTCGACGGGTCATAACGTTTGCTAAAATCCGAGATTTTGTCCCTGTTGAAGTTGGCAATCAGCTTCTTCTTAGTTTGGTTGTCAACTTCATCATCAAATAGTGATAGAATGACTGTCTCTTCACATAAATACCACAAGTGATGGCTGAACTTGCTTATAGAAGCTTTAGAAATTGTTGCGTCAACTTTTTCATACTCTTTTAACATCTTCAAGAAGCACAAATCTTGATTAGGTGCTTTAGTCGCCACTGTACATTCGAGCCAAGGTTTAACATACAATATTACGAGAAATAAGCAAACATCTTGTAGAGCCTTTTTGTCCTTCGCAGTTACTCTGCATTATGACTGAAGTAAACAATTTTTAAAGAATAGATCGCTCTCGCCATCCAGCGTGCCTGATGTATAGCTCCGGGGGGCCTTAGTTTTCATTTTTCCTCTGTGTCTCCTCCTAAAAATATTACGCACAGTTCGACCAATTCGCGGTAATCATCTCTTACAAAACCTTTATCTAATTCTGCCTTATAAAATAGTAACAACGCTTGAATGTCTGTCTCGGCAACCCGTGCTTTTACGAAATTAAGAGATGGTTCAATTTTAGTACAATCAATGTTTTTCCAATTTTCTTGGAACTTTTTGAACATCGGAATATCTGGGCTACTAGTCTGCTTAATCTTGGTTTCAAAGACAGCTTTTAAGACCAATTCATAAACATGATGACGACAGGTGAAAAGCAACAATTTTCTTCCTAAAGTTTGCTCCAAAATAGCACAAGCTCCATTGAAACGGCCCATATTGGAAGCTGTTGTGTCGCAGCACATTATTTGCACTTTATCATAAAGGTTCCAGTCAAACAGAGCTGCTGATACAGCCTTCGCTTGATGATTTCCAGAAGAACTTTCTAGTTTCGGCACTGCAAGAAGCTGCTCTCTATCGTCAAATGAAGCTATAACTGGCAAGCGTTCTTCTTTTGAACTCCGTACATCCAACCCCGGTAATAGTTTTCCATCCCAATGGACTGTGACTATGTCGGGTACATTGTTTTGGAAGTTAGATTTTATTGCTTCTGCCCTTGATTTTCTAGTTTCAGTACGAATTCGCTAAATCGAGAATTTGTTAATACAGAAATCATCGCTGCTCAGACCAAGCGCTTCTACCACCGCATTAAGAATGTAAACGGTATCTCTAATGCTTAACTGGCATCGATCTAAAGCTGCAACTAGTTTAGGTGTTATAAGATTCTTTCTACCTCTTTTTGAACTTTGTTCATGGCAGGGAACGTCCGGCAAGCTGAGTTCAGAATTCAAGATCTGTTCTTCGTCTGAATCTTCTACACTAAGTTATTTGTGGTGGAAGTAGATGCAACAGCTAGTGATTCTCTTTGTCTTACAATCCTTTCCTCTTCTTCCAATCGTCGTTGTCTAGATCTTTGTTCTTTTTCCGCCAATTTTTTATCTACACCACCTAAGCATCCCGGTCGACCTGGCTCTCTCTGTTTCATTAAAAATAATTTATCTTCCTCTATTTTCATTCTCTCAAAAGCATCAGCATGTGCAATATCAAACAAATTATCAAGATTAATTATAAAATTGTTCTCACGACTCTTACACGTAATCTGAGTTTTCTTACAATTTTTTTGCAACTCTCTCCAAACATGATATAAATCAATAAGTTTCTTCACGCAGTTAGGAAATGCCCTTGTTGGAATTCTTGCTTTTTCCCAATATATGATGCACTCCCTAATCACAAGATTTGCACTTTCACTAACAGTCAATTTAACCTCACGAATATTGTAAAATAGGACTGAGAGAACTTGTCGATTAGATGGTAATTTTGCACCATTTATTTGGTAGCTAGTCAATCCGATAAGAAAAATATTTTGTTTATCACTCCGTAATTCCACCGACATGTTTACGCACTAAACAATGAAGCACTAATAGTCTCAAAAATCACGTACGAAATGGCAAATAAAACATGTCGTAACAGGTCACTGGGCAGTACTTAAGCAACTTGTATCGACAAGTTTAAATAGCAAGTCGGCACGGGTTATCGTTTATATATCGAACTAATATTTTTTTCTAGACAATATAGGGTTATTACGAAACTTTTAAGAAGGTATGCGTAAAAAAATATCGAACTTGAAATTTAAGGGACACCCTAATATATATATATGTATATATATATATGTATATATATATATATATATATATGTATATGTATACAATGGGATAAAAGATGAAAAAGGTTTCGACATAATCTCTCCCTTGTGTAGAAAAGCGTAGATTTATTTTCTAGCCGGGATAGACGCTTTTTGGTTTTCTGTATAATTTTATGGCACTCGAGTGAATTTAAACGATTTGATAGTTACAAAGCGCTTACTCAGCTTTGAATCGTTATTGGTTTGCGATAGGTTTGTATAATAAGCGTTTTTGAAGAGTTTGGTTTTATTTTATTAGTCTCATTTAATAGCACTTATAACTTAATCAATATATCCGTAGTCCTTTATAAAATCATGAAGTTTAATAGGTAGGTAGATAATATACTAATATATTTACTTTCATTGGACCAGGTTTTTGTTCCCATCTACTATTTACAATGAATCTTATGTTACAACTGCAATTTTAAGTTTCCTTTAGAAAGCAGTGTGTGTATAACGTGGTGAATATACACGTCCATAAGGGACTTAAAAGACTTAAACTTAATATAACCTAAATGTTCAGTTCAGTATCATTGACTGCCTTGTTGGTTTAGTGGTTAGTGTATACGACTTCTGATCAATAGGTCTCGGGTATTATTCCCGGGCAGGGTTAAAAAAGTATTGTTGAGATTTTCGTCCAAGAAATTTTCAATTACAACGGGGAGTCTGAAACTTGGCAGTGTTTAACACCGTTTGACGTCAATCTCGCTTGTCATGAACATCTATGGCAATCGTTATCAGTCAGTCAGTACCCTCAAATGTACTGTTCTTCGAACTCAGTTCGCACAGGGTTGCGGGGGTCGGATGCCAGTTGTGTCGTTAAAAAACTGACATTCAGATACAACTGTTTTAATTAATAGCCTAAATCGAAAATCTTGGAATTAACAAAAGCTAAGAAGATGCAGATGATGTTCAGCATCGCCAAAGAAAAAGGATTATGCTATTTTTAACTGAGAAGGAACTTATATAATACTTGAAATAAGTTGACTGCACGATTGGCCTAGTGGTTTAAGCGGTTGCCATGCCGCTCTCCATTTCGCTGAGTGTTGTGGGTTCAAATCCTACATGGGACAACACTGTGTGATCCATAAATTGTTGTTCTGAGTCTGGATGTTCTTTGCGTCCGTTTCTTGTATGTTTGTAAAGTCTCCCGCGACACAGGATTTATTCCTAATGCTGGCGTTGTCTATTAAAAAAAAAAAAAATAGGACGGTGATGATAGGGATAGTGAGAGAATACTTATCTATAGATTAAAGTAACACACGATAGCGGTAATGTGGGTCGATACTATTAACAAATTCAAACTCCAAACTCGAATATTTTTTGCTGATTAGGCCTTGTTGAAATACACTAGCATTTAAATACGTCAATAGTACAATTAAGGATCAAATTTAAGAAAATGAGACACTAGAATAACCATGATGACATGACCCTGACAACTAAAAGTCGCTACTGATGTCTAAAGATTAATATTGTCGACTTTTGTGAGGTGACATCTCACAAAAGACCGTCTGATCCCAAACTAGACAAAACCTGTACTATAGTAACCAGACCGCTGATAAATATACTTATATATTTCTAAATACATACATATTATAAATAAATTACACCCAGACACAAACCAATGATCGCGTTCATCACACAAAGATTTGTCCTGTGTGGGAATCCACCCACCACCCACGATCCGTGACTTAGCAGTCAGGATCACTAACCACTAGACCGACAGGTCCGTCCGTGTTAACGATCGCAGAAAAACAACGAGAAATATTCTGGTGAAAAAGTACATCTTAGAAAGTAAAAATTTAAAAAATGCAAAATATATGTTTTAATTCGTTCAATAAATAGAAAATAACGTTTAATTTACAGGTGAACTACTTTACAAAAGCATTTAATATTTCTAAACGAACGAAAACCATTTCCCTGATTTATGACAAACGTTTTCTTAAAACATGACTTTTCTTTTTAGTATTTACAGTTACATTTAATTGAGTGCCGCAATTAAATTTACTTAGTAAATATATTATTGATTCTAAAAGTGCGTCCTTTTGCCAAATTAACAAAATGCCGTGTGTACTTTTGTGTGGAGTTTGAGCATCGTCTATATTGTATTATAAAACGGATAAACAAATTTAAATTTAGTTTTGTTTTTCTAAGAAACTGTGTCGAGTTAAATTTGTTTCTTGTTTTTGTCGTTGTGACTTTTTTTCTAAAGTATTTTATCATCAACATCATCAACTTTTCCAGTCCACTGCTGGATATAAACCTCACCTTCGTAAGGAGGTTTTGTCCTACTACGCTGGCCAGACAGGTTGATCTAGAGGTTTTTTCAAGTTTTCCTTCTGTTGTCTTGCGTAGTTTGTTCTCTTAGCCACCTCTTACGACACCCGATGGATATGTATTTTATAGACTGCCTCGGTGGCGCAGCGGTAGTGAATGCGACTGCTGTGCTTGATGTCTCAGGTTCGATTTCTGGGTCGGACAGTGTATGATCTGCAAATATTTGTTTCGAAGTTTGGGTGTTTTCTATGTATAATATGTATGTATTTACAAAAAAAGGTATATAAGTATTCTATCAGTTAGTCTAGTTATCATAGCACAAGCTCTGCTTAGTTTGAAACTAGATGACGTTGTGTGTCACATGTCCAGAATATTAATTTATTTATATAGAATGTAAACTATATACTTGTGTTTGATCATGCAAAACATCCCCAGTTACTAAGTTCAGTGCCAAAGTATTATAGAATTGAATGAGTCATGGTCTACGATAAGTTTATTCACTTCTACCATTTTTTGGCACTTCTATTGTAATTCTCCATTATTTATAGATTCTTTCAAATATTATTCCCTCCAGTTTGTGTAGATATTCATGATAAATTGTAATAAACCATGTACTTAATCGTTTCATGTTCTGGTGTAATATTTTCTTTGTAGTTTCGAGTGTAACCAATTTAATTTAATAAAGATTAATGACGTCACAATTGACGAAGGTTTAAATAAAATGTCGTATGTATTGTGTAGTTGTTTTTAAGTATGTATTTATATTATAATTACGTTTAATTGTTGTCGGTTTATCAAAATTATTATGGCTATAATTTAATTTTTACATTTGTTGGCAATAAACTATAGCGGTTACGAAGTACCACAATAACTATTCAACTCATATAAGCAAAGAAATTCCAATCTCCTCTTTTTTTGCTACTTTTTACTTTTTAATTAATGCTACCAAATTTAATTGCTCATAAATATTTCCAAGAAAGCAATTTATTATCCATTCTTACAATGAACTCGCGTTATTACGATGTCTATCACAATAAATGTTACTATTTTTAAATGGTTTTAAACGAACATGAAAAGAAATCGTCAATTCATATAAGTTAAATGGTGTTTACCTACGTACAATAACGCTGACAGTATAATCACCCTTTATGGGGGTAGTAAAACATCTCGCACAGGGGTCTATGAATAACTTACGCATATACCTTAACTTATAATGACTAAGATCGATACTGTACAACAACTTAGTCAAGTGTACTCATTGGAACGAAGTTCCTTATCGCGCGTTGCGACGGAGGCTAGACGGAAAAATTCAGACGAAAACTTGTCACGACACTTTTTGCTATAGTGTAGTAAACCGTGCGGCGTGCACATATTTCTTTGTCTGTCTCTCTCTCTCATAGAAAGCAAGCCAATTATTTTCGTTTCGTTTTTCTATTTTTCTTTGAACAGTGTAGTGTCGTGACGGTTATTTTTGTTTTGTTAAGTTTATACAGGTTTTTTGGATATAATAAATAATAAAAAAAGGAACTTCGTTCCATCCGGGTTTCCCTTGACACCTCTCAAGTTTTAATTTTTAACTATTGAGGTTTTGTTTTAGTAGTTGTTAAGTTTGGGATGCGATTATAACTGTGTGAAAACCGATTAAGAATACAATGTCACCACCCCTATTCTACCTATGGGTGTTGCGCACAAGCAGGTACAATTTCTGTTCCCTCACTCTCACAATCTGATGGGACGGGTATCGGACACGATCGAGGAGAGTCCAGGCGCAGGACTGACCGCTTTACGTGCTCTCCGAGGCACGAGGAATAAGACTAACTTCCAAACTGCGAGCTGATGTTAAGCATATAATGTAGTAGTGTATATAGTATTCAGATACATATTTTTGAAAATAGTGTACCGTTTTTTGTAAATCGTTGTAATTGTAATAAATTTAATTGTATTATATACAAAAACGTTCAAGAGTCACGCCATGAAAACTTAATAGATTTTGATGAACCTTTTTGATAGTACTTAAAAACATTTCTATAATCAAGACGTGGAAGTTCTAGTTTTGTTTCACCTTGTCTTTGCCTACCGTGCAGTTCTTTTTTCAAGCTTTATTTTGTTCACCTTCATAACCCTTCTCACGGTTTCTTGATCCTCAACGTTTTCACACATTCGTACAGTAATGTTAATTGTACTATTTGTTAAGGAAACAGTAAACTGACAATCAATATTACTTTTTCTCAATCTAACTTATGGTTAACTAACTATACCCTGTTATGCCAAGTTGGAGCACATTCTGGTTGCGTTGATGAGGAAGAAAACAGATGCGAAAAATATTTAAAAACCATCTTTTCAATCACTGTGTGGACTCTAAAATAATAATAATGTAGATAGAAAAGAAGGCAATAGTGTGAATAGAATATTACTTACACTGATGACAACTCTAATAAGTCAGATTTGCATATCATTGGCATAAAGTCTGAGCTCTTAAACCGCTCGAGAAAATCTCATAGTTTTAGGATAATCATAAAAACGCCAACCTCTACATTGTCTGAGTAGAGGTCAACGAGCGTTCAATTCGAATCCGTCCAATACCTAATACAGACGAAAGCTTACAGCTTTACATATATATTGGCTACCAAAACATTGACAAAGTAATGTAATCAAAAACTTAGCTCTGGTCAAGCGCACAAGTCCTGATTAGTTCGAGTCGGTTTAACTGAGGCGGCACGTGACTGGAATGTTTGCACACATGTCGAATTTCAGGCAATTTGATCGAAGTGGCAAATAAAACTAATGTAGCTAGACTTGGCTTAGTGTGTGTCAATTTGCATGTGAGCTTAGAACACAAAAAAATCTGGTTCTATGTCTGTCATTCCTTTATTGTATAAGTCAAGTGTCAAGGTCAAGTGTCGACTCCTAAATGACTTTAAACACTCTTTATCATATTAAACATCTTTTTAATCTCAAAAAGAAAGATGGCAGTTTTATAGAAACAGTTCAATGTTCATCTGCTGCCTGTCAAGACCTTTTTACGAGAATGATTGTCGGTATAAATTGGTGACTATTATATATTGATGACTAATGTTTAAAATGATCAGAAATTAGACGAACTAAAATTGTCCAACTTACATAAGTTACTCATACATAAATAGTGGTAATTTATCGATCGTTACGGAATATATGAAATCAAAATGTTCAAAAATATCTTCATAAAGATACTACTGCATCCATCAATCACAAAATTACCGACCCATCGCCCACAATTTACACGTAATAAACCACAAAACCTTATAAAACGGACAAATTGTCACGCTAGAACAGTTTACATTTAAAACCCTTTTAAATTACATCAAAAACAGATCAATTTGAAGCTTTTACCGTGTCCTTTGCCAATCGGTTTTTCATCCCCGATTTTCTCATTACCTGGGTACACAATGTGGCTGCGACCGCAAAGGGACTCGTTACGGGAGAGTAATTTGAGGAGTTACGGTACTCTGTGAATAGATTTTCACCAGGCTCTGTGCTTGAGTCCCGTATACTTACTGCCTGTAAAGCTCCTATTTATTTCTACTATCCTGGTATCTCGAAACTATATTTCTTGGCTTTTTCTTGGGATATTTGACAACATTTTCTGTAAATTGGGTTAGTTCGTGATGTCTGTTATGCAATATTAGGACTTTTCTTGAAGATTTGTAACCAATATTTGGAGGTTATGCCTTTTAACCTCTTTCAACTTTAGGAATAATGTTCAGTGTACGAAACTAATTCTAGTTATCGATAAATTTGTTATCAAGTTACTAAGATAATTTTTATTTAAATGATAACCTTCACTATAATTTTTCCTGCAATCCTTTCTTCATTTCCATGTATTATATTTCTATTGTTTTTTTAAAACCAACTCCCGCGTTAAAACTGTTCCCATCTCGCGGAGAGTATAATAAATGAAATAGACGCAAAGAACTCACAGTTTGGGTCGCAACATAACAAAGCTTTGCTAATAATTTGGTAAATTAAGAAGACTTTATATATTTATACATGCATAGGTAACGTAAATCAAAAGTGGTATTTCTGTGAAACACAAAATATCCTTGAGTTTAATTTACCGTACCCACGTATACATTTCTTAAATAAAGGTGTCTCCGTCTACTGGTTGTACATAACAAGTACTCTGTGGCTTTCCCCTCACGTGCCATCGGGTACCGTATGAATAGGACATGACACCATGAATATAGATAAATCATTGCTTAGAAAATTGGATTTGGATGTCTAGTTGCATTAAGTTAGAAACAAACCATAAAATATTGATACACCGCGCGATTAGATTGCTTCTGAGGTTATCTTCCGTCCTGTAAATCTGATTTGGGATTTCCTGATGCATAACAGCATCATGTAAGCACCAATTCACGTGACAACAAACTTACATAGTATAGCACGAAATGCGAAAGTTGAGACGAATATTTTGTTTCTTGTTCAGCAAATCACTTCACAATCAAAAATTTATAGACTGATAACCTGACGACAAATTAGTAAATCCACTATAAACAAACCTGGTAACTAAATAAAGAAACTAAATATTATAACTTAATGTTTAAGTGACTACCAACTGCCTCCAAGTTATGGTCAAATTCGGCGAACAATTCCAAACGCTGCATAGAAATTCAAATGTTCACAATTTGCCAGTTCTTAAATCCAAATCTTAAAAGTTACTATACTTTATTTCAAAAGCTTCTGAACACGTACCTTAACCATTGCTATTGGAAACTTTGACACTTCTTTCCAAACTTTGCGCATTATTCTTTGTTCATTCTACTTTCTATTCATAGATGTTCGCTTCCCGGACGTCACGTTATCCAACCTTTAAGGTGTCAGTCGACTTCCAGTGTTTAGGGTTCCCGATATTGCTCCGGCATTGATAGTTTTCTTCAGATTTTAAGAAATATTGTTTTAAAGTAATGGTTAGTTCCACAATCAGTCATGATAATTTTTCAAATTTTATTTTGCTACTTCGCAAATTTGCACACCGCCATCTATACGAAATTATAAAGCTGAAGAGTACTGATCCGAAGAAATTCTTACGATGTTAGAGGAAACATATACCATCACGCTACAATTAAAAAGAGCAGAGTATCAATAAAAAATGTTGCAAAAACGGGGTAACATTATTCCTTTTGAAAGTTTAAATTGCGTGCACTGCCTAAACAATTAAAGTTTCACAAGATTAATGTATGAAAAAGACAACATGTCTATTTTTTAAGCTTGTCTTACTTAATAGTAGCTTATTTGTGGCATACAAATTTATTCACGCTTCATGACATCACGCTACGGTCAAAAAGAGACGCAGACAAGATTGCGCGGGTCAGTTAGTATTGGATAAATGGCAACGTCAAGCAATTTATAGGCTCTCTGACTCATTTCACAGTGAAAACTATACATATTAAAACAAAGAAAATTATCTTCAACAAGAACATAAAATACGATTCCCACTGACTTCCTTTTTGATTTTTTAATGCAGTCGAGATTGAATGTTAATACGTAAGTTGGTCATCCATTTAAAAACAGTGAAACCATTTTTCATTCAGCGACTTTTTTATTGACTAGATAACTAGATTTAAATTACCCCTACTCTAAAATGAACATCTACAAAGAGCATACTTTAAAATTATTCAGTCATGTTCAAACAAAAATTAAATTCATTCAAGCGCTACACTTTCAATGAAGATTGGATACAAAAAGATAAATGGAGAAGCAACGTGAACATCGCTAAAGAGTTACTATTATTGAACTTTAGTTTGTTTTACTTTTAATATCAACAACAGGTGTTTAATTTTTGGTTTAGTAATTTTATTTAATATCTTTTTGTAGTACGAAATAAAGGCTATCTTTCAGATATACTATACAGCAAAATTTGTACCTAATAATGTATCATAAAATGACTGTAAAACGACGCAGATTTTTATTGAAATAAACGATGTTTTAAAAAAATGATAGAATTGGCGGGATGTTGTCTACCGATCTTAAAGAAAGAATGACATTGCTATATGTATGTTTGCCTGTAACTAGATTATCTTGAAACTTTTACTTATAAAACGTTCCTGTTCGTAATATACACTAGTTTTGGAGTCTGAGTCTTGCCAGGACCGGATTAAAAATAGAGAAATCTCTTATAAAACCATCATTGGCAAAGCTTAGAAACGGACATTATGTAATTTTGTACGTAGTTTTACAAAACCATCAATCAGTAGGAAACAGAATTTTCTCATGTGATAACTTTTTATTATCATAATCACAAAATGTAAATAGCATACATAACTGTCTGCGATATACACGAGCCGAGCATAAGCCCTCGAAGATATAGTTTAAAAAAACTGTTAAATGGAGGGTCCGCAAGATATGAATGTGGAAACCTTAAAAGACTATAAGTAGTAGATGTCATAAAACTCAAATGATGACGTAATCGCTGAAGTTAGCTTCTGAGTTATGACTACTAATGTTTCAACGAGCATTCTGATGTAAATATAATAGAAAACACTGTCTCCTATTAACTGTTTGACATCTTTATTGCATTAATGACTCCGCAAAAAATATTGATGAACTTTGATTGAACTAATAAGTTGCAAAATTGTCAGGTGTGGCGTCAATAATGCTTGTACAACACGCGATATAACCATATACAGGCATTCCCTCGACACTCGACCACACCTTGTAAAATAACGATGTGAATATTAAAGCATTTTAAATACATCGTGATGATACGAGATCTACCGATAGACTTCACCGTTTCCTCATGTCGGTCGTCAAAAGTAAAATAATATTTTTTTAAACACGACGTTATTTACGAAGTGTACGTTGTTACAATTTTTTGACACAAATACACTTTTTACGTTATGAATAAATAGTAATGGTACACGTGATTGCATTTTTACGTAGATTTTGCGACCGTTTTAATAAAAATTGTAAAAATTATTGCCTGGAAACATCGTAGTTTGTATGAAAAATCAGTTTGAGTCTGATTTTACTTTCTGCTCGTGAGAAAGACTATGAAAATTGTGAATTGACTCGAAAGTAACGTTTTACAATTGTCTACCTTAACATTAGCACCTATCAACATCAGCCCGTTGCAATCCACAGCTGGATATAGACCTGTCTCAAAGCACACGCCGGAGCTCGATCTACTGCTTTTTGCATCCAGTCACTGCCGGCCCTTCTACGCAAGACCCATGTATAAATCTATGAACAGTAAATATTCGATTTTAATGTAGCATTAGTAGTTTTTCAAGAGCGAAGTAATATCACTTATATTTAATTTATATAGGTATTGGTTTGACCTTCGAGTGATAAAAGCTACCACCTACCTTAGTTATTTTTTACTAGTTTACGAAAACCATTTGCGTAAAGAGTGATTTGTGGCTATGCTATTTATCGATATACCCAAATTTATTGCTCTAGCTGTGTGAATTGTTTTTCACAATCGTAATATGAACCCGCGTTCGTTTGATGTTTTAAACTGTGTTTCTTATCAAATGGCGCTCTGATCTATAAAATGAAAATAAGCTGAGATTTTGTAATTCTAGTGTACATATGAGTTTCCATTCAGTATTGAAATGACCTGTGTTGCATTTTTAAGTCGGAAGTAACGGATCAAACGTATTGTGAAAGATATTGTGTAAAATATGTAACATTATATGTCAAAACGTCATTTATATTTCCGTAGAAGACAAAATTTTGGGTCACCGGACCTTGAAAGCGGCATGTTTCCATTTACATATTAATGGGAACCCTTAAGAGTTACCTTTAATGTCATCATACGTCATACAGAGGGGTATATCCAACCACTTATTCGTGCGGTCGTCTTTAATTATAACGGTTTGTGAAGTTACCCTTCTGCTACCGAATACATGTACGAAGAATGATACATTGCTGCAATGCTGTCTGATTTTTAATAACGCTCGTAGGAAACCAGCATTGGTAATAAAGCATATCGTTATGTCATCATGCATCTTGTTTCTTAGTAATGGTAAATACGTTCTACTTAAAATATTGCTACACAAAGACATTTATCCCACAATAGGGCTGTCCGAAACATTGTAATAAACATTTTCACGTGTGCCTTTTTACGATGTGCACGCTCCAATTTTCAAGAAGACAATTTAACTGAGCTCCCCTCGTTTTATATGCTAGCTTCATCCCTGTTATTTATAGACGTCAGGGCAAATATTTGGAGTCGTGTCACGGAGTTGCTTTGATGTCGCTGGTTGAAAATTTGAGGTTTTGATTTAACTATTTACGTACCTACTTTTGTTTTCACTTTCAGTAGTTTTTGACGTTTAAACTTGTATGTGTATTGCTAAACAGTTGGATCATAATATTTAATAAATACGTACAACATGTATTTTGTTATTCTGGGCCTACTAAAGTGGCTTTTTTCTGCCTGATGGAAAGCATAGTAGGATCCAAGTGGTGGTCGCTATACTCATTGCGAATGCAGATAATTCAGTATGGCGACCCACACTGTGGCGTCCTAGTGAGATGCTTTTTCATGCCCCGCTTAAAGGGCCCGGCTTTTAGTTATCAAACTATTCTCTATCACATTCCAATAATCGGATCTTATTTGGTATAGTACTTTTAATGTATTAACAGACGAGGTAGTTCTCCAAAGCCACAGTTCAGGAATCCTTGCAGTTTTGTTGAGGTCGTTGCCAGGTCTTCTTCTGCTTCACTTCACTATGTTGACCTTAAGACTTTGTATACGAACTGATTTCGAAGTAATATTTACTATCCTTCGGAAGTCGTGTTTCTAGTTCATCTCTGCATCATGCAAGGTTAGGTTAGGAAAACTCTTGACCAAAAGCACTTCGTCCCACAGTTACACACAGTCCGTCTGTTATAAAAAACTTGATGTTGAACGTGGATGAAGTACATACTCGTACTTGACGTGAACGTAGTGTGTTAAACTAATCACACACTTTGAGTGTTCTCACAAACTGTGTCATTGCTCATCTAATCACGTGGGAAAACAAAAAACAAATGTTTATTTAAATTACGTGACGTAACTCATTCACAGAATAAGTTTTTAAGTATGTATTATGGCCATATAAAGTGTTAAACTTCAAGGATTTTGGTTCATTTTATCAAGTTGCAAACACAGGAGGAAAAACGAACTCTTAATGTCCGTTTCAAAGGATAAGTTAAAGGTAATAACTGAGTTTTAAGATAAACTTGCAAAAAAGACGTCATCAATCATTATTTTAAATTTCGAACTATTTTTTTATTTTGGTTAAGATTTTTGGAAGCTAGAAACGTATCAAATCAAAAGTGTTAAAAATTTTAGTCGTCTCACAATAATTGGCGCCATGTTTTTTTTTCTGTGCTTTGTTTTTTATGTTCTAACTACGTATTGTAATAAAGTTCCCTACTGTTTGTTTTTTGTATTTGAATCACTTTACCTTGAATTTTCAATATGGTCAATTCAATTAACATCTTGTCCTGTAAAAAATATGAATAAATTAATCAAACTCACGTGAGACATCGTTTTGTTGACCTCCAGCGATAATTCAATTAGATTCGTATTAATTCGACAATTATTGGGATATGAAATGAACAATTTACCTTAAGTCATTTTTATGAAGTCGAAACTCAGTAATACGAGTAGAACTGAAGAATTGTTTTGTTTGTCTCATCATAATAATCTCAAGAACTAAATTTGAATTGGGTAGAACATAGAGATATAAATAGAGTACAAATATAGTCAATAATATAATATTTGAGGCAGATGACCCACAACGCTATCCAGTCCCAAAATGAGCTTTTACTGTGGGTACTAGATACATTTGTACTTTCTTTTTGTAAATTCATAAATATACATAGAAAACGCTGAAACTCCGAAAGAAATTGTTACAGATTATACGAACATTTGGTCCGGTTCGGGAATCGAACCTATAATCTTTCACTACTATGTTTATAACCGAAGTAATGTCAACGAACCCAGATTTAAACTAAGGAGAACGATCAGTGTTAAATACAAGTCCCTACTGTGTGTACTGTGTCACAATGAAATCTGAACCAGTGTGGAATAAATAATCCCCTGTAGTATTTTATACCGAAACTACCTTCAAGAAAAGAGTGTATTCCAACCTCAAAGACCAAAAAATGCTACCGACTCTGGACTTGCAGGCCTTAATGGGTGACACAAGTTACTTTTCTACAGGTATCCACTGCCATGGTCCATTATGAAAGAAGAGCGGACGAGCAGTCTTTAACACAATTTCAGAAATAAAGTCACCATACCATTGCTATGTTGGCATTGCATACAGAATAATTATAACGAAATTCAACGCTTGTAGCTAATATATCACACGCTAGTTCCATTAATCATAGCGGTCACAACTACGACGTTCGTCGATTAATCCTGTTCACTGTAACCGATTAGGGGCACTTTCAATCAAGATTGTTTGCCAGCCTGCGCCAAGTTTGTCTAGATATGCGATGATTGACCCACTTATGGGCCTCGTATATAGTTAACTGGAACCCCGTATTTTAAATGCTTTCTAAACGTGTATGGAAGGTGTGAATTTGTTTTTAGTTTAGTTTACATGTTTAACAGCGCCAGATATCTAGAGGATGAAAATCATATTTGCTTGTTAGAAATAGAGTATTCTATTCATTTTGATAACAATATACCTCTTTATGTGAAGGTCAAGAAACTCGAAAAGATAAATTGTACTCACTTCACACGTCACAACATAAGCCTTTAATAGTCCACTGCTGGACATAAACCTCTCCATAGAAAGGTTTTGGCTTTCTACACCGCGATTGAAGGTGACGGCCCGTGGGAATACCCACTGTAAAAAAAGGGTAATCACTACGCTAGAACTAAATTAATTCATTAACAGAATAGTAATCAAGTAAAAAAGTACACTTTTGAGAACAGGAAGTATTTTATCATAAGTTTAATATCAAATAGAAGTGTGTATACGCAAGCCCTGGTCTCATCAACCTTTATAATACATTCCTTAATCCTAATACATACATGTTTGTATGATTTGTAAATATTTGTTTCGAAGTTTGGGTGTTTTCTATGTATAATATGTATGTATTTACAAAAAAAAAAGTATATAAGTATTGTATCAGTCAGTCTAGTTATCATAGCACAAGCTCTGCTTAGTTTGAAACTAGATGACGTTGTGTGTCAAATGTCCGAAATATTTATTTATTTTAAACTTGATTCTCATTAATTTCGTTCGTCCGCTTTTTTTATTTTTGTACCTAAATTTTAAAGTAGCCACCAGTACCAGTAGTACCACTTAACATAAGGTTTATTTTTAGGATACAAGGTTGCGTAAAAACCTGTTTAATTTATGTTATAACATGCTTATACTCGTGTTAGTGATTGTTGAGGTTTATAAGTTGATGTTTGACGTTTATATTGTTAACTTTATTGTTAGCCAATCTGAATGTACTCATTTATTTTCCAAATGAACTGAAGATAAACTAAAAAAAGTTGACTGTGGACACTCCACTTAAATACACTTATTTATCAACCAGAATGAAATTTCTGTAACAGTGAATGAAGAAAAAAAAAATTCCCTCGATATGTTTTTTGGATTCAACGCCAGTTTCTGTTTCTTAAATGAATGTACCCCATTTCCTTTTCTGTGACGCTATAAATGTATATGCAAAGTTTTATAATTAACGGTTGAGTATTTAATAATAGAAACCGTAACAGACAATTATAAAAAAAACTGACATTGCTATTTATAAAGTTAACTACGATGTATGAATTACATTAACACTACATATAAGAACACATTTCCTTCTTAAATCACAATAATCTCCGCATATTTATAGCTACATGAAAAGCCAATAAAGATGTTAAATACAGCAAATATTCTGGCGTCTTTAAGGCGTACAGCCTCCGGGATGGCTGGAGATGTCGACCTAATTGCTGGCCATTGAACGGCACTCAAGTAGGATGCTGTTGGCAACCGTCACTGGGGTGGCTCTGGCTATCCTCCTTTACGGTGTGCCAGTAGTGTATAGACACTCGAAGGGTGTATTATTTTGTATGTTTGTTTGTCTATTAAGTTTTTATTGGATTTATTGGTTAACTTCTAAACAATCTTATCCGTAATACAATCTTAAAGTTTTTGATGACAGCGGTAATTAGTTACGGATCAATTTATTTAACTTCATGAGCCACAATACTGTTCTGTATTAAAGCAAGGTAAGTAATGGTCATATCTTATACTATATACATATAAGATTGAGCCGACAATAGTTTACTTTAGTCATAAAACTAGTCGTAACGGTAAACGATCAAAAACTTTTTGTTCCAGTGTAATTACCCAAGGCCTATAATTTGAATGGAGGCCCATACGAATGTGTGAATGGCTCCGGTTACGAAACTTTACGTCCTAATTACAGTCGAAACATTGTAATTAACCTTCACTATTCATTATTCCGTCGATTAAAACTTCGAAACAGGACATAAAGGATCAATACACAACGATATTATCGTAATTTCCGTTTTTGTTTTGTTCCGTTTCTATCCTATGTCTTTTAACTTTACAAAAACCATATTCTTATAGAGTATAAAAATTTTACAGAGCTACAAAATAACGACGCTATTTACAATCATCTTAACTTTACACGTCAGCAATAACTTCTGCTCGAGTTGTTCTTCCCAATATAAAATAAGTATACACATGCCCGCACTCCACCCCTTGGTCCCCCTCCTCCAGACGCCTCCCGCATTGTGTATTCAGTACAGTTTATAGGCACTTAACCCTCTCTTTTTGGCAAAGCCCATCCGACAGCCGTGTTTCTAAGCGCTTATTGCAATCTACGCTATGTTACTTAAATTTTCCACTTTAATCAGTCGCCAGTAATAATATTTATGTTTTAATTATATTTTCTTTAATTTTCTATAACAATGTACCTACTTTCAAATTTCCTACCAAATTTCAAATCTCTAATATGGCCATAAAACCCTTACCATCTAATTCAGTATTGTTGTATAATCCATTCTGAGCCGACGTATCCTACCAATATGTATGTGTGTACCACGTCCTTGACAAATTTCACGTTTCTATGACAAAAATCTCAGGAATTTCATATAATCTTGCAAGAGCCCTTAAACCTCGTTTATCCGACCCTGTCGCAAAACCCGTTCTTAACTCACGTCCCTGTCTCACAACTACTCCTCTGCCAAATTTATCTTCATAGGTTAAGCAGTTTGTTCAGATCTCAAGATTAGTCACGAGATGAGTTAGTCAGTAATCTTTCGCTTTTATGTACATTTTTATTATTAATTTTGGACATAAAATGTTTTATAATAGTTATCATATGCATATGGGGTCGATTATCTTTATTCCACAGCTTCGCTTGCGTTAACATCAATTTCTGTCGTAAATAAATAGTCGATTCCTATTTCAGACTATTATCTCAGTTAAAAAATTTCATCCGATTCCGTTCAGTGGTTTTGGCGTGATTAAGTAACATCAATTCACGTTCACATTCATAATATTGGGCTAAATTCATACGATTTATTCCAGTGACCTTTTCTCCGTGACTTACTATTGCTGTCTCTGTTTTACTAATTGTTAAAACAATTTGTAGAAAATAATTTGTCGTGTATAGAATTTATACAACATCAGTGCTTCTAAGTAGTGTGTCAACGACCTCTGATCCACATAGTCTACATAGTTGTAACATAGCGTCATGTCTAAGAACGGAAACATTTATGTTGACATCTTATAACATCATTCCCCGAAGTGTTACCCTCGTAACTGCTAAATTATGTATGACAATGTTATAAACCTTCTGATGGTTTTATAGCGCCATCAAAAGAGTAATGACTTTGCAGGTGTATTTACAGCTGACCCCTTTTGTTTCGATGGATCAATGATTCATTTCTTAAAAAATTCACAACACCTTTAAAAATAAATATCAAGTAAAAGTCTTATAGTGTATGTCTTTCGAAATCAAGTACCTTTTGGCGAAAGGCGAAGTACTTCTATTTCCCTAATTTAATATTGCGAGCCACAGTCATGTTAAATTCAATATTCTGTTAGTAATTATATGGGCGGAGTTCTTTAGTAGATGCGAAAACCAGGGTGAACAAGGGTGGGTGTTTAATTATGCACCGTTCAACACTAAAGTCTAATCGACGGGAAGTTTTATAGAGCTATAAATAATAGCACCCACGATTCCACCAGTACAGTGAAGAATCGGTTAGTTCCATACACATTCAGCGCATCAGTAACATTTGTATAGAAATTTGATTCGTCAGCAGTTCCAAGAGTCGTTACAGTCGCAGTATCGTAAATTGGCATTGATATTAAGGACTTAATTTAAGGTGGCAATGTTTTGATTCCGGTGAAGTATAAATGTATTTACAAACACATTCGCATTGTCATTTCACTGATATTTCTTGGACGTCATCAGTTCCACTGACGCATGTACTGGAATCTTTGATTGGAGCATCGCTATTTCATTACACCTGAAACATCGCATTGTGTGGAATACTATTTTCTACTAGGAAACTCTTAGAAGTATATGCGAGTTTGCGGAACTTTTTGAGCTCTGGGAGATCCTGAAGAATTTTTTTGAATAAATTTTTTGAGGTTCTTATGTGAAAATTTGATTTGTTCCAGAGCTAGAGGGTTGTCGGGCGTGGTGCGGGCGGCGGCCGCGAGCCCGGCACCATGGCTACGGTGGAGGGGCGGCCGGCGCAATATGGCGTCACCCTACGGCAGCTGCGCGAGCTGATGGAGTCTCGCGGCGCCGAGGGCATGGCCAAGATCAACGCGCTCGGCGGTCCGCAGGACATATGCAAGAAGCTCTACACATCGTCCACAGATGGTACCGTATTAAATTTCGTTCTATAAATTCTTAAGCTTAATTCCCACAGCACGATGATGACGAATCTGGACAGTACCAAAGCCCTGTGAATGCAGCGAGGTGGTCTTACTATCACAGACCATAAAAAACCACCTTTATATTATTCGTTCGGTTTCCTCTCTCGATATAGATTGTATCTACTGAAGGAGGTTTAATATCCTGAGTGCAGTCTGTCTTCTATTACTTCTACAATGTAGTTTATTATGACCACTTCTATTTGTAATTTGATAGCTGTAAACTTACAAACACAACCATAGTTCAATATTGATTTTAATAATATAATAACTAATGACAGTAGAAGATATCTCAAACCAAACCGAATCATAATTAATTATTCAATACTTTAATCAAATAGTAAAGACAAAATGCTCGATAGATATTGTCAATTGTTTGTTTGTGATAATTGAATAACGAGATAATTAAATAATCCTTTAGATAATATACATAGACAAGAAGGATCAGCTCAATAAAACTAATATTGACTGATCAACATAAAAGTATTAAGTATTTTTAAGAGGTTCTGAAATGGTTTATTTAAATTGTATTCCGCTGAAAATACCCTTTAACGTATATCTAGCTAGTCCTTTATTCGCTTATGCTTCACTCTGTTGTACTTTCATTAGTAAATTCCACGTAGACCGCAGTATTTCGTAAGGGGCATTGGAGAAATTATTTTGCCCTTTGATGACTTGACAGTTGATTCATTGTCGTTAATTTAATTCAAATTCTTTGTAAACATAACGCTACGTTTAACATTTCAATGCGTCAAGAATTCTTCGGTAGTAAAAATGTGAGTCACGACACGCCAAGTTTACACACATGAGAGTTTTGGACTTTCATGTACGAACAAAGATTTTATTTTATAAGTCAAATATTTACGCGAACTTCAAAGCCATGTCAATCACTGTACATAAACATTTGAAATGCATGCCTTAGTCCATTAGTCCTTTACCGTATATCATTTTAAATTCTTACTTTGAATTTTCTTTGGTATTTGGTTTAAATTTATTGTATGTTCGTTCAACTTTAACCTTAGGATGCATCTTTTGCTCCATCATGCCTTTCAAACGTCGCTCAAATACTGTTTTTAATATCTTTCTATTAAGCTCTAAGTAATTGTAAATAATCATTGCTATATCGGTAGTCGTCGGTAAAATGAAATTTGGAGCTTTCTGGTCCTTTTACCCCGATTCTGGTCACGATAACACCTTAATAACTTCTTCGCTTATACCTTAACTGCAGATAACAACTCGTTTAAGCAGCTCTTCAAATATTAAATCGCTTACAACCACTCCTGTTGCAATTGTTTCATTTACTACTTAGTAATCGAATTCCAACACTATTGATTTGATTTTTGTCTATTCTGTAACATCTATATTTAATCTATGGAATGTTCTTTTTAGAAACTTCAAAGTGAATAACATTTTTCAAGAACAAATTATATGTTGTCTTATTTTCAAATTGTTCAGTCGTGTATTTTGCCGTTTTTAAGTTAAAAATCCAATATTCTAAAGTAATAACTAAACGTGTTTCGTACCGGGTGTTTCCAATCGATTGTTCTTTGGATAAAGTACATCAACCTTTACAAACGTTTTATTAGAAATATCAGTACTACGTGAGGTATTTATATCAGCTGTTTAGATCTAAAAAGGTTTTCACACCTCTAACGATGTTCCATTGCGTATGATTTAACGAAAATAGTGTTGTACACACGCGTGGTTAAACATGTGTGTGTTTCTGATGTATAAAATTTACTGCACTTAATAATGGGACTGATTAGTTACTACGAAAACTTGATAACATCTAGTCTGAAAGAAAGAAAGCTTAGAATTAATAGAAAACTAAAATTAATGTGATTATACTTTACCGATCGTTTTATCTATGGGCAGGTACACTGGCACTGCTAGCACCGGTTCTACCGTCGATCGGCAATGTTTCGATTCTGGCTTATCACTACTGTTTACTCTCCAATTCCTTTTACCAGTTCATTAAAAATTAAAATTATCTTTCGAGTTATTAGCTTAAACATATGTGCTAAGCTTTTTAAACCTTATTTGTATTCTATTAAAACTGATGAGCCCATGATAACTCGGAGATATAAAGATCTGTACACAAATCTAGCAACGGATAACAAACGAATAACTATTTTCTTCTTTTTAGCCGCAGTTTTTCAAAAGTTCGTAATTAGCATTATCCAATTTCAAACTTCGGTGAACACCACATTGTACCGAACAAAGGGTAAAAGAGCAGACGCCATAAATCTCGTCATAACAACACAACCAACTTTTCCTACAAACCAACAAGCTTGAGTTATAGGTCGACCACAATCGGTGGGTTTCTAACGCGGACGAATCTCATGAGGAAATCCTACCTTCCCATTGTGGGAGGATTCACACACAAGGTTCCTCCGTTCAGTATTTTGCATAAGCCTAAAGGTACTTACGTAAAAATTATGAGGGGAAAAATCTAGTCATTTCTATTTATTCGATTGAAATTTTCAGTCGCGAATTTACAAACCTTATTGACGAGTATTTAGTTAGGGTTCGTTTGAATGTGTATAGGATGGCAAATTTATTACGTTAGATAGATCATCATTAGTAAAACTTGGTAGAATTTTAGGTGAAAAAAAACATTTTGAACTTTTCACAAATCTGCCGAAACTCAATAACTTCAGGGTCAGAGCGTCCTGTAGTCTATTAACATTTTCTTCAAATGTTATTGTTAAGTACATCCTGCTGTTGTATTTGGAACACGTTCGGTGACATTGACAAAGGTTTCTGTGAAGTCAATTTTCAATGGTTGTCGAACAACGGTTGCTAACATCCCTTTGGTTATTTAAATGTCAAGAACTACTCAATCCCGAGGAATTCTTGATATCAAAGCTTAATAATTACCAATTAAGCCAAACGAAGACTTTTTGAACCCATTCCTTTTTTCCTTTACTTTCTGTTAACCAACAGTATAGCCACTTAAAGGCTCTGAAGTCCCGGGATAAAGCGATATCTTTTCCAAATAAATCTACCCATAAAGCCATAATTTCTCAGTGAAGCGTTGCCAGTTAAGGTTTTAAAAATGTCCTTTAATTAAATTTTAGGAGAGCTAAGCATCTTTTCAGGAAAATCTTTGGACATAGATACCAATATATAATTAGTGTAGGATTTCTTTCATTCTTAAAATTAAAAGCGAACTTTAGTAGCTTATGACCCAGATACTTGTAGCAACACTAATTACGGTAGAAACAATAGAAACTCCATGAACCAAAAACGAACATACGATGCGTTCTAAATACGAAACGCAAACAATCTTAATTGAGACGTTTCACCAATCACCGTGGATGTTGAATTACTGTTTGAACCCGATGTAAAAGCACTCCAGCCACCTGCCAAAGTAAACAGTTCAAATTGAAGTTTTCTTAGTGAGCTTTCGGAGACAATCCTACAATATCCTACGGCACGAGGCGAAATTAGCATTCTGTAAACCACTCTACACTTCTCTATACTTCATTTAAACGTTGATCTAGCCGTCTCGCTTCATTTCTAGTTTTAGGTAATATCAGAGAGTTTCTCTACACTTTTACCGGTACCGTATTGATTTATCGTCATAGTTGTTAAAAACGTATTTAAAAACATTTAGAACTATTAAAGGCTAGATAATAGATAGTCAAGTCTGCGTTTCCACGATAATTGTCGAATATTTGACCTGAAAGTTCGTAAATCAAACTGTACTAATGAAACTAGCAATTACGTAACGAATAGTAAAGTAATTTATCACACAACTTTCCAATATGTTTAATTGAGTGAAGTACATTCACGAAATAAGGACAGTGAAGTTTTGACCTTCTTTGAAGAGTTCGTGAAATAGACATTCCAATTATGTTAAAGGACATAAAAATAGAACGTTTTATGGAATGTTTCATGTCTTTTTAATGTATTTCGTAATGTTGTTAGCCACTCTTTGCTCATCAAAAACTAATTAGTGTGAACTAAAATACTTTTTGAGTAAGTTGTGACCCTCTCGGGGGTGTTGTTGACAGAGCAACGATGTAATACATCTGAATTTTTATAACCAAATATACACATTACGGTTTTGTATTGCAATTTACGATAATAGACTATATTTAATACTGAGACCGACTCGCCAGACACATAAATTATATGAAATAATCTACAAAAAAGACGATTAAATTTGATAGATACTTTGATGAACTCGAATAGTAGATAATATGTATTGACCCAATAAAGTTTAAAAAGCTCATAAATCTTCATAAAATGTCTATTTCAATTATTTAAATGCTATTATTATTTATTTTTTGTTACATATTAGTATAATTTGTTTGTATAGTGTAATAATAATGTCACAGCTGTTTACTAGACAGTCAGAGTTCTCTCGTAACTTAACTGCTGATAAACACAATTATATTCTTCACAGTGCACACGTATTATAGATAAAATACACTCAGACAGCAAATACTTATCACACAACGATTTGTTCTGGATCTGAATTAAGCCTACGAGATTTGGCTCAACAATTAGTCCAACTACTCGACCAACAGGCCAATCTATATTCACATATTCGCTATTTCAGTATATACTTCAAAATAAGTCTTAACATAATAGATGAAGAAAAATATATACTACCGAAAATGATCTCGGCAAAAATATTCACTAATTACGTGAAAGGTCATGTGAACTGCCAATCTCCTGGTATAAAGGCGTCTCGGTTAATTAATAAATGTCTGCACCCACTCGATGGAGGGCTTAATACGGCCATTTTATGTTCCCCATACCATCCTCGGCTTAATGAGGTCACGCGTTATTCAATAGCATCATTGTTCTAAGTACCTAAGCCTGGCAATATGTGATTTAATCGTTTTCTGCTTATCTTTTTGCACGATTTTTCGAATTTTACCGTGGGAGAGGTACGCTTTAGCCCACATTAGGTGGCACGGCCTCAAGAAAACCGGTGTAAAAAAATTACCTAGTTGCTTTTTACCAAAACAGCAAGGTTACCAGAGAAGTCCTAATTTCGCTTCTATTGCTTCTGGGGAGGGTACGTAAAAAACGCACTTCGGTCTCTTGATTTGTAAGATAGTAGATAAATATCTAAATTATCCAATAAAAGTTAACTTAGTACAGTAAGTGAACAGTCCCTTAATCGTTCGCATGTCTATTACAAATATCAATTTTTAGTAATGACTACCATTGCGGTAGCTATTATTTACATTATGTATATCCACTTAAATTTCATCGCAAGTGTTATAGCACGTTTCATACTATTTATCACGACGTTTTCGTCAGATATATCACATGGTGACAACAGCCCTTAACAGTCCACTATTGGACATAAGCCCTTACCTAAAAAGGACGTTTTGGTCTACTATGCCACGCTAGCCAGACGGGTTTATATTCGATTTGTTTTACATTTTCCTTCTCTTTGTTTTTCTATATTAAGAGCCTGCCAAAGTGACTCTACTCTGCCTGATGGAAAGCATGAATAGAATCCAAGAGTTGTGGTCACCATACTCATTGCAAATGCAGACAATGAAGTATGGTGACCCACACTATGGCTGCCTTGAGAGACGCTTTTTCACACCCCGCTTGGGGACGTAAAAGGCATGACAGTCATCGTGGCAGTGTAAGGCTTACACATTTACCACGATAACTGTCACTCCTGCATCAATGGGCCAATTTACCAGTTCAAAAATATTATTCCACGTAGTTGGCTGTTTTTGTCGTCACTTCGATACCCATTGGCTAAATAGGGGTGACACTGTATTTTCTTAATCTATCACCACAGGAGTTGATATATAATCACTTAATATAACTTACATAATTTTGTTACTGTCATAAATATCACGCAGTTATCACAATGTATAAAATTCTATTTGTGTTAATAAGATCATTAGTTTATCGTAAGGTGTGATAAATTGTTATCAATAACGTAATGTGGGGCAGCCTTGGACATAATATTTTTGACGTATAAGGGACATATGAGTAGACTTTTTCCTGATGGAAAGTGATTACTGACACCGATGAACACCATATCAAGAATAAGAAGTACATTGCCGCCTCGGGATAATACCCTACGGCGGTAACTACTCCAGCACAGTGTTTTCGACTTAACTAGATTTTGTATTTCTTCTAAAGGAAAATTAGCAGTCTCTGACGATGGTAACTTTATCCAAAGCATGCTCATACTTTTAAGTAACAAGAGAAAACATTCTTGTGTGTGTAAACACTAACGCCCTCATTGTGGAATACAAAAACAAACAAACATGCGGTATCTTTACGACTCCATCATTAAAAAATTTAATTTTAAAATCACATTAGACCTTCTGTTTAATGTAAACCTCTGCACAAACAATACGTAAAATTAAAAACGTGAAATACAATCCTCATAAAATGCGCAAAACACCAGGTTTCAAAATCTGCAGCTAAGCTGTTTCGATATATTTTAAGCAACCGTTTAAAAACACCTTTATCTGAAATTTATTGCAAAACATACCATTTCGTTCTTAAAACTTAATAACATGATAATATATAATTTTAAATTCTACAATTCAGATGTACAAACAATAGTTTATCTATCAAATACGCTAAATCACCGCATCCATACAAAGTACCCTACATCTGCTGGTTGCGTAGTACAATGGTAGTAACTAATTGCTTAAAAATGAGCTCCTAAAATAAAACACAAGTTCATTGCTGTGATTTTACCATATATGCAGGTAAAATTAATGTAAAACTATGTGTTAACATATATGTTGGCGATAATTTAAGAAAAACAAATAATTCTTACGTCTAACTGTTCTGGAACCTTGTAAAGCGCACTACTTGCATCATTATGGGCTCACTACTTTACTAATACCATAAATACGAAAGTGATTTAGTGTATTCGTTATTTCATAACTTAAAAACATAATGAACCAATAACCCTGAAATTTGGCGTACATATTTTACCGCTTATTTCCAGGGAAATAGTAAAGTATCTTTTACGCTGGAGAAGCCTTATTATGACGTATGCCTACGCTAGTTTATATATGCATTTAATAGTTCTAATAGTTTTACGTTTATATTAAAATTAATCCTTACAAAGATTTTTGTATGAGAACCCTGCAAACAAAGATATTGTTGTTATATCATTGCATTTCGCTTCATGTAAGGCGTAAGTAAAGTTGAGATAGCATTACCCGTCGACTAGCGTGCTTAAAAGCCATGATAGATCAGTTACTGCAACCCAATTTTATACCTTACCATCTTAACATAAAGCCGTATTTCATCCGCGTTATACTTCGCCTGTGATGGATCGCTGCCGTCAACTATTCAGCCAACAAATGCTTGCGAAAAATGATCCTTTTCCCTGAAGCGGAATAACATCTTCATTCAGAATAAAATGATCCCATTACTCAACTAGTTCACTGGATTACAGGGTTTCAAGTTGAGACTAGATTAAACTGCAAAATTAAATGATACGTGGAACAATGCCAATATAACATTGCTTTAGTTTGTAGCCGCAATGGACTGGAATGGACACGAAAAGACTTTGGATGAACCGTTAGATAACTACAAGAATCGTATAATAATAAGTCATTGATATACAGAAAAGAAATGTGAATAAAGATGTACATATATACCTTCTGTTGATATCAAGTCACGAAACTGTCTAAAATCTGACGACCCTGCGTTTATGATTGTATATAATAATGACGTAAATTATTTATCTCTGTATATAAGTATATATTAGTGTGTACTCTACAGTTTAGATGTGCATCAAGTTGGACTTGAATATTTTTTTTATAATGGTTCAATCAAATTAATACCATTTAGCATTACTACACCACACAAAGTTGACTGGTAGAGAAGGTCTTGGGCAGTGATATCTCCCTTTTGGAAAGATATCTAACCGTAATATCGCATCTAGAATTTACCAAAACCACTCGATGTGATTTCCATATAAATATACCCTACCTCTGTGTCCATTACGACAGTCATAAATCATTAAAACCCCGACAAACATGCCAATGTTGGCCAACTACAATTGCTTGAATTATACCTCACGCTAATAGCCTGCCATAGTACACGCTAGATATGACAAGTATGAACACCATATCTAAATATTTGTACATCTAACGTCCAAAGCTTGGCGTCCAACGTATCTTTTGCATTAATTCAGCTGAATGCCGTCACTTTTAGTTTATGTAGGACCTTGGACTACAATTGAAATAGGAGTTACTGTCTGGATGAATGAAATTTAATCTCTGCACTTTTCATTACGAATACACGTAGGAAGTAGTCGCTATATTTGGTGGATCTACCTACTTATATATAAATAGGCTAAACAGAACAGTTGAGAGCTAATTCCTCTTGTATTTTTCAGCTGATTTTCTTTAGTTTTCTATTTACTTTTTCAAATTTACATAGTTGTATAGTGAAGGCTAGTACTCGTAATATTACATCTAAGTATCCCAAATTTTAAGCAGGCTCGTAAATATTTTCATATTTAGTAATTCCTTAAGAACAACAGTTACAACACGACAACAAAAAATCGTAAAAATGTTAAAATAAAAAGAAATACTAACACTTACAGTTAAACGACAAAATTTGATCTACGTGCCTGCCATTTTCACCTAAGAAACTTAAAGTAAATACTTTATATTGTCTTCGTATGTACAATATTGGTGCGTTTCTCGATCCATAATAACATCACTGTGCCGAGGACACGTTAAATATTAATTCACCAGTACGTTCTCGTAGGTGTATATTACACGCTTCGCTGAAAACGAAATCGTGCCTTTTATTACAGATACCGACGAGCTATGAAATATTGAAGATCAAACGTTCAATATTTTACGCATTTTCGCTAACACTGAGCGTCTTGTTTTCGGTCAACTGTTTTACTAACGGTACTGCATATGAACTGGAGTAGTAAACGAATAAGGTCGAGCTTAAAATGCATTCACATAAATTTTTACCTTCATCATATATTTAAAAACTAGCTGACTCGCGCAATTTCGTTTGTTTTTTTCAAGCAAAATTAAATTTCTACGCTTTTGCAACATTCATACTCAACTCCTTTTGGGCTCTTAAGTAGTCTTAACGCTTAGTTATATAGCCTACAGATTATTAGTTACCGGCTGACCCAACAAATGTTGTTTTACCACTTGTATTTCTAAAATAAGGGTTGCTAGTCCTATTTATTCACCCGAAAATAAAAAGTTTGTTTTTTTTAGCACTAGATCATAAAAACAAAAAAAATGAAAAAAAAATTGGAGTGGGCTACCCTTATCACTAACGCTATAAGAATAGTTTAGGACCTATTCTCAAACCTACTGCATATACACAAAAAATTTCATAGAAATTGGTCTAGCCGTTTCAGAGGAATTGGGGGGTTACAAACATTGTGACCAAGAATTTTATATACACAAATACCTACTTCGATAAATGAACGATGCAATGCTCAAGGAACTTTTCAATTCAAACAAGTAGTGCCTGAAATTAGCGTCTTCAATTAAACAAACGAATGTTATTCGAAGTTTATTCTTAAAAAAACACGGCAACCTTCCAAGAACGTTTTACATAGTGCATGTCCAGTCAGCTCACTTAACACGACCAAACTTGGTTAAACTGGAACGGATCAAGTGGCAAGGCTACTCAAATTGCATTAGCTGTAATTGAGGGCCGATGAAGCGACAAAGTGTATATATAAATATGCGCTTGAAGATTATTGTGAAGAATAAAGCCGAAGAGAACAGTATTTTTATTTTAAAATAAAGAAAAAGAATGTACAGTTTGTAAATAAGGAAGTCAGGTGGTCTCGAAGCAAGTAGAACTAAACACAAATTATTCGACTTTAATAGGTATTTGTTTCAAGTGATGTTGTCTCGCAAATTTTGAAACAAACTATATCAACTCGTTTGGCCAGCACGGTACAGTGGGCCAAAACCTCCTTTCTAAAAAGAGGCCTATGTCCAACTGTGGGCTATTAAACGCTGTTAATGAATAAGTATTAAGTTTTCCCTATCACCATTTTAGTAATGTTAACTTAGCAAAAACGTGCGTCTTAAATAAGCAACGCAAGCAGGTCCGACGACCTGGTGAATGCTGAATGCGGGTGGCATGGGACCGGCTATTGTGGAGAATCTTGGAGGAGGCCTATGTCCAGCAGTGGACGTATTTTGACTGAGACGATGATTATGATGTAATAAGCAAGAGTAGAGTAATAGTAGAAATACCTGACGAAATAAAATTGGCAAAAATAGAAACTATTCGAATAGAGTGTAATATTCAGTCTATTAACAGAGTCTGATTAATGCTATCTATTTAAAAGGCTTACATGAGTGACATTACTAATTTAATATCTATACTATATAAATCTACTCGTAACGGAACAATTCACTCATTTAACTTCATCTCGATCAACGTTCGGCACTGGAATGATGTGGGGCTAGCGGGTTCTCTGACGTCATAGCTGCTCTCTAACCTACTACCCTTATATTACATATATGTCTGTGTTTGACAGCTCATACAAATGATGCTCAACCACGTCCATCTAGTGTTCGAACCTATATTCCTGCACCCTTTGTTTCCCACAGATAGCTTTCAGCGCTTATTACTTGCTGAATCTGTTTCAATGTAACCTCGGGGTGAAAAGTACCATTGAGGTTTTGGTACGGATAGAAAAAAAAACATTGTCCTCAGGGTCATTAATTTGATTTCAAGGTTGAAAGCGTGTGCTATGCTCGTTTATAATCAAAGTGAGGTTGTATACCTTTATTTAAATCTTTATGTACTGTTAAATATTGTGGAAAAAAATATTATAATGGCTATTAGACGAAAATACAATATACGTGCATGACGCCGCAGATTAAGGTAGCCGATAGTTTGTTTTTATATGTGTGTTTAGGGCAGTAACTTAATCCTACTAATATTATAAACGCGAAACTTTGTGAGTACGGATATTTGTTACTCTTTCACGAAAAAACTACTGGACAGATTTGAATGAAACTTTACAAGAACATTAGTTATACATCGGAATAACATATAGGCTACAATTTGTAATGATTTTTGAAAATACATGTCAATTAAGGCGGAAAAAAAAATCTGGCCTCTGAGAGTTACCTGGCGTACGCTGCCTAAACCATTGAAGTTACACAAAGATGATGTACCGTAGGATTGTTTGTATGTTAAAAAAATATATTTATTTAAAATGATCTGTTCCGAAGCTTAATGTGGTAGACTAAATTCCAGGCGAGCGAAGCCGCAGGCAAAAGCTAGTATGCTTTAGTTGAATGTCTCTTAAAACAATTCTTCTTTGAGAATTACCCAAGTGTTTCGAAAAAATAACCGAATTAAACATACCAAAGTCTACATTGATAACTTTTCCACAACTAGAGTACTAAAAAGTATTGCCAGAATGAAGTCAGCCATGTTATTTGTTTTAAAGTCTAATCGTAGAATTTTTCCCGTTCCTTTAGTAATTGAACCTACTTTTTTGTTTCGCTGTTCGTACTTTGTTGGCGTGATAAAATTGAATTAGGAATTGTATTCGCAGAATAACAAAAATGTTTGGTTTATTTCATAATTTGTTGTTTGTCGAAACTGTTGTGTTGCTTCACAGTGAAATCACTGAGGAATTACGTTTATAGTGTTTTTAACGTAAAGTATTTTTTATAAATAAAACATTTTATTTATTATTTATGATACTTTTAATTTTGTATTTTTTAACTGCCTCTGTGGCGCAGCGGTAGTGAATGCGACTACTTGAGGTGCAGATCATACAAACATTTGGCTCGATCCGGGAATCGAACCTGAGACCTCAAGCACAGTAGTCGCGGTCGCTACCACTGTGCCACCGAAACCGTTATAATAATGCAATAGAACAAATTTATAACTCACTGCCACCATTTCATGTGGCACTCCTTATATCTATTCTACTGGGTTAACATCCAATCTTTTATATGTCATATTTCTTTACAAATCAAGCCAAGTGGGTTTGTTGGTCAATATTGTAATAATATCGTTACTTTTTATACATGTCACAATGGCTTTGACTACACAGTATGGCGTAGTATTGTCGAGTGAATAATGAAGCTAATACGGATCAGTTGTGGTTATTGCACCCGGGATCGCGTGCACGCAATATGTTTACATTAGCTCCACAGAAAACCGACTGAACTAATTTGTGTAATACTCTTCGAAGCTAAAGTAATGTACCTGTTCTATGCTCACATATTTTTTAGGGTAATGCATTGTTCAACAAGTGAATTAGCGAATTCTCACTAGTTAAGTAGCTACTTTCATTACTTTAGCCGACTTTAAACTCTGTACCAAACAAAATAAGACATTTTCTACTTTAACTCAATCGATATAGATCACCTGGCCACCGTGATACAGTAACCCAAAACCACCTTCCTTAGGAGAAGCTTTTTTTTTCCTATATTAAGATCCTTCTAAAGAGACTCTACTCTATTTAATGAAAAGCATAAATAGAATCCAAGACATGTGGTTACCATACTCATTGCAAATGCAGACAATGCAGTGTGGTGACCCACACTATGGCAGCCAAGTGAGATGCTCTTTTACGCCGCGCTTGGGGACGTAAAAGGCATGACAGTCATCGAGGCAGTGTAAGGGTCACACAGTTATCACGATAACTGTCACCCCTGCATGAATGGGCCTTCGGTTTCGCACTCTCCAACGAAACACGACAGCATAGATGCTGTTGCTTTAGGTTGATCTTCTGTGGAAGGGTAATACTGTCCCGGTCGAGCCGGCCCGTTCATGATGATAATGAATTAATATTCACCTATCGTGCTGGGGACGTAAATGAATATATATTGGACGTATATAGAATAGAAATATTAAAGTTAATAGAGGCGCCCCTTTTATACTACACGGCAATAAAATGTTCAAATAACGTGCAACAAGACTCATTTGTATAATGTATCATAGCTTTATAACATATATTGGAGATGACATCAGATGACGGAAATGGTTAACGATGTAGTCACAAATATACCAGGCAACGTCACTGATGAGTAACAACGGCATTATGTACACGATAGTCAAACGTGTTTGTTGCGTGTTTATTTGCATATTGTATTAATTTGCAGATATTACAAATAGGATATAAATTGTTGTCGGACATGTATGTTACTTACATTTTTCCATGGAGTTAAATATTACCTATAAATAGACTAAAAAGCATCCGTGTAGTAATGGATTAAGTATACAGAGTGTCATCACTTCTATTCATACCGTGGGTGTCGTCAGAGATGACTAAGGAAACAAATGACACAGGACAACATCGCTGCAAAGAGAAGGAAAACTTGATACAAACTCTATACCATCCCGTCTGACCAGTGTGGCATAGTAGGCAATAACCTCCTTGCTAAGAAGGGGCCTATGTTCAGCAGTGGGCTGTTAAAGAACAGCCTTTAATAATCCACAGTTAGACATGTAATGTGAAAAAGACTGAAAAGTATAATAAAGTGATTTCATTTTTCTAGAATAGAATACTTTGTAACCTTAAAAAAAATGACGAAATTCTCAATTCAATTTCCAAGATGGCCTTTCACATCCAAATTAAGTCGAATATGAATACGAAAAAAACGTGAAGTGCTCAGTGAGAGTTGACGAGACAAACTTTAAAAAAATATGTCATTAAAAAGCACTTACTCAAGGCTCGCGGTTTCATAGTTAAAACAAACATAAAGTTAACAAAACATAGCGTTGTGCACTTACCTTCATTGGAAAAGTTACGATTCGTTCCCTCTCAACTCACTGGGCAGTGTGCCAATCGTGATTAATTCAAGAAATCTTGTAATATTATTCTTTATTTTCAGTGTTTAATAGGAAACTAGCGGCTAGTTATCAGAAATCAATTGAAATTCTGGAAATTCGTGTACTAATAATTACATTTTTGCCTGTGTTTTTTTTATATTGTTATTTAGAGGTCGGAAGAAAAAAAATTACTACACCCTTTGGCCTGGAGCCTTATTCCAATATGAATTTTGTGTTTTATATAAATTTTATTGGCTAATATTTTGGTTATCATTATCCTTAATTCAAATTTACATTAATTAAACATTATATTGTTTTCTATTTATATGCTAATTGGTATAAAATTGCATGTAATTTGAGGGCTATTATTAATTTTAAACGAGAGATGCTATAATTTAATCTTCCCAAATAAGTACATTAGTAATTAAGCATCAGACGAGAAACCGTAGACTTCTTCTGTTTTCCATTATAATTATGCCAATTTAATGATTTGTTATCTTAAAATCACAATCCTTTTTTTTTACGACATGATATTTAGCCGGTGTGCGGCGGTCTGCCACGATACTGAATAGCTAACCGCTTAATAACTTCCGAGTGACGTGAAACGCAACAAAATCGTGGACCGAAAGCGGATGTGTACGGATGTGTAACCGGCATTTGAGCAAAATGCACGAAAAGCCAGCAAAAACTCTTATCTTTACTTTAAAACAAACCTTGTGGGAATTATTGCAATTTCTTTGCTATGATTCATGTAAAGGTTGAGCTATATGCGTTAACTTTTTAATCAGTACATAAGGAACTGATGATTAAACAAAAGAATTAATACGACCTAGTAACGTCATCAACTTCGTGGAGCAATATCTAATATATAATAAAATATAATACTATCGCTGTGACTAGAATAGTGGCATGTGATGATGTCACTAAATGTGCTGTGATTAATTTGACTCTATTGTCTTAAGCACGACTCAAGTTTTTATTCTTTGCATAAGTTATGTGACCGGCATTGCTGATGATAAGATAGGGTGACGAGGCCTCTATACAATATATAAATACGGATCTTATTATAGTCTTTTAATTAAATTGTAGTAATAGGTAATTTTAATTTGCCTATTAATAATTGGCATTTGAATATTGTTTTACGGTTAGATAAAGTCTTACTCATAAATATATTTTGTAAATAATTTAAAGGAAAAGTTTTAGAAACTGGATAAAATAATCATAAAATACATTCAGTTATTGCTCTTTGTACAATTAACTATAGATACTTGGTGAATCATATTTCATTTTAATAATATAAACTATGCTTGGCATGACTAATATGAATTAGCAATAATAACAATAACTATAAAAGTAATAAAAAACTGATTTATTTTTAAATAGCTGTTAGTGATGTTTCTGCTTCTGAAAAGAGTTCATAGAGTTCTGTAGAAAGAAGGATTGATAGCGCACAAATTATCGTCCCAACACTGGTCTTAATGGCCTTAAGAAATATTTTTGTAAATGTTTTAAGTCAAAAGAATTATCGCTGCGTACATACAAATAAATTTATAATACAATATTATCTTTCTTTGAAAAAAGTTGTATCATTGGGATACAAAGACGCTAACATTTGACGATAATAAATCGGTAACGCAGTTATCAGATGAAGAAAGGCTTCGTCGCAAGACTGCTGTTACCAATCCCAACATGTTAAATACGTGTTAAAACGAACCATGTGAGCCAACTATCCACTTCTATAATACATCTAAAATTAGAAAATTAAAAGTTAAAATAAACTTCCAAGATTAGTTAGTTACTGTTACTTAGAGTAAGTTACTAGTAATTTAATAAAAGCGTGTTAAAAATAAACTGAGTACTTGGTATTTATGAGAATAATTTCTTATTTAGAAGACCGAATATACATGTTATAATTACCACTGGTATTATATGTCAGTTAATTATTGTATCATTGGAATACAAAAGACTTTTTAACGTGTGGAAACCCCCTCGGGCCGTCGCCCCACCGGTTTACGGCGGGGTGGTGTGTCGGAATCGGACCAACTAAAACCACACGGTGTGCCACTCTGCGCCTGACATAGGAGGGAACCGGGAACAACTGTTATTACGACATCCAGAGAATACAAAAGACCTACAACATTTAGTAATTATGATGAATCGGTAACGCAGGTATTAGGTGACGAAAGACTTCAAAATCAAACTATTGTTACCAATTTCAATATGTTAAATACGTGTTAAAACGGACCATGTGAGCCCACTATCCACTGCCATAATACATCTAAAATAAGAAAATAACCTTCCAAGATTAGTTAGTTACTGTTACTTAGTTAGACTAAGTTACCAGTAAATCTAATAAAAGCGTGTTAAAAATAAACTAAGTACAGGATACTAAACGGACCATGTGAGCCTACTATCCACTTCCATAATACATCTAAAATTAGAAGATTAAAAGTTAAAATAAACTTCCAAGATTAGTTGTTAGTTACCATTACTTAGACTAAGTTACCAATAAATCTAATAAAAGCGTGTTAAAAATAAACTAAGTACTTGGTATTTATAAAAATACTTTCTTATTAGAAGGCCGAAAATACTTGTTACAATTGCCACTGGTATTATATGTCAGTTAATTAGATGAAATAATATATAATAGTATGGTACGATACTATACACGAAGCTCTTGTAATGTTAGTAAGGAATACACGTGTTACGGTCACACGGGTAGCAACCCCTATGTAGAGGGATGATCTTTCAACCACACATTAATGTAAGATAGGAACTACCCTTTGTACAAAAATAGTTATAATTAATCGTGATCTCTTGTAAGATGGTTTTGATTTAATAAATAAATTGGCTGGCCTGTTGGTCTCGTTGTTTGTATCTCGACTGTTGATCAGATGACTTGAGTTCGACTCCCACACAAAACTAACAACTCTACAATGAATTTGTTGAAATTGTGTTCTAAGTGTGTGATGACTGTCATGGCTTTTATGATCCCAAGCGGGGCGAGAAAAAACATCTAACTGGGTCGCCATAGTGTGGGTCACTGCGTTATCTGCATTCGCAATGGGTATGGTGACCACAACTCTTGGATTCTATTCATGCTTTCCATAAGGCAGAGTAGAGTCTCTTTGGTAGATGCTCAAAAAAAATTGCTATGTTTATTAGCAATCAGGATACTATAGTATATTTTCTGCTTAGTTTGGAATCAAACAGCCGTGTTTGAACTGACAAGTTATTAATTCTTTCTTAAATTGTTTTTGAAATACTCTTTTTTAACATAGGTTCTGTTTGCAAATTTTGTTTGATTTTTGGAAAAAACGAACTTACAAAAAAACTTTCGGTTCTGTTATTACTTCTCGAATGAATCCAAAAGAGAATACCTATCACAATTTAAAGTAAGTCGAAACAAAACGGAATACAGTTGTAAATGTAAATGCAGCCTCTGTTTAGAATATGTGATATGTATTCGGTATGGGAACATGTTATATTTTAAATTGTATCTTGGTATTTCGCCATAAACAGACAGAGAAGGATAAATATTATTTACAAGCTTAATTTAAGAGTAGATGGCGTTGTGTTCAGATGTCTGAAATACTATTATTCTCTTGGCGATATTTCATCCACTCAAATTGTAAATGTTATCACGCAGCCTGCATGTTCAACGTCCAGAACAGCACACTTACATAATATCGACATTGTGCATTGTATGCTTATTAGAGACATATGTTGAAACAATTAAATGCTATTTGTGACTCATCCTACACACGACTGTAATATTTTAAATATTCATAATCATTTTAAAACTTTCATGACTTATATTCTGTTCATATGTAATGTCTGAATCGATATTTAATAGCCGTAATAGTCTAACAAAGTTGCAATTTCCACGATTGGTTCAACCGTTTTGAAACTTGGTGTAACCAAGAAAGGCGTAATGAATAATTAAGTTCCGATTTAGACTCCAAGTCAAAGTAGCTTTAAATTGCGATAATATAAATATTAACATCTGTTAGTATCCAAAGCCGGAGGTCTATGTGAATACGGATAGTACAGATAGAAAAAGATAATCGTTTACTGTCAGATGAACTTTGAATCAAAAATGTGTGCACTTATCTTAACTCAACCGTGTAGGTATATATATATTAGGTGAACTGAAAGTTAGAAGATTTATATTATCATAATTATCCTTAAAACATTCATCATCAGCCTTTAATAGACCACTGCTGGACATGTACCATTTCTCAGAAAGAATTTTTAACCTTCTATACCAGGCTGGCCAGACGGATTGGTATAGAGTTTGTTTCAAGGTTACCTTCTCTTTGGTTTATTTTTCTGCATAATTTGCTCCCTTATTCACCTCTAATGACACCTATAGGATAAATAGGGGTCGTGACACTGGCTTTTAATGCTTAACCTCACAGAGCTGCTTTGAATATTGGATGTCAACTATTAAACTAATTTTGACACGAAATTTCGTTTTCGGTATTTATTTGACAGACCTGTTGGTCGAGTGGTTAGTGATCCTGACTGCTAAGCCAGAGGCCGTAGGTTCGATTCCCACCCACTACAATTTTTTGTGTGATGAACGCGATCATTTGTTCTGTGTTGGGTGGAAATTATATATAATATGTATGTATTTAGAAATATACAAGCACGTTTCTCACCAGTATGGTTACAATAGTAGGCTTTGCCTAGTAAGAGATCACACGGCCGTACGTGGGATAGGTACGGTTACATTATTATTTTTCGCTTACTTCTAATATTTCCAAGTTAATATTTACCATCTAAAAAGATCTGAGTGTTTGTCTAGATAATAAGATAACCTGAAAGAAACATATTGGAAAACTCGAAAAAGAAAACAAAAATTTTCATACAAAATACTTCCAGAACTATAATAGCGTTTTCTATTTTAAATACAAACAACCCATTGTGAAACTGAAAGAAACTGAATATCACTATTTTTATATTTCCAATAACATTTGCTGGCCTAAAAATAAACTGAGTCCGAAATTTTTACGTGTACACGTGTGCGTTGACCTCTCTTCATCATTTGTTTAACACAACGAGAGCTAATTGGCTTTATCACCACGTCCGCTACATTAAAACTATTCCAACATCCCGTATTAAAGCAAAAAACACAAAATTATACACATATTACCGCAATTCTTTTGTAACATAATCTGAAATTGTATACCCTTCGCCCTAAAATCAAGGTCGCGTGTATCGACCCGAGCCTCAGCCTTAATAGTAACATGATATGCGGTCGTCTACATCCAGAGCCATTACGTAGAATAAAAGACGGTCTCCATCTAACTTAACAAATAAACCACTAATTTATGTCTAGCCGGCGGACGCGGCGCCTTTGTTGCGGCTCCGTTTTTCGCCTCCGAATCAATTTCCATGATGACGTCACCCACACCCTCCTCGATCCCGGACCCCCCGCTACCCGACACCCCTGACCGCGCCTACCACTAGGAACAGGAATACGACTACTTCCGCTCCTTATGTAGCAATGCCTTTCCATTTTCCGTCGTCTTATACGTATAAAACCAAATGTAGTCTTTTATTTTCTTCTGAAAATATGTTTGCTACATTTTTGGACTTTTACGTTGATATCTTATCTATACTTATTACTTTATGAGCATATAATTTATGGCTGGACGCTCGCATGGATAATTCAATTTCGATAGATAGCAGTAATTATCATTTGTACCGTTCTAGAGGGCGACGCAAAAGTACCTGTGGGCTTACAGGTACATTTGCGCCACTTTTTCTTTACCATATTTCTCAGGGAAATGAGCATGGCGATAACGAAGAATTCTCGATGAAACACGCACACATGCATTAAGCAACAACTGAGCTAACGGAAACATAAACCGTAAACTGTGTAGTGTATACCTAAATCAAAACTAAACTCGTGCGCAACAGAAACAAACCAGGTACAAAGCGCTTATGATTGAGCGCTTACAGGTATTTTCGTACGTAATATTAATGTTGAGATTAAAATAAAAACCTTAGATTAACGAAAGACGAACGACCAGGTAGCTCGGAACGTTATAAAACAAATAACCAAAATGTTCTTAACACACTACATTATACCGGCCGACGGTTCTACATCATTTTATTTACAGATGTTGCAGGCCCATGTGGGCCATACAGTAAACCAATATAAAACAATCAAGATATTTTAGACTTTGCTCCTGTAGTTACGTCGAGATTTTAATACAAACTGAAATACAGTTTCGTCTTTAAAACGATTCCAACGATTAATTAAAAAAATTGACGTATTCTTTAATTGAAACGAGGTTTTATGTTCCTCTGTCTTGACGTGTGAAATTTAACAGATGAAGACATATATCCTGTACCTGAAGTTCCACACGGCTTTCATGAATACGGAATTTTAAATCGTATAACTCAACACCTGGTCTCATATCTCCTGCAGCGGCTATGAAAATACTAAAGATGCTCTTTAAAATGAATATTAATTACATTGCTGTAAGAACCATAGAATGACAATATCAGTATAATGATATAATTTTAACAGCAGCATAACAATCTGATGTCAACCAGGGTAACCCTGAATACATTATCAATGTCACATCATAATGATTAATATCAACGTAACGAGCTAAATGGTTTTATAGAGGGTGAACACGTCACTGTTGAAATAAAGCGGTAACTGTAAGAGCGCTGCGGTTCGAACGACAATTAGCACGATGCGACCCCGAAATGCAATTAACGCCTGGACTGCTCACATCCCACCTTAATCTCCACATTTTTAGCTCGTGGATCATTAGTCACATGATTTCTGATGTTCCCAGACACATAGAAACGAATGCCGAGACATGTTTTGCGACGATCGAAAATAGAACGCAGCGGGTACTAAACGCTGTGTGACGACCGGTATGTGTACTCCTCCCTCTCCGTCTTTTACCTTTACGTATAGCGCTGTCCTTTTTCTGCGCACTCACTTCATTGTTTCAGCGCGTTGGTCGGCGGACTGAAATAGGTCGGGAGCGTCCGAAACAGACGGTTTATGCTATCGAAAGCTTTCGCGAGGTCACTGTCGGAGATCACGATGAAACCACGTTGACTGATTTCTGTATAACAAAATGTCATTCCTCACATAACAATGGGTGCCGCAGTTATCGCAGTTACGCAATCGTTTGTTTACGGATAAAATGTTACATGATTGCCTCGCAATTAACTATAGTGCAGTTATTACATACTGAAAATAGACGAATAATACTCTCACATCATTACTATGTAATTCAATGTATTGTGGAGAGCTTCCTTCACATGCGTGTTACGTAACAATTTGTAGTACTCTCTCATACATTACCAACGTACTATGCTCGCATCGGTTTTTGTGATGTGCACTGTTGAGACTTAAATCACATACAAGTCGATCCATCAATAGTGCTGTGCTGCATTAGTTTCTACAGATTTCGTTGAGAAACGAAACAACCTCGATCCAATTAAGAACGACTAGACCGATAGAGTTTCTTAATAATTCTTGAAACTAATTGGAGCACTACTCGTACACTAATGTTGTATGACATATTAGACGCGACCTTTTAAGATGTGACCTGTTTTGCAATTCAAGTATTCAATTATACAAGCGCTAATAGGCTAATGTTGGGAAGTAGTCATCATTGTTAGTAACTAATCTTAACAGCATCAGTACTTATCATTTGTAGTTAAATATTCAGTTATCCGACCTCCCATAAAAAAGGATAGAGGTTCCAGACAATCCAATTTAAATAAATTAAATTAGAGGCTCCTAAGGACTGCCTATGACCGCCAATTTTGCGGTATTTTGACTAGTAAATCAAATATTTGTGAATTCCATAATTCAAACATGTAATGTATATTTTACAGGATAAGGTAGTAAGTGATTTTTATAACCAAATTTACAGACAGCATGCAGGCGCAACACTCGTTTAAAAACTCAAGTATTATCATACGAAATCTCACATCTTTTTAACATTATTCTGATTATCAGTACTTATATCGACCTCAAACTTGACGACATTGTTTCCCGTTCCTTATATAATCCGTCGGGTACCAATCTTATTGAGTCGAGACAAATGGCCGCGTCTGATGTACCGTGTAGTCTTCGATTACTTTCGCGATGTTTAGATCTTGACTATCATATATCATGTTAAGACTAACAAACCGTTCTTGTTTTTTTATTTATCTTCAGGGACATGCTGGCTTATGGAGGGATAACTGCTGTAGATCTCCCCGAACAATTTAACGTTTTTTCATTTGACTAAGTGATTCTAAATCTCTTATAAAGTCGACCTCTCCTTTTTAATGCTTTAAATAACATTTTGTTAAAATATATTGTTTTTTTTTTGTTGTATTTTGCCGCACTTTGAAATACGTTGAAGTATTTTAGAAATACCTACACGGATAACAATTATTATGATCTACGCATATACGAAAATATATAGCGACTCTCAAATAAAACTAATTCTGTGGCAGCACTTTTCAAATGTAATGACAACACTATGAAATACATCTGTAGATGCATTAGGAAATTGGCCATCTACCAAATTCACCGAGTGTTGTTGGTTAGACCTATCACATGACCTAATTTGTATCCCAGTTACAAAAGCCTTTTGGTATTAGAACAGAGACAAGAGAGCAAAAGAACTCTTGACCAGATTCGAAAAATAAAAAAAAATCTATGAAAGAAAAAATGTTTCTCATTTCAAAATTCCGACGTTTCTTTATGATAACAGTATGCTATAAGCCCACGTAAAAAATAATGAGCTCGTGGCTAGATACATTTTCTGCCGCAAAATCGCCGATGGTCACTACCTTCAGGCCTCTTTTTGTTGTTTCTTGCTCAATGTATACCTTAAAAGTGTAAATTCAACTTTATTCTTATTACACAAACTTGTTAATGTAGTTCAAAACAGGCTTAGTAGCTTCAAAATCTACCTAAATACGGTCAAATACCAAAACGATGACACTCGTTATAGTTTAAGCTATCGTTAACCACCAGAGCCTTCAACTTACGTCAGTAATTCTGTGAATTCACTAACTTTTGTTTGAAGTTCTTACCAGCTCGTACTGACCAAAGACATAGATACCCAAGTATCGATCAAGCCTTAGATCGATAAACTATCATTTCTAAATATAAACCTCTTTTGATATATTGGGCTTACAGTATTTTAATTGAATTTTAACAGACTTACTACACACCATATACTTTCTAATTTCATTGTATCTAACTGATTTACAAAGCTCATACATTGATCTATAAAGCTTTGGGTATTATATAAGATGTTTAATAGCCTTGTTTCTTCCTCCCATCGCGCTGGACGAATATTGTAAACTGTGTAAAACTCATTTAGCCTGGACGTGTAAATATTTTACTTTAACTTGTTTGTTTTTTTATACACATTTTAAATATACCTTGATCTAGTGTCTAAATACCTGATGCCTTAGACTGGATATCGATGGAAACTTAAAAGCTTATACGAAGTTTTCTCGCACTTAGCTTCTTCGTTTATTTTTATTTGTTAACATACTTCAGGCCATAATTATGTATTAACATTATATTCTTTGTCTGTTACAGGTAAGTTTCTTCGTTGAACCTGTGGTGGTATGATAAAATACTATTAGACTATATCGCCATTAGTGGCATAGAAGCTAGAGTGTCGATAATCAAGTAAGTCATCAGTTACTCGCAGCTTAACCGGATGGGTTAACTGTAATACCAATTATGTGTCACTCATATAGATAGCATTATTGAAAAAGAAATACTCATTGAAACCTTCTTAGTACAAAAACTTATTTAAAAATCTGTTATTACTTATAACTTTACACTTAACTGGAGTTTTTTTTAAAACAACGAAACCTAGAGATTTTAGATTGTGCAAGGTTTTTTTGAGTTTTCCGAGTTCAACCAGACGTAAAATACATATTTCTGCGAGCATCACAGTTAAAATTAATTTATCAGATTGTCAATGCAGCTTTGGATACGATCTTGTACATTACTGAGAAAAATGCAAGCTATAGATTTGAACGATTAGTAATGTTATCTTTTGAAACTGTAAAATCTGTCTATTCTTCATTAGCAAATGGGGGGTAGAAATTGTACGATCAAATCAGACACCATCTTTCTACAGTACATTACAACACTCTATATTCAAATGATATTCATCGAAAATCCAATCGCCACGAATCTCCGTTGGCATTCGACACATTGTCCTACATAAAAACGTGATGTACATACAATGTACGTTACCATGAATTTTGATGAACTCTTACAGTTACTGCGCAATGTAACGCTCAATGATGGACATGACAACTTGTCACCAATATTTTACGTATATCAGTAGATTTATACTGGGAACATTTTTTACAGCAAAATAGAAGTAGGTACTCAGATTTTACTTGTACAAAAGTCACTACAATGATAATAAAAAAAAAACAAATAAACAAAAAGTATCTAAGGGCTGGCTCACCAATTACGGAAGAAAACATTGAAACTGTCATCTCCACATATATTTACGCCCCAGGTTAAGAACAATGATTCTATTTATTTTAATACCGGAAATATTTAAATATATATAAATATTCAAATAAATTCTACAAGCTTTCATTAAGTTCAGTATAGTCGCTGCCAAAATGTTACATCTCGCGAACGTCATAGGTACATTTGTTTATCTGAATGTTCGTTGATAACGCCCTTTTGGCAACCATGAACGCCAAAATACCAGTTAAGCTGATCTCCCTCACTATACGATATTACATAGTCGTTTATTGACTTCGGAGATCCAGTGGAATGGTCGGTAGAATTGGCTGTTGAATTAGGGTTGTCACACTATTCTAAAGGTTTTAGAAGTTATGATTTTTGAATGTTACGACATTGGAGTAAAGCGACTACAGTTGAAGTATTTTTTGATTTTATAATTTTATCATCTGACCTATTATATACATATATTAATTTGTCTAGTTTTCTAAATGCCACATAATGATAACCTTTGAAGCAAATTTTAATATACCTGTCAATGTACATTATTAAAAATTAGCAATTCTAACATCTTGATTTAAAACTGCCGCAGTTGTTCGACACATTGGCATTTTCTATAAATGATAAATAACACTTGTTTCTGCAAGTAAATCTTTTACAGGTATTTTTATACACCTTTACATACATAAAAAATAACATGTAAAAGAAAAACTAGTAATAAAAAAAAAGAAAATACAAAGTGCCATAATAAATCAAATGTTACAAATGTAAATGCGGCAGTGAGCTGCATCAATCTCAAGCTAACTTGTATTATAATTTATATAATTTAAAACTGTTTAGTAAGCATTTACACATAGTTTTTGTTTTATTTAGGACGTAAATTTGTTAATACTTAATTCCTGAAATTTGCTTGGAACGTTGTAGAATTGTACACCCTGACATGAAAAGACTAGCTTATTGTTTGTAATCTAGTCTTTGTCTAGTCTAGTTTATCTTTGTTTCTAGCGTTAATAACGTGTCGCTAAACTTTGTGAATAAATGAATATTCTTTTTTACATACACTAAATTTTCATGGACGTGTTGAGGTGCGACTGTCATGATACCAATTTCGTTAAAGTATGATTGTCTATAACTGAAATAATAAATTCCACATATAACTTTCTACAATACAAAGATACTTTGAATAGCAGCAGCAGTCCCCCACAATAAAATACCATATGACTTTAATCTAAAATATAGCTAGCTGTTTCTATATAGGTTAATTGGCGAATTTTAAAAACTACGTATATTTTAAAGCCTGAGTACATTCAGCAATCCATCAACGTGTGTGCTCCTCTGCAGTTTTACTATTCAGTTTTACTATACTGTTTGGATTTACTATTCAAACCAGCAAACTTGTACTCACAGTTTTCGTAACCTTCAATTAACTAGAAACTCCAAACCTTCATTATATAAATTACAGCAGTTAATCTGTAAATGCAATGTATTAAATCATCTGTGTAGCACCCCTACCGACATCTGTTCTCTTCGATTAATGTTTTGTTACATTGAGCTTCTGTTGCTAACCGTACACAGGTATGTGGACGTCTGCCAAAGGCATTCGAATTCTATGCCTATGTGATAAGAATGAAATTGGTCCACTAAAAGAATATTTGCTTCGTACATTGAGCACCAGGTTCGCAGATGCTCGTAAAATTACGTCGCTTCGATTGTGACACGTGATATGATAGTAATGGCGTAATGTTATTATATTAGCACAAACACGTACGAGATAAAATAAATAAAATAATTAAGTATCTTTTTTTTACACTGTCGTTATATTCGACCCGGACACTTGACCCAATTCGCTTTTATTAAAAAGTTTGTTCCATAGGACCATTGACCTAGCTTTTAACAAATCTTCCTCATCGCTTTGCATAACTTCTGACAAGTCATATCTTAATCAATATTCCTCCTTTATTTTTATCCATGTTAATCCTCAAAGCTTTTAACTTTCCGTCTTAAACTAAAGGTCCATAAACCCACACACAAAGTCAAAAGTTATTAAATCCACTGACTAGCATAACCTATAAAACAACATGAACTTAAAATCCACAGAACGAGAGATAGCACCCATACGTCATGACACCAAAAAATATGGCCTCACACATAAAACATGTACAATCTCATAAACAGCGGTACAAAACGTACCATTATTTTAAATAAAAAACACATAGATATCATACGGCCCTTATGAGTTATTGAGCAATAGAAATCCTGGATTTCTGTTCTAATTCCGGAATGAAGGTAAAATAGGTGTTTATCTCGCGGTAAATTGTATGAGTCAGCTGATGGAATTGTGGGATGTATGTGTAAACTTCGGTAATGTAGTATTTATCAAAATAGTAGTAACCGATAAAGCGGCGAAAGGCCACCGTACTTTTGTGAATAACAATCCTGCATTAAATGGTTAAGGTGCACCGTAACATGTAATTATGTGTGTAACATTTATTGTGTTCTTAACATACTTACATAACAACACCATTACACTGATACGAAAATATTTTTATCGATTGTAAAAATGCTATTTTCGATATTACATACGTTTTTAAATACAGTTTTTTACACCTGGCCTAATTTGATTCGGTTAGCGGATCGTCCCAAATTCGACCAAGTTGTCCCGTTATGCGTACGTATAGATTGTTCGACAGTTTTGTTATGAAGTTCGTAGTTCGTTCCGTCTCGGTAGGCTTTTAACCGATCGTCTTTTTTTTACACTAGATGTAACTTGAATTCTAAGCTGTCCAGTGATATTATTCGGGTGTAAGTATTTACAAAAAATGACCATTTGCTAAAAGTACTTCGTGTTTTATAACATTTCAATATTAAGTTACTTACCCAAAGAAATTTTGAGTCGAACCCATGTCTGGTGACGTGTTGTAACGACTTCTCGCAGACATCAAGGTGTGACCACGTATTTATGGACAAATATTGTTGAGACACGTGCTATCATTGTGACGTATAGACGAGACGACTAAATTTAGATCTTATTCCACGGAATACGTAGCTTAAGACGGTTATTAATGACATTTTCAATGTCACTGAAGAATTTTCTTCAGGTATTTTTTTATGCTTATTGCTTATGCTTAAAATTGGTTAATTAATTATCATTTTATCAAAATGCTATTAACACAGATTCATGTGTGAAGTACGTATTATTTATTGAGAAATTAATAATACTGATTTTTTCTTCCAAACGAAACGATTTCCAACAAGCATTGTGTTTTGATGTTATATTCCATTATAGAAACAATTTTCCTCTTATCTCCTTATTGTGTAAGTACATAAAAGCATTACCAATGCCGAACTTCACGTCAAGATTCGCCGTTATACATACGAGAATAGGTAAAATGGGTTGCATTTGAATTGTTTGGGTTTGGACGGACGCCCGGTGAGCTCTGTCGAGTAACTGACGAACGTCATCACGCCCTAATATCTGTTGCTGATACTTCATTACTAATATAATCTCTATGTGTGGTCACCATGCTCATTGCGAAAGCAGACAGTGCAGTATGGTGACCTACATTATGGCGTCCTAGTGATATGCTTTTTCACGTCCCCCTTGGGGACGCAAAAGGCATAATGATAGTCATTGTGGCTGTGTAAGTCTCACACTCCACGATAACTGACACCCCTGCATCATTGGGGCGCCGGTCTCGTACTCACCAACGAAACACGTCAGAACGGATGCTGTCCCTTTAGGTTGGTCTTCTGTGGGAGAATAATACTGTCCCGGACGAGCCGGCCCGTTCGGGCTGAAATCAGCGTGGCTCTGCTACCTAGAGTAGGTGGGGACTACTCAAAACTAGGCAGGTTATGACGTTCACTTGCATTTGTTGTCTCTATCTCTTACCTACAATTTGTAGTGTATTATTTCACTGTGCAATGTGTCAATAAGACACATTTCAAGACTATTCCTTAGACAAACAACAACACTACAGCTTTTGAACTGATAGTCAATTTTATGTTGAAAACAAAAACATGATATAAGGTCTTATAAGTATGTCAATGTAAATATTTTAGGCTATGCGCCATTTGCTGTTATTAACTTCTAACGTCACTCACGATGTCATTAAATTTCCTAATTTCGGAACTCCGAAAGCCCAATAGGAACTTTGGCAAATTTAACAGAAATGCCTTGTAATGTTAGTCGATACTGCTATGCGTACGCTACGGTGATTGATTGAAATACCAAAATACTTTCAAAATTCGTAGCACTAGCTGACAGCTAATTAAGAAGGCGCATGTGTTTTTTTTTTGTGCCAATGTAAATTGTTCAAAATAACCCTCTAGATTTATGATTTTTCTCATAATCAACCTTACGCCTTTGAGTTTGAGTTTACTTTAGATAGAGACTGCTATGGATCGCGGAAGCCTAACGGTGGCTAAATATAATACTTTAGTATTTTCGGAGTAACTTGTCTTGTGTAATGGAAGTATGTAAGTTGTGAGAGTAGATACTGTTATTTATGAAAGTTTTTGTACTGTGGCGTCAGTACTTTTGTGTCGTTGTGATCTCAGTAAGTTGTTTGTCTGAAATATATTGTCTATTGCCATGTTTATGATGTATGTTTTACTATCGGTATACACTAAAACTTACGTAAGTTTTATTGTTGAATCTATTTGTATAATAGCTAGGCACTCTCGATTTTTTTTACACGAAGCGACACTGACAGAAATGCCCGTAATGTGTATAATTTATTTCTAAAACGTAAGAGATATGATATGTACATAATATCAGTCATAACATTAGGCCATAAAAATAAAAATTGCCGTTCAAAAAATTCATTAAATGTTACTTCCAAATATTTTTTTATGAAAATTTCGTTTTTGGGGGCATTTAAAAGAGTCGTCCACGTCACTTTACTCTTTTAAAAATAAATGATTCTTACTAATGACAAATCAGCGTCAGATGATGCCATGTCTTGTTATGACACATTCTTAAAACGCATTGAAAATTATGATGACAATGTTACAACAGCTCTATTTGAAAGATACTTGAATTAAATACGAGTTACAAAGTTATATCGTCTTCTACCCAGATGAACCCCTTAAAATGCAAAATTTAACACTTAAAAATTATGAGATTGCTTTCCAGCCTATTTTTAAAGCGGACATAAAAACCCGAGACGCGTCGGTACACAGGCGAACATCTCAATCTTGATTCGACTCGAATCACTGGTTTTCACTGTTCATAAACTTAACAGGAGACTAAACTTGGACACAATCGATAATTACTTTCTAAATGGAAATTATTTTATCGATCTTACTAAGATCTTCAAGTATTTTTAATGACAGTTGCTAGCTTATTATAATTTCTGGGAATTTTCTTCTAATACGCGAGTCCTTGCATTAGGTTTGTGTAGAAACGCCATCGTTTACGTTAAAATTCATGTTTTTTTTTCTATTCCTCTGAAATACAAGTTTTTATTTTGCCTTATCTGATATCTAAGTCTATATAGTGTATGTTTTTCCTTTTCTATATATAATATAACCGAACACATGAACGAACTTCCTAGCTTTTAATCATTCATCATAAAATCGCGATTTTCAGTAACAAAACTCTTGACCCACATTTCTTGTGTCACAACGTTGTCGTTGTGATAGAGGATATTGTAAGCAAGACACCCCATCTATGTATTTGTGTAGTGAGCATCTCACCAACAACTATTTCGCACGTCAGCCAAAACTGGATCGTTTTTCACGCCAATTGTCCCACAAGGGGCCGGACGTCAGGACCCTTTTACCGGATCCGTTTTAAGATAACCTAATGCGTTGTCCGTATATTTATTACTTGGAAGGAACTTAAAAGCAATGATTATAACTAGTAAGTTTTGGTAGGTAGATAAATAGACGAATAATATCACGTTTAGTATTTCGTAGAAAATGTTACGCTATTTTACAAACATGTACCGCGGGAATAGAGCTTTTATTAGATCAATTTCTGCTTAATTACCGGTCTTAAGAAAATTCTCCTTTACTATTCATTGAGTCAGTGAGAAACCAGAATACAAGACTTCCATCTCTTTTCCCCTAACCCTGGGGACGGTACTCTTAAAAGCGCAAAGCGTTTATGTATTTTATTTGTAGATTTTCATTGGCGGCGATAGTCTCTGCTCTTTTACCATAGCTATACCATAAAAACAAAGTATGTTTGGATAAGTTCCAAACTAAAGCCCAATAGTCCATATTAAGCTTGGATCGAACTATGTTTTAGAACATTACTTTATTTACTTGTTTACCGTTCAATAACCGAAACTCCTTTGACAGTTAAAAGTATGGTGAATATAAAATTGATGGTTAACCTAATACGCAGTGTCGGAAGCCATTTGGAAATGACCACAATGAATTAATAACACTTCGTTTGTACGGTCGGCGAAATGAATAGGTGTGACAGGGCTCTGTAATTTTCCATCACACTAATGAAGCATGAGCAAGACTTAAAATATCCAAGCTTTACTATCAATAAATAACGCGACACGATTTAAGGCGTGGCCGATATTATTATCAATTTAATCAATTTTATTAATATACCTAATTGCCGAAACTGCTACTTTAATTTTGATTCCCTGAAGGAAATGCGTATAGTATTTTTTTTTGTGCTGATATAAATTATGACAAATTTAGGTCGTTTATATTAATGAGTTCTGCCTTCCGTTGACGTTAGCAACCATTGTTGGAGCGTCACATTAAATTAATACGTGTAATTAAACTGTATGTGTAAACTGAAAGTTAGTTGTACAACACGAATACTATTTTAACGATAGATAGTTTTTCTAACTGACAATAATAATAACTTTATACATCTCATCACATCCTCTCTGTTAGCAAATTAAAGCACATCCTCTCTGTTACGGTAACGAGACTGCTGATAATCAAACCTATATATTTCTTAATACTTGTAAAATTATCCTGGTTGAGAATCGAACCTGCGACCTCTATCATAGAAGTCAGGGCCACTCGACCCGCAGGTGATTCAAACAAAAGGTGTAACATTATGTCCATCGACATTTGTACCGTGGTTGTACAATTTATCATTCCGATCGACAAGTTCGCCCATGGGACGCGATGTGGACCATTACACCATACATTCTCGCATCAGCGATGTATCTGATAAAATATATTTATTTTTGTACACTGCCAATAAATATTTATTGCGTCCAAAGATATTTTTATTCCATCCAGGTTTTAGTATAAGCTTACTTGTAAACTTGAAGGATTTTTTTCTATTAAAGAGCCTGCCAAAGTGGCTCTACTCTACCTGATGAAAGGATGAGTAGAATCCAAGAGTTGTGGTCACCATACTCATTGCGAATGCAGGCAATAGAGTATGGGAACCTACATTATGGTGTATAGTGAGATGCTTTTTCAACGTTTAATCAATTATTACCGATTTCGATGCGCCTACATCATGATGATTATAGTAATTTATACTTCTCATTCTTGACATTTTGTTCCTAAATTTTTATAAGATTTAACGGGAACCTTACCTTACCTTGCAAACAAAAAATAAATTCCAGTCGAAAAGAGAACGTCTTTTTTTAAAGTCTTTTGAACAAGTACAGAATATCTTGTACTTATCAAAGAGTGCCATTCACAACGGCTCATCAACTATCGATCAGTTTATTTATATCGGTGCATTATTCATTGATGACTTAGCCGTGAATATTTTGCTACTAAGAACATAAACATTAATGTCTTTGTTTATGTTCTTTTGTTAAAAAAATCTCGTGACTGTAATAATCCGAACGGTTATCTCTTTGAGCACGGGTCGTGCGGTATCGACGTTCTATTTCCGTCGACACACAGTTAGACCGCTGTGACGCTTGATCAGCTATCGCCCATTGTACTCCACAATATGACGCTCAAGACCTTGGAAGTTTACTCTTGAAATTAACTCAGTATATCTCCAATAAAAATGTATGGGTGTGCTTATTCTAAGTCAATACTGGTTCACATCTCATAGCCCCTTCTGCAAAAGAACCAGAAACCAAAGGCCAGACGATTCGGTAAAGGTTTTATTTCAAGTTTCCCTCCCTTTGCTGTGATGTTGTCATGCGTAAACTACGTCAATTAAATATATATGAATTAGCATCTTTTTCAAACATATATGGCATACGGAAGCATGTTATTTAAATACTAAATATTTCTATATAGAAGTGCAAAAAAGTTTTTGGATAATTTCTACTATAAAGGTATAAAATATGCAAAACGCGCAATAGAATTAACGGTTAAATGTATACATTTTCACCTGTCATGGTACAAGAGTTTAAACAATGACGGTTTAAGTTATGCTAGTCAATAAAAAAAAAAGAACAAAACATTCAAATATTCGCCCGTCAAACGATCTCTAACGTCGTTTTAAAAAAAAGACAATGAAACCGAAACCGGCTCACCTCTATAAGACCAAGATTCAAATTGAGAACTAAGTTTTTATCTAACCTGTATGGCGCAGTGTGAATTTGAAATATGAATACACATGATGTGTGATCATTTATTGCTGGACATAGACTTTTTTTAAAAAGGAGGCTGGTCAGACGAGTTGATATAGGGTTTGTTTAAAGAGATGCGCCTCTTTACAGTGTTGTTGTCCTGTATCAATTGTTCCCTAAGGCGGTTCTTACGGCACCCACGGGATGAATAGGACTGGTGACACTCCGTATTTGTTAACCACACAACAGACTTCTGTCATTAAACACAGAAATTATTATATTGAGATGTTTTATAATCATAACATCATTATATTGTATATAGGAACAATAAAATAAATATGTAGTTCTAGAAAGACTAAAATAATATTGTACTGTGCTTCATGGATAGTATTTTTTTTTTTTTGGACCACCAACAAATGACTTTCTTATGGTGTGATGACGGATTGACAATACAGTGTCACTACCCCTATACTCCCCATGGGTGTCGTAAGAGGCGACTAAGAGAACAAAATATGACAGACAACATCTTTGCATAGAGAAGGATTACTCGAAACAAATCCTATACAAACCCGTCTGGCCAGTGTGATATAGTTGGCCCAAATTTTCTTCCTAAGGAGAGGCCTATGTCCATCAATGGGCTGTTGAAGTTCTTATAATAGGCTTCAGGAATTAATTAAATCATAGGTGAACATAACTTCAACGACAGCAATAGTTTAAATTAAATGTTACATCCAAAATATATAAATAAATTGATGTTTGTTACTTTATTAATTTAATTAATTAAGTTTAGTTAAATTTAGTAATTCAATTATTGAAACGAATTGACAAAAATTAATTACCGGCAATTGTTTTACGTCACCAAACGGGGCGTGAAAAAGCCATAGTGTGTGTCACCATACTGCTTTGTCTGCATTCGCAATGAGTATTGTAACCATAACTCTTGGATTCTGTTCATGCTTTCCATCAGGCAGAGTAGTCACATTGGCAAAAATTAATTGTTACCATCCAGAAATACAATCATTGAAAATTCTAGATGAGTTAGACACTACACTACAGAAAATTATTGCCACAGTGTATTTTATTTTCTGACATTTGACGAAACAAGGTCGTCATATAACACTGAACGGTTCAAGGATATTTCCTTGTCCATTTATTATTTAACTACCGTCACACTGGACAACAGTAAATATATTATGTAAGTTTTATCATATATTATGTTAATACTAGCGATTATGGAAATATGGAAAACACTAATTATATTGAAAAATTCTTTATCATAAGATCACAAAAGAAAACATTTAATTTCGATCTAAAAAACTTAAAAAAAGACTACCAGACTTAAACAGCCTGAGCAGATGTCAGACCAAATATAGACATCTGTTAAGTAATTATATTTATCTTCGCAAATGTTGGCGCCAACCGTATAGATTGGCGCCAATATTGTCTCATGTTTCACAAACATTCCGTGTCGTATTCTGATATCATTTCTATGTTTGTCCTCAATTATTTGTGCCTCGTGCGATCGACCTACCTGCTTGCCGCATCGATTCCTAAAATCGTCAATGAATCGATACATCTGCTCGTTTTATTTGCTTAAAATAAAACTACGCTCCGTTATTCATACATTAATTATGTACTCGTTATATGTAATTAATTGTTGTAACACTGCTAACAATAGATCCTACCTAAGTCGTTCGTCATTTTTAGGTTATGTTTCTATTTCGTTTCTATGGATTCAGCTATCTAGCTCTTCCAAGAATCTATCATAGAACAAAATTGACGAATTGGCGTATTGTGATAAACTGTAGTATTAACTAGCTATTTTTGTTCTTTTTGTTCTAGCTGACATTTAGAACTGTCGGGATTTTTTAACGGTAAAAATAGTAGAAAGAGATGAATAAACGTATCTACGCTAAAATACCCAATAGTATGATATGAAGACTGATTCAATTGACTCTTATTAACGCTAACACATGTTGTGATAATTTATTAAAAGCAATTAAAATATCAGCATAAATAGGAAAATTACTGAGTAGACATACAAAACACGGGTGCGCCAATTAGATAATAAAGAGCCTTGAGTTTTGATTTTACCTATTTTTAAGATAGACACGATATTAAACTGGTACTGATTTATAAAAGATAGGGACACTTATCAGCTTTAGATTTGTAACAGTTCTAAACCTTTTGATAGCGTATCATAAGATTATGATTGATGTTTTAATAGTATACATTATTAGATATTGACAATAGATACTAATTAATATATCAATATTTGTATAGACGCCAATGTCTATTATTATCCGTAGTAGGTATTGTAAATGTTAAAATAACTTTAATCTGTTTGTTTGTCACTTTTTACTATAAAATCTTTGGTTCGGTTATATTCTTTTAAGCAGAATACCACAATCCGTCAAAGGGGTATTCCACATAAAACAGTAATATAATTGAACTCCATCTAGCGAAGACAAGGTGAACTACGTAGTAGCTACTGATCCTACATCGCGCAATAAAGAACTTCCCATCTTTTTCGGTCGAGGTCATCCAGGTGGCACGATTAGCTATTCTAATTTAAGAAATCATCCCTGTACGTCTGTGGGACATAACACCCATTTACAACACTTACTACAGATCTGATTCTCTAAAGTCCATACTTTCCGGTCCATACCGGAGAGGCCCATTTATTTAGGGGTGACAGTTATCGTGGTAAGCGTGTGAGCCTCATACTGCCACGATGACTGTCATGAATTTAACGTTCCCGAAGGGGCAATGAAAAAATCTCTCCCTAGGCGGCCATAGTGCAGGTCACTAGACTACAATGTCAGCATTCGTAATGAGTACAGTAAAACCACAACTCTTGTATTCATGCTTTCCATCAGGCAGAGTAGAGTCACTTTGATAGCCTCATAAAATAAAAAACGAATTTTTTTGACTACTCTGCCTGATGGAAAACATGAATAGAATCCAAGGGCATCACAATGCAGTATGGTGACCCACACTATGGTGGCCTTGTGAGACGCTTTTTGACACTCCGCCTGGGGACGTAAAAGGCATGACAGTCATCGTGACAGTGTAAGGCTTACACAGTTACCACGATAACTGTCACCCCTGTATCAATGAATACTGAAATGGCTCGACATTTGCATTGTAACTATTCCTTCACTAGAAGGTTAACTGCTGTTAAGTATAACCAATACTCACGTGAGTGAAGCCAAACGCAGCTACTAGCTTGTTACTATGCTGGTAATCAACTAAGATAATGCGTAGATATAAATATTTTGATGTACAGATATAAATACGGCCAATGTTAATGATATTTTTAATCCAATAGTGATATCGTTTTGATAAATTTTATCTTCCGATTGGTTTTTCACATACCTATGCTACGTTAAAATTATGTTAAGGTTATAAATTTATTCTTATGTATTTGTTATTAGGTACAAAAGCAATTATAATATCATAAGTTGATTTGAATATTGGTATCTTTGACTGCCTCAGTAGCGTCTGCAACTGCTGTGCTTGACATCTCTGATGCCTGATTCAGACCAAATGTTTGTATGATCTGCAAATATTTGTTTCGGAGTTTAGGTGCTTTCTATGTATATCATGTATTTACAAAAAAGAAGTATTTATGTGTTTATATCTATTGACGAGTACCCATAGTACAAACTCTGCTTACTTTTGGACTAGATTGCGTTGTGTGTCAGATGTCTGAAAAAAAAAACATTGTAATTATTTACACAATTTGTGATTGCACTTGTATTAGTTAAAAATGCTGAAATCTGGTCAGCATGCGTGCTTGTTTGATATTTTAGTGTGCTTGCTTATATATAATACAAGCTGTAAAAGTGAATTTTCCAAAATAATGCATTAAAGAAATATATCTACAAAACATAATTCAAAAAGACTTGTTACCGAATAATCAGTCGTATTTAGAAACATATAAGACCTATTAAGAATGTTTAATGATAAAAGCCCACCCTTAACATAATATAATCTATTCATAGTACACGTTAATAACAAGGAAATTATTACCACAATATTCATTATATTCACCCCAACACGCAAGTTAAGGGAGGGAACGGATCAGTCGTTGGAGCGATCATAATCTGCTAATAGAAGTGTGTAGTGTAGTATAGTAAAATCTTCATACAACCATGTAATTAAAGTCGTATAAATAAATTAAAGCATTATGTACTTTATCGGCTTGTAGTTAAGTAGTAATTGCACTGGCCGTGGTTACGCTAGTAGTCTCACTATACAGATGTAGTTTAGTATACATTGTTTTAACATTGGTGTGCTGAATGAAACCTGAATAGTGCAATAGAAATTACTTTACAGAGCGCCGTGAAGCCTCTGAATATAGAGTTTTGTGACACCCTACCCCGTTGATAGTTGTGTCATAGTAAAACTATGTCATTTCTCATTTAATTTATATTTTGTTATGCGGTGTGACATCCGTGGAAGAACCACACGTCGACACATACACACTAACTACACCTTGACTGAGTTATGACACGGTATTTCAGAAAATCTATTTAAAACAGTTATTTCGTTCTTTTCCCTTTTCTAATTCTAAAGAGGCACTCTAAAAGCGTCACGATAGCGGCATTTCTTCAGTAGAAATAGTGTCCACGAGGACATATCTACTCGTATCCTCCGATACTAGAAAAAGGCCAAGTTTGAAAAGAATTGGCCATACTTACAATCGCCAGTAACATTAAATTATAACTTTCAAAGCCAAGTTTCCGCACCTGTTCGTAACAATGTTTAAATCAATATTCGTACCTACTACTTCCAAACACAGCACATATGTATGAGCTCACGCAATATTAAAAACTTCGTCCGTGCATTGACTCCACTCAATATTTTACGATTATCGAATCCCGTTCCGTTTCCGGCTCGATATGCAGCTGGCACGCCCATTTATATTCGATACATCTAATAAAATCGTCAATTATTCAGACAACTGAGTAAAAAGATTTTATGGATACGTAAAAAAAGCGACTAACTAAACGATATATCCTGGTTATGTAATCCAAGAAGAATGAACGAATTTCACCTTCTTTAAAGGTTATGCTGGATGGCCTGAAGTGGTTACTTCTTCCGTACCAGGAGCGCTATGTAGGTATATAGTTGAGAGCTTATCACACTAAAAGTGTGTGTTACCAGGCTGTCATTCCATTTTTAAAATATGACGTTACAAATATGTAGCGATCTTCACTTGTGAGTCTTTAAAAAAAAAAACAAATTAGGCGTAAGAGAAGCATCTTCTTTTGACAGCTGTCAGTGATCAGCCCTATTCAGCTTAAATTACACTTGTTTCGGATTGATTGATGATATTGACTTCTGTACTTTACTATATACTCTGTGGTTGAGTAAATGAACAGGCAAAACTATGTTCTTGATCGAATGTGACAGTTTTGTTTCATTTATGTAAGTTGCTAAGTTGTGAGTTCCTAGTTCACAAGTACTTCTAACAGTCGAACAGTACCTCACGTTTTTAAACGCTATCAAGAGCTGATGGTTATCTTAATAAATTATATACCTGTACACATCGCTAAAGATTACATTTTTTACCTTTTTAATCTATAATGTCGACCTTGTAATAATAACGATCGTCACGAAGCTCATTATATGTATATATAAAAGTGTTTTATATTTGCTGTTTAAGATTATTTGTTTAGAGAATAATATTCAATACGCATACTTCTTGTATTCTCATTCTAATTGACTGTAGTCGTTTGGGTTTGGTCGAATTAAGGTTACAGTGTCACCCCCTTATTCTTCCATAGGTGTGGTAAGAGAAACGACTTAGGAAACAAAATGTGCAAGACAACATCATTACAAACAATATACATACAACATTATTACATTAGAAGGAAAACTTGAAACAAACCCTATTCCAATCTGTCTGGCCAGCGTGGTATAGTTGGTCAAAACCTCCTTGCTAAGGACAGGCCTATGTTCAGCAGTGGACTGTAAAAGGCTGTTGATGATGATGATGAGTTAAATTGTATCCGTGTGGTGACAAATTAAAAATACAAATTGTCACCAATCCTATTCTTCCATAGGTGTAGTAAGAGGCGACTAAAGAAACGACATAAGCGAGACAACATCACTGCAAAGAGAAGTAAAATTTGAAACAAACCTTATACCAACCTATCCAACCTGCGTGGCCTATGTCCAGCAGCGGACTGCTAAGGGCTAATGGCAAATATAAGATAGACTGATGATTAAAGATCTTAAGTGTACTACGGGGGTCAAAAAGAGACTAAAACTTGGCTGCAAAATAAAAGCCACTCGACCTCCAAGGGTCAAGAGTAAACTATAGTTAGGGATCCAGTGGACACATGTTTGTAAAGGATTGAGGGGCCGAGAGAAAAGTAAACACATACGTTATGGTACTAACGGATTGAACTAATGACTAAGAAATAAGCTTAAAATGCCAGTCTGGTATTAAACATACTAATGTATTGTATACCGACTGTTCATAAATTCCACATCTTGGCAGTATTTGTAATTGTATCCACAATCAGTTTAAACAACTTTTAACATATATGTAGTTGATGATCTTGTATTTTCATTGTTTCCTTTTAATTTAGCAGTTGTAATATAACACATTCGATTCTGTTGGACTTCTAAATAAGGAGTTACTGAATCAATTAAACCCGATTATCTAAACAATTGATTGGTATGTTGATCTAGTTGTTAGTGGATCTGACTGTCAAGCGGGAGACCGTGGGTTTGATTCACACCCACGACAAATATTTATGTGATGAGCATGACTATTTGTTCCGTATCTGGGTAAAACTTGTCACAAAGTAATAACAGAAATGATGACATAATAAAATTCCTTTAATCTTATATAAGAATATTTTCAAACACCACAAGCCTTATCAATTTTCTCACATTCCCAAACGCCTAGATCATCAGGCACCAAAAATAGCTCAATAAATTAAAATTCATCACATCGCGTTCGTAAAAAATATAAATATTACGTCATCGTGTCGGCGCCAGGTATATGTTGTTTGCATACATTCAAACATCCCTCGTAAAACTGAGATGAATTCACTACGTCAATTCGCGTATTGATTAATGGTTTGTAGATGTTGAGATTGGATTCCCTTATTTTATTGAATCGTGTGTTGGGTCTGATTGAGGAAGAGAATTAAACTTGTTTGGTAGATAGTTATGTTATAAAGAAAACTATTCTATTCATCATCATCTCAGCCAGAAGCGTCCAACTGGTTCCCGCGACCTTCCCCAGGACCACCTTATGGGGGCCTACCAGCACTGCGTTTCCCAGCGTTATTCTTAAATAATAAATAATAAATTATTTTTTCGGACATTAGACACACAACGTCATCTAGTTTCAAACTAAGCAGAGCTTGTGCTATGATAACTAGACTGACTGACTGACTGACTAATAGAATACTTATATACTTTTTTTTGTAAATACATATTATACATAGAAAACACCCACACTCCGAAACAAATATTTGCAAATCATACAAACATTTGGTCCGACCGAAAAATCAAACCCGAGACCTTAAGCACAGCAGTTGCATTCAATAAAGCTGCACCACCGAGGCAGTTTAATAATTTTTAAAGATGTAAAAACATTTTTAAATAGTAATAAAGAAGAATTTATTGTCGCAGACAGAAAGAGCACAACACATCTTCCGTATAATTGTATGTACAGTAGTTTTCTTAAAAATAACCATTACGTATTTGTAATATATTGACCTAGCTGGTTTTAGTTATTGGAGCCTAAGAGTGATGTTGACAATGTCAATAAATGTTATTAACGCTAGCTAGCTTGTATGAAAAGTCTGATGAATATGAAGAGGCACCAGCTGTATGTCAGAATTGTGAAGAATGGCACATTTCAGCCGGTACTACCCCGGTTCGGAATAGATCTATCTATGTTAATTTTATGAAAGCCCAACTCTTAAACAATACACGTAATAAATATAGGAAATATAAGTACAAAAACATCAAAAGTAAATACAATTGAATTAATTAAATACACGACATTAAAATTAAATATATCAAACAAAAGCTCTTACGAGTTAAACTGAATTTTACACAACAGCCGTCTTGCACAGACTCGTCACACCCACTTCTGTTCCTCGTCCTCTTTCCTAAATGATGTAGCCAAATAAAAACACAAACATTTCTTTTTACGCCCCTCCCTTCGAGCATAACGCTAAATTTATTTGGCAAATTACAGGATTCAATTCAGTGAACAATTTGAAAAGGGGCGAGCACCATTGTCGAATTTTTCGTTGAATAAAATAACGCCTATTGTCTTTGACATGTGTTTTCTTATCGCCCCTGTAAGCATCGTGAAGACGAGTTTTGGTTTAAAAATAGACACAAAAATTAGGTAGATAAAGTTTATTTTGTAATTAGAGTAGACTTATTTTATTATGAATTCAATGAAAGTTTTACTCACAGAATAAATTATTGTTTAAAATCATTACGCTAGTTACGTATTTTACATAATTACCTTAATTTATATTAACAGTCGAAAGTTCTACTAAAAGCATTAATTTTACTTTGTAGTAAAATTAGACATTAATTTAATTTCTGTAATTCTTACAGTCTTTGAGCGAAAGAGATAAACCTCTTTGTTAAATAGAATCTTGTTTAAAGAAGTTAAAACCATTGTAGTTTAATGTATGTGTGTATTTATGTATGTGTATGAATATTTATATGTGTATTTATGACGTATATTTTGTATGTGTTCATGTATGTATAAGTTTACCATACTTATATAGGGTATATTTTCATTGTTAATGTAACCTCTGTACATATCCCCTAAAACATTTCTGCACCACCCTAAGGTTGACAGGAAGAGGATGCTTTGGGCATTAGGTCGGCCGATGTACAAATTGCATAAAGTGTAAATAAATAATTAACTAAATTAAAGATTTAATAATTACCAAGTTAGCGAAGAGATTTGACATGATGTTTTCGCTGTTAATAATAAAAACTGTAAAATAGAAACAGGGACGTTTAATCTTGTTTTATCCCAGATTATTTAATAAGTATTAAGAGAGATCTACAAAATCCATACTGGTAAGTCCCTTTAGACGGAATTAAAATTTCCCTCGAGATGATCCTCAGGGACACGCGACCGTCTTAGATGATTCATATTCATAAGAGGCGAACCCCTGGATATTTCCCAAGGAACTCTTATAAATTTACTACTTAAGGAAGAGGGATTAAAAATTGTTTTTGGTAACAAGTCAGGTTAGGAGCAAAACTTGCAACTATCTTTCTTTTAATGCTTTATCAACTAAGATTATTTTTACGACAGCTTGAACTAAAATTCTATCGTGTTATTACTTCATGTATTTTTCAATTGAAACTGCATAATATACCTAAATAATAATCTCGTTCATCGACTTGGCCTCAAATAGAAAACTTTAAAAACACGCAAATGCTACCCAGTTCGATGCCCTGGACAACAAATGTATACAATCAATCAATATGATTCACATTTGAATGTTATTGATGTGATTGAATGTTCAGACATCGCATGGAGACGTATAACCTAATGGAAGTAAATAAAAATTGTAAGCACCAACTTTACCAAAATATCTTTACAAAAGCCTTTTATTATTTAATGCATATTCATCTAAAAAGTCTCCAATGAATTGGTGACAAAATTCAAATTGCTATTAAAGCTTGTCAAAAAAATATGAGAAAACGGAAAATTCATATAGATTTCATGTCAACTGGAAGGGTACGTTTAGATAACCAAAGATTTATAACGAAGCTAGCTTGGAGTTTCTAGATGCTATTTCCGAAATTCATAAATTCATTAGGTTCATTAACATGCAATCTTTGTAACCCAAATTATTTCATTTTGCAATGGTAATTCTTCGTATTGCCATCCAAAAATTTACCTATGAAAATGTAGAAGCAAAATTTTCTACCACAATTGTGTGGAACCTCCTACTCTCTCTACACCTAATTAATTATCATACGATTTATTTCTGTCTGATTTTTAATCTATAAAACTTCCAGTTTCTATGATTTTATTATTAAGAGCTTAATTACTTTTCCTTTTTAATATAAATTTATCGTCTATTACAAAGAAATATTAATGTTCGCCAAATACAAATTTTATTCTGAAGCAAAATGTTATGATACGGTATCTGCGGGTAGTTTTGTGTTATCGTCTTTATGTTCAAGCTCATCTATCTTACGTGTTTCTTTTATATCGCATTTGAGACTTTAACATAACGTTCCTGAATACAAATCTTTATGCTAAAAAGAGTTTTATTCGTAACATGTTGAAGTACAGATTTGGTTCCAGTTTATTTTCGACTGGTAGAAAGGCTAATCTATATTTATCTTAGCGCTGGGGTTTTAAAGTGTAGGTTATGGGATGAACTTCAAACGTATTTGAACGTTGTTTATTTAAATAATGAAACGGTAGTTTTTATATATTTTACGATTCTACTGCTTGTCGTAGTTTTTATTTTCATTCCTCTATTTATAAAGTGTTTGAATGCAATCTACTGCCGGAAAGGCAATAAACTTAGACGAGGTGAATAAGGAAACAGCAAAACAGTTATAATCTTGATAAATTTGCAAGTAGCGTCTTGCAAAACGAATATCTAAAATCTAAATGGCCACTTTTTACTACAACATCAAAATCCATGTATAAATATGCAATTCACCTTTAACCTAATTTTCTTTTTTGTCTCCAGGTCTTAGCGGTTCGAAAGCGGACCTGCAGCACAGGCGCGAAGTGTTCGGTTCAAACCTTATCCCGCCCAAGCCCCCAAAGACGTTCCTCACGTTAGTATGGGAGGCCCTGCAGGACGTTACCCTCATTATCCTCGAAGTGGCTGCTGTCGTCTCGTTAGGGTTGAGTTTTTACAAACCACCCGAAGACCCTACAGATCCCGGTGAGTTAACTGCTCATATCTTTATGATATTATGTTCAAAGTACTAACAATTAGAAGTAATATGTACTTTTAGGTAATGGACATTGATTTTATAGTAGCATCTGCATCAGACTCTAATAAAATTACTTATTCATATCAAAGTTCTATTGTTTTCGCATTGAGTTCTCTTGCAGATGAAACTGTATGCGTATATTGTAGTAAAGTGAATTTTCTTCGTCTTCACAGTATCAAAATATCTTAAGTTTATTTGTTTAATCCATATCATTCATACATTTCACATCATACAACTTATTTTCGATAATTTCTTTGGTAATTCCGTAACTGACAGTACGAGATACCACACGACCGTGGCGAGTTAGCCAATCGATCGTGAAATAAGTCATGTGTTCCATTTGAATAATTCAAAGGCAAATTTTTCTTGTGTTTTAACGCGAATCACACACGCAAAGTCACGTTTAGCAAAGTACACTATAAATGGGTCTTATCGTTTGTCGTATTCAATGCCGTTTATTTTTATTTTGATAAAACCAAAACGGATATCATAATACCTAATAATATTCGTAAGATTATAATCACTTAGAAGAAATTTTGCATTATTTACATGCGTAATTGAGGATTAAATAATCATGATCCATTTTTTATCTATTTATTAGACCATAAAGCAGTTTTTGTTAAATATTTGTTTCCATTTTGGAAACAGCTCATTATCCATGTCATCACATTGTTTAAGTTTTTCACCGAAGAACCATTAATCAAACAGTCTGCTGGAAATTACTCAACACCCGTCTAAACTTCTAACAATTTCTAATAGAAGACGTAACTTATAGTGTAATGTGTATCTCGTGCATGTATTTTAGAATACCTTTTACAATAAGGTAATGTATATTAATTGATGTATTTTTCCTTTTCAATAACAATATGGGAACATTAGACGATCCTGGTAAGAATATGTAAATTGAAATAACACGATTGTCCGTTGCATTAGTTCTAAGTAGGTGCTCAAGTACAATTGGCTTCTAGATACCATCTGAGTAACTAACACTAAAACCTGCAACTAAATCGATATTGAAACTTGACGAAATTTCCTTGTACCAGTGCCTGTACCTTTGTTTACAAGAACAAAATCTTTGATCACCTATTTCGGATCTATAACACTGCATTTACTGGTCGCGATGTACCTCGCAAGCTTAACTAGAGGCACATTCAAGCCAAGGGTTACACAAATCCGATTAAAACTCAGTAACTAACAAACAATTTGAACGTTGACTACAGAATGCAGTTTTTAAAATAGTTCAATGTGGTCATTAACTGTATGTACCATGGTAATGAGGCATGTTATTGATTTTAGTTGCACTCGACCTTGAGTACCACTGAGTAGAATGCACCCTGACCTGTTCCTGAACGTAGGTTGGTCTGTCCGCTTATGTGTCTTTGTACCTACGTCTTATCGACACTTGCCAATATTGATTCTAAGCGCCTGGTCACCGGCAATAGGCCTATAACGTAACTGGGATTGAAATTGGCAAAATGTGGCCATACAATTCGCCTCTGCTTACCCCTTCGTTGATAAAGGCGTGAATACATGTGTACGATTCTAAATTGGACCAAATATCAATATTGGCATTTGGTCTCCTTAAATATTTAAAACTTTTATCCGAATAATATCAAACTAAACTTTCGTTTATGCTAAACTTATAAATAATTCATAAAATATGTAAATCTATTCGAAATTAATGGTATAGAAACAGATGATGGACATAGTGGAATAGATAATGCGATATAATAGTTTCTGACCGATATTGTGAGGCATATCTCGATTCACTGAATTGAAACAAATCTACATAATTTCTATGGAGAATGAAGCTAGCGGAATACGATCAAACATTACAGTGAATTCTTAATAAACACCAATTCTGTTTTCATTAAATCATTCTTATTTAATGAGATTGTGTATTCGCGTATATTCAAAACAAATCAGAGTTTGATGCTATCTCTTTCATGTTTTGAAGGCCGAATCGTAATGTTTACTTTGTTATGTAATAACAAGATGGCAGGTAAAGTCTCTTCACAACAGATAATTTCGTAGACATTTCCTGCATTATGCGCATCTACAATACAAACATAGTTGGTTTTATTATACTTACACGACCATTAAAATTCCTTTTTAAACAAGAATTAAAAAACGCATTACACGTAGTACATATTTACTTAAATTTTATCATATTACACTGAAGAAAAGCCAAAGAAAATTGCAACCCTAATTAATTTCAATGCCATTCCATTCTTGACCCTGTGCACCACCTGGCACGGCTTATGGCATTGTCTATCTCTTTCTATCCCCTTCTTTTGTCTATCGCTGTCTCTCTCCTATAAATATTTTAGTAGTTATTGGAATGGAGTTGTTCATTGTGTTGTTGACCGTGTGTGTTGTTGGGATATTAGATCAAAAAAAAAATGTTTTCTGTCAAATGTTTAGTGAATGGTATTCGATGTTTTAAGGTTATTCGTTAAGGATGGTGAAGCTAATATTTCTTTGTTGTTTTAAAATATATACTTAGCACATAGGTTGAAATGAGCACATTCTCAGTTAAAGCAACGTATAGCGTGTTATGTAGACATCAAGTACTGTTTAAGACCAACTGAAACTTTTATAAAAAAAAAATTGTATACGTCGAGAAGTTCAATTTATGGTGTAACTTCGAATTTAATGTTTGTACAGTCAGAAAAAAAAGGCGCCAAACATCATAGCATACTTCGTAATAGTTTATGTGTAATGTTACTTTGAAGACATTTAGATTTTTATAACATCAAATATGCTCCGTTCTCATTTAGTGCATTTCTTTACGCATAATGTTGAGTTAAGCTACTTTTATTGCTGACTGTACATTTGTAAATCTCGCCATTAGACAGTCTAATGTCGACGTTTAAGATTTATTTCTTTGTATTACATTGGATTAACAATATTAACATACATATATATATATTGAATAATAAGGAAATAGAAACTATATCTGTTATACTTTAAGACAAATGTACAGTCTGACCACCTCAAGGTCATAGGTGACGAAGCTACCACTTAAGGAACATCTGAAAATCATTTACACAAACAAATAAAATTGAGGAGTCTATATGTAATTTCAAATATAAAAAACAACTTTACAAAGTATGTACAGTACGTAGATCATAAAATCATTTTTAAAAATGTTTGTCGGTCTGTTTGTTCTGACTATTCTTTGTAACGGCTGGACCGACTAAGAGAGGACTTTCACTGGTAGATAACTGGTGCTATAAAGAGTAACTTTTTTTGTTAAATTCCTAGCTAGGTAAATATTAAAACTAATGTAATACATTTAAATTGCTCGATGCAGAATTAATAACCACTGTACTTACAGTTTAAATTGTGTTCCTTAAAGTATGTATATGTGCTAAATGTCGAATATTTAACGATCCTATAAACAGTGTCTATAAAACGTCTTTCATCATCGCCATCATCATCTCAGCCAAAAGACATAGGCCTCCCCCAAGGTTCTCCACAACAGCCGGTCCCGTGCCGCCCGCATCCAGCGGCTTCCCGCGACATTTACCAGGTCGCCGGACCACCTTTTCGGGGACCTACCAACGTCGCTTTTCACAGTACGCGGTCGCCACTCCAGAACTTTATACCCACCGGCCATTATTTTAGCGTGTAATGTGCCCCGCCCACTGCCACTTAAGTTTAGCAATTTTACTGGCAAAACGTCCTTAGTTATTCATATTCAATTCTTGAATATTGTTTTAACCTAAAATTGAAATTTCATTGATTGATACATTCATTCATTCGTAAAATAAAAGTAGTATGAATGTAGTTTGGTTTTAAATAAATTGCTTTATAGGTATACGTAAATAATAGTTTTGGTAATAAAATGGTGATAGACATAACATTAGCTAGTACATACACTTGATGCTAGAACCGGTTTTCAATTCATTTGTAATTCATTGAATGGCAGTGCCTTGGTAATGAATTACTGCTTATCACTACGGACTAGCATTTCCGTCTGCCTTTTGTTGGTACCGATTAATTCCTCATGCCGAAATAAAGAAAATTATACCTTTTGCCTGTCACAACATAGTTGAAAATTCAATACTATTGGCAATTAGTTTTATTTTGTAACAAACGTTTCTAAATATAAGCATTTGAATAATAATAATTTGTTAGTATAGAATACGATTTTAGAGTGTGGTCTGACTGTACTTCATTTTAATATTCAATTAACAAATATATATTTGGTAAGTATTTATTTCTTTAAAGATAATATAAAAATAATAGCTTTGTTTTCTTTTTTGATTTTCTTAATGTTAAAATAAATAGGGATATCAAAAGACATCTTTAAAATTTTTATTCATGACTGTACAAAAGTTGACTGAAATTTAAAAAAGAAAGTGACATCATCAATCATCAGCTGTAAGGACCTCGTCGTTTAAAAGGCAGATAAACATTAAACCTAATAAAATTGAATATAAAATGTGTTTTTTTGTTATTATTTCAATTGTATTCTTATACGAAAATGTATCTTATGGCGGGCTGTGCTGATTTTCCAAGTGGTATATGTGTATTAAATATAATTTGGTAAATTCCAGCACATCTTGACGAAGAGGAAGGTCACTACCAATGGATCGAAGGATTGGCAATTTTAATATCAGTCATAGTCGTCGTTATAGTAACAGCGTTCAACGATTACACGAAAGAAAGGCAATTCAGGTTAGTACTTACCTCATTTATGTACTTCACTTAAATTATACCTCTTTCTTGTTTCCATGATAAAGTTTGAAAAGAATTCTGGTGGATGTAACATAGAAAGTAACTGCCAAGAGGTACCCCAAGTAGGATTCTAATTTGGTTGCGTATTTGGCAAATGTGACCGCTAGTTTATGCCGTATAAGGATAATATCATTGTTTCTGTGTGATATTAAACTGTCTATGTGGTGAAAGATTAAGAATACAAATTGTCACACAATTGTCGTAAGAGGCGACTAAGGCAGCATACTACACAGAAAAACATCACTACAAGACGAAGGAAACCAACCCGTTTAGCCAGCGTGAGTAGGCCTAACCCTCCTTTTTAAGGAAAGACTTATGTCCAGCAGTGGACTATTAAAGGCTGTTGATGATGTACGATATAAAACAATCAATAGAAATAGCATGAGATTGAAAATTTTAAGGTAATTTAATAAAGAATGATCCCAACTTCAGTCACACAGTTCATATAGGATTTGTAGAATCTCACTATGGATGAATGGTAGATGTACCTACCCACAGGAGGTAAATGTGTGTACTTAGATATTTATTTGTAAACATCATGTTATAAATAGAAACATCGTGACGAGGAAATTTACATGCATATAATTAATTCCACTTTACTATAATGGAACCTTCGAAGTGACTTGATTTAACCGAACAATATAAAAAAATATCGAGGTCAAATAATGTTTGAGAACCCCAAAGAACCAAACAGCTCTTATATTATGTAAAATCAAATAGATACGTCGATAGTGCTGACATATTAAGTTTTAACATTTCCTCAAATGTCACTGTCACACGTTTCCAGAGGGCTGCAGTCACGGATAGAAGGCGAACACAAGTTTGCCGTGATCCGGAGCGCCGAGGTCAAGCAGGTACCGATCAGCGAGATAGTCGTTGGCGATATTTGTCAGATCAAGTACGGTGACCTGCTGCCCGCTGACGGCATACTGCTGCAGAGCAATGACTTGAAGGTAAGATTGATAGAAAAACCTTAAAGAAAAGAACATACTCTTTACTCAAAAGCCAATAGATCTTAGGACTCCTGAGTTACAGGTGTTCAAGACTGGCAATGGTCACTTTCCATCAGGTGAGCCGGTTGGTTATTTGCCTCTCTATCATATAAAAAATGTATACTATGTCAACATCACTATCTTAGCCATGGCAGTAGTTATAACATGGGTGAACTAAGGATTTTAGAAAACATGACGTACTAAGATATGTGGTTAGTATAAGTGACAATACTAATAAATAGCCAGACTAATGTAAATAGTAGTATACATACATACATACAAATATTGGCGATAAGCGAACACTCGATTGTCGGCAGTTGAATTCTGGAAAATTTATTGTCAGCTGTATGTTGACCATTGTAATAAACGATTATTATTCAACAAGAAGATAATGATGACATGGTCTTTCATTTCTGTGCTTAAGTTTATTAGACCAATGTGGAATATTTAGAGTTTCCTTCAATTCTTCTTAGTCTTTTAGTTTTAATCAAACCGAAGAAAAGAAGGTAAATTGGAGTAAGAAAAGGCAATAGAGCTAGAAAACTTAGGACAGGGATAGTGGAGCTTTCGGATGGCTTTTCGGATCGAGGCTGCCCAGTTTCGCTCTCACAATTAAGAGGAATGCAACAACACTAACCGTTCAAGCAACAAAGATTGCCAAAGAAATACACACTCGCAAAACATAACCTTCTTTTTAGTGCATTTGGTTAAAAATTATTACTAAAGACAGCTTATAGCAACAGTATGACCTAGAATTACCACATTAGAAATAAGACATAAAATAACATTTGTACACACGTTGATAGTGTAGTGATAGTTATTCGCTGCATTATGTGACAACACTATCTCGATACATCGGTGTGTTTGTGTCCTTATATCAGATTTATATTGATACAATGTGCGTCAATTGATAGAAGCGAATACCTTAATGATCAAACAACGATAAGGTTCAGTGGGTTATCGCAAACCTGTGTCGTTACTATGTATTAGTATTTTTATTATTTATAATTTGTTGCTGGCATATATTCAGCGTTCCTAAACTCGTTTCATTTCTTTAAACCACGCGAGTTCTATCAAAATTCTTATGCAATATTTTATATATGAATATTATTGCTTGTTATATCCCATGTAGACTTCTAACAAAGTATACAACGCGATAGTTGATGTTTCAAGAATTAATAAATACCTGGGGGGAAGGGGGAGGGGCTCATATAAGAGTCACAATCCATCTTTCATTTTTATGTAAAAAAAGTATTGATACTGAACGGAAATCAATTTGTCGACGTTATAGTCTTATACATACAACCTACCTACCAAAGCTACTCTACTCTGCCTAATGGAAAGCATGAATAGAATCCGAGAATTTTGGCCACCACAATCATTGCGAATGCAGACAACGGAGTTTACCGACGCTATAGCGGCCTAGTGAGATGCTTTTTCATTCTCCTTTAGGGGACCTAAAAGACATGACAGTCAACGTACGAGTGTTAGGCTCACACACTTACGCAAGCATGGATACAAGCATACAAGCAAGCATGGATACAATTCATTTAATTCGAAGTAATGAGTTATCTCTACATTTAATTCAAACATTTATATGCACAAATATGTTAGTTTGATGTGGTCTGGGTACTTCTACGTATGTTTATATGTGTTCTAGAATTCCTACTGGCAGTACTAAGTTGATAGCATTGTGTATTATAGGGTGGGCCACGAATTAGTTAAAATTTGAAAAAATCCTATAAAAAAAACCATTTGATGTTTTATAAAAATTGTTTATTTACAAGAAAGCTAATTAATTGAATTTAATTCTTTATAAATTACATCGTTTAAATGACCATTTCGATGTTTGCACCCTTCTAAGCGAGCACCGAATTTTTCGAAAACTCGTCGGCAAAAGAACCGCAAGATCGACGACATCTCTTCGCTGATTTTTCTTTTAATTGACGTTGTGTATTTGATTTATTGATATACACGATAGACACGATTCTTCAGATAACTCCATAAAAAGAAGTCTGTCTGCTGGGGATAGATCTGGACTTCTGGGTGGCCACGGAATATTGCCTCGTCTGGAAATCAGCTTTTCCGGCAACATGTCTTTGACGACCGGCAGGGACTCATTGAATGTGTGACATCTTGTTGAAACCTGTGTATGTTATGATTGTAACCAACAAATTCCAGTACATTGGTCCCAAGAACTCCCGTAACATGTTTGGCGGGATGTTACATTCAAATGTTAACGAATTCGTGGCCCATCCTATATATACTCAGAAATACTAATAAATAGTAGAATTCAAAAGGCAACAAGTTATGCAACAAGGAACACAATCCAGTGTAATTAAAGAATTATCTTAATACTACTTCAGGGTTAAAGATAAGATGTAATAACACGATTTCAAGAACTACTTGATTGAGCTGATAAGCAGTACACACACTCCTCTAAATAGCAATTATACATGTTGTATAGAAGCTTAAGACAAGTCTTATATACTCTAGAAAGATCTAGACAGTCTTGATAAGTTTAGACTTGGTTGATAGCCTCTTTTTATTACTAATTTATGGCTACTATGATATGAAGAATAAAAATATTACGTTACCATACTGCATGCAAGTTTGATTCCCACATGGGTTAACACTGTAATTCACAAATTATTGTTCGAGTTTCGGCATTATTTGTGTTCATTTTATGAATATCTAGAAAGACCCCTGTTATATATCAGATATATAACAGAAGTGTCCTTTAAAAAAAGTGAAAAACAAAATGGCGTTTGCAGTCGTCACCTGATAAAAATAACTATTATAAATTTATTTAAATATATATATAATGTAGATAATTATCAACATCCTTATATATTTAGTTACATTTTATTAACAAACTATTTATAAGCTAAGAAATAATAATGAACCGAAGTATCCAATTAGACAATAATATCAAGGGAATTACATATCCAATAAGAAAATATTAATAAACAAATACATAGTGTATACAGTTAACACACGCATACACACACACAAACAAACACAGTAGCAGAATATCTAAAGAGGATTTGCAACCTTATGTTATAGAATTTATGGTATATTACAGATCGACGAATCATCGCTGACCGGCGAATCGGACCATGTCAAAAAGGGAGAATCTTTTGATCCCATGGTGCTATCCGGTACTCACGTCATGGAAGGTAAGACTGGACCCTTTTGCATGAAATTATATTAATATATAATGTTTGGAAAAAGGATATCAATTTTTCTCCTGCTCAATTCTAGCTCATTTGTTATCTTAGTGTAACTGCGTTCTTCGTTGATTTAAGGTTTTTGATGATAAATATACTTTGTTATAATTATGTTTTTCATAATCTAAAGACAATGCTACCCATTGTTTCAAACTATCTAAAAGGTTATTTTAGATATTCTACTGAAACAATAATCTAAGATCATTGAATCGTATTTTCATACAGCACACTTTGCGAAATTAAAAATTTTATTTGACAAATTCAAGGCTCCGGTAAGATGCTAGTAACAGCTGTCGGCGTGAACTCCCAAGCTGGTATCATCTTCACTCTCCTTGGCGCTGCGGTTGAGAAGCAGGACAAGGAAATAAAGCAGATGAAGAAAGGTCAGTCCCACACTACAGTTATATGTCGACGCTGCGGTAGCACTATTGATATTGTCCCCCTACTTAGTTTGTGGACAGCCTTACTGGTGACTCCATTTCTGTATTTTTCTTATTCGAAATTCAAAAAAGTGCAATGTAAGTTACTATTTCAGCTTGTGCAAGGAAAATTCAACTTTATTCGACGGTTCATTAGAGTGATAATTGCTATGCTCATCAGGAAGACTGTCCTTTAGCAAATCCCCCGCAAATAGTTAGCGTTGCCATACTCTGCTCATTTAGAGATAAACACGCTTTGAGTAAACATTCTAACGAAAATGCACTTTACACTATTTCTATAGAGTGCATTATAGCTTAACTAAATGAGCACAGTACGCCCGATGCTTGATGCATACATTAGTGTAACCAGTGATGTATGAATTACCCCCGTCATAAAGCCACCCCATACCCGAATGGGTTAAAAATGAAATTGGTGAAAATTACAGTGTCGACCAATATAATTGTGTCAAATTTTTTTTTTACATAAAGCATGATATTTATTTTTTTTTTTTTTTTACTTAATATTTGACCAATTTCATACAAAATGAGATTATTTTATTTATTGATGAGGTGAATGATATTTTTTTTTATTAAATGTCGTGTTGTTATACATTCAGTTCTGTTAAACGTTGTTCGTCTATGTTATATGTATGACTAATAGCTTGAAATGTATTGTGGAAGCATGTCAAATTTCCAAAGTGATTCTATTTATTTAAAATTTATGTGTCCGGTCAATGTCTAAATAAACGAATAAATTATTCATTCGCAATAAAAAAAATAATCTCTTTCAAGAACCATAAAAAGCAATTAAAATTATCCTTAAAAGCATACGTTTGTAAATGCAACTTTAGTCGCTTTGTTTAAGCTATTGAGGCAAAAAATAAACAGTATTTAATAAACTATAACTAGAGCTCCTTTAACTGTAGATATTTTAAACAGAAACACTGTACTATATTTGTCCTCAAACGCTTAAACAATTTGTACCATCAATCCCTTTAGATTTAGTACCACAACCAAACATAGTGTGATCCGTACAATGACATCCAATTTTTTTTTCTCCACCCCCGACCTCGGCCTGCTGCACGCCCCACCTCCATGTCGCCGAACAACAAAAAAAACATAAAAAAAAATATAAATAAAAAAATAAACTAAATAAAACGTACACATTGACATGAAACATACTGCATCGTGTAACTGTCGTATTGACTGCATGATGTATAAACGAAATATTATCCGATTGTTGTCATAAATGTGTATGCTTGTATTATTATTGAAAAAACAAATATATGGATATTGGAAAAATTGAATCGAGTAGAGGCTAAAAAGCAGCAACGAAAGGGAACCCAGCGCAAGAGTTTGTCTGGTAAGTAATCTCCTTTGCTATGCCCCGCTTTAGTGAACTACCCTACGTACACTCAGGGTCAGAAAAATGTACACTTAAATACATTAAATTTATGGTGGGCGCTATAAGTGCTTACTATGTCGCTTCTGAGCTTATTGTTGAAACTAGTAGATTATCTGTCCTTTAGTGTACTTAACTAAACATACTACTAGCCTAAGGCACTAATTTAAAACAGTTTTAAAGTAGTATGGTAACAAATAATACAGTAAAATTAAATATATTATATATAAAACTTTCACAGTACTATAGATTTTCTTTCTTAATAATCTAAACCTTTAATGTACTGTCGATAACAAAATGCATTTTTCATATCCACATAACAGCATTCTAGATTAGAGCATTCTTCTGTAGTAACACCTAAACCGTAGCTTTCCTATTAAACTAGTGTACATTTTAGCATCTTCTAACACTTTTCTATTTGAAATAATATGTATAGATAAGGTAGGTAAAATAATATGTAGATTATCAAAATGTTACAAAAGACAACATCCTGTAGTACTTACAAAGTTAGCACTATTTCTTTTAACAATTTAAAATTAATAATAAAAGAATCATAATATTTTTGTTTAATACAACGTTAGTACAGTTTATTTGTTAATTCTTTGTTATATTAGCACAGCCTGGAATTAATTATGTTGTAAAAATCAATATTTGAAACTCAAAATTTTGTTCCTATCAGGCCATAGACAACTTAAGTACAAATGAGGACACATCTTGGATCATAAGAAATATATTAACGAAGCTTAGCAAAATATATTTATAATTAATGTTGATCTTAAATACGCAGTAATATAAAAAGTTTGTATGAATAGCAATACTTAATCCCAAGCTGTTTTCAATTTTCCATATCAATCCGCAACTATTGTAACAAGCGATTGGTCCACAACACAGGCGAGGAGGACGTCACCCTGCCGTCGTCCGGGAACAGTCACGGCGCCAACCACGCGCGGCCCGACGACAACCACGTCGCCGCGCCCGTCAGCGACAAGCCGCCCGCTGAGACATCGCACAAGAAGGAGAAATCTGTACTGCAGGCTAAACTGACCAAACTGGCCATACAGGTTCGTCTGTAACCAATATATTGTTCATAATAAAAGAAGTAGCATAAGCAAAAGATCGGAAAAAAAATTAAAATCCTTATACACCTAACAGTGGTGATAATATTCACAGGCTTTGAGAATTCTATCACTCTGCTGCAAACCAAATTAATGAACCGCTAAATTGTGCTTTTTAATCAATAATTTAATAATAGTGACATCCAGAAGAATTCAAATTAAGATAACAAAATTTAAGTATCTTTATTTAAATATAAAATTTACGTATATTTTGATCTCGAACTTACATGTACTGTTGCATACCACGTATACGTACACGTACATTTGTGTACGTGCTCGTATCTGTACAACCCCCCTAGTCAAGTTGATACTCTACACAGGTGAACGTTATTAGAAAACTAACAAAAGAGAATGTTTTTCAACTCTAAATCACGTGGTCAAAACAAAATAATACAAGAGAATAGAGACGTAAGCGACTGTAGAAAGAGAATCGACACGAAACACTTGCATTTTGTATGAGGGTGTAGATTCGCCATAGTAAACGTTAATCGATATTTTTGTAACTTAACTAGATTGGTTACGCTGGCTCCACCATCGCTGTTCTGACTGTGATCATCCTAGTCATCCAGTTCTGCGTCCACACGTTTGTTATTGAGGAGAAGCCTTGGAGGGCGACGTACGTCAATAACCTGGTGAAGCATCTCATCATTGGTGTGACCGTGTTGGTCGTCGCTGTTCCTGAAGGTCTTCCGCTCGCTGTCACTCTCTCGCTCGCTTACTCTGTCAAGGTGAGATTTATCTGAATAATTTTCTAGTATTTATTTTATATTATATATTTTATTTTAGTTATTCCGCCATTGCTATCGCAACAATAATATTTCGTCTTACAATAGTCGATGGAGTATTTTACTGTAATATTTAAAGAACGGAATCCACGCTCTCTTTATAGAGAGGTAAAGCTTATAAAATTTGGGACAGAAAGACAGACTTATGTCAAAAAGGTCACCAAATCTTAAAAAAATGAAATCTATTTGTTTTTTATTATTTTTGTAAATTAATTAGTCTAAAGTTAACAATAAAATATCTGTGGTAGTATCACCATGTTCTGAAACACAAGTCTCACCTAGATTTGCGGTGGATGCTGTTCGTAATTACTCTTTGACAGTAGTAATTTTAAACGAATTTTGTATTCCAGAAAATGATGAAAGACAACAACTTGGTCCGTCACTTGGACGCTTGTGAGACAATGGGCAACGCCACCGCCATCTGTTCAGACAAGACCGGTACCCTCACCACCAACCGGATGACAGTGGTCCAGTCCTACATCTGCGAGAAGCTGTGCAAGGTCACACCGAACTATAGAGATATACCGCCTGAAGTTGCTGAGACTATGATCGAGGGTATCTCCGTAAACAGTGCTTTCACGTCTAGAATTATGGTGAGTCCGTCCTATACCCGTTGTTTCTTAGTAATCTCTTCGTTTTATTATGTACTTGGTCATAATTTTAACTTCATCCTCAAAAATAGACGTTGTAATGCTAAAAACGTTTTAAGACTGTGAATTCAAAGCTACTTTCTGAAATAATGTGACAGATGGTAATTAAATCAATGTGAATCGATTGTGAATCACAAAATATTAATCAATAATATTGTCCATAGCCATCTCAAGACCCGACCGGCCCACCAATGCAAGTAGGCAACAAGACCGAGTGCGCTCTACTAGGCTTCGTAGTGGGCCTCGGCCAGAGCTACGACCACGTGCGAGAGAAGAACCCCGAGGAGTCGTTCACGCGCGTGTACACGTTCAACTCCGTGCGCAAGAGCATGTCCACCGTCGTACCGCACAAGGGCGGCTACAGGCTATACACGAAGGGTGCCTCTGAAATTGTTCTCAAGAAGTAAGTCATGTTTGCTTATGGTAGTTTTTAGTATTTGTAGAGAAATGGTGTATTTATAAAAATGATAGTCCAAAAATCGAAACTTGAAAAAGAAACCTGTTTTCTTGTTTTTATGGCTGAAATTCATTAACAGTCAATAAACCAAAAAAAAATAAGAAAATTAAAAGTCTGTAATAGAAACTAAACTACTATCTTTTTGCCTAATTATATATTCCTAACATGGAAATTCGATATTGCGATTTGTTTGTTACCTTGTCAATTGAAATCAAAACATAGCCTTACCTGGCAATAACAGTAAGGACCCCCCTTGGAAGTTTTTTTCTAAGATATTCACACATGTTCTCATTTCCAGATGCGCATTTATTTACGGTCACGAGGGTCGTCTGGAGAAGTTCACCCGCGACATGCAGGATCGCCTCGTCAGACAAGTAATCGAACCCATGGCGTGCGACGGACTCCGAACCATCTCTGTGGCGTATAGGGACTTCGTTCCCGGCAAGGCTGAAATCAACCAGGTACATTGGACTAACTACTCATTATACCTGTTTTGCTCCTGAAGAAGTTCCTGTCTCTAGAGTCCTAACAGCCGGTATCTTGATCCCTGTACTCGATACCGGTGTATCGAGTTCCCAAGCTGAAATTTGTAGCAGGTTCGAAACCTGTGTGAAAAATCTCCACTCTCATTAGTGATACACAGAAGTATACAGCTAGGATCTAGAGAATTGTGACACTACAATATGTGACAAAAAAAATATAATTATTTAATATAAGTAAATTAAGAGTATGTGAAACTAACTCAAATTTACATTCAAGCCCAATCTGAGGCAGTACTAATGTCATCTGGAGCTGTTAAGAGATTCGATCTAGTAGGAATAAGAAACATTACTCATAATCCAATTTATCAAACCAGGTACACATAGACCAAGAACCGAACTGGGACGACGAAGACAACATCGTGAATAATCTGACCTGTCTGTGTGTTGTGGGCATCGAGGATCCTGTACGATCAGAGGTAACTGACTCTTGACTTTGGACCTTATTCATATAGTATTAAACATGAAATTAAATAATTATGTCCCTTAGGCTCTTTAAGTGCATGTATGAATAAAAAATGAATGGTGTCGTGGGACACCAGGTAGGAACGAAGTTCCTTCGGATAATGTGGAATCGACACAATTTGCAAAAAAAATCGTGCTCAATTTTATGTAGGTTTTCTTGATTTTTCTCTTAAATTTTGCTGATTAGTTTTTATTTAAGTACAAGAAAGTATTTAGGAGATTCAGTATTTTAGGAAATAAAATAATAAATTCCTTAAAATAATAAAATAGCACACATGACGCGCTTTCGCGCCTGCGCACGTCTCATTTAACGGTTTTATTCCACGCACTTTTTTCCACAGATTTATGCCACAGATTTATTCCACGCACTTTTTCCACTTACGGTTTTACTATCACATTTTTTTCATTTCGGTCCCGCAGCGAAATCCCTATCCCCTCCAAGCCTGCCGTAAGGAACTTCGTTCCAATACACATGTCTGATTATAGTTACATGTGTCAGTCATGTCTATACATAGCTGTATATACAGTAAATAGATCTTTACTCCCAGCGAGCACCTTTCCGTTTCATAATTGGCATATAACCTGTTTTTGTTACTTTCTTTTTTTATATAAACCTGAACAAATCATGTATTATCATCGCAAAGTATAGGGTCCGGGTGACGTAGTGGTCGCTACGCTGCTCTGTACCGCACACTGTTGTGGATTCGATCCCCACATGGGACAACGCTTTGTATGATTCACAAATTGTTGTTTTGGAGTCTCGGTGTGATTTGTTTTATGTTTGTTTGTAAAGTCTCCACGACACGATATATTGCTGAGACAGCTGGCATCTGTCTTTTTAAAAGAGAAGAAAAAAAATTGTTAAATACCTGTTGTCATCTTGTTGAATAACCGTTTAACGATAGCCAAATAAACATATGATATAATTGTAGGTACCAGAAGCAATCAGGAAGTGTCAGAAGGCCGGCATCACGGTCCGCATGGTGACGGGTGACAACGTGAACACGGCGCGCTCCATCGCCGTCAAGTGTGGCATACTCAAGCCCACGGACGACTTCCTCATACTCGAGGGCAAGGAATTCAACCAACGGATCCGGGATGCCAATGGAGAGGTAACAATTATTTCTTGACCTGTTGGTAATATTAATGATGATTTAAAACACCTCATAAACGGCTTTTTAATCCTAACCTAATCAAAGCTTGTTCTGTGACCAGACATTTCTAAATACATACGAAATATAGGTAGAACAAATGAAAGTTCTTATATACAATTATTTTTCACAAATCGGAATCGAACCCGAGATACCTTCTTTAGCAGTATCAATAAATATTATTCATGCATCATTTACTTACTTTTAATCTACATATTCATATTTTATGGCGTGTTTTAAATATTCTTTTGAAAGTTCATGTAAATAGATACAACTATGTTGAAAATCCAGCCATATAATCTTCTGGAAATAATTTCTAACAATCTGAATTTCGTCCGGCAGGTCCAACAGCACTTGTTAGACAAGGTGTGGCCGAAGCTGCGCGTGCTGGCTCGCTCGTCGCCCACGGACAAGTACACGCTGGTGAAGGGCATGATCGAGTCCAAGGCCTTCGACAAGCGCGAGGTGGTGGCCGTCACCGGAGACGGAACCAACGACGGACCCGCCCTCAAGAAGGCTGATGTTGGATTTGCTATGGTGAGTACCATACCGGAGTTACACAATGACTTCATAGAAAACCGGTGTTAAGCAGTTGTTTTGTAGTTTTTCACCGGATGTGTGCTAGCAAATATCTGAATCCAATCACGAAAACCTATCTAAGGTTGATCAGTGGTTGGTAAGTCGCCGCTCTTTGATTAAATAACTTAAAATGCCTTATATCCAGTGAGATAACCAGACTGTCGATAAACATTAAACATATCTAAATACATTTGTACCATAGATAATCCACACTTTGACATAGAACAATTAATCGTACACATCACACAATTATTTATTTCGAGTATAAATCGAATCCAAGACCACCGGCTTACCGGTCAGGGTAATCAACCACAAGATCAACATTCCCATGAGCCCTTCCCTTCCACTCCCTTTGATTCTAGTGGGTAGATCCGAAAAGGTGGCAACACACCAGGAGTCCATCGGCGACGAAGTCACTTGCCATCTGGTATTACTGAATTCGTAGTATTTTACACGAAGATCCTTTTAAAGATTGCAGAAGTCAAATATTAATAAAATGTAGTTCTTTTACAATGTTAAGTTGATTTGTTGATTTGTAAACTGAAAATCTGTTTCATATCACCACTATTTCTACAATTTTTCTTATTAAAGACGTAGACTTCTCATGTACAATTTGACTCGGTACTCTCAAACTAGATTTTTTTAGATTAAGATTACAAAAAACGTAAGCGACAATCACATGAATTGAACGGCCCGAGTCTAAAAACCAGTCGGAGTGTATAAATGCGTTTGACGAGTATTAGTAATCAGAATCAACTTGTATATTCCAGGGTATCGCGGGCACGGACGTAGCTAAGGAGGCGTCAGACATTATCTTGACGGACGACAACTTCTCGTCCATTGTGAAGGCCGTGATGTGGGGCCGCAACGTGTACGACTCTATCGCCAAGTTCCTGCAGTTCCAGCTCACCGTCAACGTGGTCGCCGTTATCGTCGCCTTCATCGGCGCCTGCGCAATACAGGACAGCCCTCTCAAGGTCTGACATTCATGTCTTATGCCGATTTAGTATGACCGATTAGTATGTATCATAGACCTGTAAACACATCTAACGGTATACGGTCATAGACAATATTATTATTTTAAATTACGATACATGGAACAATAATTACAGTTATTAATATACATAATATATAAAAGCCAGGCCAGCCATTATGCTTAAAATGTAGTTAACAGTAGCTTAATTGTTAAGATAGTGGACTTTCCATCAAACACTACCGGGTTTCAACCCCATAAAGTGTTAAATCTCTTTTCACAAACACATTCTTTACGTTGAAAAAGTACCTCAACCCCAATACTAACAATGTACTCCTCATGTTACTAATTTCCTTTGAATTATTTATATAAGGAAATTTACGAATTAAAAAAAAACTTTGTAGCATTCGTTTCAATTTCTTGTGAATCCCATTAAAAATTGTATTTAGTTGACTAAGACCCTTCGAATATCACGTTGTGTGATTACGTAATACGTTATTAAACCTGTATTATTGTTATAAAATCCATGCCTTGTTTGTTACCTTGTTACTTTGATATGTTACTTTGATAAATAAATAAATTCCAACAAATAACTTCGCAGGCCGTACAAATGTTGTGGGTGAACTTAATCATGGACACGCTGGCGTCCCTGGCGCTTGCCACCGAGATGCCCACGCCCGACCTACTGCAGCGCAAGCCTTACGGAAGGACCAAGCCGCTCATCTCTCGTACAATGATGAAGAACATCCTCGGACAGGCCATCTATCAGCTTTTTATTATTTTCTCGCTTCTGTTTGTCGGTGAGTGCCTGCTCATTACTGTATACTTTAATTTTCTGCTATCAAGTATCATTCCTTAGGTTGAGAAAAAGATGGACATTAAAATAATGATCTTATTTAGGTATAAACTTTTTTAATTTCTAAGATGATTACTGAAATTTATAGAAGACAACGAATTCACTGTTTCTCGATAGATAATTCTAACGCAGTCTTTCAGAAGATAAGCAGTGTATAACTAATAGAGAGTCTTCTACATACAATGAATTAACAATATACTACAGTGCCATCTAACGAAGACACACCGAACTCATGGAGTAACGGCTAATTCTGTATCACGATATGAAAAGTTCTTACATCGATTAGCATATGTAACAATTCTCTCGTAGCATATTTTCTCGCTTGCTCGGAGGATCATCCCTTTATGTTTAAGGGACGTGATACACGATTCTTCACACCCACATTATGGGTACTATATTGTACCCATATATGTACATAAGAATCTAAATATTATATTAATTCGACAGGCGACAAAATGCTAAACATACCGTCGGGGCGTGGCCAACAATTATCATCAGAGCCATCGCAGCACTTCACAATAATCTTCAACACGTTCGTGATGATGACGTTGTTCAACGAGATCAACGCGCGCAAGATCCACGGCCAGAGGAACGTGTTCCAAGGGCTGTTCACCAACCCTATCTTTTATTCTATATGGATCGGGACTGCACTCTCACAGGTTTTATTTTGTTCTATTTTAAGTAGTAGCTA